>JACYFF010031959.1:23170600-23213616 GCA_017589665.1 Selenicereus undatus
GACGAGCAATTGAAAATGGTAATTGGATCGGAATCTTAGAAGTCTTTAGGCATCCCATTATATGAATTACCTTATATAATCCCAAAGGTTTGGGAAATCAATGCTATATTGGCTGCATAAAGCTCAGATTGCAATGCATTTCATTCTCATCTTGATGAGAAAAGAGAAGGGGAGAAGGAAAGAAAAGAAAAGTGAGATGGGAGTCAATTGATAAAAGAGAGTGACAAACCACCAAACTAGTTATTAGTCACTTAAATAGCTATCTTCTACGCAAAACAACTAATTTTTCCCAATAGCGCCACAATAAAGGGAATGGGAATGGACCTGGGACTTAAAACATCAAGTCAAGACCTCACTGAGCTTCCATATAGCTGATACACGCATGGCGAAATTAAGTACAGCTTCGATAATGCTAGAATTCAAGTGTGTGACTTAGTCCGAATTTCCATTTGGCAAGCCATAAGTACAATTATAAAGCTTTCATCCAACAATTTCAGCAACATTAAGCATCAAAATACTGCTATAATTACTTACAGCAAACCCAACAAGAGATTTGAAAAGGCCAATCAAAGCAACGATGTAAACAAGACGCTAATTACATCTTCAAAAAGACCACCCCGGGGGGGGGGGGAATGAAAAACAATGACAGTGAGAGAAAAGAAACCTTTAGTTGAACCAGTGATCAAAACGTTAAAAGGAGGGACCATAGCCTCTCTCTCTCCAATGGTAGACCCTTCAGCCCTAACCGAAAAATGGCTCCTGAAAAATGAATTTTGGCGGGGAGTAACGGTCAGTTGCCCGTTGCGACTGAGCAACAGCCGATGAATTTGGCGATTTCGAGTGATAGGAGAGAGAACGAGAGCGAGTTCATGGTTAGAGGGGGGTTTGGAAGGGGGAAGTAGAGAGAGAAAGGAAGAAGAAGAAGCAGTACAAATTGCGGCCATTGAAGCAAAGCTTGTGGAAGCCGCGAGCTCTGAAGTTAACCAGATAGATTGCGTTCTTTTTTATTTATTTATTTATATCTATTTATTTATCAGCGTGATTTTGGAAGGGAGGGGGGAAAAAAATAGAATAGCCTTATAATATTCAGTTCTGGCCCATTCTAAACATTAATAAGATAAGACGTGTCCAGCCTGAGAGTTTAGGAGCGTGTAACAAATTCAAAAAAATAAGATAGTAAAGGTTTAAAAAGAGTGTAACTTGAAAGTGACAAAAACAAAGTTGGGAAGACCCATAAGACCGTCATAATAAAACTAAACATACGGGCACAAACTTTGAAAATAGACTCTAAAAAGCTTTAAGCCAAGCTACTTGATAAATCACCATCACACCACCTACCCATTTGAATGTCTTGCTCCAACTCCCAACACAATGCTAAACCTGATAATAACTAACCTACCTAAAAAATTTGACATGAACCAATTCAAAAATGTTTAGTTTTTGAACACAATTTTCACAACGTGAACTCGAAAAAACTTGTTTGATAGGTCCCAACTAGAACCAATGAAGGTAAGAGACGTGTCAATAACCATTAGCACACTAAAGGGCAAGCAAGTTCACGAAAGGCAAAGGTCTAGCCCAAATACTCAAAGCAAAGAAGGATCAGGTGAATGACTATTTGACCCTTAAGGGTTGAATCCTTAGGTGTAAATAGCCAACACTTACCAACATCATGTTAAGGCTCATCGCATTTTGACAAAACAAATAATCATATTTTTCCAAAATTATTGTCAAATTCCCTTTATCTTTACTTTTTCCCGCTCACTTCCATGCTTCTCTTACTAACATGAGCATCAGAGGGCCTTCATCAGGGGGTCGACCTTTACTGCAAGTTGGAAGGGGTGACACCTCATTATCCGAGGGTTAGAGAGATCGTCATCTATAAGTTCGCACTTCCCCGTTCGCACTCATCAAAGTTTCCCTTCACTCTAGCTGACAAAAGGATCATGCCATTCTAGTCTTTTTTTGTTTTCAAATGTTCTCCCCAAGGTCCATAAGGATCTCCTGTGTTACATGATTTCTTCATACGGATAGGTATGAGATCTATGAGACAATGATTTAAAGTACATTTTGTGCAACATCCCTTCTTTGTATGCCCCATATCTTTCTTTTTCGAAACATTTCCAATCATTTTAATAGATGGGGATGGAATTGTTAGAGCTAACATCCCTTTAGACCAATAGAGTCTTAAGTATAGCATTGAGCAAATAGGCATAACTAAAAACAAACTCAAACCGAAAAGGCCGCAAATTAGTGGGCCAAACCCGACTAGAACCCATTCAACCAGTGGATCAAGATAATAAAAATAATATTTTTACGTTATAACATGTTGATTGAATACCATATCCCTTATTATTTAACAACAATAATAATTGTTTTTTATTGTATTGCATTATTTAAAGAGACATTACATAATTAATTATCATATCCCCTTCTAAACGAACACTACTACACTGGTACACTATCCTTTCTTAACTCCGTTGTCCGCTCTCACTTCTCATAAAGTAATATTATATACAGAACATAAATAATGCAACTGGATCAAAATGAGCTAATCCAATAGTGTGAAATGAGTAGTTAATCGTCATGAAATCAATAAAAACAATCACACAAATAATAAAAAAGTGCTAATCAAATTGTTAAATTACGGTGACTTGAATATACCTAATCAAATTTTAAATGATATTACCCAGTAATAGTCTAATGTTTTGATAGTATAATTTAAAATAATAACTTTAGTCTATTCTACTTCTCTAATTCTCCTTTATTTGGCTCTCGTTCTAATGAAACTATAACAATGACATTAGGGTAGCTGTGGGTCGGGTCGGGTTAGCTCATTATAAATAAACAGGTTAGGTCGGGCCTACTATGGTCGAGCCTACTTCGAGCCTTTTTAAAATAGAGCAAACATGCATAACAAACCTCCACATAATGATGGTTATTATCTATAAACTATTGTTAGTAAATATAACCAAGTTTAACGTGTAAGTTTAACAAGTTAACAAAAATTTGGAATCATTAAATAAGTCAACAGTGGACCGACTCGTTATTGACTTAACCATTTTCTTAACCTTATTTCAAATGGTCCAATCTGCTTGACCCAGTGGACCCCGATCTGTTTTCCCTATCCTACATGATGCTCATGTTATAATGAAAAGTCTGAATATTTTAATATTCTTCCATTAAAATACAATTAATATACTTTTTCATAAATTACGGATAATTTTTAAGTAATAAATATGTCGAATGTTTTTAATTAACGAAAAGTAAATGAATTTGTGACAAAGGCACTCTAAACCCATTACATTTGGTCAATTCAAAATTCTCAAAACTGAAATAAAATCATTGACCACCCATATTTTATCTGGAACAAACACACACACAACCTATACTTTACCTGAATTTAAATCTACTTTTTCAACATTTGACCCATCTGCCTACCTAAATTGATAGGTCTTTACAACACCACCAAGAGAGTTGCACAATCAGATCCATAATCAAGCAGGTATGATAGCTGTGCAGCCTGTGCTAGAACTTTTGATTCCATAATCTAACACACGAACCCCCCCCCCCCAAAAGAAGACAAAAAGGGGTGACAAATATCATTTATTTTTATCATTTTGTACGTTGTGAACTTGTGATAACTAGAACTCTTAGCTTGTTAACTTAAACATAAGAAGGTAAGATTGTAACTTCAGAAAATACTTACGTAAGCCGCACTCCTCATAAATTGTACGTGATGCATGAATAATTTGATAACCATATATAAACTACATTATTAGGAATATATTCTCATACTTATAGAGAAGAGCGATATTCAAAATTGCAATGACTATAAAGGTAAAAAATTGTTTAGTCACATAATGAAGTTGTGGGAAATAGTGAATGAGAGAAGGGTAAAGGAAAAGGTAAGAATTTCGGATAACCAATTTAGTTTTATGCTGGGTAAGCCGACGATGGAAGCTATTCATCTCATACAAAGGCTATGGAGTTTTACAAAGACAAAAAAAAGGCCTCTACATGATGCTCATCGACTTAGAGAAAGCTTATGATAGAATACCCAGGTAAGTATTATGGATGCGCTTGGATTTGAAAGGCGTGTCAATGAGTATAGTCGAGTTATTAAAGATATGTACAAGGGACTAAAGACAATAGTTAGGACATTAGGGGAGATACAAATGACTTCCTTATAGACATTCGGCTTCATACAGGGTCAGCATTGAACCCTTTTCTTTTTATTATAGTTCTGGATGAGCTCATTGAAGGGATTCAAGAATAGGTACCATGGTATATGCTATTTACAGACGACATAGCTCTTATCGATGAGTACAAGGTTGGAGTTAACAATAAGTTGGAGCAGTGGAGAGACAACTTAGAGGCTAAAGGTTTTAGGTTGAGTAGGTCAAAAACTGAATACTTACAATGTCGATTCAATGAGAGGGAAGGTGGTACGGAGGATGAGTGACCATTGGGGCTGTGGCATTACCAAGGGTCATGAAGTTCAGATATCTGGGCTCAACCATTCAAGATAGAGGGACTGTTGACGAGGACATGAACCAACGAATAAAGGCGGGTGGCAAAAATGGAAGAATGCCTCAGGGATGTTGTGTGACAAGAGGATCCCGCTAAGATTAAAGGGAAGAATGTACCGTATGGTTGTTAGACTAGAATTATTGTATGGAGCAGAGTTTTGGCCTATCAAGAAGTATCAAGTCCAAAGGATGAAGGTTGCAGAGATGAGCATGCTTTGTTGGATGTGTGGCCACACGAGATTAGATGGTATCAGAAACGAAGTGACTTAGGATAAAGTAGGATGACACCAATAGAGGATAAGAAGAGTAAATGGTTTGGTCATTTCAGGAGGAGTATGGATGCGTCAGTAAGAAGATGTGAGAGGATTGTTCTTTAAAGTGTAGACGAGGTCGGGGTAGACCCAAGAAGAGTTAGAACGAAGTAATTAGACATAATTTGAGAACTTTAGAACTAACGGAGGACATAACTCAAGATAGAAGACTGTGAAAAACTAGAATAAAGGTTACAGACTTTATATAGCAAATTGGTTAGCCTTCCCTAGATCACCAGGGAACATGAACATCTAAAGCGTGGTTTTGGTTATTAACTCTCATGTGTAGTGGTTCTTACTTACATGGGTTTCCAACACTTATTTATGCTAAT
This sequence comes from Selenicereus undatus, assembly GCA_017589665.1. Classification (NCBI taxonomy): domain Eukaryota; kingdom Viridiplantae; phylum Streptophyta; class Magnoliopsida; order Caryophyllales; family Cactaceae; genus Selenicereus; species Selenicereus undatus. The sequence goes on from JACYFF010031959.1 coordinate 23,175,776, forward strand.
AATATTTTTGCCCTTGGTCATAGTGGTCACTTTATAACTTATTATTATTTGTGGTTTTGAGCGTGACTACTTTATGTATTTACTTGTTACATCTTGTAAGATTTTGTTATTTGTTTACTTTTCGTTTTTTCATCAAAATATTTTTGACTCCAAATGTTTTCTCAAATCTTTTATGAGTTTATTGGAATCGACCTCTTTGTGGGTAACGATACTTGCAAAGGTACGCCTACTTACATCCGGACCCCCCTGGACCCCTTGTAAGTAGAACCCACACTGAAAATTGTTGTTGTTGACTTGTTGTTGTTATAAATTATTATTTATATATGATCGTAGAATTGTTTATGCACTATGTTGGCATACATAATGAGAGTAGATACTTGGAAATTTTGTATAAGCACTGCAGGCTCCTTTCTTTTTTTTAATTAGGAATATTTTTTAAAATCTCTAATAAATCAAGTATTATAGAAGTTAGGATCATTTGGATTTCAAAGTTGTTGAATTTGCTTCTGTGTTGTGTGGAAACTTACTTTGGAGTGCGCCCACTTAGTAAACAGAGGTCCACAAGTCACCGTAGCTCTCAATGACAATCTCAAATTAGAGTTTCTCATGCTAGTTTTCAAATCCACGTTGATTCTCCATTGTTATTAGCAAGGATGGTAGCAATCTTACAGGAACTACTTATACTTGCCAACTTCCAAGAAGAAACTATCCAACTCGAACATTATCTTCTATCCAGTATTAATTACTGGTACTGCTCAATAATCAATCCTCCACAGCAGGAAAAGGAGAAGGTCAGAAGTTACCACATAGTTATCTGATATCTCTACGCCTAAAATTAAGTAACACAAATTCTTGGGTAATGCAGTCGCACCTAAGAGTTATAATGAGACGAAATTCTTAAACAGTGATTTTTTTAAAGGTTTTGACATGACTGACAATATATGTTAGGATAATTTCTTAATTTAGGGATCAATAGTAAATTTGGCAATAACTTTTATCACAATCACCTCTAAATGAATCATTTATCATCCAAATCACTATTGAAAGTCATTAAAAGTGTATGTTTTATGTGGGTGCCAACTATCTAATGGTAGTCTTTGGAAGTTGGTGCCAAAGAAATGGGTTCAAATCTCACCTACATTGATCTTTGCTCCGCATACGCACCAAAAATGAAGTGTGACAATTTCTTATGTGCTCCCAGGAGCACATGTTTTTATTATCCATATGTATATACTTTCACAGGTGTGTTTAACATATGTTAATTTTTTAATATATATTTGCAAATATTACTCTTAGAAGTATATACTTTCAGGAATATGATATATAGATTGCACAACACACAAGACTTCCTATTCTCAACAATAGGCCAAATGTTGACAATGACCCCTGTACATCAGTTCAGGTTGCTTCTCAATCATTGTATTGCATATTCATCCATATTTCTGAAATAAATATACTAATGCAAGTGTTATATGGGAAATGTGAAACTATATACAATAGATGACTCTGAATGGAGTCAAATGGACTAGCTTATATTTAGTAAAATTCCTCGTATGTTCAATTACATTGAAAAAAAGAACCGTTGCATTACAGACCGAGAATAGTCAACGTTTTCATCAATGAATACAATACACCCTTCACTATGGAGTCACATTAAATACTAATGAATCATACACCAACACCAGTTTAGCCTACCAATTTCTCCTGGAAATAAACCCCTACTTTTTTTTGGGGTGAAGCACAAATACATGATTAGTTCCATGAATTGACCATGGTAGACTTGTACCGAAATACAAGAACTCCCATCACATTCCACATCGGAGCAAGGTACAACGGAACTGTGAAGTACACCAACAGATGGTGCAATAATATCATGTGTTTTTGCTGCTACAACCACCTTATGGTCCTCTTCCCATAAATGTCAGTGATTTCACCCCCACCAATCTACCATCTTCAGGAAAAATTAAAAGGCAGTGAAGTACAGACTCATGTCTACATACCCCTGACCCTCGTGGTTAGTATACAACCCTATATCTTTCCCTGCTATCACCTAACCTCTCCCTCGTTCAAAAATCAGGGTAAAACATAACCCTGTTCTTCCATATACATGACCGCAATTGGCAATGGCACAGAACACAGATTTCAGAAACCACCTCAACATTCTTTGGCAGGCGTAAGGCTTGTGGACATCTCTCCCTTCAGCCCGCTTGGAGAGGGATCATATTGATTGGCAGCCTATTCAAGCTGGCTTTCCCTCAATTTTCTCGAGCCAACAAGTTTTGAAGGTAACCAAAGACAAGATGGCAACAAAGCTTGACTCTCTACCGACGCTTTGATTTTCTGCGTTTTCCAAGGAGCTTGAGCATGTTGTCGGTGACATCTGGAGGAGACTCATCATCCACATCCCCATTTTTGGGGTCAGTGTGAGTCAACCATGCCAAAGCCTCTATGGCAGCATCCTTTTCTGCAAGTTGCTTGTTCCTCTGGGGTTTTCCCACAAACTGCATCCCTTTGAATTCCACCAGTGCCCTGAACTCATTGGTTTTCAGGTGTTTAGTTTTGTACTTGGGAGGGGAGTGCCCAGCTCTCATCAATAGAGTTTGCAGCAGGCTCTTTGGGTTTGTTCCATCTTTTGAGAATCTATTGGGGTCCGTAGAATCTTTAGGTTTCCTGCTTTCACGGCCAAAAACAAATCTCCCTTCACATTGATCTCCCAAAACTATTTCCTGGATAGCAAACATTAGATACTTTGCTTCTTTCAGAATGTCAATGGCAGGATCCTCAAGCTGCATTGAAAGAATAACATTGGTAAGAGAAATACATAGAGAAAAAAAAGACTTGGAAATTAGAAAGGTCTGCCAAGTATCAGTTGGAATGTCTCTGCATGCAGCTCAGAATAGAATTCCAGTCTTGAAACCACAACGTAACAAAGGCTTTTGTTGAAGTTAAGATGTTCACAGCATTTAGCTGAAACCGAAACCAAAATAAGGTAAACAAAGCATCAATAACAGATTCCTTGTGAAGTAAGAAATTATTTCTGAAAAGACAAAGTGGGCAATGCTATGTGAATACAGATTAGGCCATCTCCAGGATATGAGATAATATCTGTCCGTCATGACATAAGGGAAAGGGGAGAAAATATGGGAAAAGGACTTCGCAGAATTGGCGTAGCACCAATAACAGATTCCTTTCTGGCTGAATGATCGACCAGGTTCTCTTTTTCCTCATGCTCATTTATGTATGCACATAAACACATATAAACATGTCAATGCAATTCCTCATCTAACATAAATAGAATAGAACCACCACCGACCGCCAGCAATGTGGATCCCACTTCATTATCGAATATCATCTGAATCTTGTAATAAGATCAAGGAATTCATATCCAATTTTAAAAAAAGCACAATCACAGTTCAACAAGAGAAAGATGAGGGCAATCTGATGTGCAGGGTAACCTAATTGTAACTTACCTTCCTCTGTAAAAGCTTATCAAGTTCCTCCTTGAGTTTGCAGTAGCACTCAGCCAAGTTAGGATCCATGAAGAACTCAACATAGCCATCCAACATAACCAAGTGTCCCGGCTTTAAAAAAAAAAAAAAGGTCGGAAAATAATTACAAGGTATTCCATGAAAACTTAAAGGGGGGAGAGAGAAAAAGATTATCATGATAAGGTGGCCTTTTTAATTTGTTCTTTTTATTTGGGGGGGGGGGGGTTGACAACAATTACCTGTGCTCCACGGCCTAGAGCACCACCAAAAAGAATCAATATTGAATCTGATACAGCTGTTGAATCACGTATGAAAACAGTGTTGACCTTTACTTTTTCTCCAAAAACTAGCCAAGGATACGGAATTGTCTGGTAGCGTGCATTCACTGAATTCTGAAACAAAATAATCACCACTGAAGGAGTAAGTGGATAACTCAGTTGAAGGAAGTTGAAAGAGAGCATATGATGATCACACTTAATTATTAAACAATAGAAATTGATCACATAACAAAATGGAAGCCTCAACAAAACAAAGATGTATCTGTGAGACTCGAATTGAACAAAAACAATGCATCAAGTTCAAACAAGATCTTAGACAAAGCTGTAACCTTTGCAAAGGAATAGATATGAAAAGAAAAATCAGGAGGAAAGATTACAAAATGAGAGAGAAAATGTGACTATCACATTGAGATGTGGAGGGTTTAATACTCTCAAATCCTTCACTCCAATGCTTGGACCCAAAAAAAGCTTCAGATCTTGTAACTGTTGAAATCTCAATTCCCATCCATGCCAGCAAGGCTGTGCAACACACAACATGCAAGGAAGCCTCCCCCTCCCTGAAGGCTGGATTTAAAAAACAGGCTTAAAATCTTATCAACTTTGAGTAATCAATTCTCATCCATGTCCAGCAAGGCTAAACAACATGAAAGAAAGCCCCCCCCCCCCCCCAACTCTTCTAGCTTTTCTCTCCTTGCAAGCAATTCCAACGCATCGTCTTTTGAATCAAGTCAGATAGCTTAGCTCAAATGAGGAATTCTGTGATAGATAGAGGACAACACATCAAAATAAGACAAGACGATAGAATAAGATATCAATACACCATGTTATATAGGCATGATTTCACTTCTATTAGGTGTTTTATCTTCAAGATGGCATTAGACAATGAATGCCCATGTAAGAGTAAATGCTTTCAAGATTAACAGAACTTACAGCATAGAGTAAAACTTGCCCATCATCCTTAGTTTTGAATGACATTGATGTCTCTCTGTGCTGCATGCATCAATCAAAATAGTAAATGTCAATTACTAAACTATGGCTAAACCAACAAATATGCCTACAATAGAAATAACTCACCACAACAGATACAATGCCAGGAAAAAGCCCGGAACATATCACTGCACGGACCAAAGACTGATTAGGGCTCAATTTATTATTTGAGCTCACATCATCATCAATTAGACCAGCATCTTTTAAAATGAAACTGAATTGCTTCCGGATGGAATGGATAGCTTGAAGAGTTTGGGCAGAGAGGAAATTCCTCCAGCAGTACTCATAAGCTGATCCTTCTCGCTCGGCATCTTTCCATCCTTCATATGCTCGAACAAGAGCCATATGATCACTGTAATCCTTCGCAGAGAATCTGGCTTTTGCAATCCCAGCTAACTGAACCAAAGAGATATGGTAATCAGCAGTCACTGTAAAAAAATTACCAATTTTTCTCGATTCTAACCAAGTCCTAAAGATTAAACTATGGTATAGAATTATTTTGTTTGCAAATGATTTTCAGGACCTGTGATACCATAAATAAATCCTTGGTTTCCTGAAATACTAGCCAACATGATCAAATAACTTGACAGCATATTATTGTTAAGACAACTGTAATGTGAAAACAAAAGGGAAAGGGAAGGAAAGAAGAACTCAGGATGCTTACATCCTTTTTGTCTTGCGGTAAAAGAAAAGGGTCTTTGACACTAAGACCTGCCACTATAGTTAGCACAGGATCAAAGCAGCGGAAGATAGCACCCATGATAAGCATTTTCCCAAGTTTGGGATCCACTGGAAGCATTGCCAGGTACTTTCCTGATCCAGCACAAATGCAACTAGTAAAGGCGAGTGCATCTCAAAGAAAACCTATTCATCTCCGACACAGTTTTGACAGACTAACCAAGATTTGTCAAATGTTCATTCTCATCCAAAGCTCCAATCCTTTTCAGAAAATCAATGGCATTTTGAACCTGCAAAGCACAAGGGGGTAGCAGTAAATAACAGTGATAACAAAGGATGCAGCATGACAGAATTTAAGCAAACACTAACTTCTAGTGACAATGCCACTAACACCCCCTGCCCCTAGGCCCGGGGGTGGGGGGAAGCAAACAAAAAAACCAATCACAAGTGACAAGCAATAAGGGCAGAAAGTGCTAAGGAAGGCGAGCAAAAGCGAGGGCTGTTGTAGAAACACTGTGCTAATCCAAGGAAAGTACAATTAGTAAGAAAAACAATTCATCCGCAGACCAGGAAGACACAGAAGACAGAGAGGATTAAAACTTTTTTTTGGATAAGTAATCAAGAGGTATATTAAAAGGACACCAGGGGGATGTCACCCATGTACAAAAGGGCAAAATACAAAAACACTATGCCTTAAGCTTTCATCCAAAAAATGAAATCTACAAAAGTCAAAAAGTTCAAATTTTTGTCGACATTGAGTCCGACACTCCAACTATACAACAACCTCAAAAAATAGAGCTTAAATTCTTGAAGCGACAAGCCTTCGTCCTCAAAAATACGTCGATTACTCGCCTTCCAAGTAGCCCACCAAATAGCCAAAGGAACCACATTCCAAACTCCAAGGACCCAACTCTTTTTCATCCTTCTCTTCCAAGCCACCACCACATCTCTCACATTAAAAAGTTGAACCCAACTAACCCCCATAGAGAGAGAAATAAATCCCAAAGCGAAGAAACCCACCGGCAATGTACAAGGAGATGATCCACAGTTTCTTCCTCCTCCGAACACATAGAGCAACTACTTGGACCACTAAAATTTCTTCTTTTAAGCATGTCTTCCGTAGGAATCTTGCCTATGGTGGCCGTCCAAGCAAAGAAACACACTTTTGTGGGAGCTTTAGACTTTCAAATGGACTTGGCACTTGGCAGCAAAATCATGACCATCAAAGGCTTCAAATTGTGTGTAACAAAAACTCTTGACGCTCAAGGACCCCTTAGAGTTTAGTGGCCACACGATCCCATCATTGCCTTTGGGCAAAACCTCTTTGCCAACAAGTAAGGCTAATGAATTGCCAATACTATCCTCTTCCCAATCATTAAGACTCCTCACAAAAGTCAAATTCCAATGGCTAATGTCACCATTCCAAGAAACTACTTCTTGTACCATGGCATACTTTAAACGAGCCATCCTTAAAAGATCGAGAAATTGAGTCTTTAAGGTAGATCCCCACACCAAACATCATGCCAAAGTAAAACCCTTTAGCCATCCTTCGCCTCAAAATGCACTAAAGATTTGAAACACTCAAGACCTGTTAAGATAGATTTCTAACAACCAACACCGTGAGAATAAGAACTCTTCTTACTCAAACAACCCAACTCATTGATCCCATATTGTGCCTTGATCACATTTTTCCATATAGCATCATCCTCCTTTGAAAACCTCCATAACCACTTGGTCTTCAAAGCTTCGTTCCCAAAACGAAGAGGCCTTACGCCAAGTCTTCCCACTTGTTTAGGACGGCACACTTCATCCCAATTGACCCAATGGAGGTCATTACAATTATCACTGGTATTCCAAAGAAAGTATCTCATGATTTTCTCTAACAGACTAGGAATGCTAGTTGGGATAGTGAAGTAAGACATGAAGTAGATATGCAGACTACACAAAGTGTTTTTCAAAAGGGTCAATCTACCCTAGACGAACGCTTAGACTTCCAACCTGCCAATCTGTTATGGAACCTCTCAACATCTGGGTCCCAATCCACTCTGCTCTTATAAGGAGCACCAAGAGGAAGACCAAGGTAAGAAGAAGGCAGATAATCAACTATTAATAGGGCACTGTGGCTCTAATCTTTATGAAAATTTAAAAGAATTTCCATCTATTATCTCATGTGCATCACTGGTACCCATTATAAATCTGAGAATAGAATAATTTCAACAGAAGATTACCCAGTCTGGACTTTTGCATTCCATGCGGGCATTTAGATATTAGCAGCCTTGCCCTCTATGGGGACATAAAGGACAATACCGTTTCACACATCCTAATAAAAATCTAACTTTAGGTTGACTTGTCCAGCCTGATGCTCATATTTCTATACAAGTTTCTCACTGGAGCAAATAAAATGTGTAAAGAAAATTTACAAAGCCATGACTTGTAGCAAATCAGCTATATTACAAGCTACAGTCTCAAAAAGCTCTTCACAGAACTGGAGCAACCCTCAGTTAAGCATTAACTACATAGAACTTCATAAAACACATGTAAATATCTAGGGTAAAAACTTACTGCCAATGGCTCTGGTGGCTGTAAAGCTGCTGAGAGAAATTCTGCAATGCTGCCAATTTGCAGACTTTTTATTTGCAAACAAAGAGAATTTAGTGGAGTTCTCAAGAGCTCAGGAAGTTGGTAATCAGGAAATGCTTCATACACACATCTGGGATATAAATGGTAGCACTCCCCTGGCTGAACACGACCAGCCCGGCCTCTTCTCTGCAGTCAAAGTAGAAATCAACGAGCTCAAATAGTGGAAGATAAAGACAAATGGGTAAAATGCACAAATTTGTCCTTAACAAAAACTGAGGGCAATTTCTATAGTCAAATTTGTCTACACAAAACCTTGTAAAGTTAGAGGAGACCTTAAGACAACGTTAATTTAAAGCACCAGCATGCCACACCAAGCAACTGAGCTTACTTCACATAATCAAATAAAAGCAATCATAAAAGCTATGAAAATTACAAAAGGAAAGATATTATTATTTAAAAGAGAAAAAAGATAGAGAGAAGAGTTACAGCGAATACCTAATGTCACATCAGTTCCACACACAATGTGACACACCAGAACAAAATAATGAACCTACACAGATGTCAGATAGGGGGCAATCTAGAGGTAGGCAATCTTACCTCTACATGTGGACACTGGATAGGTTGTTTCCGAAAGACCAGAAAAACAACTTTTTGAAAAATAGGTTTCTAGAGGGAACCACCAAAGTGTTAGATTCCATCGTCACATCAAAAAGGATGAGGTTGAAGAGGCACTATGAAAAATGAAGAAAGGTAAGCAATTGCCCAGTCAGATAACAGTGGCCGTATGAAAATGCATGGCAGAGGAAGAGCTCTCATGGTCAACTAGGTTACTCAATGCTATGATCAAGAATGCTAGATACCAGATGAATGGAGGCTCTAACACCTTTATCCTGTTGTACAAAAACAAAGGTGATAGTCACAACAAGTATCAAGGTATTAAGTTACTCAACAATACCATATAAATATGGGAAAGGATCACTGAGAAGAGGTTAATGGGAGAATGGTTCTCGAAGTTCAGTTTTATGCCAGGAAGATCAATGACTAAACAATTCACCTTGTTAGAAGACTAATGGAGCATTAATGTTGTGGAGATGCTTGATAACAAAGGATGTACCATTTTGCTTATGTAAGTGCCATAAAAGATACATATGAGGAAGATGAGTCAAGTGTAAAGAAACTATGTGGAGACACACATGACTTCTCTGTTCCTATTGCTACTGGACCGCACCAGGATATGCATTAAGACCTTATCTATTTGCAAAAGTTATCGACAAGCCCACTATGGGGATCCAAAAGAATGTGTCATAGGGCATATTGTTTGCAAATGTCATGGTGAATAGATTCCAAGATGTTTTACGAGTTTTGGTTGGGAGTTCGCAGAGTGCTTTTGTCAAAGGGAGGAATATACAGGATACTATACTGCTAGCCCATGAGCAAGTATCCAAATACACTTGGAAGCATCTATAAGAAAAGCACACGACACTGTTGAGTGGGATTTTGTTGAAAAGATGTTTCAGGGGTTCAGCATCCTTGATATATTTGTTCAGATGATCATGGTTAGCATAACATCTTCTTCCTCCCTTGTCATTAACTGGCAACCTGAGGAGTGGATTAAAGGGAAAAAAGGCCTCAGGCAAGAAGCCCTTTGTCTTCTTATCTCGTCGTTCTTTGCATGGAAATCTTCCATCTTAAGCAGGCTAACGTGTTTGCATTTTAAATATCATCCGAAATGTCATAGAATCAAATTCAGCCATTTCGTATTTCCAGACAATTTACTGTATCTCACAAGGGGTGATATTGACTCTGTTATGAAAGTGGTAAATATTTTGGATTATTTTGGGGAAATTTCTGGCTTAAAGGCAAAACCTGCCAAGTCTTGCATACATTTTTAGGAGGCGTTGATTCACAGGAAAAACAAGCTATTCTCTGTTCTACGGGTTTTTCTAAAGGAGAGATGCCATTTAGATATTTGGGTTTGCCCTTATCTACCACAAGAATCACTTCTGCAATGTGCAAACCACTACAGCAACAAATCCTGGCCTAGAATCCAGCATTGGTCTGCAAGAATGCTTTCATTTGCTGCTCGAAAATAGTTGATAGAATCTCCACTTTTTAACATACAAGTGCTCTGGTTCTCAGCCTTTATTTTACCAAAGAAGGTTCTTCATGAGGTTATTAGAGCTTATAGGAACTTTTGTAGGCAGGACAATCTGATAAAAATGCAATGGCTTTGGTTGGATGGGATACTGCCTGTTGTCCACTTGTCCTTATGCTAATGTTGGATTGCATTTCAATGAAATCCTAAGTTCGAATAAAGCTTCAGCTCTAAAATTAATCGGGAAATTGCATACTTAATAGGGTGGTCTATGGAATGAGTGGCTTTCAGCCTATCTTTTAAATTAAACTGATGTGTGGCACATCAAGAGTGGTTCATGTGGGTCTTGGGGTTGCAGAGAACTCTTGCACATTAGAGATTATTCTGTTTTGCTCAGGTTAGTGGGTGTGATTTAGCTCTACACCTACTTACTAGTTGTGCATCAAGTGGGAAAGTTTCAGTCAACGGTGCTCTGAGAGGTAGCAACAGGAAACAACCTTGGGCCAAGGCTGTTTGGGAGAACACAAATATGCCTAGACATTCATTTATCACACGGCTTGCTGCAAAGAAAACTCCTAACTGAGAATAGGCTACCTACAACAGTTGGTAAGCAACCTGAACTTTGTTTCTTTGCAAGAAAGAGGATGAAACATGAGATTACCTCCACTTCCAGCGTGATCTTTCACGTGGTGTTTGGGTTAGAATAAGGGTGGGCAACGGACCGTGTGCCCATTAGGCTAAACAGTCAACCTGTTTAAAATAGGACTAATAAAGGGCCGGGTCAATAATGGACTGGGCCAATAATGGCATAGTCCATTAAAGCATACTAACGGGTTGGACTGGACTGATCCATTAACGGCTCGTTTAGTTATCCATTATTTTTTTTCAGTTTACATGTTCCAATTAGCTAAACTTATTACCAACACTTTATACATAACAATAATTATTATACACCGTTTTTTTGCGCAAATTTGTTCCGTTTTTAAACAGACCCAAAGCGGGGGCGCCATGGGCCGACCCAACCCGACCCTTTTATTAGCTTGGTTGTGTATTTTCTAACTTTGAATTTGGACTAGTTTAGTTTAGTTAGAAAATAACAGAGACATTAGTTGAAAAATTAACTCACCAAAAACGCTCCTTAGGTGATAATGGGCGAGTCATGGGCGGACCGGGTTCATTTGTCCCATAACCCAACCCGTCCCATTAACAAATGTGTGGGCCCAGCTCAACCCGTTTAGTTAATGGGCTAGCCCAGCCGAGCCCAGTCCAGTGCCCACCCCTAGGTTAGAATATTGGAATGGCTAAATATTCAATCAAGAAGATGGCGCCTATGATATGAGATGAAGTGGTTTGCTAAACATGAGAAGGGGAAGACTCCAAGAGCAAAAGCAGCGCAATATGCTGTGCTCTCTGTGCGCAGTAATATACGAAATCTGCAATCACACTTATGAAAGGAACTACGATCCAAGAGTCTATAATTCACTTGTGCGAACTTTTATCCGGTCTCCCATGTCTTTATTCCACCTCGTCTCTCTTTGGACTTGCGATATACCTTACAATGTCCCCAGAATTTCCTTGCCTACCATCTTGATGCGCTCTGCAGCGGAATCCTATGTTCTGTTGGCATTCGTCCACGCCCCCCTCCCCCCAGTTCTCTGCAACCAAGAAACCCTATCACAGTACTCGGTGAGAGTTTGTCCTTTCAAGTCCCTATCTAATCCCAGGTAGGTCCTCTTTTCCCTCTAACTTCAGAATCTCACATGTACCACCAAAAGTCTATGTTGGATCTTCAGTAACTAATCGGGTATAACCTTGTAGGCCTTGCATCTATCCAAGACACTTCTTCTCGGGAGAATGCAGTCAGTCATATGTGAATTCAAGTCCCTGCTCTGGTAAGTAATCAGGGCCGCACACAAAAAAGGCAAACAGAGAGCCATTTTTCCCCCCACCCATCTGGTGTCTTTTTTTTTTGGTCGGGGAGGGAGGGTATGTGTTACTATGATTAAAAGTAAGTACAAAGTATTGTCTATGAAGCAAAATGTGTCATTGTGCAAGAAATCAGCATCAGGCCACTCACTTGTCGAGCAGACGCTTTGGATATCCAAGAAGGCAACAGACAAGGTGTGTTATTCAAAGCATCATAGGTGGTCTCCTTAGCTTTCCCACAATCAACCACAAAGACCACATCATTGATGGTAATGCTGGCCTCTGCCATATTTGTAGCCAAAACGATTTTACGCACATTCAGAGGTGGCCGCTCAAATATCAGTCTCTGCAAACAGTAGTAATTTAGCAATCAACACATTACTGATATTAGCAAATAAGTTGGAATGGAATAGTAAGCAACTGAAATAATCCAAACCCTACTAAGAGGATAACAAACTGAAATACAAGCCATAGAACAGAATAACAGACAACTACTAAATTATATAGGTAAAAAACAGAAAGCAGAGGAAAGCACCAGTAAGGCGGAAAAAGGGCAAAACCACAGAGACCTGTTCAGATGTAGCCATTGACCCATGGCAGGTAAGAAGCAGAACCCTGTTAGGGTCTCCTAGCAAAGGATGAGCCTTAAGTTGTTCCCTCAAACAACTAATGTCTTCCCAACCAGTCATGAAAACCAAAACAGCACCTGCGCGTTCCTTTCGGCATATATGACACAAGACTGCTTCAATCAGATTAAATCCAATAGAATCAGGTGACCAACATGACACAGAATCCCGAGCACGAGGACTATAGTTCTCAAAGCTCGAGTTTTTTAGAGCATCCTGTGAAATACAAGGAATTATAAGAAACTGCAAATCTCAATCTCCTTCAGTGACTAATCCACTTCAATAACAGAATAAACACATAACTAAAAGCAATGCCAAATGCTCAGGATGCAGAAACTGGAAACCACAAATTGACTTTCCAAATACAAATCTACACACATGCAAGCACACCATACAGTAAAGGCACCCCCCCCCCCCCCGAAAAAAAGGAGAGGGATATACTATTCAAAATAGCATTTGAAAACGAGCAACCAGAAATTTTGAAAGCAACAGAAAAGTAATACAACTTGAATAGAACGTCAGTGTTGCATTTCAAATCTCAATTAATTTACAAATTTGGCTTTCTAAAGACGACTTCTTCAATGTTACATAGAAATCATATCAAAAGCAGCTACAAAAGGTCAGCAACTCCATGAACTGAAAACAAAGGATCAATATTAGCAACATGAGTTTACTGATCACGACATTCTCATGTTAGCAGAAAATATGCTACAAAATCATACAGGTGCTTCTTCATCATAGCTCACAAGTTAGATCTGCCAATAGTCAGGTTATAAACAGGACAACATTCTAACTGCAACCTGCCACACGACGTGAAAATATATTGTTATAACAATAAGTGAGATGAAGATATCTAGATGTTCAATCATATTCATTGCTCTATTGTCTCTTAGCAGGCATCATAAGAAGGCAGCTGTAAGCCAGAAGTCACAATAATTTCTACAAGGAAAAAATAAACCCAAAGTGGAATTAACAAAAATATTTGAACCAAACAGAAATTAGTAAAAGACAGCATCAAACATCTAAAGTTTTCCAAACCAGAAAGACGATGTGATAATCATGTAGAAAGTCTAGTTCTCAGGACAGGCCTATTCACAGTACAAACCTCAACCAGAGTGGTAATCTGATTCTTTTTTTTCCTGGGCACCAATTGTTTCTGTGTCTTCCAAACTTTTTCTTGGCCATAATCATCAGTTTGGTTGAACGACGTCAACTTATATCCAGTCATCTCTAGTACATCTTCTAAGAAATGTGCTCTGACCGGATACGTGAACCCCTGCATCAAAACACACACATGCAGAGCAGCAACTGATTAGTTAACATAAATTCTCTGCTACATTGTAAGACTTATAGAAACATTAGATACTGATGGTTATCTTAGAAGTCCTTTCTCCATTTAGTTAGGCAATTCATGATCAAATGCTCCGTTTAATTTCTTCCAATAAGCCCATTTGCTACAACAAATTCAATGAAATATTTCTGGCACAAGTGAACCACAAAAGTAACATGAACGGAGGTGCATGGAAGCAAGAAATGGGCTTCCAATGAAATCTTTGCTGACAAATCTGTGCAAAGGAAAGCGAATTTGGAATGGAATGATTTCAGTCAACTAATTACACAGCATAAAAACTTCATGTGTTTTGGCAAACTGCGCTACAACACATTTCCAACAACATTTTGCCAGAAAATGCGGCAATCAGACTTTTGAAAAACTGAAGAAATAAAACACAATGACTGCAGAAAAAGTCAAACCCAATGTATTTCCAACACAAGTTTAAACTATCCTCTTGCCACAAGAGCAAAGGAAATAATAAAATAAATCACATCAAATCAATAAGCCAAAGGTGTCAAATAAATTGTGTATAGGTTGTGTCCCCTCGATTTGAAAAGCATTGACTGCATCCTAATCCGTAGCAAAAGAAGTGGATGATGATTTTGCGAGGCATTTTTATTTAGTCCACTGGAATCTAAAGCTGCAAAAGAAATGTCCAAAGAAGTGAAATTGATACGTACAAAAGTGGCCCGCTAAATGACTTGAAAGTCATCATACCCAAAATACTGAAACAGGTCTGCCTGCTAAAGTGCACTTAATTAAAATGCTGAATTGCTCAACAATGTCCCATAATTCAACGCTAGACTAACAGGGCCTGCAAAGTGCACTACCTTTAGTGGTGCCCGTCATCCCGCATCACATGAGGCATATAGCAATCCTTGTGGATTCAATAATACTAGTGTGCATCCCATGCTTTGCACGGGCATGTGTTGAAATTTTATAGTCCTATTACTTTTTTTCCTAAAAATGTGTGCATGCTTTTGGACTTTGAAGTTATTAAAATATCAATAAAATCTTCTACAAAATTAGCTTGGAATTTAAGAATCAAACTAACTTTAATCACTGCATGGACATAATAGAACTGCAGCTACAAAAAGGAAAATGAAAACATAATATTATCATAACACATAGTAAACAAATTGAATTTGACTTATTATTATTTAAGAAACATAAATAACTTCAATTCACCACTCCCAGAAAAAGGAAAAAGCAGTTATACCTTTAAATGCATCAATCAATACTATCATTGTACTAATAACCTTTCATTCTTCTAATATTTGCTAACACACCACAAGTGTAAGTCTCGAATTTAGTTTTCCAAAAAAAAAGGGAACAAAGATTATACAGATGTGTGTAAATTTTGTAAATGACAGAAATAAGAATGTTGCTTTTGCATAAAAAAGAACAAACACATACGTTATTGAATTAAATACAACAAAAAATTATAGTAATCTTTGCTTAACCAAAAAGGGTAAGAATCAAGAATATCCTTAGATTATTTTCATCTTTTACTTTAAATTTGTAACTGCTAAAATTGTTTATAATTTTGATACTTAATGACTCCTCACTTGACACATTTGGCTAAGAGGAGTTTTCCACATATATTATTGCAGTCCTCAACTATTAAAAAAAAGTTTTGCAATACTTGGCATATGTTTAATGTCATTTGGCCTATGGGATAGTGGGAAGTCTCTTCAAGCATATTAATATATTTGGATACTGAGTTATGAGAATTGAAATATCAAACCATTCAACTTATTATAGGTGTCTCCATTATTTTCTCATAATAAAATTGCAGTTTATATTTTTAGTCCTACTTTATTTTAAATTTGTAATCATTAAACTAATTGAATAAAGAAACAGTCTTTTAATGTTGATACTTGAATATGGGTAATAAAATATAGCCATTATTAATTAATTTAAGTTAATATTTATTGACAACATTATGTTAAATTTTTGAGGACAAAGTCTTGTCATTTCAAGATTTTAGGCTCTATTTTTTGAGGTTGTTGTATAGTTGGAGCGTCGGGCTTAATGCCAACAAAATTTTAAATCTTTTGGCTTTTGTCGATTGCATTATGGATGAGAGCTTAAGGGCATAATGTTTTTGTATTTGCCCCCTTTTGTGCATGGGTGACATCCCCTTGGTGTCCATTTAATATACCTCTTGATTACTTACCCAAAAAAAAAAAAATTGAATAAAGAAAAAATCATATAGTATAGATGTAAATGTAAGACAATTAATAGGAGACAACCAATAGGAACTTGCCATTTGTCGAAACACCGTCAATTCATTCAACCCATTCAATTTTATATTATATATATATGATTAATGAAGAAATCTAACAACATCTTTTCATAAGGCAAAGAGGAAAATCTTGTAACAAAACAGAAGAACAATCGATTTCCCTTTTCCTTCCTATCATATATATTTTTTTGATAAGAAAAAGGTAACACATTCATATAAATAGAGAAATCTACAAGGATGCTGACACAGCATCCCACAAAGTTAATTACAGCCATGGATTCAACATGTTGCCATTCTGGGACGAAATGGCCACATCGGAAAGGTTTTTGATCTAGCCGAACTGCATTTTCGTTGTGACATGGAACACGATTGCCGCATTAGAGTGATTTTTCATACCGCGACCGAAACCGCATTTTGAATCCTTGATTACAGCCCAAGAATAAACTATCCACAAAATCAATAACTTTAAACAAGAAGCAACAAAAAACCTCCTCCAAAAGTATAAAGTCTTGATCCATTTATCCTTTAAATGCACTACGCAAATTTCAACCCCGTCAAAAAGTCTCCTATTTCTCTCTATCCATGATGACCAAAAGATAGCATGAGGAATGGCTCAGAAGACTTTATACTTGGCTCTTCTCCCAAAAAAACCTTCCCACACTGATCACTGATGTCTCACAGAGCTTGGCATCATCCAATGGCGGCCCAAGCAACTAAAGCCTAATTCCCAAAGCTTTCTAGCAATCCGGCAACAGAGAAGCAAATCGTCCATAATTTCCAAACCATCTTTGCCCATAAAGCATCTGTTAACGCTTTTGTAGATTATCACAATAATTCCCACGCAAAAAAGGGCACTTTCAAGGGGCTCAAGACTTCCAAGCAATGTTCCATGGAAAACCGTAATCTGAAAACTAGTTGGCTCCTCAAGACTGTATTTGAAAGATGGGGCGATCCAAAGTACGCAAGTTGGCTATACTTTACCTATGTTCGACAGTGTGCCACGATACCATCACAAAAATGGCAGAACAACAAAGACAAAAAATAAACTCAATAAGTTGAAAATCATAACATCTCAATCACTCGGACAAAGAAAAATGGGGTGTGTTTTTGCCCATCCATATTCCACCAGGCCCCATGCCCAAAATATGACCTGTAATATAAAACCATCTCCATGTAAAGCTACATGGAGACATATATTAAATTCTTGATGCTTAAAAAGCAAAAAAATGTAGATTTGACAACTGAGGCACAGTAACAAGGATAAACAGAGAACCAAGCAAGACCCGCTGGATGATAAAAAATAGAGTCAATAATCCTATTTTTGATAGATATCATAAGCCATATCTCAACGTGAAAAAAAGATATTATAAGAGAAGATTCTCAGCCTACCGGTATGTGAATCATTGGGGCTCCTCCAAAGTAACTTGAAAACAACTCGGCATTTAACGTTGCACTCATTAAAATCAATCTCAAGTCTCGACGCCGTGGGAGAAGATCGTTTAACACAATCAACAGGAAGTCTATAAAATTCAAAATAACCAGAGTTTAGGGTAAGTAACACAGCTTCAAATATAGTAAACACATTTAGCGCACACTGCAGAAACATACCTTCGTTCATTCCCCGCTCATGGATTTCATCCACAAAGACATGGGTTACTCCATTCAAATTGCGATCACTCAGCAATCTTCGCAACAAAATACCGCTGGTACAGAAAAGTAGATGGGTATTTTTCCCTTTCATTCCTTCTAATCGTACTTTGTAGCCAACCTAACAAAAAATCTGTGATGTAGGACAGAAGATTGAACAAAGAACTTAAAATAGAAGACTTCTTAACAGCTTAATGCATCAATAATGTATGACATCCATCTCGAACCAAGGAGGCCTTTTTAATCAACCACAAAAGAAAGAAAAAAAAAGCGGCAGAAAAAGGGAGCTCTCAGCCTCCCAGCCAATAGGTTCAGCATCAGAGGACTTACAGTTTCACCAAGAGGTTCTCCTCTTTCTGCAGAGACTCGTTCTGCAACAGCCATGGCAGATATTCTTCGAGGTTGGGTGCAGATAATGTTACAGAAAGCACCACGACCAGATTCTATCTCCGACTCCAATATGTACTGAGGAAGTTGAGTGGTTTTACCACACCCGGTCTCACCAGAAATCACAATGACCTTCATTGGGCATATTTACAGCAAGAAAGACTTAGCTCTTTGGAGAACAGATTACAGAATACACAGGAATAGAACCTTAGTTTTAAAAGGCGCACTGATTCGCATAGGGTCCCAAAGCGCAAGGTGCGAGGTGAAGGCGCGCATCATGGTGTTAGGGCGCACTTCCATGCAAAAAATTTTAAAAGCCTCTCACATTTCACAAAGCATAATTTGCAGAAACAAGTTAGACACGTATTAAAAAAGCAATTATACATCAATATAACGACTAACACAGCAAATAACCTAAAAATATGTTATCTTATCATCATAGTTCCCCAATACACGCACTTACCGTACAATCATAGCTCGCCTTTTAGCTTCCAAGGAAGGAAAAGAATAAAAAAACATAAAGGCAAGTCTAAGAAAAGAAAGAAAAGGTGGGCACTTCCCCAATGCACGCACTTAACGTACAACCATAGCTCACCATTGTCAGTTTGTGAGCATACTTTGAAATCTAGCTTTTAGTTGCTTGGGCATTTTTTGGGTTGTTCCTGATTCTATTAGGAACCATCTTTTGGGTTGGGAGAGTTCCTTTGGTAGGAAAGTTAAGAAGAAGAAGAAGAAGAAGAAGAAGAAGAAGGAGGAGGAGGAGGAGGAGGAAGCCATGGTCCTACCTCATGTCATCTTTTGGAGTATTTGGAGAGAGAGAAACCGAAGAGTTTTTGAAAGCATAGAAACCCCTCTTTAGCGTTTGAAAGAGAATTTCATCAAGATTCTCTACATTTGGAAGAATGGGAAGTTTAGCTCTCCCTCTTTTGATCTGGCTGATTGTGTGGATAGTTTATACTCTTTTTTTTTTTTTTTTGGTAAGTAATCAAGAGGTATATTAAAAGGACACCAAGGGGATGTCACCCATTTACAAAAGGGCAAATACAAAAACATCATGCCCTTGAGCTCTCAACCATAATGCAATCGACAAAAGCCAAAAAATTTGAAGTTTTGTTACCATAAAGCCCTACACTCCAACTATACAACAACCTCAAAAAATAAAGTTTAAAATCTTGGAGCGACAGGGCTTTATCGTCAAAGATACGACGATTTCTCTCCTTCCAAGTGGTCCACCAAATAGCCAAAGGCACCATATTCCAAACTCCGAGGATCCAACTCTTCTTCATCCTTCTCCTCTAAGCTACTACCACATCTCTCACATTAGAAGGTTGAACCCAACTAATCCCCATAAGAGAGAGGGCTAAATCCCAAAGTGCGGACACCCAACGACAGTGAACAAGAAGATGATCCGCGGTTTCTTCCTCCTCCAAACACAGCAAGCATCTGCTTGGGCCTCTAAAATTTCTTCTTCTAAGCATATCATCCGTAGGGATCTTTCCTATTGAGGTTGCCCACACAAAGAAACACACTTTTGTGGGAGCTTTAGACTTCCAAATGGACATAGCCGCCAAATCATAACCATCCAAGGCATCAGAATGTGTGGAACAAAAACTCTTGATGCTAAAGGATCCCTTAGCGTTAAGAGGCCACACAATCTCATCCTTTTCTTGCGACAGAGCCTCTTTGCCAGCAATTACGGCTAACAAATCACAAAAAGTGTCCTCCTCCCAATCATTAAGATTCCTCACAAAAGTCAAGTTCCAGTGGCTAATGTCCCCATTCCAAGAAACAACTTCTTGGACCATGGCATCCTTCAGACGAGCCATCCTAAAAAGATCTGGAAAAAGAGTCTTTAAAGGCCGCTCCCCACACCATACATCATGCCAAAATAACACCCTTGAGCCATCCTTCACCTCAAAATGTACTAAAGATTTGAAACGCCCAAGACTTGATAGGATAGCTTTCCAACAACCAACACCGTGGGCATAAGGGCACTTCTTACTCCACCAACCCCTCTCATCAACCCCATACTTTCCCTTGATCACGTTTCTCCACATAGCATCATCCTCCTTTGCAAACCTCCACAACCATTTGGTCTTCAAAGCATCATTCATAACACGGAGAGGTCTTATGCCAAGTCCTCCCTCTTGCTTAGGACGAAACACATCGTTCCAATTAACCCAATGGAGGCCATTACCATTATCAATGGAATTCCAAAGAAAATCTCTCATAATTTTCTCTAACCGATTGTGTGGATAGTTTGTACTTAGGTTTTATATAGCCTTTTGTATGATGCTCACTGTGCAGATGAGCTTCTGATCTTTCTACATTAATATATTACCTTTTCCTTATCAAAAAAAAAAAAAGGAAAAGGGGAAATATATAGTCTTGCATCCTTGAGGCGCACCTCATCCCCTCGAAGGCACTGACTTGGCAGCCTCACGCCAAGCGTGCCTCGGGCGGGCTTTTTTAAACTAAGAATACAACTATTGCAAATACTCCCATTTCAGATGAGGTGCTTTCTGTTTCTTCACAACTCCGCAGCTAAAGCAATTTTTTGGAGTTTATATGCTCTCCAAAAAAAAAAAGAGTTTCTTGCCTGACTTACCACATGATCAGCATTTAATTTCAATTTTTGATAGTTGTAGTTCTTCTATGACTCCTGGTTCTGTTTTCCACACTTTCTTATTGTTCTTTAGCAAAAGAAATTTTTCATCTATAGAAGATAATCCAAGTGGAAATACATCAAGTAATCAAGCATGTAAATTACCCTTTTTTAGGTTTTTTTTTGGTGGGGGAGTTTTTTTTGGGGGGGGGGGGGGGGGCGGAGATGAACTGAATGCTTAACTCTACCGATTCCAGTGTGATGTCTCTTCTCCCTGACCCAACCAGATAGGGTGAAGCAGCCCATCTGTCTGTAGCCTAACAAGCAGCGTACTCCAATCAAACTCAGGCTGTGTGTATTCCATGTTACTCGGACTCCTCATGTTATTATAGTGGTTCCACGTCAGACACACAACACTCAAAAGTGGGTCCACCACATGGATACTTTAGAATAGACTAAGAATTCCCAAAGTTCATCGAAAATAGACGAGTTCATTAGATGCTTATTCATATTGGATACTTGTAACCCAAGTGCAACTAATATAGATTTGTGTCTGTTAATTTCCATTTTAACCTTATCTATAGGAGGGGCGGCTGCCCAAAAAACAGAAGATAGCAAACATCAACACCTCAGATCGAAATTTGGGCTAAACCAACTTTAAGGGCAAAGCCAGATCAGCTATAACCTTTACTCGAAAACAATTTTTGTGAGCCAAAATTGATATTTGGCTCACTCAACCATCACTACGTTACAAAATGCACATCATAAAGTACTCAGCCGTGTTCCAAATGCCAAACATCACAGGTGAAGCTGGAAGAAATAATATAGATAGCATACAATGGCAGTGGTGCAAGGACCCCACTGCAGGGGAAGTTTCGTGGAAGAAGAAAGTAGCATGGACATAAAAGGGAGAGATGCCAACCTACCTCCCTCAATCACGGGCAGGGTGGGGGTTGGTTAGTAGGGATGAGAACAAAGATTACATTCCCAGCCCAGAACAGAACAAAAAAGTGGCTCTCAAAAAAACAAAAAAAAGGCAGTGTAGTTTGACACTTTAAACTTTGAGCGCCACGAATGTCAACATTCTTTGGGAAGCAGGAGAATAAAGGGAAAATCCTAAATATCAGCATTATATAGTAAAGTGTAATATGCAAATATCCACATATGGCTGCTTAGAAATAAGATTCCACCAGAACTTGAATTTACTTGGTATAAATTTGCTACCAGAAATATGTGGGACTATTTCAGCTCCATGTTAATTGCAGCAGACCTGAAAAGTCAGCCGTAGGATGGTTAACAGACATTTATCACCTTCAAAAGTTAATTAGGCTCATAATTCACTTATTAGAGCTGGATCATGTCAAACAAAGCTTCTCGCACAAGCTGTCTAAAATTTTAAGTTTCATAGGCTAACTTTGAACTGATTTTTAAATCACAAAATAAGCTCCAAAATTAGTGTTTTAGCTATGGTTGGATAGTCCCGAATGTCTATTTTCCAACAAGCTATGGGACACCTACAGATTCCACGTATATCACGAGTTATGAGACAGAGCAATGGTCACTGCATGTGTGGATATGCACGATTTTGATCATGAAATTAATTGGGTCATCGAATGGGTGACTAAGAGGTTAAGCTTTTATAGGAAGTTGGTTGACCTCTCCAACAAATTTCACTTTGAATATCTCCCTAAAATTCTTCCATTTGGAATGGTGGAGGATGCCACCAAATAAAAACAAATGCAGCAAATTTCAGCATTGCATTTGAACAACTCATCACTAGCCTAGAAGTTTCCAATTTCAATTTCCATGAGCTTAAATCGTTGTTTGAATGTTATTGGCTAGAGTAGATGCTTGAATCCTATTGATCCACACTAACCCATAGATGCAACAATTCTATTGGCTTACTTTTGTAGGTTGGGGAAGGAGACACTAATTTTTGTTTCTATAAATTAGACTCTTTGTATTCAGCTGTAGATTAGACTTGACTTGAGAATTAATGAATGAAAACTAGAATCTCTCTCAAACTATTTCAAATACTTGGAGTATTTACATGGTGAATAAGTCAACTCTTTAAATTAGTTCTTGATGCTTTGCTTTAGAGGATTAATAGGTGGATTGTTAGTCTAAGATGTGTCTCGAGCCTTTATCTTAGTTATACCCATTTTATTAGCTTTTCTCTCACATTAAAAAAAAATCCACAAAAAATTCATTGATTTTTCTTTTGTTACTCAAGGATTCGCTTGGTTCAAGGGCTTGTTACTTTGGTGTTGATTGATGATTGTTAATGGTTGATCACTCTTGTGATTGAGGGCCCCATATGCATCAAATTTGTGTCGGAGCTTTAGTATGAGAATCACAAGATCCTACTTTTGGTTGATTTTTCCATGAAAACTTCACCCTTTACACCCAAAAATTCATACTTTGATCCTTCCAAAAACCTTTACTTTCTTCTTATCTTGCTTATCCTTTTAGTCCACAAAGAACCCCCCCCCCCAAAAAAAACACCTTTACAAAAATAGCGAGTAGAGCCAATTGCCCATAGTCCATGAAAGTCCCCCTTTTCTATACCCAAACACTTTTCATCTTTTGTTTCACCATACTGTTGAAGATATGGCCATACTTAAACTTCAAAATCAAGTATGGAAGCTTAGAAAGCAAATGGCACAAGTGACAAAGGTCAAGAAAGAACCACCTTGTTTTACACGTAATTTGGATCCAAACCACTACTTGAAATAGATTCCAGCCCTTGAGGGTACCATAGGGCAAGAGGTTGTTCGAATGAAGATAGTTTTATAATAAGCACCCAAGAACTCCAAAGTGTTGCCTTTTTGGTTTAGATGTCTTATGACGGAAAGAACTCTTGAGCGCGAGCGTAGAATCAAGATTTGGAGATAGCTTAAGTCATGTAAGAATGTGAGATTCTACCAAGATTTACCCTATGAAGAAGAACTCTTGAAAGAGAAATTCATTGTTGTCCAAGAGAAGATCAAGGTCCAACAAGAAAAGCTCATTTTGGTTGAAGAGAAAAATGAGCCTATTTTGGGTTTTTATGAAACAAGGGATGAGGAAAATTTGATCATGGATAAGCTCTCCTAAAGCTCCCAATCTAGATTCTATCTCATTATATTCTCACACTGAAGAAACCATGGAGGTTCAGATTCAAGCTCAAGTTGATCATGTCAAAGAGGTCCAAGTTCATACCCACAAAGTTGAGGCCATGGAGATTTTACCCGTGGAAACAAGAAGCTCATTTGACTCCTTGTATATGCCTCTCGAAAGTGAATTGCAACAATCCAAACTTGAGCATGAAGAGGTACCCTATTATGAGTTGGACATTGATGAGTACATTTATAATTTTAACACGCTTACGAGTATTGAGTATTGGGGTTGGTGGGCAAGAATGTCAAATTTTAATGGCCCCTAATTTCTTTAAAAACACTTACGTGTTCAAAGAAGGTGGGATTCTTAGCACCATAGTATTGTGAAGATCAAATTGTGCATCAATCTTACTTGAGTAATGATCTTTGGAAATAATGCAAGTGGCCACAAGGATTTTAGGCCAAATTCTTTTGAAGAATGGGAGTTTAATGTGGAGCAAGAACCCAAATCACATTTTTAAGTTGATCACGTTCATAATTCACTTGTTAGTGACGGATTATATCAAGTAAAGCTTCTAGCACAAGTTGTCCAAGATTTCAGTTTCATAAGTTAACTTTGGGCTAATCTTTGGATGACCAAATAAGCTCCAAAATTAGTATTTTAGCTATGGTTGGATAGCCCCGGATGTCTATTTTTTAACAACTACGGGATGCCTCCAAATTCTAAGTTTATCTCAAGTAATGAGGCAAAAACCGAGCAAGGGTCATACAGGTCTAGATATGTACTATTTTGATTATGAGCTTAATTGGGCCATCAAATGGGTGATTAAGGCATTCATCTTTATGGAAAGTTGGTGGATACCTTCAACAAATTTCCCTTTGAATATCTCCTCCAAGTCCTCCATTTAGGATGGTTGAGGATGTCACTAAGTACAAGTGCAGCAAATTTCAAACCTGCATTTAGACAACTCATCACTAGCCTAGAACCGTCTAATTTCAACTTTTATGTGCTTAAATTGCTGTTTGAACATTATTGGCCAGAATGGATGCTTAAATCCTAATGGTCCATACTAACCCCATAGGTGCTATATTTTTATTGGCTCATTTTTCTAGCTAGGTAAGGGGTTGCTAATTTTTATGGCTATAAATTAGTCTCTTTGTATTCACTTACAAATTAGACTTGAATTGAAAATTAATGAATGAAAGCTAGAATGTTTTTCTCTCCGAAGACAATTTCTCTCTTTATTTCAAATACTTGGAGTATTTGAATGGTGAATGAGTCAATCATTTAAATTAATTCCTGGTGCTTTGCTTTAGATAATTAATTGATAGATTGTTAGGTTAAGTGGTGGCTTGGGTCTTCATCTTAGTTGCACTAATTTTATTAGCCTTTCTCCCACATTAAAACAAAAATTCACAAAAATTTCATTGATTTTCCTTTCGTTACTCAAGGATTAGCTTGGTTTAAGAGCTTGTTACTTTGGTATTGATTGATGGTTGTTGATGGTTGATCACTCTTGTAATTACCAACCCCATATGCATCAAACTGGTATCAAGAGTTTCCACTCCTCATCAAACTCACAACAGTCAAATAGTATTGTCCCTTGTCTTTACAAATAATCCTTTCAGTTTGAACCAATAGAAAATGCAAAACTAGAAATTATGTGTCATCATATCATCCTTGTGTTTTCATCAATGGCCTTAAATTCAGACATTTTGAAAGTATCATATAGATGAAAGCATACTCCATTTAGCATCCTCTGCTATAGAAAAGTCAAGGCACGGTTATCACTTAACTGAACAAATAAGAAAGGGGGCTAGGGGAGATGGTCATAATTTCCAAAGAAAACCTGATTCTTTGCAATGGCTTGAAGCAGCCTCTCCTTCTCACTGAAAGCAGGCAGTGATTTCCTGAATTCCAGCATCTTCCTACCTTCAGGAGATTCCTGCGCATAGAGATACTATTACGGAGGGCAGAAAAATACCATAAACCACAATAAGAATAGTCGGATTTTGTACTGCAAGGAGACATATCACCTTCCTAAAATCCCAACCATGAGACCTAAATATAGCTAACAGGCAAGGTCATTAACTGAAAGGAAGAAGGAAGATAATCATAACAAATGGTGTACAAGCCACCCAAAACAATTAGCATGGGCTATCTTCCATTGCATAATGAATTTGTTGCAATCAAGCCGCCCCCTAAAGATCAAGTGTAGCTCTTTTATCATACTCTTCACAGACAATACTTTCATAAGCATTTTGATGACAGATTGGAAACATGCTGGTCTCAAGGCATCCACAACCACAAGAAAAAATACAGTAGAAAAGAGCCATTCTACCAATGCTACACCACAGCACAAATAAAATCATGAATTTCTAGTCTTTCACCAAAAGAATGATCTTCTAAGTTTTGTTTCCAAAGCGTAAGATCTTCCAAATGGAAATCTGAAAAATTGTTTTGCATATTCTCTAAGTTCACATAAAAACAGGTAAAAAGTGGAAAGAGAGATTTCTCAGTTTTCTCCGTAAAAGTCCCATGTCTTTTGCGCAAGACAACCAGTTGAATACAGGGGCTAACTAGAAGATAGAAAACATTTTTCAACATGACCCCAGTTATTTAAGGATAAATCCTCACACTGATCATCATATTTCTCTCCTCACTTTACCTCCCCTAAGCGCCTAAGCCCAAAACACACTGCGTAAAGGAACCTGCAGCACTACAGATATGCAATCGCTTTTCAATTACTCACAACATT
Source organism: Selenicereus undatus (assembly GCA_017589665.1). Taxonomy (NCBI): domain Eukaryota; kingdom Viridiplantae; phylum Streptophyta; class Magnoliopsida; order Caryophyllales; family Cactaceae; genus Selenicereus; species Selenicereus undatus. The sequence continues at coordinate 23,202,511 of JACYFF010031959.1, forward strand.
TCCACGGTTCCCCTTCTCTCAGACAATCTCGAAAGTTGTTATCGTCCCTCACACCTTCCCCCCCCCCCCCGCCCCCAAAAAGGAAAAAAGGAAGACAAGTTTGTTAGATGCTGGGAGCTTATACTTCCTTCTCTTCACCATGCCTCTCAGGGACGAGAGGACACAGCATTTTTTCTTCTTTTTTTTTTGGTTGAACTTCTATATACTATCAATTCCAGGTTCTATCCCTTCTTTGTAGAGCGAGCTGTAAACTACGTAACTTTTGTGATCGTTGACACATCTTTGTCCTTTTCCTCCTTTAACAAATAACACTATCTATTTGGCGTTTTGGACGCCGATAATCCCACATCTAATGGTTTTAGGTGAGAATAAACCAACCCTTAAAATTAGCGCTCAACAAGAGGACCTTTGGGGCATTCATTTTCAATATACCAATTTCAAGTCAACAGTACTTTGACTAGCCAATTTGATTGCATAGTAACTTATCTATCACATGCGAATGATGGTCTTCAAACTCAGAATGAAACTATATTATCTATACGTGATCACTGATCAATAATTTGTTACATCTCATATTGATGAGTAAGATTGTCTGTGGCTCCATGGTGCTACAAATTAAACAAATAACCCTAAAATTTAAAAAATAATGAGATGGTAGCTCACTTATCACATCTACATGATGCCGTTGAAAAAAGTGAAAGAAAGTATACCATCAACGTGTAATAAATAAGTTAATGTGTTGTCAAATTGACAAGCCAAAGAATCGTTGACTCAATAGTGGTATATTAAAAACAAATACCCCCAAAGATCGAAACACTTGATGTCAAATTTAAAGATCGGAATATTCTGATTCAAAAGATTATTTTTTTTTTGTAAGTAATCAATAGGTATATTAAAAGGACACCAAGGGGATGTCACCCATATACAAAAAGGGCAAATACAAAAACATTATGCCCTTATGCTCTCATCCATAATGCAATCGACAAAAGCCAAAAAATTTAAACTTCTGTTACCACAAAGCCCGGCACTCCAGCTATACAACAACCTCAAAAAATAAAGCTTGAACTCTTGAAACGACCCGGCTATATCGTCAAAGATACGACAATTTCTCTCCTTCCATGTCGTCCACCAAATAGCCAAAGGCACCATGTTCCAAACTTCGAGGACCCAACTCTTCTGCATCCTTCTCTTCCAAGCTACCACCACGTCTCTAACATTAGAAGGTTGCACCCAACTAACCCCCATAAGAGAGAGAGCTAAATCCCAAAGAGCGGAAGCCCAACGACAATGAACAAGAAGGTGATCCGCGGTTTCTTCCTCCTCCAAGCACAGAGAGCATCTACTTGGACCTCTAAAATTTCTTCTTTTAAGCATGTCATCAGTGGGGATCCTTCCTATGGAGGCTGCCCACGCAAAGAAACTCACTTTTGTGGGAGCTTTAGACTTCCAAATGGACTTAGCGGCAAAATCATAACCACCCAAGACATCAGAGTGTGGAACAAAAACTCTTGATGCTGAAGGATCCCTTAGAGTTAAAAGGCCACACAATCTCATCCTTTTCTTGCGACAGAACCTCTTTGCCAGCAAGTATGGCTAGCAACTCACAAAAACTGTCCTCTTCCCAATCATTAAGATTCCTCACAAAAGTCAAGTTCCAATGGCTAGCATCCCCATTCCAAGAAACAACTTCTTGGATCGTGGCATGCTTTAGACGAGCCATCCTGAACAGATCTGGAAAGAGAGTCTTCAAAGGCCGCTCCCCACACCACACATCATGCCAAAATAACACCCTTGACCCATCCTTCACCTCAAAATGTACTAAAGATTTGAACCGCTCAAGACCTGCTAATATAGCTTTCCAACAACCAACACCGTGGGCATAAGAACTCTTCCTACTCCACCAACCCCTCTCCTCAACTCCATACTTTGCCTTGATCACGTTTCTCCACATAGCATCTTCCTCCTTTGCAAACCTCCACAACCATTTGGTCTTCAAAGCGTCGTTCATAACACGGAGAGGTCTTATGCCAAGTCCTCCCTCTTGTTTAGGACGACACACATCGTTCCAATTAACCCAATGGAGGCCATTGCCATTATCCATAGAATTCCAAAGAAAATCTCTCATGATTTTCTCTATCCGATTAGCAACGGTAGTTGGGATAGTAAATAACGACATGAAGTAGATAGGTAAGCTCCTCAAAGTGCTCTTCAAAAGAGTGAGTCTGCCCCCTCTAGACAAAAACTTAGACTTTCAACCTGCCAATTTTTTATGGGACCTCTCAATAACGGGGTCCCAGACCGCTAAACTCTTATAAGAAGCACCAAGAGGAAGACCGAGATAAGAAGAAGGCAAAAACTCAACTCCACACCCAAAGAACCGGGCCAAATCATGAACATTAGGCACCTCACCAACAGGGATGAGTGCGCTTTTGGAAAGGTTAACCCTTAGCCCAGACATAGCTTCAAACAGCAGCAGGGTACACCTTAAATAACCCAAATTACTAACATCCGGCTTGCAAAATACAAGGGTATCGTCGGCGAAGAGCAAATGAGAAATCAACAAACCCTCGGAATGAGGGTTGCCAATCCGGAAGCCATTCAAGAGACCCTCCTCACCTGCTTTGATCACCAACTTACTCAACGTCTCCATAACCAAAATGAACAATAAAGGTGACAAAGGGTCCCCCTGCCTTAGACCTCTTGAACTAGAGAAAAAACCAGATGCTTCACCATTAATCAAGATAGAGAAGCGCACCATGGAAATACAAAAAGAGATCCATTTCCTCCACTTATCATGGAAACCCATTTTCTCAAGAATAGCCAAAAGAAAGCTCCAAGAGACATGATCATAAGCCTTCTCAATGTCAAGCTTACACAGGATACCGGGAATCCCAGATCTTAAATGAGAATCGATGCACTCATTGGCAATCAAGGCAGCATCCAAGATTTGACGACCAGGAACAAAAGCATGCTGCGAGGGACCCACATTTTTTCCAACAACTCTCCTCAATCTTGAAGCGAGGACTTTAGCAAGGATCTTATAAACACTCCCTACCAGACTGATAGGCCTAAAAAGCTTAATATCATCTACGCCAGCCACTTTTGGAATCAAACTAATAAAAGTGGCATTTAAACTTTTCTCAAAGACACCTTTATCATGGAAATCAGTAAAAAAACCCAAAACTTCCTCCTTGACAGTAGACCAACAGTGCTGGAAAAAGGCTAAATTGAAACCGTCTAGCGCTTTCTCATTTCCTAGCTCAGAGATTGCATTCCAAACTTCCGCTTTGGTAAACTCCTTTTCAAGAACCCCTATTCATTTAGATAAGGACAGACAACAATATTTATAATTCAAGCAAATCACAATATTGGCTATGTCTCCTATTCAAATCATAGTTTTATACCTTTTTTTAAGTCGTAAGTTACGCACCCACTAGGCCCCTTCTACAAAGTGTAAGATCGCTGGGTACAGTGTGCACGTGGAGGGGATGGCACAGTCACCAGACTAGGCCCAGAAGAAGCATATCCCCATCACCAGGCCCACAAGGCGCTTCCAGGAGCATCACAATTTCCCCTAAGGAAATTATGGCCACCATGATTCGAACCGTGGAAGGAAGTTTGGAACTTCTACCCTCACACCATTAAGCTACAAGGCTCTTAGCAATTTAGACTTGTTATTAACCAGTAAAACAACCCCCAATAATTAAAAAACAAGTGTTTAATATAATCCTGTCACCAATACTATTCTGTGTAGGGTTGTATCCATGGGCTTCACTAGGCCTGTCTTAGCTCATTAAGCAGCTGAGCTCAAACTGAGTCAAAGTCAAGCTTTCGTCAAGCCGAGCCAAGACTTGACATTGAACTTTTTTCCATATGATTGGAATCTTTACATGATTGATTTAACAAACATTTTAACCTTAAAGATTATAACACCCAACTTAACAATAAAGATCCCAAAACAATAACTACAGAACATGGTGTAATTTCCCTTTCAAAATAAATAAGTGAGCTCAACCGAGCCGACCTGATCCGACTACGCTTGGACTAGCTCATTAAGCAGTCATGCAGAGCCTGAGCCAAGTGGAGCTTTGGTTAAACTGGCCTCGAGCCAAGCTTTGACCAAGCCAACTCAGTTCATTTACAACCCTAGTTTTATGCACAAAAGTTGAGATATTTCTGACTTGAACTGCTCATTCGGCGTTATTTGTCATTTGTTTTGTCCCTTTGTCTCTTGCAAATAATGTTATTATAATGCAAATCTGAGAAGGTTTCATTTGGTGAGTTTTTATCCAATAGTGAGTTTGAAAATAGAAGGATTTACAGGAAAGGACATGTATATATCTGAGTGACATGCAGTACAAAGTGCGTTTGAATATTTTGTCTGATTTTCTTTATTTTGGTATATACAGCATCACATGTACATATTTTCTGCATCACCAGATCTAGAACAGTTTCCTACTTCCCTAATAAAAGAAAAGGGAACAGTATTTACAAGTGCACACAGAGAACAACAGTTGGTGAATAATAGAAAAACCAGCTGAAAATGGGAAGTGGAAAACTGTTTGCTATAAGAAAACAACCTAAGTTTCTTCTGTATCCAGTATATTAACGATATTAGCCCATTTCTGAATGCTGATACTCCAAACAAGATTGAATAATACCTGCCAAGACCTCTGCATATTACGCAACCTCAAGCTCCTCCTCTGAAGGACCTTCTCCATAACAGAGGCATCTAAAAAGGAATCTGGATTCTCATCCAAATTTACATTCTCTTCTTTGCCAGCAGCATTGGATTCCAGAACTCCATCACTGGCTTTTTGAGAATTTGACTGTGCCCTATCAAGGTAGTCTTGAAGTAGGCCTTCCACTCTCCTCTGCAAGCTTAATGGAACTGCCACCTGCATAGCACATAATTATTTTGCTTTTTTTTTTGATAGGGAAAAAGAGTCAAATATATTAAACTGAATAATGTACAAAGGGATGGTTGCAAGCAAGCATCGTACAAAAGGATTATGCACACCCTAGATGGAACCTATCCACAAAATCAATTACATCGAAAGAAGAATCACAAAAGTTCCCACTATCCCAGGAAAAAAGAGTCTTGATAAGAATATCTTTGATTCGTTGAAGGGGCGTCTCCTCTTCTTCAAAGACTCTTTTGTTTCTCTCTCGCCAAATAGCCCAAAAAATCGCATGTGGGATCAATAAAACGCTTCTCTCTTTAACTTTCCTACCAAAAGCACCTTCCCAAGCCAAAAGATGATTCCTCACAGAATCCGAGACAACCGAGGAAACTCCCAAGCAACGAAAGGATAATTCCCATAGAGCCCTTGCAAAATGACAATGTAGTAGTAGGTGATCAGGAGACTCCAAATCGAATTTGCACATAGAACATCTGTTCACCAAAATAATTCCCTTCTTTTGTAAATTATCACAAGTCAAAATGCTCCCATGCGAAGCTTCCCACACAAAAACTGGCAACTTCAAGGGAGCCAAGCTCTTCCAAATGATTTTCGAAGGGAACCGCCCCAAAAATCTAGACTCCATAGTGGAGGTAGAATTAGAGAGGAGCTTTATATAATAAGATTTGACAATGAAAAAACCTTTAGGATTGAGATCCCAAGTAACCGCATCAGGTGAGTTATGAAATGAAATCTCACTCAACTTACTGAGAAAGGTGGCAAGAATAGAGTCGTCCACCAAAGCATCACGGATGAAAACAGGAGACCACACAATAGTGCTAGGCTCACGTTGGCAAAAATCTGCAATAGTAGCATCTCTATTCGCCGTAAGCACATAAAGAGAGGGGAAGCTATCTCGTAGAGGGCCCTCTGTACACCAACGGTCGTGCCAAAACAAAATAGAAGAACCAACACCAGCCTTGAAAGAAAAATGATGAAAAAATCTTCCCCATCCTTTGTGAATGAACCTCCATAAACTATGCCCATAAGCACCACTTGGTTTGGATGGATACCATCCAAGACCATTATCGCCATATTTGCTCCTAATCACTCTTCTCCATAGGCTATCCTTTTAATGCATGTATCTCCACAACCACTTGCCTAGCAATGCTTCATTGAAGATTCTAAGATCTCTAACACCTAATCCCCCTTCTGGTATGGGATTCTTGATAATATTCCATCTAACAAGATGAAATTTGAAGTCACTACCAAAAGACCCTCAAAGGAACTTTCTCTTAATAGCTTCCAACTTATTAGCCACTGAGACCGATAAAGGGAAGAGTGAGAGAAAGTACGTTGGAATGCTCGCCGAAACACTTTTAATAAGTGTCAATCTCCCCCCTTTGGAGACATACTTTGATTTCCACCCAGATAGTCTTCTCTCGAAACGCTCGATCACAGGTGTCCAAATAGATTTATCCTTAAATTTTGCACCAAGAGGGAGGCCAAGATAAGATGATGGAAAAGAACCAATAGAGCATCCTAGAATCCCTGCAAGCAATTGAATATTATCCACTTGCCCAACTGGTAAGATAGAGCTCTTTGAGAGATCGATTCTTAGCCCAGACACCGCCTCAAACCATATAAGAATGCCACGCAAGTTCACTATTTGCTTGCAATCATTATCACAGAAGATAATCGTATCATCGGCAAAGAGTAGGTGGGAGACATCAGTGGAAGAATCATTCAACCGGCCTCCAGAGAAACCAGAAATAAGTCCTGCTGTAGCAGCCGAATTAACCATCCTTGTGAACACTTCCATCACCAATAAGAACAGAAGAGGGGATATAGGGTCACCCTGGCGCAACCCTCTAGAAGCATAAAAGAATTAAGCCAGGGAACCATTAACTAAAACCGCAAAAGAACCAGAGGAAATACAATAGCGAATCCAAGCAATCCATCTCTCCCCAAACCCCATTCTTCTCATCACGTAAATAAAAAGATCCCAATTGACATGGTCATAAGCCTTCTCGATGTCAAGCTTGCAAATAACCCCCGGCTTACCAGACTTGATCCTGGAGTCAATAAGCTCGTTTGCAATGAGTATTGCATCCAAAATCTGCCTACCCCCAATAAAGGCGTTCTGATTCTTAGAACTGAGGGCCCCAAGTACACTTCTCAACCTACGAGCTAACACCTTTGAGAACAACTTATAAATACATCCAATCAAACTAATTGGGCGATAATCTTTGATATTCTGTGCATCACCTCTCTTGGAATAAGCCCTATGAAAGTAGCATTGAGGCTAGCCACAAATTTCTCATTTGTGTAAAACTCCGAGAACATAGTCAACACATCCCCGCGCACCATATCCCAGTTTGCTTGAAGGAAAGCCATAGTCATTCCATCTGGGCCAGGCGCCTTATCCCCACAACAATCATATAGAGCTCTAATGACTTCTTCTTCATCAAATGACATCTCAAGAACCTCCCTGGCGGAGGTAGATAAAGAGGGCAACGATAAGCCTTCCACTTTCGGCCTCCAGGGTTTAGTTTCAGAGAACAGCTTCTTGTAGAAGCCATGTATAGAGCTTTTCATACTTTCAATTGTTTCATAACGATTCCCCTCAATCTCCACCCCTGACATGAAGTTGAACTTCCTACGCAGGTTGGTCGTTCTATAGAAAAACTTTGTGTTGCGATCCCCCTCTGTAAGCCACAGAGCCCTTGACTTTTGCCTCCAAGAAACTTCTTCCATGTGCAATACCCTTGCCAACTCCTCTATTGTCTCCCTCCTTTGGTCTATTTCATTACTGCTGAGATCAACAGATTCTTCTTTCACATCAAGCGCATTAATAAAATCCAGCAGTTTGTATTTCCTTAACTTAATATCCCCAAAGACTTCTTTGTTCCATTTCTTCAACTCCTCTTTAACAAACTTAAGCTTCCTCGCAATCACAAAACTAGCAAAGCCTTCCACTTCCACCTCTTCCCACCATTTTTTAATAAGGTTAGAGAACCCCTCAACTTTGAGCCACATGTTCTCGAATTTGAAAGGAACATTCCCCCTCTCCAACTTGGCCTTCTCTAGAGTTATTGGGAAATGATCTGAGAGAGGCCTTGGCAATCTAGTCTGAAGTAAGTCTGGGAAATGTTCCCCCCAGTCCAAAGAAACCTAGAAGCGGTCCAACCTCGAGCGAACAGTTTCCCCACTACTCCTAGACCACGTATAATCACCCCCATGCAAAGGAAGATCCACTAAAGCACCATAATTGATGAAGTCATGAAACTCCACCATAGTATTCATTGTAAATAATCCCGAACTCCTTTCTTGAGGATATAAAATTTCATTGAAATCTCCCCCGATACACCATGGTCTAGGCCATCCATCTCTAGTTCTTCGAAGCTCCTCCCAAAGTCTCAATTTATCAAATCTGTCTTGAGGACCGTAAACCCTAGAAAAAGCCCATGTGAAGTCACCGTCTACCATTTGAAATATGCAAGTAATGGAAAATTCCCCCTGAGAAGAGGATACAAAGTTCAAAGTGTTCTTGTCCCACATCACTATGATGCCCCCAGAGGCACCCTCAGCTTTAAGGAAAGCAAAATCCACATAATAGTTCCCCCACAAACTACGAACAACAGAACATGAAACTTCCTCTAACTTTGTCTCTTGCAGACAAATCATATCACATTTCCAATCCCTCAGAAAACTTTTTAAGACATCTCTCTTGCGAAGATCATTGATGCCCCTCACATTTCAGGACAACATCCTAAACATACGGAACCAACATCCCACTAGAAGGGGCAGTTACCCAGTCATAGCACATAATTATTTTGCTTTAGTGGAGGAACTACTAACGCCTTGTTCTTTTTTGAGTTAAGCAGTGTTAAGCTTATAACTTACAACTTCTTACAATTTCTTCCAGCTACCTTACAACTACCTTATAACTACCTTACAGCTTCTTACATTTCTTGTATCTTATAGTTTAACATTAATGCAAAAACAAACAAGGCCTACACCTAGCATGCCCCCCCCCCCCCCCCACCCAAAAAAAAGGCAGTAGAGTGGGAAGAAAAAGGACAGAATGTTAGAGAATACACAAAAAAGAAATTACCTCTCTCTGTGGCCGCCTATCATCAAGGTCTGGCCGATAATTTGGTAGAGGGACCTTGCTTGCAACAACCACCTTCCCATATATCTCACTAATGTACAGTAAAAGTTTCTTAACAGGAACTATAATCTGAAAAGAGGCCAGGGGAAGAAAGGAACTGCATATACATGCTGGACCAGAAGAATAACTTTTTCTTACCAGTATAGCCCCATTCTTTTGGCAAGATTAGATATCTGCTCATAGTCTCTCCTGTCTCTTTTGTCTCTTGACACAATCTCTTGTTCCTGTTCATTCCTTAAGAGCATGCTGAGTTTCCATTTCCACTCGTCAATGTTAGCCACTGAAGATGACGCCTATAAAAATGCAGCACACTTAATTAGCTCCTTTCAAATAGCAGCACTTCTACGCTAAACAAATCCATGTATTATGTATTTTTAGAATCGGCAAACCACAACATCATATCACTCTGGAAAACACCTACAATTTAGAAGTTCTACATTCTCCCAAAGCAAATAGCATGGGTTTCTTTGCAGCACTTTATCTATTTTCAGGAGGGGCAACAGAAGCAAAACCCCATCCGTACCGTTACAGAACTCAAAAGAAACTATAGTTACATTACTCTGATCCAACTTAAACTTTTTGATCCCTTTTTACCTCCTATTTCCACTTGATTACACAGCAACTAACTTTTCTTTTTTTTTTCATTGAACAATGATAGAATGTGGAAGAAAGATCTTCATAGGAGTTTCAAATTTGTATTCTCCTCCCAATAATAGAACAATTATCACAAGCTCACCAATTACCAACAAATACGCCAAACCCAAAGCACAAATTCAGCTGAAACGCAATAATACCACCCAAAACTCAAAACAACTTCATACACTTAATCAACCCCAATTTGTATCAACTCCATACACTTTCAATTGAATTTCAAAGCAGCAAGTCCAATCACTATGTTCACTCATCAATATCACAAAATAGAAGAAAAAGAAAGATTACCGCATGAGTTTCGAAATCACATTCGTATTCATCGTCTGAGAACTGCTCGACGGCATAGCCACTAAAATTACGGAAAAGATAATAATGGGACAAAAATCCTAATCTTTGGCTGAAAAATGAGCGGTTAGATATTGGAGAAGCCAGAGAATTGAAGAGGGCGTTCCTTAGAACCGAATTTCTGACATTTGAGCGGGAGACAATCGATTTTCCGCAAAGCAGAAGAAATCTGAGCCTTGAATGCATCCTAACGAAGTTTCAAACCACGATTAATCAGCGCCATCTCCCGAGCTCGCTATGTGATTCAATTGAAATCAGCTATGAAACACAAAATTTTCGAGTGTTTGAATCATTGTGTGATATGTGTTTGTGTTAATATTTCTAGGGATTGAATCTGGAAGGGCTTGCTTTCCAGAATTCGGGCACAATTCACAGGTGACAATAGAGAGGTTTAGGGTTTAGCGTTTGTCAGTGTCTCATTTTCACAAGGGTTTTACACTCAGATGTCCAGTTCATACTTCATAGTGACATTTTTTTTCCAGTTCAATTATTGATTTTTTTCAAAACTTACATCAAGCGACATTTTTTTTCTCCGCTAGCACTAAGGGCCTGTTCTTTTCGTGGGTCAATTTATTTTTACCCACTTCAACCTATTTCAATTTACTTCAATCCATTTCAACCTACTTTAACCCACTTGAAAAAAAAATATCAACTTCAACCCACTTCAACCTATCTCAACCTACTTCAACCAACTTCAACTCACTTCAACTCACTTCAACCCATCCCTTCATAATTTTAATAATTTATAAAGTATCATGTGAGATTTAGGGCCTGTTGTTTTCGTGGGTAAATGAGGTAGGTAAAAGGGTGAAGTAGGTTGAAGTTGGTTGAGGTGGGTTAAGGTAGGTTGAAGTTGGTATTTTTTTTTTGGAAATGAGTTGAAATAGGTTGAACTAGGCTGAAGTGAGTTAATGTTGGTTGAATTCGTAATATTTTTTATGTGGCGGGTTGAAATGGATGAAAATAATGAGAACGTCATTAATGTGTGATAATTTATGAAGTTATCCAAATTTCACAAAATTTGGATAACTTCAT
>JACYFF010031959.1:23223616-23239215 GCA_017589665.1 Selenicereus undatus
TATTATTATTATTATTATTATTATTATTATTATTATTATTATTATTAAAGTAAAAAGCACAAATTACCTACTACTCTAGGTTAACAGATTATCTAGTGTTATTTTGGAAAAATATTTATAACTTAGTGTTGTTGGGAAAAAAATAAATAACTTGGTGCTAGTTTGGAAAAAAATCAATAATTGAGTGCTAGTTGGGGGTATGAACTCCTCATATGTCCCTCAACTTTTCTTTTCTTTTTTTATTCACAGCAAAGAAAATAAAATGGATTATCCATTACCTAATAGAGTGTCATCCGATAATGATAATATATATTCAAACTAATAGTGTACGACAAATATATATAATATTTTTGTAAATATTTTGTCCCTAATTAATATAAATACAGCGTCAGGGTTTCCAATTAAGGAAGAGTCTTCCAATTATCTTTATATGGTATTAGAGCCATAATTTTTTTTTTCCCGGTTTCTTGTCTCGCACGATAGGGCACAACCTCCTTCTCTCTCTTCCTTCGCCGTCGTGCCCCACCTGTCGTTCCCCTTGTCGAGTCCCCCTAGCCTCACCCCCTTCACCGACGTTTATGGCTAGTACTCCGCTTACACCACCACCCACGCCTCCTTCTTCCTCTGACATGGTCGGCTCCGATGGTGTCTCTAGGGTCTCAATTTCTTCCAGTCTTCTATTGGGGTCACTTATCCTCTCCACTCCTTTGTCTCTCCATGATCCCAGTACAAGCGTTGAACTCACTAGTGGCATCCCCTCACTTTCCTGGAATCCGCCCCAACCCACCATCCCCTTTGCGTCTACACTGCCGCTAGCTTTAGGTCCTATCTGGGACGGTGCACACCAGGGAATGACCAGTCTCTCTACTCCTCTCATTGATTCGTTTAGCCTGTCTTCTGAGTCGCCTTGGCTCTCACCAGGTTCCCTAATGCCTCCTCCTCTGCACCATGGTCTCTTCTTTATCAACATCAAAAATTTTGTCACCACCACATTGATGAAAGTCAGAGACTTTCTACCTTAGCACACTTAATTTATGGCATTCCTTGTCACACAACAACTTCAAGGTTTTATTAATGGTTCAATTCAGACTCCTCCTGTTTACATCTTGGATAATCATGGTACTCAACACCCAAATCCTTCTTATTCCGTCTGGTTGCACCTGGATCAACTATTACGATCATGGTTGTTTGCTACAATATCTCCTGACTTATTAACTGAGGTGCATGACATTGTTCACTCTCTTTCAATTTCAGAACGTCTTGCACATCAGTTTAATACCACAAGTTTAGCACGAGCCATGGATCTTACACACACCCTTTCCACTCTCTCTAAAGATGAGAATCAAACCATGGAAGACTATCTTCAGGGTATCAAGCAAATCGCTGATTCTCTCATTTCCATTGGTTCACCCGTGTCTAACATAAATTTGGTTACTTAAACTATTAATGGTGTTGATGAGTATTATCATGTCCTTGCCATGACTTTATCTTATGGCTCTACTTTTCTAACTTTTGATGATTTGGGAGCCAAGTTGATTCACTACGAACAACGCTTGAAATTTCTCAAGTCCAAAGGTGGCATCAGGTTGCAGCATCGAGCCTTAGCCATTTCACACATCCCATCCTCCTCCTCAGCCAGCTCCAGCTCTTCGGCCAATCCTTCTTCAAACCGGTCCAACGCTGGTGACCGCAATAATGGTGGAGGGCGAGGCCGCAATCACAATAACAATCGTCGTGGTGGTCACAATCAAGGGGGCGAGAATCGTTTGAACACCAACTTATCCACCTCAAATCAGTCGTCTCAACAGAGTGTGCCTACAAGAACTGCTTATTGTAGTATGGTCTTTTCATGTTCTAATATTCGTTGCTCTCCTTCTCGTGTTACTAACTCTTTTCTTGCAGGTAACAATTCATCTGAAGGAGTCTTTGGCTCTCACCCTAATGCTGTGTGCCAAATTTGTTTTGCCCCTGGGCACATAGCTGTTACTTGTCCAAGTCAGTATCTCCCACAACAGTCTTCTGTTCCTGTCCCAGCCTTTGCTACCTTCAATGCAGTCGACGCCAACGAATCAGTCTAGTATCCTGATTCGGTTGTTGCGTCTCACATGACTCCTAATGAAGGTAATTTACTCTCTACATCCCCTCACAATGTCATTGAATGTGTTCGGGTTGGAAATGGTACTTTGCTCCCTATAAAACATGTTGGTTCTGCTATGCTTCCTACCTCCACTAGGCCCCTTTCCCTGCGTCATGTCCTTCATGTTCCTGACTTGAAGCACAATTTCATTTCCATTTGTCAATTATGTTGAGATAACAACTGTTCTGTCATATTTGATGAATTTTCTGTTTGTGTCAAGGAGAAAGCCTCGGGTAGGACTCTACTTCGTGCATCATCTAGCGGGAATGTGTACCCCGTCATTGTCTCCTCATCTACCTTAGTTCATGCCCTCGTTGCCTTGGTTGATCATGTGGTTACTTGGCATCGGCATCTGGGACATTGTGGAATACGAACATTAGCTAATCTTAGGAATTCTAGTTTAATTTCTTTTCCAAATAAGTTTCAGGATACATGTGTTTCATGTCGACTTGCAAAGTCTCATCGTTTGCCTTTTTAGTTAGCTGAACATTGTTATGAAACACCTTTCCATCTTATTCATTCTGATTTATGGCAATCTCCTATAATCTCTCATTCTGGTTTTCAGTATCATATCTATTTTGTGGATGATTATTCTCGATATACTTGGATTTATCCATTAAAACAAAAATCTAAGGCTTTCACTGCTTACTGCAATTTTCAATGCTTAGTTGAAAACCTCTTCAATACCAAAATTAAAATTTTCCAAAGTGATGGGAGTTGTGAATTTGATAATTCTATGTTCGGGGCACATTTTCTTAAACATGGCATCTATTTTTGCAAATCTTGTCCCGATACCCAAGCACAAAATGGTGTGGTTGAAAGAAAGCATCAACATCTTACTGAGATGGCATGTGCTATGCTTCTTGAATCCCACTAACCTGCTACTTTTTGAGTTGAGGCCACTTATACTGTTGTTTCTACTGTCAACCGACTTCCAACTAGTACTTGCAATGGTACTAATCCTTTTCAAAAGTTGTTTCACCATTTATAATTTTTGGAAAGTTTTTGGTTGTGCCTATTTTCCTAATTTTTCTACTACCTCCTCCAATAAGTTAGGCCTGAGGTCTATGTTATGCGTCTTTCTTGGGTATGCCTCCCATTACAAGGATACAAATGCTTTGATCCCATTACAGGAAAGCTTTACATTAGTCCTCATGTTCGTTTTCATGAAAACTCTTTTCCGTATCCTGAGTTAATTTCACAATCTAAGTCACCTGTTATGTGTGCTCCCTATGTCTCTCTCGACACCCTCGTCGCCCTCTCTACGCCGACTCACACCTCTTCTCAATCCATTCGGCGCACTTCTTCGGTAAGTCACCCTTCACACCCTTCCCCTTTACCTTCGGACGCTCCATCCCAGTCTCACATAATGTCTAGGCCGCTGTCTGAGCAGCCCCTCTTGATGTCCCGTAGTCTGTCTCCCACGGACACTTCCGGGCCCCGTCTATCCAAGCCAACCACAGTCCCCTCTCTTTCCTTCCCTAGGTGTTCCCCATTTTCTCCCTCTGGTCAGCCTACTCTTACGGCCCAACAGCCCGTATCCCACACGTCCAGTCCCGATCTTCAGGCCACGCCCCGGGCTCCGTCTCCTACTCCCTCCTCTGGTCCGGTTTGTATGTCCTCGCCAAGTCAACCCACTCTCCCTACGTCCCTTTTCGACCCAGAGTCTCATTCCCGTCTTTCCATTCCTCTCCCGCTTAATGCGCATCCCATGCAAACCTACTCTAAAACCGGTGTTTGAAAACCCAAAACCGTTATGTCTTTGGACACGGACATTGTAGGTCTTGAACCCACCACCTTTGCTCAACTTGGGAGTTGGTACCTTTTCAGTCTGGTCAAAATTTAATAGGTTGTAAGTGGGTTTACAGAGTCAAATTTAATTCTGATGGGTTTGTCGAACACTATAAGGCTAGGTTGGTTGCTTTTGGCGATCACCAACAGGCTGACATTGACTACCATGAGACATTCAGTCTAGTTATCAAGCCTTCCACCATTCTTGTTTTATCACTTGCCCTGTCTTTTAATTGGCCTATCCGGCAACTGGATGTCAAGAATGCTTTTCTTCATGGCACTCTTACTAAGGAAGTCTACATGAAACAGCCTCCTGGGTTTGTCCATCCTGATTATTCTAATCATGTCTATAAACTTAAGAAAGCAATTTATGGACTCAAGCAAGCTCCCCGAGCTTGGTTCCATGAATTCAGTAGTTTCCTTCTGTCTCATAGTTTTGAGTGTAGCACTGTCGATACCTCCATGTTTGTCTATCATCATGGCACTACCACTATAATTCTTCTTCTTTACGTTGATGACATCATTCTCACTGGTAGTTCCTCCTATGTCCTCCATAATTTTATTTCTTTGCTCTCCAATCAGTTTGCTATGAAAGACCTTGGTGATCTGCATTATTTTCTAGGTTTTCAAGTGGCACGAAGCTCCACAGGCCTCTTTCTGTCCGAACAAAAATATGCTCTTGATCTTCTACGAAAATTTCATATGCATACACCAAAGCCTGTTCGTACCCCTTTCTTTTCCAGAACCTCTTTGACTCTAATAGATCGAAAGTTACTTGCAGATACCTCCGAGTACAGGAGTCTGGTAGGTGCTTTGCAATATTTGACCATGACGAGACCGGATATTGCATTTGCAGTTCATATAGTTTCGTAGTTTATGCATGCTCCCTGTACTACTCACCTGCATGCCATTAAGCGTATTTTCAGGTACTTGTAGGGGACCTCCACTTATGGCCTTCAGCTGTGTCCTGCTGCCTCTATCTTCCTGATTGTTGCATATTCTGATGCTACCTGGGCCAGCTACAAGGATACTTGCCGCTCCACTATAGGTTATGCTGTTTTCTTTGAGCCTAATCTCATTTCTTGGCGCTTCAAGAAGCAACCCACTGTCTCCAAATCTTTTACTAAAGCTGAGTATCAAGTTGTTGCCTATACTGTAGCTGAGACTAATTGGATTCGCAAATTACTCTCCGACCTTGGTATTCGTCTCACCAGTCCCACCAAGGTGTATTGTGATAACGTCAGCGCCTCCTATATGGCTGTTAATCCTGTACAACATGATCGGAGTAAGCATATAGTTGTTGACTATCATTTTGTATGGTGTGCAGCTCACGGTGCTCTAGTTGTGCGCTACATTCCGACTAAGCTTCAGTTAGCTGATGTCTTTACTAAGGGGTTGTTTTCTAAGTTGTTTGAGTCTTTTAGGGCCAATCTGTCTGTGCGATCCCCCGAACCGATTGAGGGAGCGTAATAGTGTAGGACAAATATATGTCATATTTTTGTAAATACTTTCTCCCTAATTAATATAGATATAGCGTTAGGGTTCCCAATTGGGGCAGAGCCTTCCAGTTATCTTCACACAAACTACAATTTTTATTGTCAAAATAAAATTCTAACTCCATAAAATCTAACTCACTACATGCTTAATGTTCCTCATTTTATGTCAACTAGTGTTTTGTGATAGCACAACTTATGAATGAGATACTATACTTCTTTAGAATGTGTATTTGATGATCTAGTGTAGCTATTGTGAATAATATATCAATCCGACATGAAATACTATACTTGAACCGTCGAACATCATTAGAGAGTCTTGTTTCTACCTTTAGATATTTCGTCTCATAAGTATCAAACAAAACAACAAGAGACCAACACAAAACCAATATAAAATGAACAATCCCACATAATTATTGCTTCCAAAATTTGTGCACACATCACATTGGTGATAAGGTTTAAGGTTCAACATTTATCAATGTGTTACTTTCCACAAGAGTTCATAGGCTCGTATGCTTCTTACTTTATGTTTGTGGTAGGAATCCGATGAATGACTAATCCTCCTTGTTGTCAAAGATAATCTGGACTGATTAAGTTCTTTTGCTCTTTCGACCGTCAATCTGACACAAAACATGCCAAAGGTGTATTGAGTCGACGATGACCAATACCTGTAACACAGCTCTACCACGGGGGGTTGCCCGGGAGAAACCCCTCCGAGGTTTAAGTCAGTCGGGAGATAAGGTTGTTATGAGTGTTTACAGAATGAGTGATATTTTTGTATTACCTTTTTCCTAACAGGAAGGAGGCCTTTATATGGGTCTGAATGTCGGCAACCTAAGGCGATGAGTAATAAAGGCTTTGTAGGCCATGAGAGTCTTTGCTCCATGGGCCTGAAAAGCTTCCTTCCTTTGTATGCCTGATGAGACTTAACCCGCACTTCAAGGGAATATTATTATTATAGAGAATTTGTTAAGTTAATGATTATTTGACTTGGGTACCTCCAATATTTGCCCCTTGTTGGGCATTTGAAGTTATCGGATGTGTGACGAATTTTATCATCAACTTTCGCATTAACCAACATCCTTATCTAATCATTCAATAGTATTGGATACATAAAACCTTGACGCTATTTTTTGTTTTTCTCCTTTTTTCATTATTTTATTTTGACTCGCCACTATTACCTAACCTATAAAAAGTTTTAAGCCGATACGTTATGTGACTATGAATTTTTTGGCCCGTCATGTATTACATGACTTAAATTTTTAACCCCCATAAATCACGGGACTTAAAGATTTTCGACTTAAAAATTTTTTGCACACGCTTGTCATGACTTAAAATCATCCATTCGCCGCTAATGCTATCGACTCGTAATGCGTTACGTTACCATAAACTCTTCGACCCGTCACGTGCGTCACGTGACTTAAATTTTTTTTGACCCAACATGCATTATATGACTTAAATATTTTTTGACCCTTCACGCGTTACATGACTCAAATTTTCGACTCGTCATGTGTTACGTAACCTTAAATTTTCGACTCGTCATGCGTGATTTTTCGACCCATCACACGTTATATGGCTTAAAAATTGTTTCACAATCGTAACATGACTTAAATTTTCTACACGTCATGCGTTACGTTACTTAAAAATTGTTTGACCGTCGCCGCGTGATATGACTTAAATTCTCGACTTGTCACGTGTTATATGACTTAAAATTTTTTTGGCCCGTTACCCGTTACATGACTTAATGTAATTATTACCTCGTAGCGGTTACGAGACCTTAAATTTTTTGATCCGTCACGCATTACGTGCTTTTTTCGCCCCTCACGTGTTACATGACTTAAATTTTCGACTTGTCACGCGTGATTTTCGACCCGTTGCACGTTACGTGACTTAAAAATTCTTTGACTGTCATCGCATGACATGACTTTAATTTTCAACTTGTAACGTGACTTAAATTTTTTTTGGGCCCGTTGCGCGTTACATGACCTAAATTTTCAACTGGTGACACATGGCTTTTCGACCTGTCACGCCTCACATGAGTTAAAAATTGTTTGACCGTTGTCGCGTGACATGATTTAAATTTTCGACTCGTCACGCATTACATGAATTCAAAATTTTTTGGTCCGTTACGCGTTACATGACTTAATGTTACCAACTCGTAATGCGTTACGAGACCTTAAATTTTTCGATCCGTCAGGCATTACGTGGCTCACAATTTTTTGACCTGTCACGCGTAACATGACTTAAATTTTCAACTCGTCATGTGTGACTTTTTGATCCGTCACGAGTTACATGACTTCAAATTGTTTGACCGTCGTCGCGTGACATGACTTAAATTTTCAACTCATCACGTGTTACTTCACTTCAAAATTTTTTGGCTTGTTACGTTTTACATGACTTGATGTTATCAACACGTAACGCATTATGAGACCTTAAATTTTTCGATCCATAACACGTTAAGTGGCTTAAAATTTTTTAAACCATTACTCATTTCATGACTTAAATTTTCGACTCGTCACGCTTGACTTTTTGCCCCGTCATGCATTACGTGACTTAAAAATTGTTTGACCGTCGTCGCGTGACATGACTAAAATTCTCCATTCGTCGTGCATTATGTGACTTAAATTTTTTTGGCCCGTTACGCATTACATGATTTAATGTTATCACCTTGTAATGCGTTACAAGACCTTAAATTTTTCGACCCGCAACGCGTTACGTGGCTTAAAATTTTTTGGCCCATCATGCGTTATATGACTTAAATTTTCAACTCGTCACGTGTGACTTTTCGACCCTTCACGCGTTACGTATCTTAAAAATTGTTTTACCGTCGTTGCGTGATATGACATAAACTTTCGACTTGTCACGAAACTTAAATTTTTTTTTGGCCCATCTAGCATTACGTGACTTAAATTTTCGACTTGTGGCCCGTGGCTTTTCGACTCGTCACGCATTATTTGACTTAAAAATTGTTTCACCGTCGCCACGTGACATGAATTAAAATTTCAACTCGTCATGTGTTACGTGACTTCAAAATTTTTTGGCTTGTTACGCGTTGCATGACTTAATGTTATCAACTTGTAACGCGTTAGGAGATCTTAAAATTTTCAACCCCTCATGCATTACGTGGTTTAAAATTTTTTGATCCGTCACGCGTTACATGACCTAAATTTTGGACTTGTCACGCATGACTTTTCGGCCAGTCAAGCGTTACATGACTTAAAAATAGTTTGACCGCCCTCGCGTGTCATGACTTAAATTTTCAACTCGTCACACGTTACGTGATTTCAAACATTTTTGGCATGTTACGCGTTATATGACTTAATGTCATTAACTCGTAACGCGTTATGGGACCTTAAATTTTCATCCCACCATGCGTTACATGGATTAAATTTTTGTGACCCATCACCTATTACATGACTTAAATTTTCAACTCATCACGCATGACTTTTCGACCCATCATGCGTTACGTGATTTAAAAATTATTTGACCATCGTCACGTGACATGACTTAAATTCTCGACATGTCATGCGTTATGTGATTTAAAACATTTTTTGCCTGTTACGTGTTACATGACTGTGAGGATTAGGAATAATGGTTGTTAATTAAATTTGCTTAATAAAAATTCTACTAATCTACTAACACATTTATTTTTTTATTTAGGGAAAATGGGCTACCAAACGTAAGGTAAGACTTGCCATCCCCATCCATGCACCTATTCTAGCCAACCCCATGCCCTATTCCTTTTCTCCTTTTGGACAAGCCAAAAGGACATGCTCACAAAAAAAAAAAGATGATGAAAAGGGATGGGGGTAGTGGCCGGCTAGTGCCAGTCCAAAGGGGGGGGGGGTAAGAGTTAATTTTTGGTGGCTTTCATACTCTTCTTCATCTTTTCTCTAGTATTTTTCCACTTTACAAAACAAGAAAATTAGAGAGAGAAAGAAAGAAAAGAGTGCTTAATGGTAATTCTATTCAACCAAATTGCTTTGAATTTTTTTTTTCATCAAGAGGCTAAAAGGAGATTAAGAAGCTACTTTAAGGTGTGAGTTCTCTTAATCCCTTATATAAAAATTAGTTTTAAAGTTAAAATATTTTATTATGATGTATGATTTTGTTATTGATTTGTAAGAGTTAGAGTGTTTATTTACATGGTTAGTTTATTTTAAGAGTGATATTTTTAAGTTATGCATGCCATGTCTTACTAAGATATATATTATGCTTGTTGATATATATTCTTTAAAGTTGCTTTCCTAAGTTATCATGTATAAATGGTGGTATTAGTAAATATTTGAGTTAATAGTTGTGAAAGTAGACTTGGCATGACCTTATGGTTGATGAATTAGAATGAGAAAATTACTTACTTATCTTACTAGTCATGTGGATTATGAATTTGCAATGTAAAAAAAAATAAATTACATGAAGTGTTGTTGAGTTATATGTTATCATGTGGCTTTTGCAATTGATTCTTGTGTGCATTGTGATATTAGGAGATGTTTTAAAAGTTAATTGAGTTAGTGTGGTTTGGCATGCCCATTTTTGGACGAGTTAAATAGCTGAAGTATACTCTTGAAAATTAGACAAATATGTGCAAAGGAAATGATAGTTTAGCATTGTGATAAAATTATGTAGGTACTCTTGATGTGGTGGTGGTATAATATTATGCTTGAATAAAATAAAAAATAAATAAATTTGATAATAGAATCCCCAAGCTTTTAAAGAAAAAAAATTGAGAAATTGTTAGTAGTTAAATAATGGGTTATTATTTGATTGTGTGAGGAGAAAAAAAAGAATACACATAGTAGAGGCATAATAATAACAACATTCATGCACCCAAAAAAAAAGGAAAAAAAAGACTACGAAGCCGGGTTGACACACCTGGGCAAGTAATATTTTATCTAATAATTGGTGTGTCCTTAAAGTAATTATTTAGCATATGTTGTTCGCAAAAAAAGGGGGGGTCATAGTTGAAATATTATTTTTATGGTCCCCCAAATATCCTTTTAATTGGGTTGAGAAAATTAGTGAATGGAAATTATTAAGATTTGCACATGGCGTCGTACGAAATGACCTTAGTTCGATACCAAAAGAGCATATGCAGTTTTAGGTTGCAAAATCACTAAGTTTGATTTTTGGGTGTCGGACTTGAGTAAACTAGCATCTAAAGGGACAAGCCATTATATATGTCCAAAGTGGGGATTTGTCAGCAGATTCCGACTAAAGTCTAACACCTAGCGGCAGATTCCGCAGTAGCAGATTCCACAGAGTGACAGTTTTGCACTTAGAAAGGTAGCAGTATTTTACCCTTACGAGGGTGTAAATTTCCCCATCACTTAGACATTAGTCCTCCCGGGTAGGCAGTCTGTTGGTCAAGGCCATTTCCAATCTCACTTTCACTTATATGAGAATTGACTTTGGTGAGTAGTGTGTACTTAACAAGTTTCTAGTCTGGAAGAAGTTTGGGTTATGAGAAAAAGTCTATTCATGTCAAAAATATGCACATCTCCTTTCTTTTAGTTTCTCAAGCCCAATTGTGTTGTTCATTGGGTTTTTAATAATGCATCATCTGTGCTTAGGAAAGAAAGGTTTGCGATGATTCAAAAGATTCATATATACGTGATAATATTACTATTAATACTACTATTGGTACTATAACTTGTTGTGTGTAAAAACTATTCTGGTTTTTGGGAGGCGAGAACTCCCATTGAGCTGTGGTTGCTCACCCCCCCTTCCAAATTTTCCCTTTCAGATTCGCAGCAAGATTAGGTAGGTGGCAAGATGTGTCTTTTGGAGGTTGATGTTTGGATTTGAAGATGTACCCTTTGTAACCTGCATGCATTGCCTTTATATATTTGGAATGTAATGTAACATTAGTAAGATATAAGATTTTGGTGCATGTAGTAGATGCTCTCAATTGGCTTCGGTGGCCTTCCACCAAGACTTACATATTTTGTTATATTGCTTGTGACGAGGGTCTTGAGGACCCCATTGTAGTATAAGGTCGTAAGGGTGTAAGGTTCAGTTCTTCTGGGCTTCATAGATAGAGTATGAATCTCTTTGTTTTTTTTTAAAAAATCTATTATTAAAGAAGAAATGTCATATATTTAGCCTTAAGAGTTATTTCAAAGGACTTGCCGATGTAATGCTCTTACCATGGGATAGGGGCGTTACAATGACTCAATGTTATCACCTTATAATGCGTTACGAGACATTAAACTTTTCGACCCGTCACTCGTTATATGGCTTAAAATTTTTTGGCTTATCACGTGTTATATGACTTAAATTTTCGACTTGTCACACGTGACTTTTCGACCAATCACGCGTTACGTGACTTAAAAATTGTTTGACCGTCGTCGCATGGCATGACTTCAATTTTTCGACCAGTCACGCAACTTAAAAATTTTTCAGGCCGGTCGCACGTTACATGACTTAAATTTTCGATTCGTGACGCATCACTTTTCGACCTGTCACGCGTTATGTGACTTAAAAATTGTTTGACCGCCGTCGCGTGACATGACTTAAATTTTCGATTTATCACACGTTACGCGACTTCAAATTTTTTTGGCCCTGTTATGCGTTACATGACTTAATGTTATCAACTCATCATTCATTACGTGGCTAAAATTTTTTCGACCCATCACACATTATATGAGTTAATTTTCGACTCGTCACGCGTGACTTTTCAATCCGTCACACGTTCCGTGACTTCAAAATTGTTTGACCGTCATTGCGTGACATGATCTAAATTCTCGACTCATCATGTGTTATGTGACTTAAATTTTTTTTGACCTATTACGCATTACATGACTTAATGTTATCACCTCGTAACACATTACGAGACCTTACATTTCTCGATTTGTCATGCGTTACGTGGTTTAAAATTTTTTGGCCCGTCACGTGTGACACGATTTAAATTTTTGATTCGTCACACGTGACTTTTTTACCCGTCATGCGTTACGTGACTTAAAAATTGTTTGACAGTCGTTGCGTGACATGACTTAAATTTTCGACTTACAACACAACTTAAAAATTTTGTGGGCCCGTCATGCGTTACAAGATTTAAATTTTCAAGTTGTGACATGTGACTTTTCCTCCTGTCACGCGTTATGTGACTAAAAAATTGTTTGACCATCTGTTGTGTGACATAACTTAAATTTTCGACTTGTGACGCGACTTCAATTTTTTTTGGGCCTTTCAAGCGTTATGTGAGTCAAATTCATCGACTCCTTAAGCATTACGTGACTTAAAATTATTCATTCATCATGCGTCACCTTAAACACAAATCGTTGCATAGAGATCGAGGAAGTATGCAATTTTTTTTTTTGGAGATTAAAGTGTTTACTTCACTGTTAAGACGTTTATGCAATGCCCTCAAAGTACTACAATTATTGCAAAGAGCATTTCTCCGTACAAATTGTATTTTTCATGTTGTGTTATCACGTCATGCTTTTTAAGGCGAATTATCACTTCAAAGTGTCATCTCAATCTAGTAGACACAGCTTTTTTGCCTGTCTATAAATATTTTGAGCCCTTGCAAGGATCAGTGTTCTGTGTCGTTCCAGATTCACTAGGAAATACCACAGAGGTAACAGGTCAAAGAGGAGAGGCCACGTAGCATCTTACTACTTGTCACTGGTATTGCCATCAATCCTTGTTTATTTTTTCTTCATGCCCCTATCCCCCTTAGATAGATTCATGCTGTTCTTTCTTTTCAATTCTTATTATACTTATTTTATACGTAGATGTATATGTATATGTATGTGTGTGTGTGTATGTATACACACACACACATACATACATACATACATGCATAATTTGTTAATTAATTATTTTTTATTTTTATTTTTTGGTAAACTTGCATAGGCTGCCTACACATATATAATTTTTTTTTGTGGGTCGCTTGGAATCAGCCTCTCTACGGGTAGAGATGTCGGTTGAGGTAGGGCTGCCTACATTTGGATCTCCCCAGAGTCTGCGAAAGCAGAACCCACACTGGGAGTTGTTGTTGTTGTTGTGGTAAACTTGCATAGGCTGTTTTGGGCTGCAGTCTTCATTGGCTCTTTACTTGTCAGGCATAACTTTATTCTTGAACTTCTACCTGCAACTTAATATGTAGAGTGAGGATTGCTTGGACGAGTTGGCTTCTGAGTACGACACCTATTATGGGGTCAGATTAGATGATGATACTTGTGACGTAGAGACGGTGACTAGTCCTTCCTCGTCGGAGGGTGTTGCGTGCCCTGCTATTCCCTCTCATCGGCTCAATGTTGCCTTATACAGCGGGTCGATGACCACTTTTCCAAAATCCAATTGGCTTAAGAAAGCTGTGGCACAACGTTGGGATTATTAGATCCCTTGTTTTTATAACTTGCCCCAACACTATAGACTCTCGCTCCCGAAAGAACACAACATTCCGTATGTTGCCCCAGATGACCATATTATCATCTATACAATGCAACTAGAATTCAAATTTTACTTTCCTCTTCATGAATTCATTTTGGAGGTGTTACAAAAATATAATTTGTGTTTGGCTCAGGTTACCCCGACCTCAATACAACTCTTGGTTGGGTTTATATGGGTGTGTGGATTTAAGGGGTTTCCATTAACCTTTAAGCTCTTTCGATCGCTACATCAATTAAACAATGAAGGAAACCCAAATTCTGGATATGGATGGTGATCCTTTGGGAATCGTGATGGGTTCCTTACTATCTACCCAAAACTGTCAGTCAAGGGATGGAAATGAAGGTTTCTTTAGTGGTATGCTAGTAATAAACTCTGAGTGCATAAGGATTTTGGGGAGCCTAACACCATTTTGAATTCTGGATTTTCGAAACTTTCACGGGAAGAACATAGAGATAGGAAACACTTTAAGGTAGTCAGGGTGGGCGGTGGCAAGCAACAGACTCATGTTCCTTCTATTTGGTTGCCTCACATGAGTTACGTCTCGCTACTGTTCACCTCAACGTGATGCCTACGGGTGAGGCCTTGCTGTCTGAGGACTGGAGTGGCCCTTTGTTTCAAGTCCCACGGTTATATTTTTATTACATTGCGGTTATATATATATATATATATATATATATATATATATATATATATATATTGTGACTTGTTACGTTTTTATGCAGAACCGACACGCACGAAATTGGATTATAGGCGGTTAGGTTTGAGTGATGACCACACTCCTTTGTCGCACATTCCCCCCACCCCAATTCACATATAATTCTTACCCATGAGCCAACGCATTCAGGCTGCTATCAAGGACGCTCGTAATGGGGCGTGGCGGGGGGCGTCACCCTAATGTCATGTCAATCCCTCTTGGCAGGTGAGGTGGACAAGGGGACGTAGGTTTCCCCCAGGGCTCCAGTAGGGGCACCTCAACAGGTCCGCAAAGTTCTTTTAATTCTAGGATCATTAGCGCCGAAGCCCTTCAAGCAGCCCAAGTTCTCCAAGATTTAGTTTTCACTTCTCTTGAGTAAAGCAACATGTCAGAGGATGAAATTCCTCTTAACTTTAAGAGGCCTAACGATAATAAGGCAAGTGGTAGCGGACGGAGGCCTAGAGCTAGAGGAGCTTTGAGAGGCGCTTTTTCTGCTCTCCCCATGCCTCGTCTCCTCCCTTTTTCTTCAGAAGGTTCTACAGGGGGTTCCTCCTCAACTCAATGAAGCTCTGTAGCAGATAGAAGAATTCCTTACGCCGAGATTGGGTATGTTGGAGTCCCTTCTTCTCTAGTGGAAGGTTGGAATCAAACGTATAACTTATAGGGGCAAGCCTGGGAGCCCCACTTTGATGTGGAAAAGAATGAGTCCATATTCTTTTATTTCCCCGAGTTTGGGGGCACCCTTGGATTAAGGATGCCTCAAGTATTTTCCTTGCATCGAGACCGTATGGTCGGAGAAAGTCTTCATGTTCCCTTTGCTCAAGCAGCTAACTCTCTAGCTCAAGCATGACCTCTCCCTCTATTTATATATATATATATATATATATATATATATATATATATATATATATATACATACACACCTTCGGGAATGGAGAGCAATTCTTGGCCAGCCCTTTACCCTTAAGTGGAGCTCACGGGGCGAGGGGATTAGTCACTGTGATCGGAGGTGGATACCTTTGGTTAAACTTATATATATGTATATATATATATATATATATATATATATATATATATATATATATAT
>JACYFF010031959.1:23241143-23283107 GCA_017589665.1 Selenicereus undatus
GGACAATTTCAATCACTCCCTGCCCCTTCATGGATTTGTTGTTGGAATTTCAACCAATAGCCTTGAAAGGTTTAGTTGAATCTGCTAGGGCGGGATGATTTCAATCGTTCCCTATTCCTTCACGGATTTGTTGTTGGAGATTCAACCAGTAGCCTTGATAGGTTTACTTAAATCTCCTTATAAAGCAGGATGATTTCAATCATTCCACGCCCCTTCATGGATTTGTTATTGGAGATTCAACCAGTAGCCTGGAAAGGTTTAGTTGAATATGGCAGAACGAGATGATTTCAATCGTTCCCTGCCCTTTCATGGATTTGTTGTGTTGTTTGGAGAGATATGTCCTCTCACAACAACGAAAATTTTAACTTCCTTCAGTCAGCTAACTCTGATGTTATAAAAACGAGGAAACAAAGAAAAAGAAAAAGGAAAAGATTACAAATTTATCCTCTAAGGATACTAACTTACTTCCCATTTTCGTGCTTCGTCCCACCTCTCATATATAATATTCCCACATGATGAGATAGAGGTCTATATCTTACAACTAACTAGATTGATCCTTCATGGTAACTAGACAAAGTATTTGCAGAGGATGTCTGCATTCCAAGTACGGGGAATGAGTTCTCTTGAAGTATACTTCAACTTGTATGTTCTTGGGCGAACTTCTTGGTGGATGAAGGATGGACCTTCCTACTTCGCTGATAACTTACCGTCCATGTTACTTTACCCACATACTCGACTCTTCTCAACACTAGATCGCTCACCTGAATCGGCCTATGTACCACTATGCGATTGTAAGCTCGAAACATTCTTTGTTGGTATGTGGCCATTCGAAGTAGGGCATTCTCTTGCACTTAAGAGGAGAGGTCGAGGGAGTCACACAAGGCAATTTCATTTTGCTTTGGACTATAGTGCTGCATTCGGAATCTTGGACTCCTTATTTCTACTGGTATGATGGCTCCAGTGCCGAACGCTAGCTTGAAAAATGTCTCTCTAGTGGCCTTTTTCTCTGCGGTGCGGGCAGACCACAGAATTTTGGTAACTCTTCTACCCATTGTCTTTTTACTTAATCAAGTATTTTCTTCAAAGCTTCTAGAATGAATTTATTGGCAACTTCTGCCTACCCATTGCACTGAGGATGAGCGATAGAGGTGAATTTGGCTTTTACATGGAATTCTTCGCAGTAGTTTTAGAATGCCCCTCCCCCTTCTAATTGCCTTCTATTGTCCATGACTATAGGTATGGGAATACTAAATTGAGTAATGGATGTTTTTCCATACAAACTTTTGCACCTGTGGCGCTATTATGGCGGATAGGGGCTCAGCTTCTATCCACTAGGTGAAATAGTCCATGGCTATTATAAAAAACTTTCTTTATCCTGTCATAGTTGGGAAGGGACCCAACAGGTCCATGCCCCATTGAGAAAATGGTAATGGGTTGCGTATTGGAGATAGTTCGTTGGCTAGTTGGCGAATGAGCAGGGCATGCCGTTGACACTTGTCACCTCTTGACATACTATTTGGCATCCCGTAGTATGGTAGGCCAATAGTATCCTGCTCTGGGGGCTTTTATCGCTAGAGTTCACGCACCTATGTGATTTCCACATATTCCTTCGTGGATCTCTCTCAGCATATAACCAGCATCTGCAGGTCCCAAACATTTCAGCAACGACATGCTAAAGGACCTTTTGTATAGTTTTCCGTCGATAAGGCAATACCAGATGGAATTGCGCTTAAGGGCTTTAACCTCCTTTTTGTCAGGCTGTAGTTCCCCTTTGGTCTTGTAGTAGATGATTGGTTCAATCCATGACGCTCATTCTTCATCTTGGGCTTCTATGTTCATTATCCTCGCATCCTCTATGGTTCTATGAGGCAAGGTTTCCACCAAGACCGATCTGCTAGGGTTGTCAAGGCTTGAACTTACGAGTTTTGATAATGCATCGACTTGTTGATTTTCTGCCCTTAGGACCCTTTCAATCTTAAAATAGCTCAGCTTGCCCAGTAGTTCTTTCACCTTGTGAAGATATTTCACCATAGTTGGGTCCCTGGCCTCATTTTCTCTAGGACTTGGTTTACCACCAACTGGGAGTCACTGTAAGCTTTTATCCTTTCAGCCCTGGCCGCTTTACACATAATGATACCAGTTATTAGAGCCTCATATTTACCTCATTGTTCGATGTTGGAAAGTTAAATCTTAAGGCGTCCTCAAGCACGTCTCCTTCTGGTGAAGTCATCATTAGCCCCACCCCACAACCAAGGGCCGAACGACAAGCCATCTACATGGATGGTACACACCCGTTCGCCTGATAGATCTTCTTCCATATATGAACAGTCGGTGACGAAATTTGCAAGAGCCTGGGCCTTGATTGTTCTTAATGGCTTGAATTGGATGTCATGTTGGGAGAGATCTATAGCCCACTTAAGTAACCAACCAGATGCTTCAAACTTATGCAATGCTCTCCTGGATGGTTGGTCAGTTAGAACAATTATTTGATGAGAGTCAAAGTAGGGCTGCAACTTTCTGTTGGATATGCTGCTTTCTCCACTATAGGATATTTTAACTTGGCCTTAGAGAGGGCATGACTTACAAAGTAGACGGGTTGTTGCACCTTAACCTCCTCTCGAATTAACACAACGCTCACGACTCCCATAGAAACTGCCACATACAAATACAACTCTTCCCCCAGCACAAGTTTGGTAATCTTGGTAGGGTGACAAGGTAGGTTTTCAAACTGTCCAATGCCCTTTTACATTCTTCTGTCCAACTACACTTTTGTGCTCCTTTGAGGACTTTGAAAAACAGGAGGCATCGTTTGGTTGATTTGGACACAAATCGCCCAAGTGCAACCATGCACCTAGTGAATGAGCGTTTGAACGTCATGTATTGAATGAAGAAAGGACATATCTATGATGGCATGAACCTTTTCAAAGCTGGCCTCTATCCCTCTCTGGTCCACTACGTACCCTAGAAAGCTTCTTAACTGTACTCCAAATGAACATTTCTTGGGATTCAGTTTCATGTTATATTTCTTTAGTGTTATGAAGGTTTCTTTGAGGTATGTTACGTGACTCTCTCTTTTGTAGCTCTTTATAATCACGTCGTCCACATATACCTCCATATTTCAACCTATCTGTGACTCAAAGACCCGATTCAAATATGTTGCCCCGACGTTCTTCAGGCTAAACGACATCATTTTGTAGCAATACAAGCGTCTCTCTGTGATGAAGGTTGTTTTCTCTTAGTCAGGCTCATGCAAGTAGATTTGCTGGTACCGTGGGAAAACATCCATGAAGCTAAGCAAGACATGACCACTTGTAGCATTCGAGGTAGCAGGTAGCTACCTTTGGGGCTTGCTTTGTTGAGATTAGTAAAGTCCACGCACATTCTCCATGCCCCATTAGCCTTTTCAACCATAACGAAGTTAACAACCCATTATGGGTATTGACAAGCCCAGATGAACTCCGCCTTTAAGAGCTTATCTACTTCCTCTATTATTACCTGTTCTTCTTAGCTGGAAACATCCTTTTCTTGCGTTTGACAGGTTTCACGTTATGATTTATGCTTAGGGGGTGTGATATTATGGCTTGATCTATACCTGAGATCTCGTTTGCGAAGAAATCAAATACGCCTTAGCGTTTTCTTAAAAGCTTAACAAGCGATGCCTTGATCTCTTGAGGGAGGGCTCAACCCACCTTTATGGTTCTCTCGGTATCTCCTTCTGCCACGGATATTTCCTCCGTATACTCATTTGGTTTAGTGGTAGGAACAAATTCTTCCCTCACATCTAACGCGGCCATTCCTACATGACCACACTTTACAACACGTCTCATCCTCTTGGGGTCTAGACAATTAGCTTCCCTCCTAGAGGCATCTGCAGTTCTACTGGAATTCAAGGTCGCAATGTAATATTCTCTAGCCATGTGTTGGTTTCCTCTTAATCTCTCGGGAATTCCTCGATCCGAGACATATAACGTAGTGAGGTGGTATGTGGAGACCAATGCCCCTACTTGGTGGATTAGGGATCTTCCTATTATTGCGTTATAGGTTGAGGTGACATCCAACACCAGGAAGTTGGCTAAAGGTGTCTAGAACTTTCTTCTTCTCTAATTAGGACGGGTAACCAGATTAGCCCTTTGGGCTTGATTAGGTGGCCTGTGAAAACTACGATGGGATAGTCAACGGATTTCAAGGAACCCTCTGATATGCCCATTTGTTTAAAGGCATGGTCGAAGATTATATCGACTGTGCTACCCTTATCAACCAGAATCCTGGCCACATCATAACATCCTATATTCAGAGTGACTACCAGGGGGTCATCGTGGGGTAAATGTACGCCGGTAAGATCGTCATCGATAAATGTCATAGACGAGCCTGTTGTGCTGAGGCCGTTAGGGCTATGCTCTGTCCTTATGACCTAATCGCTCAAGCCCCTTAGGTGGGCTTTGACTTGGGATTTCCTGTAATGTATCCATCTAGATATGACATTAATAATCTGGGGGCTTGTGATCTCAGTTGCGAGCAACTTCTCTCTAACTCCTTGCTTTGAGCTGACTATAATAACCTCTCCTCATAAGGTCCTCCAAGTTGTCTTTTAAGTCTCTACATTCAACAGTGGTGTGGCCACAATCATTGTGGAAGTCACACCATCTAGATTTATCCCTATTAGGGTTGCTCATTTTCTTTGGCCTCTTTCATTTATCATCATTTTTATACATCTGGTATATTTCCTCCATTGGCTTGTTCAATAATGAATGAATAATGCTCGAACTGCGAAGAATCTCAGGGTTTTTTCCTCTCAGGTTTTCTAGGGTTCGGTTCAATGAATTCTTTCTTGCCTTTGCGGGGTTGTCTTCCCCTAGACGTATCCGCCCCCTAGTGATTTGCTTAGTTATCTTGTTGAACTCATCTGTCCGAATGAATTGGTCGGCCTTAGATAGGGTTTCACCTAGAGTATTCGGCATATTTTTTGCGAGCGAATCCCTAAGGGGGCCTATTGCGAGGCCATTCATTAGAGTGAAAACCACCACATCTTGTTTTAACTTAGGAATGAGTATGGTCTTGGAATTGAAGCGTCCGATAGACGGTCGAAGGGTTTCGTTTAGGCCTTGGCAAATGTTCACAAGCTAGTTTGAATTTTTCTCCCTTCTTCTATTGCTAATGAAGTGGCTAGTGAATTATTCCACCAGCTGACTAAAATTGGATATCGAGTCCGGTTTCAAACTATTAAACCACTATTGTGCCAACCTGGATAAGGTCATTGGTAAGCATTTGCACCAAATAGCATTGGTGGCAATTGTGAGATGCATTATGCTGGCAAACTTAGCAATATGATCCTCTGGGTCCCCAGTCCCATTGTAATCGATTTTCGGTAGGGCGAATTTCTTTGGGACGGGCTCAGCTAGTATTGAGGTGGGGAAGGGCGATTCAATGGCATAGGGGATGACCACTTGCTTTTCCAAATGCACATTGTTTTGTGGCCACTTGATGGGTTCACTCGTCATGGATCCTGAAGATGAAGGAGGAGAGCGATCTTGCACATCGCTCCTTCGACTAAGATATCTAGCTCCGTAGCCACCCCTCTTCATTCCTCTTCTCTCCTTGAGACGATGGTAACTTCATGCTGATTCTCGCTCAGGGTTGCGCCTACACCATTGTGATGTATCCCATTCATTCATGTTGTTGCAGGGAGGTTATGGTATGGACATAATAAGGAGAACAACTCCTATGCCTCTCCAGATATGAATTTTCTGCTGATCGAGAGGGTGATTGATTATCTCGCATCGTTACTCTGTCTCAAGAGGCTGTTCCACCTCGGTGGGAGCGTTGATTCTGAACTCCTTCGGCTTGGTGAGGGTTCTGCTTTGGTGGTGACTTACATAGCTGCCAAAGTGCTGTAATCACACCTACCTATATAACTTGTGAAAGTTGCTCAGGGGTAGGGACAGGTTGTCTAGACGTTGAGTTTGAGGCTTCTACATCATCATCTGGTCTTAGATTTTGAACAACTCCCTCTGTGTTGGAGATAAGTGTTATGTTATGTATAACTTCAGGATGAGTTCTTAAGTTCGATTAAATGTTTCTGTTTGATTGAATTCGATTGGCTCGATATCTTGTTAGCATTCCATGTGTGTCCATCTGTGCCCTGCTAGTCTTAGGGTCTTGTGTTTGATCATTGTGGGTTGTGATGACGATCGATAATCGGCCCCATGGTGGGTTCCAAATGTTTGTGGTAGGAATTTGGTGAATGACTAATCCTCCTTGTTGTCAAAGATAATCTGGGCTGATTAAGTTCCTTTGCTCTTCCGACCGTCAATCTAGCATAGAGCATGCCAAAGGTGTGTTCTGTCAATAAGGACCAATACCTGCAACACAGCTCTGCCCCTGGGGTTGCCCGAGAGAAACCCCTCTGATGCTTAAGTCAGTTCAGGAGATAACGTTGTGATGAGTGTTTAGGGAATGAGTGATATTTTTGCATTACCTTTTTCCTAACAGGAAGGAAGCCTTTATATGGTTCTGAATGTCAGCAACCTAAGGCGGTGGGTAATAGAGGCTTTGTGAACCATGAGAGTCTTTGCTCTATAGGCCTTAAAAGCTTCCTTCCTTCGTACACCTAGTAAGACTTAGCCTGCACTTCAAGGGAATATTATTATTATAGAGGAGAATTTGTTAAATTAATGATTATTTAACTTGGGTACCTCCAACACTTTAAAAGTATTCTCTTTATCCCTTAGCTTTGTTTTTCATCAACCATTGTCATGATCCACCTCCCTAAGGGCGAGATCCCTCACGAATGGGCGGACCTGTTTGCTAAGCACTTTATTTTAAGAAGCATATTTTTTTTATTATATATATTTCTTTAAAACAGAAATAGAACTGGGTTACAGGATCGTGAGAGTTGGGGCTTGGCCCTAACCAAGGAAAGTGGTTGGGTTTCTTGGTCTGAGCCAGGTCCAATTTCCTAGCCCGGTCTCTACTAGTAACTCAACCTGGCCTATAATTGGGGCACAAGACTGATCTAGGAACCCAAGATGGCTAGTTCCAGCCTTGAGTTTTAGTCCAAATATGCCATACTGTCTGGATCTGAATCCCTTAACCCAATTCCAAAAGTGCAAATAAGAGGAAAAGTAAGGAAAAAAGCATAAACTTGAACTAATAGAATCGTTAATGAGTTTTAGAAAAGAGCTTACAATCTTTATCACTTTTCGAACCAAATCATACAGATAGGGACAATCGAAGGGACAAATTGATTTTACATAAAAAAAAATTTTAGAAAGGCCCCCGAGCAATCCCTAGTGTAGGGACCATCTTGATTCCTTAACTTCTAACCGAGGATCTACATTCAGGGCAATGGTATGATGATGTAATGAGATGAGCACATCACTACCCATCATCATTGACAGCCTCTACTAATCAATACGGGAAATCAAAATTTAATTATACTAACACACACTCAAGCAACATATTAGTATAAATCATATTATATCATCCAAAAGTTACAAACTTCAATCTTACAAAACCTCAAAAAATAGAATAACATTTACAGCAGGTAGGGAGCTACCTAAATATTATATCTTTAGTAATTTAGAATCAAAAATCATAAAAGAGAAATATAGTAGAGGAGTCGGGGAAGATAGAGTTTTTGTCATTAGAATAACCCACCTGATTTACCTAGGAACCCAATAGAGTAATTTTTTTTAATGGGTGACTCAATTCTCTCTCTCTCTCTCTCTCTCTCTCTCTCTCTCTCTCTCAATACCTCAAATATGTGGGTATTTCTCTCCTAAATTTTGATACTCTCCTCCCTCTAATTTTTTTGATGTGTTTGACGCCAACTTGATTTGATGTCTCTAGCTGATGGAAATTGTTTGATGCCAATTGACTGATGAAAATTTTTCAATGTCTCTAACCCCTAGAGGATAGCCCCTTAATTATAGAGGTTAACGAGATAGTATGAAGTGGTTTAGAGAAAGGAAACCTAATCCTAATCTCATTAATCTAAACAAGTATACTAATTTAGCTAGGATTTTGACTAATTAGTCTCGGCAAACTAATCAACCTAGAATTCTAGTTAGCTAATCACGTTTTGACAAAAAGGGACTAGGAGAGAGGGAGAAAATTATGGAGCTCGATTGGGTTCCCAAAGACCCGACCCGATTAAGTAGGAACCCGACTGAGTTCTTGGGCTGGGCCTCAGACATTGCAATGTGTTTTGTCCATTGCTTTCACATCTGACCTCCGTTTGGAGCGATTCTTTCTTTCCTAAAATCTTATTGAATCTAGTTTCTAATAAAACTAGTTCATAATTTTTAGATCCGTGTGGAACAAGATATAAGAAAAAAATGAACAGTTGTCATT
Source organism: Selenicereus undatus (assembly GCA_017589665.1). Classification (NCBI taxonomy): domain Eukaryota; kingdom Viridiplantae; phylum Streptophyta; class Magnoliopsida; order Caryophyllales; family Cactaceae; genus Selenicereus; species Selenicereus undatus. The sequence continues at coordinate 23,249,496 of JACYFF010031959.1, forward strand.
TTCAGCACAAGTTGAAATGTTCGAATTATGCCTTTTCCGTTACTTATCGAACTTTGTTGCATAATATGTCAATAGAAAGCTCATTCAATGAATAACATTAATACATAAGCTCAATAATTTTATGCTCTCTACAGTGGATCTCAACAAGACACTGAACACGATCAATTTAGGCCTATTTGGGCTTTTTGGGCTTTATTAGGCTTTTAGACTCGAATTCAAGGATTACTTTGCTGGCCCCCAAGTACGCAAGTTTAGGTATAATCTTCATCATTGGGCAATTAAAAATAAGATACTATTTTTAGGCGTCTACCACAGTCAACCAAGTCCCCTTAAAAAGACACTTTGGTTTTTCTCAAATTATCATTGTATAGTGTGTGTGTATCCATTAACGTAAAAATTTTGGATTTAAATAATCTAAACTGTGGAGCATTGGTTGTTGGTAATCTACTAAACTTAAGAAATAGTCAACAAAATCCTGAACGTTGTTCCTATTTTTTTAAAATATCCAACCACCTAGTTTGAGCACTTTGAATTGATGATGAAGTGACGTGGCAACAGAGTGAACACATGGCGTGCAAACTTTTACAAGGTTTGACCAACTTAGTTTCATCTAAGATAACATCCACACTCCTTTAGCCACACATTAAAATGCACAATCTTTAAAGCCTAATTTAGTTAAAATGCCAGCAGTGCTATTAGCGCTTCTGCCCACATGGCACGCTTGGAACAAAATTATATAATGAAGATTGGTCTTAACATCATTAAGAACGACATCCAACTTGTTTATCTCCTCTACTAATGTCATTATTTTTTGAAAGACTTGCAAACAATTAATTTCAACAATACTTTCATGAAATCTTATTTTTAACATCCATGTTGCCATTTATTTGAGTGAACTGCTTCGGTATGGAATCTCCAACACTAACTTAGCACAACATAATGAAACATTTAAGAAAAAGGAAAGATAAAAAAAAAGGAAACAAACCAAACAAAAGAAAAAGGAAAACAATAAAACTCCCTCATCATTTCCTCCAACTCTATTCCTATTAATTAACCGAGCCTCTGCCTTCAACCTATATTGGCTCATACCCACACCATTTTTTCAGCCATTTTCCTTTTCTCGATCACATCTATCCCCAACATCGATTTTTCCCCAACGATATACAACTTTTGTTTTTCCAGCTAGAATGGGTCTCAACAACTTGGTTACACATTTTGCTTCACCTTTTTTGAGCTATTCGATCGAGGCACATTCCCAAGCCTCCACATTTTCTGGTACAAAGGTCATCCTGTGAGTTTTTTAAGGCTAAATTTGTCATCCTTCTATTGGACTCACTAGAACTTGAAGAATCAAAGGCTATAAGATCATCCTAGAGGGGGGTGAATAGGGTGATGATCAAGGTTGCTAAACAATCGAAATATAAATGCTGAAAAGTAAATCGGGACAAAACACAATCGATTGTTAACGAGGTTGGGCCTCAAAAGGCTTAATCCCCGCCTAGAGTTCCCTAATTCTAGGATTAACCCGAACTTTTATTAGGAGGATTGATTACACAACTCTAGAGTACCTTTACTCTAAGTTCCAAGTCACAAGTTCAACCCTTCAACTGGGCTTGGTAGAGTTGACCCTTCAACTCTATAATCCTACCAAAGTACAAAATGAACAATACAATTCAAATGTAAAGGAAAGCAATTTTAAGCTCAATGAATGCCAATGTATGCTTGAGGAAGTAGTATGCCAATTGAGTGCTAGCTCTCTGTGTTGTATTTTTTCCAGCTTCAAATGTCTCCTTTTTATAGGCTCCTTGAGTTTGAACTAGTGTTACACTCAAAAATAGGAAGTTGATCTTCACATTGATTTTCAAGACACTGATCAGTGTCTTCAAGGCCTTGAACTGGCTGATTTTTAGTAGAGAAGATGCAACGGCTACTTTGATTTCTTCCAACAACTACATTGCTGATTTTCTGCAGATTACTTCTCAAAAGAATTGTTTGTTTACTAATTTTAGGCCAACCAAAAGATTATGATAAGATTTAAAGATATTGTAGCCATATTAAGATAAACCAAATTTCAAAGTATCAAAACTTTATTTAGATAGCAAACATCAATTTAGGCAAGACCACATATTTTAAATCAAATTAAAATCTTGACTTTCACTCAAAATTTAGCTAAGGGTTTTAATGGAGTCAACAATCTGCCCCCCTTTTTTTTATATGAAAGGCAATATTTTACTTTGATTAACTATGAGTGAATGTTTTTGTTCTTGCCATTAGAAGTCATTAGTCATAAGAATGAAACTAAGCAACCATTTGCTTATCACAAGAGAGTATCACAAGTAACAAACCATATAAAAATGAAACTAAGCGGAACTGACCAATATGTATGTACCACTTACCACTTACTACCATGGACGTACCACTTACTAGCAAAAGATAAGAGTGAGAGTTTGCTTCACTTTTTGGTTACATGCCAATATTAGCTACCAAAAGCTACCAATATGCCACACTTTCAAGCATGTTCTTCCCCTTTGACTTTCATCGAAACAAGGGGGGAAACGACGTTGTAATGTTCGGTCATACACGTGAGTTTTTAAGCAAAAGACATTGAAAAGCAAAAAAGAGAAAACATTGAGTTAAAGACAACTAGCGGAAATGAGGTGTAGAAGAGGTGGAAAGGATGATCTGGTCTACAGCCTGGGTGGCCTTCTCTATATCAGTGGATTGGAATGGAATAGCAAACTTGGCTCCATGATGAATGAAGCTAGTCAACCGTATCAACTCATCGATCTTGCGGTTCATGAGTCCCATTTCAGCTTGAATGTTCTCAAGTTGAGTGCGAATGTCCGCATGATCGTCTTTTAACTCAGTGAGAGCGTCAACAATGGGAGGAGCAGAGGCAGTGTCAGGGAGCTTGATCTTAAGAGATGAGGCCTCTTCGGGAGTGAGGTCACTAAGGTGCTGCCATCCTCGAGCAACGGTTTTGTAAAACCTTAGGGTTTTAAGGGAGTGAGCGGAAATAACAGGCACATGATGAGTAAGGCATTCCTCACTGTCCATAGGCACTTTAAAATGGGTAAAGATTCGAGTGAGGAGGTTACCATAGGGCAGCGAAGGGGTGTGACTCATGTTTACAACCCGATACATGTGACTCAAAATCATAGTGGCATAATCGACTGAGTATCCATTCATAAGGCGGTATATGGCTTCCAGAACAACCTCATTATAAGCTTCTTTTGAGTGGGCTTTGGGATAGAAAATACGGACAAAAACATAGTGCAATAGTTGAGGTTTGGAGTATAGAACATGATAGGGAGGTGATTTGTTTTGCCGAGTGTAGGTTTCGAGTTTTTTGGGGTTAGAAAATTATTGAAGGCAAAGATCTTCGACGACTTTTCGAGACAAATTTGGAGGGGCCATGTCAATGAATTTGAGCAAAGGATGGATTCAAGAACTGGGCGGCCTAACGTTATTTTCACCTATTTGACAACACTTTCAAAGAACACACCATTAGCTGTGGTTTTAGTCTCCAAATTGGCATAAAAGAGTCTCACAAGTCGTGGATATACAACATCACCCAAATCCAACAGTCCCAAGCATTTATCTTTCACTAATTTCTCAAAGAATTCGAATCGCTCAAATGCAAAAAACAAAATGTCTAACTTGTCACAAACAGAGATGGGTTTGCTATGGAAAGATTGAAAACGAGATTGACTAGTTGGGGAGGGTAGCCAATCACCTGGGAATTGGTCAAGAAGCCGGAGTGGGGGCAGAGGAGGAGGAGGTGGCGGTGAGGGTGATGCTGACAGTGGGCTCTGCTCGTGTGCTAAAGAAGAATGTTGTGCCGGTGAAGAGGGAGCAACAATGGACTGGGTGGACGCCGAGTTGTCGGAGCTCTGGCCGAAGACTGAGGGCGAGTCGGGGATGGTGACGACGGTGGGAATCGTCGGCTTGCATGAGAGTTTAGAGGTGCCGGCGGCGATACGGTGAGACCGTCATTTTGCTGGAGCAGAGGACCCCTATTCTTTGGATTTGGAAGCTTGCCGAACTTGTTTGGGAGCTTGTCCACCTTTAGTGTTGGCCATGGGAGGTGAATTGGGCAAGAGTGAGGAGGATTTGAGCTCAAGAGTTGATTGGAGAGTTTGGGCACAAGAACCCTAGATATTCGACTAAGGCTGAGTTGTGGGGTCGAATTTGGTGTGCATTGGAAGGAAAGAGGGAGGGGATAGCAAGAATTTGAAGCTTTCTTGCTCACTTGGCCATGGAGGACGAACAATTTGAGAGAGAGGGGTAGTGGCGTCGGGTAGAAGGAGAGAGAGAGAAAAAGGTTTTTTGCAAGGGTTTTGATTTTAGGAAGGTAGGTCAAATGATTTCCTTATTTTTGAAAAGTTCAAAAATTAGAAGAAATTAAATACAGCCTTAACTGCCAGAATTTATGGGAAGAATTTTTATCTAAGGGATGATTTGGAAAGGATTTAAAAAGGATAATTCTGTTATCAAAAGGATTTAACAAATTTGGTATCATAATTCAAAAATTGAAATTCAGTTACAATATATAACCAATTTGGTTCAAAAATAAAAAAAATGTTAAGGATTTAAAAACATATCCCACGTGCCCCATAAGAAGGAGATTTATTTAAACTGAAGTTACCTTCCTTTTGGGATGGATCGTTTTAATTATTTCTCTAGGTGACTAGCAATCAAGGCCTTGAAACTGAATTCAAGCCCTTGATTTTGACTTACAGAGAAGATCCAGGTTCTGCCTATAGTTCAGTGCCTTGAACTGTATCCCAAGGCCTTGAATTTTCTGACTGTTAGTAGTTTGCTAGATATTTGACTTGCAAAATCTTAATAACTTGATTAGTACTTAGAGAGGGCTCCCCCTCAATTTATGCACTAATATTAATCATACCAAGTTCTTGATGAATATAATTAAATTGTTCCTCACTCAAAGGTTTAGTGAATATATCGACAAGTTGAGATTTTGTTGGAACAAATTCTAAACATACGTCTCCTTTTTCAACGTGATCTTGAATGAAGTGATGACGTACCTCAATATGCTTTGTTCGAGAATGTTGAACCGGATTTTTAGTGATGTTAATAGCACTCATATTATCGAAACGAATGGGAACATTTTTGAAGTTAATTCCCAAGTCGCGCAATTGCTGCATGATCCACAGGAGTTGTGCACAATATGCTCCGACGGTAATGTACTCGGCTGTTGTCGTGGATAATGCCATCGAGTTTTGCTTCTTGGAGTGCCAAGAAACAAGTGATTGATCGAGAAATTGACAAGTGCCCGATGTGCTCTTTCTATCTACCTTATATCTTGCATAGTCAACGTCAGAATATCCAACAAGAAAGAAATCTCCCCCTTTAGGATACCACAAATCGAAATTTTTTGTGCCCGCCAAGTATCGAAAGATGCGTTTTGTGGCAGTAAGATGGGACTCTCCTGGACATGATTGAAAGCGAGCACATAGACACACACTAAACATGATATCGGGGCGACTTGCAGTTAGATATAATAGTGAGCCAATCATCCCTCGATATAACTTCTCATTTATTAACTTACCTTCAAGATCTTGATCGAGCTTTGCATTTGATGCCATGGGAGTGCTTGCATGCTTAGCATTATTGTAACGCCCTAAATTAAACATGTATCACTGTTGGTATTTTCCTTAATAATCCCACAATCATAATATGATAAACCCAATGATATGGGCATTACCGCCGTCCAAAATGACAAGACTTGAAACATGAGTGCTATAATAACACAGTTAAGCATAACCTCAACCATACACAATCACACATGATCATCCATTCACAATCAAGTGTTAACCAATATAGGGTTTATAAGCCATAGTAACATAATTCACCATGTAATCTACATCCTCATCCCCCATACACCGAAGAATTCAAAATACAACTTTAAAGTATGCATATACTGTATCACCGCTAATTCATATAGATTTCCTTGCTCAACTTATTCTCTTCCGCTGCTTTGCTAGCATGAGGGCTATTATCTAAGCATTTGCCTAAAACAAAACATGAAAAACATTTCGAACTGTAAGCCGAAGTTCAGTACATGCATTCCTGAATTGTTAAATAATCATTGAAACACTAGTTGGGCCCGCTTTGCAATTCATTTTAAGTTAAAACAGTGAATGAGATAAATGTAAAACTGCATTGCTAGTTATTATCTGATAGTGAACCCCTTGATACTGTTACGACCTATGGATAGGTGTACACCTGCCAAGCCGATCGGGAACTTGGCCTGAAGCCGCGCAGGTAACTGAAGGGCGAATACCCTATAGATGATAACTGACGGGGTCACTAATTAAAGGATAAATCACTGTGCAAACTGATTCAATGATGTACTTACCAAACATGATACTTTGATAAATGAACTCTGATTTCTAAAGATACAGGCAATGGGCGTACCTGAAGTCTTTAAAATGATATTTCACTTGATAATACTTATGCATAATGGAAGCGATAGACTAGGCCTCGATTCTGCTAAAGAAATATAATTATAGGTGAATGTAGTTAGTAAACTATGTTAACTGACATAATTTATAACTTTAATGGAAATTGATTAATTAAAAGGCTTCTACAATTCCAATGATTCAATATAAGGCAAGTTAAACCAAGATGATCTAAAAAATCAATCAGTTAGGGTTATTGAACTTGAAAGACAACAAATTGAAACAAAATAGATCACATTGGAATGATTGAGCAGATAATAAAAAGGTTTCAATTGAAATAAACGAAATATGAGTTTCTGATGTTTCTGAAATGGATAATGGAAAGTATAATGGTTCTGAAATGGATAATAGAAGGTTTAATACTTCTGAAATGGATGACAAATGGTTTAATGCTATAAGGGGTGCGGTGAGGTTCATAATAGCTCATTTAACACCCTAACTTGGTCCAAAGGACACTGATTTTGAGTTATTACTCTGCTCACTTCCCAAATTTCATTTTCATACTTATTTAACTCAGTTTTCAACCCAAGTAAGCTTTTGCACATAATCAAACTTGTTGAACTCACTAAAATTTCCAATTTCCTTGCAATACCCATAATTATATAGAAACTTCTGAAAATATTTTCAATTGTTACGATTTGTGTATTAACTCATGTTACCGATTGATGATCTGCATTAGAAAATCCATATTTTTCACTCCTGACCTCCAAATAAGATGTGAAACCCCAATATGAAAATCTCATAATGTCCACTAAAACGTTTATTTATGACACAAAGGATGATTCACATAGTAAGGTGCCTAAAATTATGGTAGAACACAGACGTGTACAATTTCAGTCTAATATGCGCAGTTGCAGAAAAATGGTGATAACTTTCTCCACAGAACTGGGATTAAGGCGATTCAAAAGGAATTTGAAATATAACTCATTGATCTATCCACAAACAAAAAATAATAATTTTTCAATACCCCAATCAATACCAGTTTTTTCGTCGAGTCTCCTATTCAAATATGCTCCCAGTTTCGATAAATTCCGCGCAGTCTTCAGTAAATTGGTCATAACTTTGTCCACACAACTCGAAATTGAGTAATTACAGATCCCATTGAAAGCTAAATCATTGAGGTATCTTCACACCAAAAATCATAATTTTCCCATGTCCCACGAAATACCAGTTTATTCCTAAACACACCCCTGTTTTGGGGTATGTTTACAGCATAACAGGCCATATTGCAATCTTTTCTTGACATAAACCTCCACCAAAATCACTCTTTAGCTCATCCAAATCCACAACAATATTACCATAATCATTTATGATGATAAAGATTACCAAATCAAATACAAAATGATCCAAATCCATTACTTCAAACTTAAACTATAACATGATCATGAACAATCTTAACTCTCACATGCTTTTATGCTTAATCAACACTTAAACACTTCAAAGATAGCTCTTATTCTTATCAAAATGGCATGATCAATAATAAAAACCAACAAAAACAAGATTAAGAATAAAAAATAATCATGATAGGGATTGGAGTTTACTCACTAGATGCTTGAAAAAAGGAGGTGTGAATGATGTGGCTGGTGACTGATCTGGTGGTGGGCTAGTGGATGTCTTGGTGACTGACTGGCGGTAGTTGGTGGTGGCGGCAGCCACCAGTAGTAGGTGGAAGTTTCCAGGTCTGGCCATGGGGGTAGGGAAAAGAAAGGGAGAAGTAAAAGAAGAGAAATGAGACTTAGCCTTTGCTTGATCTTTGTGATGTTATTTTTACTTGGTTGAAAACCCTTTAAGCATACTTGGCTGGGATGCAACCTCCAAAATAATATCTTTTTCTAATTATAATTAGAGATTAATAGTGGTAATTAGCTGAACAAATAGATGAGGAACTTGTTGGGTCGAAATCGGCCTTAAATGAAATCGGGTTTGAAGAAAATATCGAACTGGGTGCAATTGATTTAATTTTTTTTTCCAATGCTCAAAATTAAATGTGATTTCATGAAAAATAATTTAATCTTTTAAATCATAATTATCGAGGCCTACTATCAATTTTTTCGAAATTAATACAGTAAATGAAGCTTGAATTGCAAAGTGTGGCCCAAAATTGAATTCTCCCAAACGGGATGATTAACTGATACAAATAAATGCGAAAAATTAATAACACAACTTAATTAAATAAATAAATATGATTTAGGGTCGGGCTATTACGGCCTTCCCCCCTGAAAGAGTTTCGTCCACGAAACTTATGAACTTTGACTATCATGCAAGGTGATTTCAAATAGATATGAGTACTTGGCTTTCACTTCTTGCTCAGTTTCCCGAGTAGCTTTTGGGGAGGTATGATTTGCCCAAATTAATATGATGAAAGGTATTTGCTTGATGCTTAACTGCTTAATCCTGTGAGCTAATAACTGGATTGGGTGCTCTTGAAGCATAAGACCCTCAATGGCTGCAATGGTTTTGATTATGACAGCGTGATCAGGGTCTGAAATGTATTGCCTAAGTTGTGAGGCAAGCTCTGGAATTCAACCTTTCAATTAACTGATATGGTCCAATAGATCTTGGCCTCAATTTAGGTCGCAGTGCAAGCTCCTTACGCCCTTAGTTAGCGAGACTTTCTGAAAAACTTTATTATATACCAGAAATTCCAGGAATCTCCTTCTTTTATCAACATAGCTTTTCTGTCGGTTCCAATGGTATGCTTTCAAGAGTCTTCTGAAATATGCCGCCTTATTGAATGCTGAAGAAGATCATCATGACTCAAAAGATGATTTTGTTGTCAATGTCCGGCGTCATTTTATCTTGATGTTTCATGTAGGATTCTCTACTAGTGCTATCACAACGTTGACCGTTGGAAGTTCCATACTTTCTTAAAATGCAAATGTTGGTCGTAGGTCGTGAAGCACTACAGGCGCCAAATTAGAAGAGTTGGTCCATTGATATTTTTAGATGCTTGCCCATTTGTTTCAGGATGATAAGAACTGCTAAAGTTGAATCTAGTTCCAGAGGCTCTTTGAAGTGCTTGCCAAAACAGACTTGAAATCTCTTATCCTATCTAAGGGAATCCCATGATAAAGTTCATTGAAGTTGAATTCCACTTCCAAGTGAGGATTTCTAAAGGTCTCAATTCACCTATGGTGCATTGGTGTTCTGCTTTGGCTTTTTAGCAAATCAGTCATTCTTCCACATATTCTGCAATTTCCACCAAACATATTGCCTCAGATCTCTACACATCTTGGTATCCCCTGAATGCACCAAATAGTAAGTGTTGTGAGCCTCCTCTAAGATATGCTTTCTTAAGATTTTGATTTACTCTTTGGAGCTCATGATCACTATCTTAATTCACTCTAGTTTCCACCATTAGGGAGGGGTGTAAGGTAAGTGCCAGCAATTGAACATTCACATTCCAGTCCGAATTATATGGAATGTCCAAGTCCTCAAGCTTTCTCAAGGGATTCGGCTAAGTAATCACTACAATGTTCACAGTATGTTGTGCCTTCCTATTCAGGGCATCGGCCACAACATTTCCCTTTCTTGGTTGACATTGGATCTACCGCAACTAATGTTTCATATAGATTGGGCTTCTTCTGAGTGAAGATGTACTTCTCCCTTTGATGATTAGGATTGATTTTGCATGGTACCCCATATAAGTAATGTCTCTAAATTTGCAATGCAAAAACTACAGAAATGGGTAGGGTAATTCTTCTTATAAGACTTGAGTTGTTAGGAGGCATAAGCCACTAGTTTAATCTTCTTGCTAACTTTATAGATTTCTTCAACAAATTGGTCAGAGAGGACAATATTTATCAAATCCTTCCTGAACTTGATAATTCCCTATTAAACTCAAACGATTTCTAATCTCAGTGCATTGGTGGATCTTCGGCACTTTGAAACTACTTTCGCCTTTTGCAAATTGACCTTAAACTCATCCTTTTGAACCATATGTTCCAAAAATACCATTGCTTCTAATCAGTACTCATGCTTCTTGTATTTGCTATGTAATTGATGTTTCCTCAAGGTCTGCAACACTATCCACAAATGACCTTGATACTCATTTATGTCCTTGGAGTATTTGATTAGGCCAAAAGGCATCACAGTGAATTCATAGTGACCCAAACATGGTCCTTAGTGTGGTTTTGGGAATGTCTTCAGGTATAATCTTAAGTTGATGGTACCCTGACCTCAAATCGATCTTAGAAAAGACTTCTGCTCCCTGCAGTTGATCAAATAAGTCATGTACTTGGGGCGATGGGTGTGTGTTTTTGATGGTGATCTTGTTCATATCTCTGTAATCAATACATAACCTCCAGGTTCCATTCTTCTTCTTTACAGATAGAACTAGGCATCCTATGATGGCACACTTGGATGGTTTGATAAATCTCTTCTGCGATAACTCCTCTAACTGAAACTTCAGTTCTTTAAGCTCGATTGGGGCCATAAGATACGGGGTTTTGGAGATAGGTTGAGCATAAAGGATTAATTCAATCTCAACATCAATTTCTCTTTGCGGAGCGGTCCCGATAACTTTTTAGAAAAACATCTCTAAATTCACAAGCTATAGGGATATCTTCTGCTTTTTTCCTTCCTTTGGTTGGATGTTACTGGCATAACACCAATACATAATATATCCTTGACATAAGAGCTCATTGGTTTTCACAACAGAATTTCATGGACAAGATTTTTCCTTTCTTTGCCCATGAAACATATTTCTCTCCCTTGTTCATCTCTTGAAATAACCTTAGGTTCATCACAACCTATCTTGACCCCATAAGTACACAACTAGATCATTTCAAAAATGATATCAAAGTCTAACAAGTCAAATCGAATAAGAACTTCAGGGGAAACTATCTCACCAATAGTAACTGAAACAAATTTATGAGATGTAGAACACTCAATTCTAGAGTCGTTGGATAACTTGATTCCATAATTGGTTTCTGCCTTCTTATTCTTAAGGTTCACTTGCATGGCAGATCGTGTCAATATAAATGAATGAGTGGCAACTGAATCAATCAATAAACAAAATGGCTTCGAAATTAAAAGAGAGCTTCAGTAATTACTGTAGCAAGGGTGGCAGCTTCTTTCTAACTCAACATATAAACCCTTCCTACAGCTGTGGGCCTTGAAGGTGAGAATCCTTGTCTATAGCCTTCAGTCTTCACGAACATGCAACAATGAGTTGCTCTGGTTACCGCACCACATACATTTGTTAGTTCCCATTCGACACTCAGGAGTACTGTGGTTAATTCTTCCATAAATCTGTTCCAAGCAAAACCAAACCCTAAGGGCTTATTCTTAACAGTGTTCCACCAAATATTGGTTTCACCAGTTCGATAAAATGTTCCAATGTTTACCTTTTTATCCCCTGGAACCTCTATTACAGAGAAAATTTTCTGCATTCCTCGAATATATCTTTTAGGTTCCACTGGTTCATACTTTGCACTGTAAAGTTCTTTAGTCTGAATCAGCTGAAGACATTTTTCTAAGGGCAGTAACCCATCAAAATTTCTCATTGACGGAATCCAAATGCATGACAAAGATTTTGATTATCAAACTTAAGCTTTATGCAAGTGATCTTCCATAGGAAACTTAGACTGAATTAGCCAAAAGGTAGACACATCGCGTTTCCCTTAGCAATGGATTCCATAAGTTTGATAACAATCAAACCCTATACAAAGTGTAGTTAAGATCTACCTTTTGTTCAGGCATGCTACAAAATTATCATCTATTGACATGGGTGCAACCCAATTATAAACCAGCTACTAGCAGCAATTGGGCTCTTAAAAGCAGGAGAAAGTGACCAAGACTGATGAAAATGTGGCATGAGAATAAATGGTGATGCAACTGAATGAGGAGATGCCATGGAGACAAAAAGACGAAGCCCCTGGTCAAAGCGAGGAACATCCGAACAGTTGATAATCCAATCAAGACAATGGTAAATGGTATGTTATCAGAAAGTGCAGTGAAATATTTTCAAGAGTAATGCCTGCTCCACAGATTGAGGTTGAGTCAATGGACTGCTTGTAAAAGTTTGAACAATTTGAGCAAGTCTTGAATTGCAATGAATTGAAGTACAATATCTCTCTAAAATGTCCTTGATTTCTCTTCTATGGAATAGTCGGTAGTCAATGGTTTCAAACTTATGTACCATAGAACAAGCCTCTCCAAAATCCTACAATTCAGGGGATACTACATCAAGACCCCTCATATAGCTCACTTAGATGAAATTCTTCGGTTATAGAAGAAAATATCTGAAATCAATGAAGCATATTGAAGTAATTGCCACTTGGAGCCAAGAAACACACAAAATGACACCCATATGATGAGGAAGCATAAGCTCAAAGTTGTAGGTACCCACTAACTTGAACAGTCTGTACCATCAGACTTCTAGGCTGAGTTTCCTTGGCCACTGGTCTCCAAGTATGCTGTAACATGGGTCATTGGAAAGCTTACTTTCTGAAATTTGATATAGGCCAACTAAAACATCTTTATCTGATGGAATGCATCGGCTGCAAGTGGACTAAACTCAGACCTTGTGCATTAGAATTCTGCCCAATTTGCAGACTTTGACTTGTCTAATAGTTTTGAATAACCAATTGGCCTCTAATCCACTTGAAACTTGCTTCATATGAAAGATATCTCCTTAAACTTAAAGGCGAGATGGAAAATCCTTGTGTAAATCATGGTGATCATGAACAAAAGTTACTTCAAGGTCGGTCCTTATGCACTGATCAAAACTGGCAAGTTGATTGAACTTATATAATCTGCCCATACTTAGTTTTCCTTATGCATTTAACCTCAAAATGAGTCAAGGTCCTTTCATAGGACACATTTGTAACAACCCCCAACCCTAGGGCTAGGAGTGTTAGTGATTCTTAAATTTCTGGGGCGAAACGGACAGAATTTCACCTACAAACTAGCCATTTTCCAGGCTTAAAGCCTTACATCACATCCCCTGCATTGACTAGAAGTACAAAATGATATAAAATCAAGCTCAACGGCTACATACCGGAGACCACAACTCTACGGGCCACACGTCCGGAGTACAAGAGTTTACATTCCAAAAGTAAACAATTCCAGCTAAAAGGATGTCATACCATTCAGATGGGTGGCTCATATGACCATACTTACCTAAATGCATTAGAGCACCGTCAACTTGTTATTCAAAACCTCCATCAAATCTACTGCTTGAGATCAAACTCTATATACTTTATATAGATCCATCTGACAAAAAAGAATATACGATTAGAATATGTGTGAGATAAGCAGACATTACCAGTGTCACAAATCTCTAAGGATATCATAATAGTCCTCATTCCTCACTAACCAACTTTCTTAGTATCTTAACTCTATACTCTATATCCCATAAAGAAAATCTCAACCTGGCTCTGGTACCAAATCTGTAACGCCTCAAATTAAACATGTTTCACTGTTGGTATTTTCCTTAATAATTCCACAATTATAATCTGATAAACACAATGATATGGGCATTACCGCCGTCCAAAATGACAAGGCTTGAAGCATGAGTACTATAATAACACAGTTAAGCATAACCTCAACCACACACAATCACACATGATCATCCATTCACAATCAAGTGTTAACCAACATAAGGTTTATAAACCATAGTAAGATAATTCACCATTTAATCTACATCCTCATACACTGAAGAATTCAAAATACAGCTTTAAAGTATGCATATACTGTATCACCACTGATTCATACAGATTTCCTTGCTCAACTTATTCTCTTCCGCTGCTCTGCTAGCATGAAGGCAATTCTCTGAGCATTTGCCTAAAACAAAATATGAAAAATATTTTGAACTGTGAGCCGAAGCTCAGTAAATGCATTCCTGAATTGTTAAATGATCATTGAAACACTGGTTAGGCCCGCTTTGCAATTCATTTTAAGTTAAAACAGTGAATGAGATAAATGTAAAACTGCATTGCTAGTTATTATCTGATAGTGAACCCCTTGATACTGTTACGACCTATGGATAGGTGTACACCTGCCAAACTGATCGGGGACTTGGCCTGAAGCCGCGTGGGTAACTGAAGGGCGAATGCCCTATAGATGATAACTGACGGGGTCACTAATTAAATGATAAATCACTGTGTAAACTGATTCAATGATGTACTTACCAAACATGATACTTTGATAAATGAACTCTAATTTCTAAAGATACAGGCAATGGACGTACCTGAAGTCTTTAAAATGATATTTCACTTGATAATACTTATGCACAATGAAAACGATAGACTAGGCCTCGATTCTGCTAAAGAAATGTAATTATAGGTGAATGTAGTTAGTAAACTATGTTAACTGACATAATTTATAACTTTAATGAAAATTGATTAATTAAAAGGCTTCTACAATTCCAATGATTCAATATAAGGCAAGTTAAACCAAGATGATCTGAAAAATCAATCAGTTAGGGTTATTGAACTTGGAAGACAACAAATTGAAACAAAATAGTTCACGTTGGAATGATTGAGCTGATAATAAAAAGGTTTCAATTGAAATAAACGAAATATGAGTTTATGATGTTTTTGAAATGGATAATGGAAAGTATAATGGTTCTGAAATGGATAATAGAAGGTTTAATACTTCTGAAATGGATGACAAATGGTTTAATGTTATAAGGGGTGATGTGAGGTTCATAAAAGCTTATATAACACCCTAACTTGGTCTAAAGGACACTGATTTTAAGTTATTACTCTGCTCACTTCCCAAGTTTCATTTTCATACTTATTTAACTCACTTTTCAACCCAAGTAAGCTTCTGTACTTAATCAAACTTGTTGAACTCACTAAACTTTGTAATTTCCTTGCAATATCCATAATTATATAGAAACTTCTGAAAATATTTCCAAATGTCACGATTTCTTTATTCACTCATGTTATCGGTTGATGGTCTGCATTAAAAAATCCTTATCTTTCACTCCCGGCCTCCAAATAAGATGTAAAATCCCAATATGAAAAGCTCATAATGTCCACTAAAAATTTTATTTAGGACACAAGGGATGATTCACATAGGAAGGTCCCTAAAATTAGGGTAGAACACAGACATGCACAATTTCAGTCCAATCTATGCAGTCGTAGGAAAGCGATGATAACTTTGCCCACAGAACTCAGATTAAGGTGATTCAGAAGGAATTTGAAAGATAACTCATTGATATATCCACACACCAAAAATCACAATTTTTCAATACCCTAATCAATACCAGTTTTTTCGTCAAGTCTGTAGTTCAAATATGCTCCCAGTTTCGATGCATTCTGTGCAGTCTTCAGTAAATTAGTCATAACTTTGTCCACACAACTCACAATTGAGTAATTACAGAGCCTATTAAAAGTTAACTCATTGGGGTATCTTCACACCAAAAATCATAATTTTCCAATATCCCACGAAATACCAGTTTATTACTAAACTCACCCTTATTTTGGGGTTTGTTTACAGCATAACAACCCATATTGCAATCTTTTCTTGACATAAAATCCCACTACAATCACTCTTTAGCTCATTCAAATCCACACCAACATTACCATAATCATTTATGATGATAAAGATTACCAAATCAAAAACAAAATGATCCAAATCCATCACTTCAAACTTAAACTATAGCATGATCATGAACAATCTCAACTCTCACATGCTTTTATGCTTAGTCAACACTTAAACACTTCAAAGATAGCTCTTGTTCTTATCGAAATGGCATGATCAATGATAAAAACCAACAAAAACAAGATTAGGAATCAAAAATCAGCATGATAGGGATTGGAGTTTACTCACTCGATGCTTGAAAAAGGAGGTGTGAATGATGCGGCTGGTGACTGATCTGGTGGTGGGTTGGTGGCTGTCCTAGTGGTTGACTGGAAGTAGTTGGTGGTGGCGGCAGCCACCAACAGTAGGTGGAAGTGACCAAGTCTGGCCATGGGGGTAGGGAAAAGAAAGGGAGAAGTAAAAGAAGAGAAATGAGACTTAGCCTTTGCTTGATCTTTGTGATGTTATTTTTACTTATTTGAAAACCCTTTAAGAATACTTGGCTGGGATTCAACCTCCAGAATAATATCTTTTGCTAATTATAATTAGAGATTAATAGTGGTAATTAGCTAAACAAATAGATGAGGAACTTGTTGGGCCGAAATCGGCCTTAAATGAACTCGGGTTCGAAAAAAATATCAAACCGGGTGCGATTAATTTAATTTTTTTTCCAAAGCTTGAAATTAAATGTGATATCATGAAAAATAATGTAATCTTTTAAATCATAATTATTGAGGCCTACTATATTAATACGGTAAGTGAAACTTGAATTGCAAAGTGGGGCCAAAAATTAAATTCTCCCAAACGGGATGATTAACTGACATAAATAAATTCAAAATATTAATAACACAACTTAATTAAATAAATAAACATGATTTAGGGTCGGGGTATTACAATTATCCAATTTGTACTTCTTTAGCAACTCACATACATACTTACCTTGGTTCACAAAGATGTCTTCTTTGAGTTGTTTAATTTGGAGGCCAAGAAAGAATGTGAGTTCACCAACCATGCTCATCTCGAATTCCTTACTCATGAGATTAGAGAATTCCTTGCATAGACAATCGTTTGTAGCTTCGAAGAGTATGTCATCAACATACACTTGAATAATAATGAAATCCTCCCCCTTGTTTTTATAAAGAGTGTTTTGTCAATTTGACCACGTCGAAAACCATTTTCGAGTAGAAATTTGCTTAAGCGCTTATACCAAGCTCTAAGAGCTTGTTCCAAGCCATAGAGAGCTTTTTGAAGCTTGAATACATGAGTAGGAAAATTAGGATTTTCAAACCCGGGGGGTTGTTCAACATAAACTTCTTCTTGCAAAAACCCGTTCAAAAAGGCACATTTAACAACCATTTGAAAAAGTTTAATGCCCATGTGCGAAGCAAAAGCTAATAAAATGCGAATGGCTTCTAACCTAGCTACTGGGGCAAAGGTCTCGTTAAAATCTATACCCTCTTCTTGGTTACCCTTTTGCAACTAATCTAGCCTTATTTCTTATCACATTCCCACTTTCATCTAGTTTGTTACGAAACACCCATTTTGTCCCAATTACTGGATAGTCCTTGGGTCGAGGGGTAAGAGACCATACTTGGTTTCTTTCAAATTGACTAAGTTCTTCTTGCATGGCATTAATCCAATTTGAGTCTTCTAAGGCCTCTAAATGATTCTTAGGTTCAATAAGTGATACAAACGAAGAAAATGCACAAAAGTTTCGAAGAAAAGATCTAGTATGTATACCCGTGGATATGTCGATAAGCAAATTATCTGGAGGATGATATGATTTGTACTTGTGCCCTCGGCTTGGTGCATCCCCAGTTTCTTCATTTGGATCACTAGGTGATGGTTCTTCTTCGTTTGTATCATGCGATCCTTCATTTGTGGGAGACATGTTATTTTCGTCATTTGGCTCTTGGTATATCTCTTCATGCTCCTTATTTGACTTGGCTCTTGTGTCTTCTTCGTCCTCATCATCTTCATATCTACTTAATTTAAACTCATGGAATGAAGAAGAAGAGCTTAGCTTACCGTCATTGGACTCATCGAAAACAATATGAATGCTTTCTTCAATTATCTTAGTACATTTGTTGTAAACACGATACGCCTTACTATTCATGGAATAGCCAACTAGAACACCTTCATCACTTCTGGCATCAAATTTGTCCAACCTTTCTTTTCCGTTGTTGTGGATGAAGCATTAACAACCAAATACACGAAAATAGGAAATATTTGGTTTTTGACCTTTGAAGAGTTAGTAGGGAGTCTTTTTCAAAATGGGCCGAATCAAACAATGGTTTAGAACATAGTTAGCGGTATTAACCGCCTCCGCCCAAAAGGATGTTGGCAAACTGCTTTCACAAAGCATACTTCAAGCCATATCCTCTAGGGTAGAGTTTTTTTCTTTCAGCCACACCATTTTGTTGAGGTGTTCTAAGTGTTGAGAAATTGTGTGAAATTCCAAGTTCATTGCACAATTTAATAAATACTTTTAGATCAAACTCCCTACTGTGATCGCTACGAATAGAGACAATGGGTAAGTTTTTGAAAATTTGTAGTTGTTTGTAAAGTTTTGAAAACTCATAGAATGCTTCATTTTTCTCTTTCAAGAAAGAAACCCAAGTAAAACGTGAGTACTCATCCACAATAATGAATATGTAAGAGCCACCTCTAAGACTACGAACAGGTATTGGACCACATAAATCCATGTGAAGTAGTTCTAGTGGGCGTGATGTGCTAATGCATTTCTTGGGCTTAAAAGAACTATGAACTTGTTTTCCTTTAAGACAAGCATCGCAAATATGATCTTTTTCAAACTTGTATGAGGGTAAGCCACGTACTAGGTCAAGCTTTGATAGTTTTTCAATGTATGCATGCTAGCATGACCTAATCTACGATGCCATAACCGAGTGTCATCAAGAGAGGCTTTAAAACATGATAATTTTTTGAATGAAATGCAATTCAAGTTAATAGCATATACATTGTCTATTCTAGGTCCATATAAGGTAATCTTGTCATTATGCACATTTTGAACAACGCAATGAGAGGAATTGGATATGACATTATTGCCTTTGTCACAAAGTTGGGATATGCTTAAAAGATTGAACTTTAAACCTTCAACAAGATACACATTTTTCAAGGAATTAGAGGGATCCTTACCAATCTTACCAATCCCTATGATCTTACCGACTTTGTTATCACCGAAGGTGACATTTCCATATTTCTTTTTCTTGATCTTAGTGAAGAGAGCTTCATTAACACTCATTTGTCTTGAGCATCCGCTATCAAGATACCAAAGATCATCACGAGCCCTTAAGCATACATGCAAAACAATAAATCAAACCTTTCTAGTTGGGTCCAACATTGTTTTTGACCATGTTTTTTGGTCTTGTTCCTTTTAGTACCCAAACTTGAATTATTTTGTTTTTTGTCTTTCTTAGTGGGCATGAGTAAGACATGTGTGCGTTTCTCAGGCAATAATTACATGCGGTGTGCAATTTGTTTTTGGATGTCTCTTTAATAAAGAAGTTTTTATATGCTTTCTTCTTGTTTAAGGGATTGTAGCCAATGCCTTCTTTATTAAAGGACATTCTTTGCGAACCAAGTAGTTTGTCCAAATTGTCTTGGCATTTGGTGAATTTCAAAGCTAATTTGTCAAAGGCTCTACATTTAGATTGAACTTCCTCCTTTTCTTTTTGAAGATGGTCAATCTTTAGGTGAAGATCATCATTTTCTCTCTGTAATACTTCTGTTTCAGAGAGTAAATTATGAATGGTCTTCTTGAGAGTTTTTATTTTGGACAAATATTCATGTTCACACTGAATGCATCTGATTAGTGTTTCAGCTAATTCATCCTTTGAATATTTAAGAAGATCAGAATAGTCTACCTCATCCAAGTTTTCAAATTCAATTTCTTGGACGTCATTCGCCATAAGACATAGGTTTGCAATTTCTTCTACTTTTTCACTGTCACTAGAGTCACTATCACTCCATGTGGCAATCATGGCTCTCTTGAGTTCCTTCTTGGCTTTGTGCCTGCGGTTTTCAGCTTTCATTTGCAAGTGTTAGGGAAAAAGTTTTAATATTTATAAAACCCAAGTGCTAGGTGTATCGTTGAGTACTTGGGGTGTCGTTCGCAGGGAGTTGTGTTTCAAACCACCAGAACTAACTAAAGCGTCTCGAGCTTGGCAAAATCAAAGGGGACAGAAAATAGAACTAAACTACTAAAACAAAAACAAAAGGGGCTCTGATTAGACCTGAGATAAACCAAGTAATCAAGTCAAGCCCTCACCTTTCCAAGTTACGCTAGTATTTAGAAATAGTCGGTTGCATCATTAAAACCACCCAAGCACTCTCTCAAGGGTCATGGGCTAGTCTAATTGTTCTAGCCTCATATTTTCATAGGACTAGTTCAATTAAACTACAAGATTGACAACCCTTGACCTAACTAGCGATGAGACTATTTTCATGTCCCAATCCCAGCTATTCTCTCTACCCACACTAGACAATCGACCTCACCTCTCAGCATAAGTCGATTGCCCCAAAACATGAACAAAAGCTCTTTCAAGCATTTCATCGAACACTTGGTGGCATCAAAGAAAACTCTAAGTTCTAGGCATAAACAAGGTAGGGTTGAGGCCTAAACAGGGTTAATTAGCCATCAAGGGGCTAGCCATAATCCAATCTAACACAAACTAAAAACTAAACATCACAAACACATGAAAACCTAAACTAGCAAATGAGAACATAAACATGAACAAGCGAAGAGAGAGAATGAAATAAATCAAATCTAAACATCTAAATAAACATGAATTAACAATGAAAACTAAACATTTAAAGAAAACAAAACAAATACAAGAATTAAACTAGCAAAACGTAAACAAGAACAACATATGAACTAAAGAGAGAAAAGGGAAGAAAACTTAGACTTGATTGACAAAAGGAACTTGAAATCCAAATGTTGAATCTAAGAATACAATCTTCAATCCTAATATAATCCTCATGTTGAGGTTTTTTATTTGATAAGCTAACCTAAAACCTAGCCTAAAAATCGCCAGTGAGAACCCATCAAAAAGCCTCTCTCAAAAAGAAAGAAAAAGCCCCTTTATAAAGGTTGGAAACCGCTTAAATCGCGGCGGTAAGTAGGACACACGGTCGTGCTTCAAGGACGCATGACCGTGCACCCACGCACTAGCAGGACGCACGGCCGTGCACCAGCTAGTGCACAGTTTTGGGTCCTGCAACACGATTGTGCACTCCCGCAGCACGAACGTGCGCTTCCTGCAGCTCTCACTTATGCTCTTGGGGCTTCGTTGGACCTCTATGTATCCTTCAAATCGCTCATAAGGTCTTCCTTTCCATCAAAACTCGAGAATTTCTCCTGAAAGTAAGACAAAACATATTATAAGCACAATTGGATCAAAGGAAGTGAATTTGACCCTTTTTCATCTAAACTTGATATGAAAACACCGAGAGAAATGGTCAAATAAGGGCTAAAATGGGGTCAAAAATAGGCGTAACAACGAGCAAAATGAAAATAAAAACTGAACTAAACAACTAACTCACTTTCGTAGGAATCACGGTTGCATTTAGCATATGCAACAAGCCCTTCAAACCCCTTGGTTCCCCCAAGTGGATGAGTGAGGTCTCGTGAGGGTTTGCAGAAGATATACCCATAAAATTTTGAAAAAGAAAAATAAGTGGAAAAGGAGAAAGGAAAACAAAGAAAACAAAATAGATACACAAACAAGGCACAAATATCTATATAAGGGGAAAAACTGTAAACATTCTAAACAACTTAATCTCCAATGCAACAAAGATATTAGCCTGTATATAAACCGAGTGTACATATCAAGACTCTCTATCCACATACATGACATCAAAGCACCAACTTTAATTTTCACCCCACTGTGCATCAAAACCTGGAATCCATCCTAGCGCTTGGTGTATAAGTGTATCATCATCCTATGACTTAAGCTTACCAAAATCAAACTCGTTCCCACTTGACTGACACATGCTATATTATTAACTTATTAACAAGGGAAGTAAGCTTTCCCAGTAGCAGTATTGTCTCAAAGGGTAATGCCCAGTAGCACGTGCCTCAAAGGATAACGCCCAGTGGCGCATGCCTCAAAGGGATACTTGTCATTCCAAATTTTATTTTTTTTATTTTTCTTTGTTTTCCTCTTTTTTTTTGCTTTTTTTAATGCAGAAAAAAATTAAAGTAACCGTGCCGAAAACAGGTGGGAGAGTCAATCACGAAAGACTAAGATCCTAAGATAATGATGAAGTGTACACAAGGACTGGATTACATAGCTATAACATACTGTTGAGGTTAGAATTGGGACCAAGAGTGACACACTTGGGACAAAGATCTATCATGAACAACTTACTTAGGTACAAGCTAATAGCTAAGGTATAAGGGATCAAAGTCAGTCAAAATAGTACAAGACCCCAAAAGCCAAAAAGAAAAACTATGCAAAGAAAAGGAAAAATTAAAAAAGTAGCACAAAAATTGAAAAATTTGCGCAAAAATAAGAATAAAAGGGTAAATGACCCCACCCCCACACCTAAATAAAACAATGTTCTCATTGGGAGCTGAGAGTCATCACCAATCACAAAACACAGAAAAAACAAAGAAAACAAAATCACACACAAGACACACAAAACAAAACAAAATCATACTCACACAAGAACACTAAACCCGCACACATATACACAAACTAGCACACTCTCCCAAAAACACTCACCAAATCAAAAACAAGACCACACATATATACAAAACTAACCACCAAAAACAAAGATATACCAATCCATCAACACCACCAATCATAAAACACAAATGTGCACAAAAATACAAAAATGGTGATCATAGCCATCAATGGCTGAACAACATCCTAAATTTCACCTCAAGATAATCACCAACACAAACACCATCCTAATATCCACAACTAAACAAAATAAAATACAGAAAATAAAAAGAAGGGAGAAGAGTTAGAACAAGTATACCAGGCCGGGTACTGATTGTAACCGAACTACACCTCTCTAGGATGGTGTTGTGGAGGCCTGAGGAGCATCAGCTACTCCTCATCGTCGCTTAGGACTCGTGACATCAACTCGGATGCCGTCAAAGCTCGTAAGAGCTTATCGTGTGCCTTTGCATGCATCTCAAAGTAATGTAAGTAAGAGAACACTAGTAAAGATGTAGCAAATAGAGTTAGTGCCCTCTTAAACTTATCAAATACCATAGAAAAATCAGAATCATGATCAAAGAAGGTAATCCAAGTGATTTTCCTAGGTGAGTCCACCAGGTAGGCACAATATGGATCAAATGAGGGGTGAAACCCACTAATACCACCTAGGGGCTCCTGAAATGCATGCAAGTGAGAGGGGGTGGTGGGAAGGAAGGGGGATGAAGTGGGGGCTAAATCAAGTAGCTCGGTGTGAATCTGGTCAGTATGCTCAATGCTAGGAGTGGCAGCAACCCTCACATCATGACTATAATACTCCTCATAAGAAGGCTATAATAATGCAATATCGCCCAACCAATCAAATGAATCATTCTCAACACTGCTAGCATCACCCACAAGAAACTCACCTATCTCTAACACTGAGCTAAAGGGAGGGGAGAAGAAGAAAGTAAGTGCAAGACACCCTCAGTAGTGTCTCTAAGTGTGCTAGGCAAGGATGGAGCGACAAAGGGTAAGGATGTCAAGGAAGGATCAATCAGTTCCCCTAGGCCGGTCAAAGGTGAATCATCCATAAAATCAGGATCTACGGGAAGGGAAGACTCATAATCATCATAGAGACTGACCTTAAGTCTAGGAGAAGATGGACTAGGGTCGGTCTCATGCAATAGGCCAGTCTCCCTCATCTTACCAACAAAACACTCAAGTCGCTCATTCATTGTCCCTGTCATAGCATTAAGCTTAGCATAACATTCATCAGAAATATCAAAATAAGGACAAGAACGCATCATGGTCCAAGAGTGACAACAAGAGCACACAAGAGGACAATAAGCATGAAAAATCATAGGAAGTGAGGGAAAGGCACTCAAAAGACTCACTAGCAATCTCATGGTGCCACTGATACCAAGCTAAGGACTCAAACAGGTCTCACATATCATCAACATTTAAAGAACTTAAACCACCATAACACATGAACTTAACGGTGGCTCGGGTCTTATGTGTTATCCCCTCAAGCACAACATCACATATTTTCCATTTTGCATACTCAAAAAGCACATATTGAGCATGATAATCATTCAACCTAGACAAGCAGTGCCAAAAAGGTTCATGCTCAAACTGAGGTAAATGAAAAATAGCCATCTTGAATTTTTTGAAAATTTTGAGACTTTTAAGTTTTTTCTTTTTTTTTTTGGATTTTCTAAAAGCCTAGTCTCGAATGTTCAAGTAAACCCCGATACTGAAAGACGCCAACTCCCCGGCAACGGCGCCAAAAACTTGTTAGGAAAAAAGTTTTAATATTTATAAACCCCAAGTGCAAGGTGTATCGTTGAGTACTTGGGGTGTCGTCCGCAGGGAGTTGTGTTTCCAACCACCAGAACTAACTAAAGCGTCTCGAGCTTGGCAAAATCGAAGGGGATAGAAAATAGAACTAAATTACTAAAACGAAAACAAAAGGGGCTTTGATTAGACCTAAGATAAACCAAGTAATCAAGTCAAGCCCTCACATTCCCAAGTTACGCTAGTATTTAGAAATGATCGGTTGCATCATTAAAACCACCCAAGCGCTCTCTCAAGGGTCATGAGCCAGTCTAATTGTTCTAACCTCACTGGTTCAATTCAACTACAAGATTGACAACCCTTGAGTTAGCTAGCGATGAGACTATTTTCATGTCCCAATCCCAGCTATTCTCTCTACCCACACTAGGCAATCGACCTCACCTCTCAGCATAAGTCGATTGCCCCAAAACATGAACAAAAGCTCTTTCAAGCATTTCATCGAACACTTGGTGGGCATGAAAGAAAACTCTAAGTTATAGGCATAAACAAGGTAGGGTTGAGGCCTAAACAGGGTTAATTAGCCATCAAGGGGCTAGTCATAATCCAATCTAACACAAACTAACAACTAAACATCACAAACACATGAAAACCTAAACTAGCAAATAAGAACATAAACATCAACAAGAGAGAAGAGAGAATGAAATAAATCAAATCTAAACATCTAAATAAACATGAATTAACAATGAAAACTAAACATTTAAACAAAACAAAACAAAACAAATACAAGAATTAAACTAGCAAAACGTAAACAAGAACAACATATGAACTAAAGAGAGAAAAGGGAAGAAAACTTAGACTTGATTGACAAAAGGAACTTGAAATCCAAAGGTTGAATCTAAGAATACAATCTTCAATCCTAATATAATCCTCCTGTTGAGGTTTTTTATTTGATAAACTAACCTAAAACCTAGCCTAAAAATCGCCAGAGAGAACCCAGCAAAAAGCCTTTCTCAAAAAGAAAGAAAAAGCCCCTTTAT
The DNA here is from genome assembly GCA_017589665.1 of Selenicereus undatus. Taxonomy (NCBI): domain Eukaryota; kingdom Viridiplantae; phylum Streptophyta; class Magnoliopsida; order Caryophyllales; family Cactaceae; genus Selenicereus; species Selenicereus undatus. Next base: position 23,275,014 of record JACYFF010031959.1, read on the forward strand.
AAAGGTTGAAAACCGCTTAAATCGCGGCGGTAAGTGGGACACACGGTCGTGCTTTGAGGACGCACGACCGTGCACCCACGCACTGGCAGGACGCACGGCCGTGCACCAGCCGGTGCACAATTTCGGGTCCTGCAGCACGGTTGTGCACCTGCAGCTCGAAGGTGTGCTTCCTGCAGCTCTCACTTGTGCTCTTAGGGCTTCGTTGGACCTTTATGCATCCTTCAAACGCTCCTAAGGTCTTCTTTTCTATCAAAATCCGAGAATTTCTTCTGAAAATAAGACAAAACACATTATAAGCACAATTGGATCAAAGGAAATGAATTTGACCATTTCTTATCTAAACTTGACATGAAAACACCGAGAAAAGTGAGTCAAATAAGGGCTAAAATGGGGTCAAAAATAGGTGTAACAGCAAGACTGGACAATCTTTTACAATATGTCCTGGCAATCCACATCCAAAACTAGGACCTAAGTTAGAATCATTTTTGTTGTTAAGAAATTTCGTACCTTTTGAGAACTTCTCATTTTTGCTTGATGGAGATCCTTTTTTTGTAGATCTTCTTGGGATCAAATTTCTTTGACTTGAACATTTTCTTCAATCCTCTAGCAATCATTGCCATAGTATCTTCATTCTCTTCACTTGACTCATCTTCCGAGGAAATGGCTTCTTCACTTCCAGTTTTGAATGCTGTTCCTTTCTTGAATTGAGTTTCTTTCTCCTCTTCATCTTCTTTAAGATGAATTTCATGCGTAAGGATTTTTCCCAACAAATCATCCAAGGCTAGTGTCTTGAGGTTTTGGGCTTTTTCAATAGCAGTAACCTTGGGACCCCACTTGTTTTTAGGAAGATACTGAAGTATTTTCCTAACCATCTCCTCGTTGGTGTAGGTTTTTTAGATTGTTGGTTATATTAGTGAACCTCGTGAACATCTCCTTGATCGTTTCATCGGGTTGTATTTTGAATAGCTGGTATTGATGAACGAACATGTTGATTTTTGTCTCTCTCATTTGACTTGTCCGTTCATACGTCACCACCAGCTTATCCCATATTTCTTTGGCTGATTCACAAGCACAAATACGATTGTACTCATTAGCATCTAATCCACAGTATAACATATGCATGGCCTTATAGTTTTTTTACAGCCTTGTGAAGTCTTCTTGGTTGTATTGTTCTTCAGTTTTTGCAACGGTCTTTCCATCAATCGTGATTTGCGGAATGTATGGTCCTTTTGTTACGATGTTCCATAATTCGTAATCTTCAGTCTTGATAAATATCTGCATCAAAATTTTTCGATATGAAAAGTTAGTACCTCTAAACAAAGGTGGTTTAGTAGTAGAGTGACCTTGATCATAGCAGCCTTCTCCGGTAGCGGCCATGATCGTTCTCACTTGACGGTAAAGTCAAAATGCAGTGGGTCTGGCTCTGACACCAATTGAAGAATCAAAGGCTACAATATCACCCTAGAGGGGGGTGAATAGGGTGATGATCAAGGTTGCTAAACAATCGAAATGTAAATGCTGAAAAGTAAATCGGGACAAAACACAATCGATTGTTAACGAGGATGGGCCTCAAAAGGCTTAATCCCCACCTAGAGTTCCCTAACTCTAGGATTAACTTGAACGTTTAATAGGAGGATTGATTACACAACTCTAGAGTACCCTTACTCTAAGTTCCAAGTCACAAGTTGAACCCTTCAACTAGGCTTGCTAGAGTTGATCCTTCAACTCTATAATCCTTCCCAAGTACAAAATGAACAATACAATTCAAATGTAAAGGAAAGCAAATTAAAGCTCAATGAATGCCAATGTATGCTTGAGAAAGTAGTATGCCAATTGTGTGCTAGCTCTCTGTGTTGTATTTTTTCCAACATCAAATGTCTCCTTTTTATAGGCTCCTTGAGTTTGAACTAGCCGTTACACTCAAAAATAGAAAGTTGATCTTCACATTGATTTTCAAGGCACTGACCAATGTCTTCAAGGCCTTGAACTGGCGGATTTTCAGCAGAGAAGATGCAACGGCTACTTTGATTTCTTCCAACAACTACATTGCTGATTTTTTGCAGATTAGTTCTCAAAAAAATTGTTTGTTTACTAATTTTAGGCCAACCAAAAGATTATGATGAGAATTAAAGATATTGTAGCCATATTACGATAAACCAAATTTCAAAGTATCAAAACTTTGTTTAGATGGCAAGCATCACTTTAGCCAAGACCACATATTTTAAATCAAATTAAAATATTGACTTTCATTCAAAATTTAGCCAAGGGTTTTAAGGGAGTCAACAGAACTCATATCTTCCTCCATTTTCTTAAAGACCATCCAAACCATTACGCTGGCCAATCAAGTGTACACGGCCTATGCCAAAAAAGGGGAAATTAACATTGGGGAGGAAAAATCAATGGATCCCTATGTGATATCATGGGTAAGCAGTCGCAAAATTGGTGGCCAGTTTTGGGTCATTAGGGGGCCAACATCGATGGTGGTGGTTGGAGGTCAGAGGAAGTCTTAGCATTTGTGGTGAAAGGCATCCTCAAAGTACGTTATACCACTGATGGCCAACAACTAGAAAATATAAAGAGCAATTTTGGGTTTTGGGGGGGGGGGGTGAAGGTAATGAAGGATTTCTTTCTCTTTGAATCACAGGGTTTTTTCCCCTTTGTTGTTTTGCATTAAATTCATGGATACACTTCGAGATTCAAACAACAGTTAGAAAAAAGTACTTTTCTACTTATTTATTAAAATTTCACAAATTTTAAAAAAAGGATTTTAATCCCAATTAGACATGAATATAATTAATATAGATGAAGTTAAATCATTTCGTGTATGTTTGATGTTGCTGGAGCCATGATAATTGCCATGTAACGCCCTGACCTTAAGTAGCTAGGTGTGGTTGTGAACATTAGAGTTTGGGAAATGCTGACCTGACATAATTACCAATCAAAACCCGACATAGAATTAGGCAGGTTGGGTGGAGATTTTCAACCCATTTAATTAAATGGGTTGGCACGTTTAACCCATTAATTTATAAGGTTAGGTCACGTTTAGATTTTTGACATGAAAAATAGCTTATTTAACATGTTTAATTAAATGGGTTAACAATCATCCTGATTAGCATGTTCATCCAATTACCCATTTAACCTATTTATCTACTTATATGTAATTGATTTTGGAATTATGATGTTGAGTGGTCAAGGTTTTCAAACAAATAGGCGGCTAGCTGGCTAGGCATTTTAATTTTTTCCTTTTTTTGGTTTGACAGGCTGCAAGGATTTTCAAACCCTAAGTTAGCTTAATATATAATGGGGGTGTTTGATAATAATAGTTTTTTGGGGGAAAAGAGTTGTTTGGAGGTGTTTTAGCTATTTTGACCAAGTCAAATAACTAAGTGAGTGTTTGGTAAATAACTGTTTGAAACAGTTATTTGGCCCCAAAAAGCTCTTTTTGAAAAAGTTATTTCTATTAGTCTTTTTAAAAGAGTTTTTTTTTGTGGAAATGATGTATCTGCTTATGACTTTAAACAAACTATGTTACATGCACTTGCATTATATTTAATTATTTATATAATATTATTTTACAAAATTGAAAGAGTATATAGTATTACAAAGTATTCCTTAGTAGCATTCGAACTCGGTTAGATCTTGAGGATTAACAAGAGTAGGAGGTTTTTTTTTTTTGTTGAGGCAAAAACAAATCATCGAAGTTGCATTGTCTCTTTCACTGTTAGTATTTTTTTTTTCCTTAACCAAGTAGTATACTTTTTGTTGCAGATTTTCTAATTTCGCTATTATATTATATCACGCTTATTCAGTTCTCAATCATGCACTTTTATGAACGTCTAATATTATGATACTTGTACTTTAGATTATTCAATCTCTCTTCCGATTACATTGACAATGAGCTTTGGATCGATGCAAAATAGTAATATTTAATACTATATTTTGTATGAATTGAATCTAATGAAGATAAAGTCATTAGAAATTTGTATAAATTTCAATTTCAATTTATAAACCAAAAAAACTTTAAAAATTTTATAAATAACATTATAAAATATTAACATAATTTACATGAGTAGAAATTGAAAAGAAATAAGATAGACGATGAATGAAAGTTATGTGGAATTTAATAAAAAAGTAAAGTTTTATCAATGAAGTTTTTCGTCTATTTTTTTGTGTGATCACAAATAAAGTTAATTTATACCTATGAAATCAATTTAATTCTTTTTAAAAAGAAATTAACCAATAAATAAAAAATATATTCTATTAAGAAGTAATTCAGAGATAAGGATATAAATGGAATGTTACCAAACATCTTTATTAGAAACAACTAACCTCACTAAATAGTTTTTCTACAAACAGCTAACTCAAACAGTTAAAAACTAACAGCTAATACAAATAACTAACAGCTAACAATTAATAGTTGTTTGCCAAACATCACCATGTACCTTATAATTCACACTCAACTAGTCTTCAATCCTCTCTCTGTCTCTTTCTCCCTCTCTCTCTTTCTTTCTGTGTGTGTGTATGTATGTTGTCTTTCATTTTCATCTCTACCTACACTCTCCTCTCTCTGGCTCTCCCTCATGGTGACGTGTGAAGGGTTTCATTTTCATGCAACTAGCTGCGGCAGAAGGTATTGGTCTCCACCTTTGGGTTTTTCCCCTATTCTTTTCAGATGCTCATTTCTTTATATTCATCACCTTCTCTCTTCCAAATTTTCAAATTTCAAGCAGTCTGATGGTGTTTTCTGCACCCTCCACTGAGGTAAAGGCCATCCGGTGAGTTTGGGTCTTCTTTTTCTGTTTTTTGGTTCTTGAATTAATCCCTCTCTCACTTTTTTATACTTTCTCAAATCTATGAAGTGGTAATCATTTGGTGTTACCTTTTGACGTTGTGGTAAAGCTACTGCTCTGATGTCTGGCCATTTATCTTTTCCTTTTCTTACGCTAATTTCTCTCTTTCTCTCACTTTTTTCAGATATGTGAATTAGAAATCGACTGGTGGCATTTTTCGATGTCGAGGTATGCTTGCTTCTCTGGTGTCTATTCGTTGGTCTGTTTTTTCTTATGTTTGATTTGAAAATTTTTTGGGTTCATTGGTTTGTAATTGCGCTAGGGTTTAATGGCTTTCCTTTTCTTCCCCTTTTCAAATAGATCTAAACATTAAGATTTCCTTTTTTTTTTCTCAAAGGATTGCCGTAGGATTCACTCAATACCAACATAATGTACTTTTATTCTTTCTTTTGGTAATTGCATCGAATAATGTTGCAAAATCTTCTTGGAAAAAGAAATGGGGTTGTAATATGAGTTATGAATTAAGTTTATTCTCTCTTAGTTATGTAACACAGTGATATGGTTTCTAGATTTGGATACTCTAGCTTGAAAGTTTGTTTGTGAGGATTGTGGGCTAAGGCCTAGTAGGTGCTCGGTAATTATATGAACTATGCTTCATGGATCATTTACGACAAATTGATATGTTTTAATGCTAAATTTGGTGAATAGTTCATTGGGGAATGGGTTACCTGATGTTGACGTGTTTACTTAAACGGGTGAATATGTCAGTATCATATCAACCCGTTTTACTAGTATAGGTTCAGTACGAGTACGAACCCAACCCGATCTAATCTATTTCGTAGCTAACATCCAATTTAAACATCGATAAGGTTGTCTCGCTCTACAACAAACAACAACAAACTCCCAGTGTGGGTCCCGCTTTCGCGTGGTCTGGAGAGATCTAGCTGTAGACAACCTTACCTCTACTGGTATTTCTTCCTATAGAGAGGTTGATTCCATAAGACCCACAAAAACAGTTTTGTGATAAGGTTGTCTCGCTCTATTCTTCAAAAACTTTAATTAACCGTTTCAATGAAGAAGTGCAGCAACGTCTTAGCAATTTCATGCTTTCGAGTTGTGTAATTCTTGATAAGCACTTTATTAACATTAAAGGAAACTCCAAGAGATCATTCTATGCTTTCATACAACATATCACCATGTCTATTTGACAAGATGTACCTCAAAATGACACAAATAAAATATAAAACAAATGAGTCAACTTCCCACACTTAGTTTCAAAAGGTGTTCACGCAAGAGCCTTCGTGGTTGCTACTTAACTTATTTCCAACACCTAAAAAATGCTGAGGCTATGGGCTCCTGAACTAAGCAAGTAAATATTACCATCTTTCTCCTTTTATCTTTCACTTTGAATATTAGTAGCTTAACATACACACATAAAATGGTCGGAAGTCACATGCACATGAGTCCAAGTACATGAGAACTAAATTCAAAATTACATCTAAAATCAAACTGGAGTATCTTAAAAAACTAAGAATACAGGTTTAACGATTCAAACAAACATAACCATATCTTAAACCAAATTCAAAATTATAAGTTTATCTAAGCATTAATTATCATTTATTTTTCAAAAATGCAAAAATAGAATTAGACCATATTTTTAATGTAAAATTGAACTCACGCCCTAATACCCCAGACTATCAATTATACAGCAAGCACTAAGCTCCACTAGGCCTACCAAACACCATTTGAAGATGTCACTTCTCAGAGACAAAAATCTCTAGCAAACGTGGAGCTCCACTTGGACCACAAATGTTAGCAAGGTCAAGGATCTACTGACCACACAAGTCCCTAGCAAGCTTGAGTCTCTACTAGGACTAGTTATGTTAGGAAGCACAAAGCTCAACTAACTATATCTCCTATAAGTAGTGTTTCTATGGCCATAGCTCCATGGTCACTTAAACACAAACAACGCAAGTGCAAATCTATGAGTTTAAGAGTCATCGCACAAAATACAGAAAACATAAACTTATCAAATAACCCTGTGAATTTTGATTGAAATACTGAAAACAAAATTTGAAGCAAGATAGCTTTGTGGGTCTATAATTCAAACATTTACAATAGTTACGCACTTGACTGCCTGAGGTTGGGGCGTTACACTGTGGTTGCCCTTTTGCAGCGACCACCTTATTCGTTAGCTACCTAGAAGTTATATGCTCGATAGGAAACAATATATGGCAATATCTTACATTTTAGAAATGATTATTAAAACAAATACACCCTACATAAACAACATAATATTGCCTTCTTAAAATAATTCTTACTAAAAATTATAAGCTTTTTCCGTCCCCAGACAGATATAATGTACAACTTCCGCATTACAAATTGAAATGTCCATTCTCGCTTATTAACATAAGACTTTCTTTCATGAACTCAAACTATGGAGGATACATTGGCCCTTCAAGGAGTTATCACTGAGAGGCCTCAAAACAACCTTCCATTATGAACTTCACCCGCAAGCTATTGCACATGTCCTTCTTTCATCTCACCAGTTGAAGTTGCTTATTTACATAATTTCCCGCACCGTTTGTTACCTTAATTTCTTTGGAACTATCTTTCTCGAGATTCTTATGCTTGAGAACTTATGTTACTATCTTGGACCACTTCTTTAGGCCAATCCCTTCCTCCCCTTCGCTCATAACTAACCCCTTCGTTCTTAACTTCTCCAACAACACTCATAGTGGCCAAATTCCTACGAAAACAATTTGCTACCTCCCCCAATTTAAGCTTAGTGACTTCTTCCAAAACAATTTGTTTGGTCCAATCCCTACGAAAAGGTTGGTTTGCATACTTTAATTGTAGCCCATTCTTTAACCTTCTGTACCTCTCTAGGGTTGTGTCGGAGGGTTGCAACGATGGACGTAATAGAAAGGAACGAAAAGATTGTATCACATAGCAAAGGGGCTTAGTAATTTGTGGTTTTATTTCCTTGAGATTGACAGTGTTGGTACATTTCTCTTGTATAACCAATTGTTGTATAGTATGGATATTAAAATCCAACTCGAGAACTCATGATATTAATAAGGCTCTAGTCACCTACCTTGAGGCGGACATAAAGCTTCGTGACACGTTAAGGCTGAGATAGAGGACGATCATCAAAGCCCTAATCGATTGCACAAGCATTTTAATTGGAAGGTACTAACATTACCATTGGATTTGGGTGGGGATCGAGTTCGGAAGTATGCTCTAAGCCAACAAACATATTCCACAGTATGTGTGCATGTGTTGATATATCTATATCTATATA
>JACYFF010031959.1:23298107-23336848 GCA_017589665.1 Selenicereus undatus
TGTCGCACGCGACCTATCAGACTAACCCGTTCTTTCGTCCCACGTCACCAGAAAAAGGACATAAGAAGATATATATATATATATATATATGTATTTATATATATATATACATGTGCATATATATGATTCCGGAAGAAACTTCTGAGGTACTGTTTATGATGACGTGGGACGAAAGAACGGGTTAGTCTGATAGGTCGCGTGCGACAACTAATGTCCTCTTCTCCAAATGGCCAGACCAGCAAAAGGTGCACCCTGGGTTGTGGACGAGGGAATGCCTCTCCGACGGCCAAGTCAGCCCAAAGTCCAAGTCAAAGGTCAACAGAGAGAGAGATGCATTATGAATTCAATGTGTTAGATTGTCAACCCCTTTCCCGAGGATGGTGGGTGACTATTTGTTGTCCTTTCGGAGAAGGGGTAAAATGGTAATTTTTCCTAGTGCCTTCCCATGCGCCACCGGTCTTGGCAAGGAAGATTCCTAGAGGAAGTCTTTAGGGTCGCGTTTAGGGCCCACTATCCAGGATATGGGCTGTGTCCATGGGTTTAGCTCAGATGGGCTTGACTTTGGGCCCTCATATTTTTTTCCCAATCATTTAGCCCCTTACATTTGTCCTACACGTCAAGCCAGGTGAGCAGTCAGGTAGAATGTGGAGAACTACTCATGGCCAGCATACATCTAGGGGGTGTCGAAAATCGGGCCTTTGTAACGGACGGTCCTATGATTATCGACCATAGTTAGGCAAGTTTTAAGGCTTGGACGACGGTTTCAGGAAACTGCCTTCTCCGCTATTATAAAAGGAAACTGCCGAAGAAGGGGTGTTCCATCCCTCATTCTTTAGTAACGATTGTTATCTGACTTTCCTTCCATGGCTTTCCCATGCTACCTCAGTACCAAGGAGATAGCTGAGTACGTTGTCTGCCACTTCGCATGGGACCAGTGTGGGGTGGCCTTTTCCCCATCGCCTCTCCCAAAAGACTTTCAAGCCTTATGCCCGAGCTATGAGCTGGCCGTGGCCAAGGAGGTTGCCAAGGACTATGAGCTCCCTGAGCTGCCCTACGTGATCTTTTATGCGATACTTCTGAACAAGGCCGAGAGGCTTGGGGTCTTCCATGGGGGCGCTTCGAATGTTGGAATCAACCCTCAACGACCTTCGTTGGAGTACCTTTGAGTCGTGGGTGTGGCTATACGGTGACCGGATTTTCGAGGCCCGGTTCCGGACGAAGGCGGCACCAGAGGAAAGTTCAGGGGCCAATCAATAGGAAGAGAGCTAGGAGGAGGAGCCGGAGGGTAAGGGTTTAGCCACTGAGGGGCGGCCTCCCCTTCTGACAATGACAAGCAGGGGTGAGGCCATTAAGCCCCTGAACGTGCTGCCTGTCCCCCCACCAGCTTTTCCTTTCTTTTCTTTTCTTGTCTTTTTCTCTGTTTTTTTTGTATCGCCTATATAGACAGTAATACAAAAGGTCGTGCTTTCATACCTTCCTAAATAATCATTGCTCTATTTGCGCTGGTCTCAATTTGTGTTGACTAGATGGCCACGTGGCTGAGATGAGTTGGCCATTAGGCTCTTGGGAGTATCTCCCTGTTCCCAACTCTCCCTATGCCCCCTTCTATAAATACAAAATCATACTCCTATATATGATGTTCAAGTATCCATCCTTCTAGAGGAAGTGGTACAATAGGATAGGAGGGAGGATAGAGAACGATCGGTACGCCCATTTCTCCTTTTATTATGGCATTTCCTCCCCCCTACAACACCAGGGAGATGGTTGACTATGTGAAGGAGTCTTTTATCTGGTGCTGGAGGAGAGATTCATGTCCACCTTGTCCCCTTCCCAAAGATTACCACGCCCTATGCCCACACTTTTCATTACCCGGGGCTGAGGGAGTGGCGGCCAACTTTGAGCTCCCTGAAATGATGCAGGCAACATTCTACGCCATGCTGTTGAACGAGGTCATCGAGTTGGGTGTGGTACGCGGTTTTATGGCCGAAGGTCTGAAATCGGCCCTGGTGGGTCTGAGGTGGTTAAGTTTTAAGGTTTGGATGAGCCGTGTCGATCACGAACTGAGAGAAATGCAGCTTCGGCAGCAGGCCATTACAGTGGAGGTCTACACTCCTTTGGACGGTTAGGAGGAGAGCTCAGGACCGAACGATCCCCTGGCCCCCTCTAGTGAGGAGGAGTAGCCTTAGTTTTACCTTAAATCCCCTCTTGTATTGTCCTTTTTGTTTTTTTAAGGCCGCCCCTCGTAGGGGCTTTTGATAATAAAATGGTATTTCTTTGACATGACGAACAATTTCCTTCCCGCCTTAGATTGCGGTCCATGTTGAATGATTGGCTCTAGGGCTACAAAAATGTTTGCATTTTACTTTAGGTCAGGATTTCAAGTTGTAGGAGCCACATGGCGTTGTTGAGATGGCTGGTTGCTCCCTCGGGAGTTGCACCTCCTTGGACATCGGTTTCCCTTCTTTATAAAAGAAGGTGTAATCTTCATAGAACCTTATGCTTTACCTTTTAGACGAAAAGTCAGGAAAGAGAGAGAAAATGGACCGGAACCTCTTTCCCAATTCGCCAGCACCAAGTAGGCGGTCGAGTACGTCCATGACTACTTTCGATGGTCATCGAGGGATCCCTCAGACCTTGGCCCCAGGCTGCTTCCGTCGGACTACCACAACCTCTACCCCCGTTTCGACCTCGGGGTGGCGACGCGATATGCCCATGATTCCAACATCCCAGATATGGTGCAGATAATCTTTTACGCCATGGTTATAGATGATGCCGTTGAGTTGGGCTGTTCACACAGGCTTACCATGGACTGCGTGATGTAGGCCATGCAAAAGTTGGACTGGGGCCCTGTGGAAGCCTGGCTCGGGGACAACGATCAAAGGCTCTGAAGAGCCCAGGCTTCTCGTCCAGCCGATCCCCCAGCAAACCTTGTGTTGGCGGGTGGTCCCTCAAGGGGGATGACGACCTCCTTTCCTTCATTCTGTGACACCGTACAGACGGCAGAGTACATTAGGGACAACCTTCGCCGGTCCGTGAGGGAAACGTCAAGCCTTCGTCCAAACTTGCTCCCTTGGAATTTCTCGACCTACTGCCCCAAGTTCGACCATATCATGGCAATGCAGTTTGTACATACTACCCATATCCCTAAGATGGTGCAGGCCATCTTCTATGCCATGGTGATCAATGACGCAGTAAGGCTATGGCTCATTACGAGGGAGATTGTGGAGAGCCTGATGTCAGACTTGCGCAAGCTGAGATGGGACGTCATTGAAGCATGGTGGTTGTCCATTGAGGACAAGCTTAAAGACGCCCAGCGATGACTTCAAGGAGGAGGGACGCGCCCCCCTGTTGAGTGACAAGGAGTAGGCATAGGGGTTTCCGTTGTATTCTCATTTTGTGCTTGTATTAATCTAGCTGTTGTAATAAAAGACCTCTTTATGACTAGCCTCTTTGTACTGTTCGTTTGCATGCACATGTTATGAACAACCATAACGCCGTACTCTGTGACCACTAGACCTCGCCAGAGCTAGAGATATAGCAACTAACGGTGAGGACGTGTCCTGGAACTCTTAGCCCTCATAAGGGATAAGAGTATGGTGACCGGTCACCGAGGCATGCTCTAGGACCTTTAGCCCCTACTGAGACTAAGAGTGTAATGACCGGCCATAAGGCGACCTTTGGGCCCTACTGGGGCTAAGAGTGTAATGGCTGGCCATTAGGTCATGCTCATGGGCCTTTAGCCCCCACTGGGGCTAAGAGTGTAGCAACTGGCCATACGACCGTGCTTTTGGACCTTAGCCTCCACTGGGGCTAAGAGTGCAGCAATCGGCCACGAGGCCATGCTCATAGACCCTTAGCCCCTATTGGGGCTAAGAGTGTAGCGCCTGGTCACAAGGTCGCGCTCATGGACCTTAGCCCCTACTGGGGCTTAGGGTGTAGCGACCGACCATGAGGTCGTGCTCTCATGGACCCTTAGCCCCACTGGGGCTAAGTGTGGCGATCGGCCGATAGGCCGTGCTTATGGACCTCTAGCCCCAATTGGGGTTAAGAGCGTAGCAATCGGCCGGTAGGCTGTGCTCATGGACCTCTATTCTTCACTGGGGCTAGGAGTGTAGCGACTGGCCGTTAGGCCGTGCTTATGGGCCCTTTGCCCCTACTGGGGCTAAGAGTGTAGTGACCGGCCATAAGGCCGTGCTCATAGGCCCTTATCCCCCACTGGGGCTAGGAGTGTAGCGACCGGCCATGAGGCCGTGATTGAGGGTCCCCCGGCCCCCCGGGGCTAGGCATATGGCTATTGGCCACCAGGGATTACATTCGGGGGTTCGTTCCCCTCTGAGGTCAAGGGTTTATTGCTAATGACGAGGTGACAACAGGGTGCCACGTGGCGTTGGTTGGGAAGGGTTACGACTGCTGGGTCTCTCGGGACGTGTGTCCTGCCTCATAGCTCTATATAAGGGTGTAGATTGGATAGAAAAGGGTCATTTTCTCATCGCACATTTCAACCATCTAGAGAGAGAAAAGATTTCTAGAGAGAGAGGCTCTGCCCCTCTTTTCTTGTTCTTCATTCAAATTCACTGTAGAGCCTCAAATTCTTCCCTCGTGTCTTTGAAGGTTTTGCTTGAGTATTCATCCTCATCTTCAAACAACCTCCTTGAATCTTCATCTTCTATAGGTATACCCTCGTACCCCTTCCAAGCATTCATTGTTGTACTTGTGAATTATGTCATCTTCTTGCTCATCCAGTAGGGGCGTTCCTGAAGAGTTGGCTGGTCCCCAAGTGGAGGGTCGCCATCCGCAATTTCCTCGCCTCCTAGCCTTTATTGATGGTCGGGCGGTCGCAGGCATCTCCCGAAAGAATCAATGTAGGGAACCCAAAAAGATTTCCTATGCAGTGCTCTTTTTGAACCAGACACTCCCTCGTGGTCTAGCTGCGAGTACTCCTCCACCCCTAGCATCCTCACTCCAGAGGTAGAGGTCTCATATCCATGGGAGATCAGCGTAGCTAATTATACGACTGATTTCCAGGTACAAAGCATGGCGAAAACCAAGTCTACCCCCTGCATCAGGTCTCCGGACGAGTTACTAGCTGAGGGTACACAAGGTAATCCCTGTTCAGCCCCAACTTCAGCAAAACTAGGGGCCAAAGTGGCCCTCACTAGTACTGGCTCTACCTCAGGAGAGACCTTCTCCTGCTCCTCTTTTGACAGTTCGTCAAGGCGTTCGTCCTCGGAGGGGACATCAACCAGCTCCTCATCTCACAAAGGGCCTTCCGCTCTGGGCAAGTCAGTACTTAGGAGAAAAGGTCATTTCCCTGTAGGGTTAGTGACAGAGATTGTAGCGGAAGGACTAGAGTTCACAAGGGCCCCAACCTGCTCGGACCTGTAGGATGGTCCGGGCAGTCACTTCCCCGACCCAGAGGTCGTCCCTACACTAAATAGGATGGCCCTTGAGGAGTAATACCTCCTGCCCGCTAGGTATACATTCATCATCCCCGAGGCGGATGCCACCGTAAATGAGCCGCTCACGAAATGTATAGTTGTTTATCACACGTCTCTTAACTACGGTCTCCGATTTCCTCTTCACCCGGTGATTGAAGAGATTTTGAACAAGTATGAACTGGCACCCATGCAGGTTGTGCTTACATCATGGCACGACATTTGCTCTTTCATTGCAACTTGCAAACTGCACGGCCTCACCTGCTCGACATTTGCATTTAGCCATGTGCATACCGTCCAGAGAGCACCCAAGGAGACCGGAAACTTAGAATGGTATTGTTTTAACAACAGGCCGGGATTCACGACGACCATCAAGAAGAAGTCAAAGGTGAAACATTAAAAGTACGACTTCCACTTTATTCGCTGAGAGCTAGGTTGGGGAAACATTCCTGACTGGAACAGGGGTAAGCCGGTTAGGAACCCCTTTGGGGAGCCCACAACTGAGGAAAGAAAGACGGCCCGTTACTTCTAATTCTACATACGGGAGGACAATAAGCCTTGGCCTATCTCCAAGTTTATGGCTCAAGCCATTGAGTTTGTGAAGGGCCCTGAGCGGAGGAAGAGCAAGTCTAGTGATAGGGAACTATTGAATTGGCTCCCTAAGTTGAAATTTTGGGAAACGACTTCTTTCTTGCTATGGCGGGCCTTTTTATCCTTAGGAACTTTTCTAAGGGTACTGGTCGTCCCAACGTTAGTTAGCTTTTCTGTTCGGTTATGACCTGACTTCCCTTTTGTTTTATGTAGAGCAAGCGAGGGTGAGGTTGACGGTCTTTGAGACCGGGGACACCACTCCAGAGCAAGTGGCAACCGACGTCGAGCACCGTCGGGAGGACGAGAAGCAGCGCCTCGTTAACTAACAGGCCAAGAAGGTACATTTCAGAACCTTATTCCCCCCTTTTTTCGTGGCCCCGTGTTGGAAGTAATCTGACTCAATTACTCTGCCCGCAGGTACCCCCTCTAGTACCGCGCAGAAAGAAACCCACCATCAGCCTACCGATTCGCAAGCGCTAACGAACCGAGGGTCGTCCTGATGAAACCATGGCCCTCGTCCCTACTCATACAGGAGAAGCCAGAGCCGAACAGTCTGCCCCTCAGTGCTCCGGAAGCCTGTCAACTGGGGATCGTACCCTTGGTCTTCGGCAACAAACCTTCTCAAGTTGTCGGCGGTTCTCCCCTAAGCACCTAGCGGCCATCCACCAACTTCATCAAGGCGGATCCCACGGCCAAGTTCTCACTCGTTCAAGACTTAGTTAAGTCTTGGGACTTGGCCACCTCGGATGCCCCAAAGGTCACCGAGGAGGAGGTGACAATGGCCGAGGCGTTTGCCCGAGGGGTGAGAGCTGTAGCGCAGTGTTGAAGATTGGAGGGGTTGGAGGCTCGGTATCAGCGACGTTGGGGAAAGCTGAAGGCTGATTAGGATGCCCGGGAAGTCGAGAAGAAGGACTTTCAGCGCCAGTTAGAGGAGGTGCTTGCAAAGGCCAAGGCTGAAGCGGTCGCGGGGGCTGAAAGGGTGGCTCAGGCCAAGGAGCAAGGCTATAAGCAGGGTCGTACCGATACCTTGGGGTATTTGCGCAAGGTCTCGGTGAAGTTGGTCCAAGAGTTTCAGGAGGACAATTTTTTTGAGACCTACCTCCACTACGTGGATGAGCGCCAGGGGGCCAAGGATGAAGGCCGAGACCCTAAGGAAGTGGAGTTTATCCCTCCTTCTGGTGAGGGTGACGACGCAAGGGATGAGGCAACTAACCCTTTGGATGCTGAAGCTTGGGCTTCTGAGGAGGAGGGTCATGAGGATAGTGGAGAGCCCGATGTGTAACCCCCCTTTTTTTCCTTGTATGTTTTTGTTTTTATTATTTTTTTTATTAGAGGTTGTACTCATATTTTATTAATGAAAAACGTTCATTTCTGGTAGCCAGCTTTTTTCGTTGTTCATTCTTCTGCTTCGTACTTGTTCTTTTGTCTTAGCTTGTGTTCTCATTCTTCATGTGTCGTGGGGTAGTAGCCCCCAAGCGAAAAAACAAGTGATGTGATGGACCTGGAGGTCGTGGCCATGGGCCCAAGCCCCCACTGGGGCTAAGAGTGTAGCGACCGCCCTTAAGGCCGTGCTCTTGGACCCTTAGCCCCCATTGGGGGTAAGCGTGTAGCGACCAGCCATAAGACCGTGCTCATGGACCCTTAGCCTCCATTGGGGTTAAGAGTGTAGCGACCAACCGTAAGGCCGAGCTCACGGACCCCTAGCCTCCACTGGGGCTAAGACTGGAGCGACCGACCATAAGGTCGTGCTCATAGACCCTTGGCCCTCACTTGGGCTAAGAGCGTAGCGACCGGCCATAAGGCTGTGCTCATAGACTCTTAGTCCCCACTAGGGCTAAGAGTGTAGCGACAGGCCGTAAGAGCGTGCTCATGGATCCTTAGCCCCCACTGCGGCTAAGAATGTAGCGACCGACTGTAAGGCCGTGCTCATGGACCCTTAGCCCCCACTGGGGCTAAGAGTATAGCGACCGGACATAAGGCTGTGCTTATGGACCCCTAGCCTTTACTGGGGCTAAGAGTGTAGCGACCAGCCATAAGACCGTGTTCACGGACCCCTAGCCCCTACTGGGACTAAGAGTGTAGCCATCAGCCATAAGGTCGTGCTCATGGACCCGGCTAAACGTATAGCGATCGGCCATAAGGTCGTGCTCATGGACCCTTAGCCCCCACTGGGGCTAAGAATGTAGCGACCGACTGTAAGGTCGTGCTCATGGACCCTTATCCCCTGCTGGGGTAAGAGTGTAGCGACCGGTCATTAGGCCGTGCTTAAGGACCTTTAGCCCTTATTGGGGCTAAGAGTGTAGCAACTGACCATAAGGTCATGCTCAAGGAAAATGAGGGTTGCATATAAGTGTAAAGGTGGCCACTGTGGGCTTTTGATTTTATTACTTGTAATCAAGGTGTACATGTCCATTGGAGGTAAAGAAAAAGCATGAGCCTAAGTATAGTACTTTCTCAGGTTGCTATTATGCCAGGTTCGTAGTATGGGAGAGCCGCTGACGGTCTTGAGGTGACATGTCCCGGGCGGACTTGAGAAGCCACTTTGTAGGGGCCTTCCTAGTTGGCAGTTAGTTTTCTATGTTCCCCCTCCCGGGCTACGGTCTCCATGCGCCAAAGAACGAAGTCACCCACCTGAATTGGTCGCAATCTCACTACGCGGTTGTGCAGGCGTGCAATGCGGAGTTTATAGAGGGCTTCTCGAGGGAGAGCATCTCCACGGATGGAAGGGAGGAGGTCGAGAGCTTCCCGGAGCACTGCATTATTCAACTCTTCTTAGAAAGTTGTCAACCAGTGAGTGTAAAGGGCGACCTCTACCCGTAAAACAGCCTCGAACCCATAAGCTAACATGAAAGGGGTTTTGCCAGTAGCGGTTTTCTTAGTGGTGCGCAAGGACCATAGGACACCGTGCAGTTCGTCCCCCCATTTTCCATTTGTGTCGTCAAGTTTCTTTTATAGGCCATGGAGGATAGACTTATTGGCCGCCTCGACTTGGCCATTGGTCTGAGGCTGAGCCACAACAGTGAACCGGGCTTGGCAGCCCAAGTTGCTGAGATAGTGAGCATAGTGGTGTTGAACTGCCTGCCGTTATCAATGATGTTCCGCCAAATGAACCTTCGCACTTCAATGGTGGTTATAGAGGCTACGACCTCAACCTTTATCCATTTGGTGAAGTAGTCGACCACCAAAAATAGGTACTTACACTGCCCTATAGCCTTGGGGAAAGGACCAGGGATATCCATTCCCCATGTGGTGAACGGCAGGGGGCTGACGATTGGCGTCATAGGGGTGAAGGGAACTCATTGGATGGGGACGAATTTCTGGCATTTGTCACAGGTTCGCACTAGTGTCATGGCATCCTTTCGCAGGCTGGGCAAGTAGTAGCCAGTTCGGATGGCCGTGACAGCTAAGGCACGACCCCCGGCATGTGTGCTGCAAACGCCTTCATGCAACTTTTCCAATATCTTTTTCTCGTCCTCTGGGGTCACACAGCATAAGAGGGGGCGAGCGAAATACCTCTTGTATAGGATCCCCTCATATAGGTGTTAAGCCAAAAATATGCATTATTTTTATAATTATTTCGATTATATTATATATATTATTTCATCTAATTTGTTTTGTTTTATATATTTTTTAGGGATAGTATTAATTTAATAAAGAGGAGAAGAGAGGACGTAGAACCTCGGGTTTTACACACTTGGCTATAAAGACGGTTCAAAAATAATAATCATGGAGAATATTATTTTCATAATTATTTAATTGGACTAGGGTTTCAAGAGTTGGTGAAAAGTTAGAAGTCTTGAGGAAGAAGAAGCCTAAGGAAGAAAGGAGAAGAAAACCCTAAACAAAAACCCTAACCCACCTTAATAAAATCCCATGCATAGACACGCACACCCGACGGATATAACCCCAACCCACGACTATCTCGTCACTCACACCTTCAGCCACCTTCTTCATTCCTCATGATCATCAACATCATCTCATCACCAACAGCATCTTCAATCACCCTTATCATCACACACACCACATCTCATCCCCTGCCTATTCTCCTTACCATCACACCAACCTCACGCCTCCACCATTGCCATACTTGATCACCATCATCATCTTGCCTCACACACCAAACCACGGCTACCCTCCATTCACGCATAAAACCATCATCATCATCATCTCCTTGATCTCCTTCTGCCCAAGCAGCTCCATCTTCCTCCTCTCCACGCCTAACCCCAAACCCATGGCTTCCTCCTCATCTCTTCACCATCATCCTCCCATCATCACCAACATCTTCTCATCACCCATCAAGCCCCCTCATCATCACTACAAAGGCACGACACCTCTCATCACCCCATTATTATCATCTTCAAAGTAGGGTGTTGTTTATATTATACTATTTTATTTTATTTTATTTTTTTGTGTTGTTAGTAAATTATTAAACATGAAACCTTTGGTTAATTATTGTGATGTTATTTTTAATATGAGTGAGTGATTTTGTATGCTTTGTATAATCTTCTTGAAACCATGCTAAATTTACTATTTTGAAACAAGTTTTATACTTTAATGCCTAGTTGATTTATATTCATGATTCTTTAGCGATTAGCGTTTATCGTTTATGAAATTTGTGTTAAATCGATTAGAATGCACGCTAGTTAATTAAATACAATTTCGATTGATAGTTTAGAAGACTATAATGCGTAAAAGTTATAGTCGTTTACGCTTAGGTATTACCATAATTAATCTTGGATGGCTCAGACCCATCTCTTTTAATTAGGTAATCGCTTCAGATCTTTGTTAAATTAATTTGCTGGTAAATTGATTACAAAGTGTTAAATGATGTTTTTCTAATTCTTAATACTCTAGTTTGATTAAATTTTTGCGATGGTGTAAAGATTATCAAATTAGTAGGGTTTACATTAGGGCTGGACCTAAGTAAACTAGAATATAAGGAAAAACGGGGAAGAACCGCTGGTGGATGTCTTCTACAGTTTAACTCATGAATGAAATTAACTTGTGTGTTGATGATAAATATTAATTTGCATGGTGGATTGAGATTATACTAAGTATTCTTCATAAATTTGACAACTTTTGATCATTATTTGTTGCTTAGAGTTAATTTGATTAGTTTGTTAATTTTTGTTCTATTTTTATTAGCTTCAATATAATTTCAATAGACCCCCCAAAAGTATAGTCTTTTAGGAGTCTCAAGGTAATTTTAGATAGTTTAGATTTTGATTTTTAGTGTGGTTATAATTTTAGATTTGATTTATATTATGTTTTATTGTCTAAATTACCGGTTTGTTAGAAATTAGACTAAAAATAGTTATTTTTGTTCTTTTTGAATTTTTATCAGTTCCTAGAGTTTATATAGTGTCATAGTCTTCCCACATTTAATTTCGTAATTTTTGGAAGATATTTGATAATTTTTCAGAATTCTTTTGCGAAATTGATATGTGCAGGTTTTTAGGTTATTAATTCTGAAAATTTCGATTTTAATTGTTAATTCACTATTATTAGGTATTTTTAAGTCCAGAAAATTGTGTCCTAGAATTAGGGTAATTTTCTTGATTATTTTCATATTTATATTTATGCAGATTATTTTATTTTTAATTTCAGATTTAATTTTCTGCTTGATTATTCTGCAGTAAGTTTCTGATTTAATTTTCCTGAAATTAATCAGACATTATTCTGGAGTTATAAGCTTGTCAAGTTTAAGATTATTAGTTTAGGTTACTGCTTGTGATTTTTAATATTAATTTTCTGTTTAATAATTTCTGTTTTGATTTTTAGTTGAAGATTGAATTATTGTTCTGTTTTTATTTTTCTAGATTATTTAGGAAAGATTTTTATTGTTTTCTTTCCAGAATATAATCCCAAATATTTAGGAGCATCATTGGGTGTTTTTCCAGATTTTTATTCATTATATTTTAATTATTTTGGAATTATTAAGATTAGATTTAATAAATTGGATTAGTAAAATCATTTAGGATTAAGCTGGCCTTTTTAAAACAATCTTTCCTCGTGGATTGATCCCTACTTCCCTATGCTATAAAAGGTATTTAATAACCGAAATAGTGGTTAAATTTATAGATCTCTACAAGCTTTACAAATTTTTGCACCGTTGCTGAGGAAAGAAAATTAAATTGCTAGTTTACTTCTATTTAATTTTACTCCTTTCGTTGCTTTATTTTAACTTTAGTATTCTATTTTGTTTGTAGGACTTCTTGTAGTGCATGAAATTAAGGAGTGGTAAGGACACTGGGGAGGTCAGGGATCAATCATTGAAAGCTGAAATCAAAGAGAGTCAGCCTGACTCAGTAAGTTTTAGGGTTAAAGAGGTAAGCATGCCTACTCTTCGAGAACTTACTGCCCCTAACTTAGAAATCCAACCAATGTCCATTACTTATACTGTTTTAGATAAGCCTTTGAAAGTAAACTCAGGATTTATTAATTTATTACCTAAGTTTCATGGATTGGCTGGAGATGACCCCTATAGACACATTAGTGAATTCCTTGTTACCTGCTCTGCTATTGTGCCTGAAGGAATTCCCGAGGACCAAATTAGACTAAGGGCCTTTCCTTTTTCTTTGCTTGGTAATGCTAAGGACTGGTTATATTATATGTCTGCTGGATCTTTTTCTACATGGACTGCATTGCATAAATCATTTTTAGAAGAGTTTTTCCTGCATCCCGTATTGGATCTATTAGGAAAGATATATGTGGAATCAAACAAATGAATGGGAAAACTTTTTGTGAGTATTAGGAAAGATTTAACAAATTGTGTGCTAGTTGTCCCCAACATCAAATAATTGAACAACTATTGATCCAATATTTTTATGAGAATTTACTTCCTATGGATCGTAATATGGTTGATGCTGCAAGTGGGGGGGCTCTAGTTAATAAAACCCCAGCTGATACTAGAAATCTATTTAATTTAATGGCCCAAAGCACTAAGGAGTTTGGTGCTAGGGACTTACAAGTTACAAGGGTAAATGAGATAGGTTCTAGTTCATCTCTAGAGAATCAGTTATCTCACATTACTGCAATGTTAAATAAGATTGTTACTGGTGGTATTCAAAAAGCAGTAATATGTGGTATTTGTTGTCTAGAGGGGCATCCTACTGATGCATGCCATACTCTACAAGAAGGTAATGTTAATGCTCTTTACTCTAACCAAAAATCAAAGGAGGTATGATCCCTATTCTAATACTTATAATGAAGGATGGAGAGACCACCCTAACCTTAGGTATGGCCCTAAGCCTAATCCACCTGGTTTTGACCAACCCTCTCATCAACCTTGTAGTCAAGATAGGACCAATTTCCTCCTAGAACAAGTCCTTAAGAAAATGGATAATAGGTTCCAGAGTATGGAAACCACCCTTAAGCAAGTTCAAGAGAGACAAACAGCGACTGATACCATAGTTAGCAACTTGCAAGCCCAATTGCAGAATAGGTTAGCATCTCAACCTTACCCTAATCATAAGGAGAATGTTAGTGCTATGACACTTAGAAGCGGGAAAGAGTTAAAGGAACCTACGAAGAATATAGAAGTGAAACCTGAGTTAGAAGTGAAAGGGGTTGAACCAGAATTAAATACAGAGTCTAATAAAACTACTAAGGAATTAGGAGAAAAGAAGAGAGCCTCTTACAAGCTAATCCCACCTTTCCCCAGTAGATTTAGGAGCCTTGCATCTAAGGTAAATGAGGCTAACCAAGAGATTTTAGAAACTTTTAGGAAGGTAGAAATTAATATACCTCTCCTTGATGCCATTAAACAGGTCCTTCGTTATGCTAAGTTCCTAAAAGAATTATGCATTACCAAAAGAAAGTTAGTTGGTAATGAGAAGATAAGTGTGGGGGAAAATATGTCTACTGTTTTTCAAAGAAAACTTCCCCCTAAGTGTCAAGACCCTGGTGTGTTTTCTGTTCCTTGCAAAATAGGAAACCTTTGCTTTGATAAAGCTATGCTTGATTTAGGTGCCTCTATTAATGTTATGCATAGATCTGTTTATGACAAACTGAATCTGGGCGAATTAAAGAAAACTGGCATAGTGATTCAATTAGCTGATAGGAGCAACACTTATCCTGATGGAGTGTTAGAGGATGTTTTGGTTCAAGTAAATAAACTAGTGTTTCCTGCTGACTTTTTTGTAATGAACATGGGTGAAGCATGTCATAATATTCCCATCTTGCTTGGCAGACCCTTTTTGAAAACTGCTAGAACTAAAATTGACGTGCACGAAGGGGTACTAACCATAGAATTTGATGGTGAGGTTATTAAGTTCAATATTTTTGATGCCATGAGATTTCCTTCTGATGTTAACTACCTATATGCACTTGATGTTGTTGATGAGTTATCTCAAGATGTCTATGACTTGTCCCATGAAGATGAGCTATTTACTATGCTTACTAAGAGTCTTGATCTTACTGAGTCTCAGGAAGTGCCATATCAAGTTAATGATGACTTAGATGATATGATAAGGTCCTTGTTCCACTTGCAAGAGCATAATGAACCTAACAAACTTGAACTGCCTGAAAAGCATGCTAAGTTACTTCCCTCGAGTATCTCACCCCCTAAATTAGAATTGAAACCTTTACCTGAAAATATGAAATATTCTTATTTAGGGGACAATGAGACCTTGCTTGTAATTATCTCTAGTGCACTTACCTTGGATCAGGAAGAAAAACTTATTAAAGTGCTTAGAGAATATAGCAAAGCTATAGGGTGGACTTTAGCAGACCTCAAAGGCCTTAGCCCTACTTTATGCTCACATACTATTACCTTAGAAAAAGATGCTAAGCCTAAGAGGGACCCTCAGAGGAGACTGAATCCACCTATGATGGAGGTAGTCCAAAAAGAGATTCTTAAGTGGTTAGATGCTGGGGTGATATACCCCATTGCTGACTCTGAGTGGGTTAGTCCTATTCATGTGGTTCCTAAAAAGGGGGGACAACAGTAGTGCAAAACAAGGAAGGAGAGTAGATACGTACTAGAGTCTAGAGTAGTTGGAGAGTGTGTATTGACTATAGAAAGCTTAACAAGGCCACTAAGAAGGACCATTTCCCATTGGCTTTCATGGACCAAATGTTAGAGAGATTACCTGGGAGGTCACATTATTGCTTTTTGGATGGCTATTCAGGTTATATTCAGGTCCCTATAGCTCATGCGGATTAGGAGAAGACTACCTTTACTTATCCTTTTGGCACTTACGCTTTTAGACATATGCCTTTTGGTTTATGTAATGCACTTGCTACCTTTCAAAGATGTATGATGAGTATCTTTTCTGATCTTATCACCAAGATTATGGAGGTTTTTATGGATAATTTTACTGTACATGGTGATTCATTTGATGAGTGCTTGCATCATCTTACTCTTGTGGTTAGGCATTGCATTGAAACCAATTTGGTCTTGAATTTTGAAAAGTGCCATTTCATGGTGGAGTATGGGGTAGTACTGGGACATGTAGTGTCATCGAGGGGATTAGAGGTAGATAGAGCTAAAGTTGACATCATCGAGTCTCTATCCTATCTAAAGTGTGTCAAAGATGTGAGATCATTCTTAGGACATGTAGGGTTCTATAGGAGGTTCATCAAAAAAATTTCCAAGATTGCTTCTCCTTTATGTGCCTTGCTTGCAAAAGATGTCTCTTTTGATTTTAATGATGATGGTATGAGGGCTTTTGATCAATTGAAGTTAACATTGACTTCTCCTCCAATTGTGCAATCCCCAATTTGGGCCTTACCTTTTGAATTAATGTATGATGATAGTGATAAGGCAGTGGGGGCAGTTCTAGGTCAAAGAGCTAGGAAGGTACCTCATGTAATTTACTATGCTTCTGGAACTCTTGATCATACACAGTGTAACTACACCACTACAGAAAAGGAGATGTATGCTGTTGTTTTTGCTCTTGAAAAGTTCCGTCCTTATTTGTTGGGTGTTAAAGTTACTGTTTATTCTGATCATTCTACTCTCAAACACTTATTGGAAAAGAAAGATTCTAAGCCCAGGTTAATTAGATGGATGTTATTATTGCAACAATTTCAACTAGAAATTAGAAATAAGCTTGGGGCTAAGAATTTAGTTGCTGACCATCTGAGTAGATTGGAAATAGGGGAGAGTGGTAGCCCTTTTACTGATTGTTTTCCTGATGAGACTTTGTATGCTATGACTAGTAGATTGCCTTGGTATGCTGATATTGTAAACTATATAGCCACCAAAACTTTTCCCATTGAGTTGACTAGAGCTGAAAAAGAGAAAATAAGAGCTCAATCCAAATATTATGTTTGGGATGAGCCATATTTATGGAAGTTTTGTGGTGACCAAATTATAAGGCAATGCGTAGATGATAGTGAAATTCATTCTATTCTAACCTTATGTCATTCTTTAGAAAGTGGGGGACACTTTGGACCTAAAAGAACATCACATAAAGTGCTTGAGTGTGGTTTTTATTGGCCCACTATTTCTAGTGATGCTTATGAATTCTGTAAAAGATGTGAAACATGCCAAAAGACTGGAAACTTATCAAGGAGGAATCAAATGCCTTTGTATAATATGTATGTTTGTGAAATTTTTGATATATGGGGCATTGATTTCATGGGACCCTTCCCCCCTTCTTTTGGATATACCTATATTTGTGTGATTGTTGATTATGTATCCAAATGGGTAGAAGTTGTGGCCACTAAGACTGATGATGCTAAGACCGTGGTGAAACATGTTAAATTTCTAATTTTGCATCGATATGGAGTGCCAAGAGCGATCATTAGTGATAGGGGGACTCATTTTTGTAACAGAACTCTAGGTGTCTTATTAGCTAAATATCATATAACTCATAAGGTATCTACTAGTTATCATCCCCAGACTAATGGCCAAGCTGAAATTTCTAATAAAGAGATAAAGGGCATCCTTTAAAAGGTAGTTAAGCCAGATAGGAAGGATTTGAGTCTTAGGTTAGATGAGGCTCTTTGGGCTTATAGGGCTGCATATAAGACTCCAATTGGTATGTCACCTTACAGATTAGTCTTTGGAAAGCCATGTCACCTCCCTGTAGAAATAGAGCATAAATTATATTGTGTTGTGAAGCAATGCAATCTTGATTATCAGTTAGCAGGGAAAGAGCGTAAATTGCAATTGCAGGAACTAGGGATGGCAAAAAGTTGGGGATTCCCCGTCCCCGTTGGGGCCCCGCCCCGAAGTGGGGAAAAATCCCCGTCCCCAACGGAGATGGGGATGGGGATGGGGCGAAAAAGTAATCCCCGTGCGGGGATGGGGATGGGGACGGGGACATAATCAGCCCCGTCCCCGTCCCCGTTTACCCGTCGGGGATTTATCCCTGTTTCCCATCCCCGTCCCCGATACCCCGACTGGGGAAAAAACCCCATCCTCATCCCCATTTTTAATTAAAATTACATAAATAACCTTAATTTCAAATTTTTAAAATGAAATAAGAAAGGTTATATCTGTAATTGTCTTAGCAAAAACCCTAGATATATAAAGCAATGGGCCACATTTTAATTTTCAACCCTCTGTCTCTGCTCCTCACAGCCTCACCTCACGCAGTCACTCAAGCATTCAAGGCTTCAAGCGGCTTGCCTCCTCTGCTCCTCAAACCTCACTGCCTCAGTCACTCTCATAGCTCTCAATCTCTCATTCCTTGCCAGTCGCCGGTGCTCTGCTCCCTGAGTCCCTGCTCTCTTCTCTCTCCAGTGTCCAGCCTCATACTCTCCCTCAGGCTCAGAGGATTGGACGGTCGGACCTCGACTCGCCGATTGCATACTTGCATCCACTCCTCGAAGTGGCTTCTGTCTCTAGCCTCTTCCTCTCCTCGCTGACCTCGCCGGCTCGCCGTCCACTCATCCAGCCCTCACACTAACGCAGGCACGCAGCCAGTCCGTCGTGCGCACAGGCACAGCCGGACAGCCCCGCTCCTCACGCCATCAGTCCGAGCCACCGGTGACCGCCTGACCGGTCTCACGTTCCTCACTCAGTCACTGCTGACGAGTCAGAAACCACCACACCCAGCACCGATCAGACGCTGCCGCCGCCAGTCGAACTCCTTCGTCGCCGTCAACTGCTCCCAGCCGGTAACAGTAAGTGGCCCATTAACTTCCTTTTTTTTTTTAATTACCAAATCTACTAGAGACTAGAGTATTTGTATAATTTCTAATGTCTTTTTGTATAATTGTTTAATGCAATGCAATTTCATCTCAGATTCTCAATTGCCTGATAGTGTGAGTGTGTGACTGTGTGAAGTAAATTAACATTTTATTTTTCGACTGTATATTCATGAATTAGAAATCCATGCCAAAAAAAGTGTCCAATAATGCATATTAATTGAGAAAGACATTGATCTCTGACTTTTTTGAAAAAAAGAAATTAAGAGATAAAAAAAAGTGTACAAAAAAATTTATTTTCTGTGAATGAGTTATGAATTTTAGATTAAAGCAGGAAGAGATCTCTTAGAGTCTGTGATTTGTTTCCTAATTAGTGTAGGTTTAATGGTCTCTTATGACTTGTGAATTGTGATACACTGTCTGTCTTGCATTAGTTGTATAGGAAAATAGGGTTTTTTTTTTCAAAAAATAAACAAAAAGAAAATATACTTTTAAAAATTAATAAGTATTCTAAAAGAGTCTTTCATGGAAGCCATTGCAATGCATATTAGTTGGAAAACATAGATAACGAGTAATATGGGCAATGATTCTACGAGTTGTTTAATCGTTCCCTTTTCATTGATGATTGCAAATTGCCTAATGCCTATTTTGTTGATGATTGCAAGTTGTTGTGCAAGCTCTTGTTGGTTAATAGTAATGGCTAGTGGACCATCTGGCCCATCTCCAAGCTCCACAAACAAAGATGCTATCGATGCAGGAGTTGGAAATCCCACGATTCCCACGCCAACAGATACCAATATTGGTTCATGTGGGACACCAAATGGGACCGAGGATGATGGGACGACATTAACATTAGCAAAGACAAGGAAATTTGTCTCTGATGTTTGGGAGCATTTTACTCTTGAGGTTCGAGATGGCGTAGATAAAGCCATTTGTAAATATTGTAAGAAAGCACTTGGTGGTTCTTCTAAAAATGGCACTAAGCATTTGAGAGATCATCAACGAAGTTGCCCCATGAAGAGATATAGAAACATTGCTCAAGATTTTGCTCAAAAGAAGTTGAAGATGGAGAATTCCGCAGATCAAAAAGGGAAGCTTGGTTATGGAAACCCGGTGTATGATGAAGAGGAAGTAAGGAGGGAGCTTTGCAATATGATTATCATGCATGAGTATCCTCTCGCTATGGTGGATCATCTTGGTTTTAGAAGGTATTCAAATGCTCAAAATCCTACTTTTAAGATGATATCAAGGAGCACTCTTAAGAAAGATATCATCAAAATTTTTGAATATGAAAAAAGCAAAACTATGAAATTGTTGGGAAGTATTAAAAGTAAGGTGGCCATCACTACGGATATGTGGACATCTCAAAACCAAAAGCGTGGTTTTATAGTCATAACCGCTCATTGGGTTGACAATTCATGGGCCTTGCAAAGTCGAATTTTGAGGTATTTTTTCTTTACTTAATTTTTAGGATTATAAGATGGTCATTACTTCTTTATGTTTCATTGGGTTCACATTTCATTCTCTTATGTTTGTAGGTTTGCATATGTTCCATGCCCCCACACTGCCGAAGCTATTTCGGAAAAATTAATGGAATGCTTTTCGGATTGGAATCTTGGTAGAAAGTTATCTTCTCTTACGGTGGACAATTGTTCTTCCAATGATGCTATAATTTCTATTCTTAAAGATCAATCGGACATAAGAGCACTTCCTTTACAGGGTAAGTTCTTCCATATGCGTTGTTGTGCACACATTCTTAATTTAATTGTGAAGGATGGATTGGAAGTCATTGATAGTTCAATTGAAAATATTCGTGATAGTGTGGCATATTGGAGAGCAACACCGAAAAGGGAGGAAATTTTTCAGCAAGTTTGTGATAGTTTGAGTATTTCTTATTCAAAAAAATTGAAACTTGATTGCAAAACGAGATGGAATTCTACATTTTTGATCCTACAAACGGCCTTGATGTATAGGGAAGTTTTTCCAAAGTTGGCTAAAAGGGAAAAACATTATAAATGTTTGCCTAATGATGATGAGTGGGACAAAGCTAGGGAGTTTTGTGACAAGTTGGATGTTTTTTATGAAGTGACTCTATTATTTTCGGGCACCAAGTTTCCCACCGCAAACATTTATTTCCCTAAAGTGTTTGATGTTAGATTGGCTTTGGATGAGATGATTTATGATCCTAATGTGACAATCAAGTCCATGGGAAGAAAGATGCTTGACAAATGGAAAAATATTGGGATACAATTCATGGAATAATGGGAGTTGCTTGTGTTTTGGATCCTAGATATAAATTGGAAATGTTGAATTGTTGCTTTTCTATGATTTATGATTTTGATGTGGAAAGCAAAGTTGATAGGATCAAGGATACTTGTTATGCATTGTTCAATGAATATGAAGAGAATTTGAAGCGTATGAATGAAAGTTATAGTCATGGCCATGCTCATAGTGTTTCTAGTGATTCTACAAATGCATCTACAATGATTTCTGAAGGTATTGGATGTGGCAGTAGGAGGAGAACAATAGAGGACATATATAATACAAAGTTTAAGAAGGGTCCACCAATTCAACAAAAATCTAAGTTAGATTTATACTTGGAAGAACCTACCGCTGCAGGGGTGGATACCTTTGATATCTTGGCTTATTGGAAGGGATGTGAGTCGAGGTGCCCTATTTTAGCTACGATTGCTAAAGATATTTATGCTATACCTGTTTCTACAGTAGCTTCCGAGTTTGCATTTAGTACAAGAGGGAGATTTGTCAGTCCTTATCGTAACCGCCTACATCCGAAGACATTAGAAGCTTTGATGTGTGCTCGAGATTGGATTTGGGCATCCATAGAGTCGGAAGGTATGCTCTTTTCTTTTATATATTTGTAGTTAAAGTAAAACAACATTTTTGTCCCTTTTACTAATTTGTTTCTTTTATGTATTTTAGATGTTGGTGAATTTACATCTTATCGCCTTTCTCCTTCGACTGATTATGATGATGGTGAGATTGAAGATGAACCCGACATCTAGATGACTTTCACTTGGGTTTCTTTGTTAAACTATGTACATTGTTGTATTTTGTAATGAAGGATTGTTGAATTTTGGTTGTGTTTTAAATTTTTAGTTCTTGAATTATGGTTGTGTTTTAAATGTTTAGTTTTTGAATTATGGTTGTATTTGACTTAGACTTTGATTGAATTGTTCACTTGTGTTGTGTGGATTTTAGAAGAGTTTGTCGTATAATTAATTGGGTTAAAGAGTATGGTCTAGGAAACACAAATTGAATTTTCATCTAAAACTTTAATGTAGGTATTATAAGGGAGAAAAAAATAGCGAGGAAAAATCCCCGTCGGGGCCCTGTTGGGGATTAAATCCCCGTTGGGGATGGGGATGGGGGGGAACTTTTTCCCCGCAATGGGGAACGGGGCGGGGACGGGGAGCGGGGATCTTAACGGGGACGGGGATGGGGAGTATGCCCCCCGTCTCCGACCCGCCCCGTTGCCATCCCTAGCAGGAACTAGAAGAGATACGCTTAGAAGCCTATGACAATGCAGTCATCTACAAGGGTAAGGCCAAAGCATTTCGCGATGCCAAACTTATTAGAAAAGAATTTCAGGTAGGTGAGAAAGTGCTATTATTCAATTATAAACTGAGACTTTTTTCTGGTAAGTTAAACTCTAGGTGGCTAGGACCCTTCATGATGGTAAAGACTTATCCCCATGGTGCTGTAGAGATTAAATCCTGTGTTACTAACAAGATTTTCAATGTGAATTGTCACAGGCTAAAGCATTTCCATGAAGGAGACCAGGTATGTTTAATAGAAGAGATCTGACTTGAGGATCCATGAGCTTCATGAAGTCGAGCCAGCGACTATAAGCATAGGCGCTGGTTGGGAGGCAACCCAATGTTTTCAGAGAAGTTCCTATTTACTTTTGCTTTTGTTTTCATTATTTCTATCTTTTTGCATGCATTAGGGACTATGCATGAAGTAACTGTAGGGGGTGCATCCTGTGTTTAATTTTCACAGTATTTATTCTTGAAAAAAAAATCGAAAAAACAAAAAATTCTTTTCTTATAAATAATGCATGATATGAGTTTATGCTAGGCTTGCTTGTTTAGAAATTTTTTTTTGTTTTATTAGCTATTTTCTAGTTTATTCTTTTATAAGTGAAGACTTCTAAGCATGATAGTTATCCTTTAGAGAAGTTTGAGTTGATCCTCATACATCTTTTTAATGAGTAACTCTCTTGATTATCCATCTTATTTAGTCATGTAATATATCCGATTCAGAGGCAATAAAATGACCTGACCCATCTCCTAGACTATTGAATTAGTTAAATAATTCATTAAAATTATGATTTTACTTGTCTATTGCTCATAGAGTCAAAGTTGGAAATGACAAGTACCCTTTTGAGGCATGCGCTACTGGGTGCTACCCTTTGAGGCAATACTGCCACTGGAAAGCTTGCTTCCCATACTAGTGAGCCATTAAAATAAATAAAAGTAATGATGTTAATAAAATGTTTGCTCCAGCACCTCTATTCGGGTGAGTGTGAGACAGAGAGTGTTTAATTTTTAAGACCTTATATGAGCCTCGAATATGTGCGCAAGTGGAGTTTAAACAGAAGAAGAAGAACAAGAAAAAAATAAATACAAGGCAAGTTTAGAATAAATTCAATGAGTTATTATACCTAGTTCAATTGTCTCCATAGCCATACCGTACCTCAATTTTTCTATCATAAATTTTTAGACCTCTTGATCAGTGTATGTATAATAAAAAAGAGATGGATAATTATTGATCTTGTTATATCATTATAGAACTGTAGTGAGGTTGATAAATAAACTCTCTAATGATAGTTGGATATTTAGTAGGTATTCACTTATTGAAGGAAAGACTAATTAATTCAATAACACTGTTTTTCTAAAGCAAGCCAAGGCCTAGTATGAACATCATAGTTATGCATGACTTTATAAGAAAGAAAGAAGGTAAGTTTTTAGGTCGAGACTAAGATTTCTTTACACGAGGATGTCCAAAGTCTACGTGTGGGGGAATTTGTTAAGCCAAAAATCATGCACTATTTTTATAATTATTTCGATTATATTATGTATATTATTTCTTCTAATTTGTTTTGTTTTATATATTTTTTAGGGATATTATTAATTTAATAAAGAGGAGAAGAGAGGACGTAGAAGCTCGGGGTCTATACACTTGGCTACAAAGACGGTTCAAAAATAATAATTATGGACAATATTATTTTTATAATTATTTAATTGGGCTAGGATTTCAAGAGTTGGTGAAAAGTTAGAAGTCTTGAGAAAGAAGAAGCCTAAGGAAGAAAGGAGAAGAAAACCCTAAACAAAAACCCTAACCCACCTTAATAAAATCCCATGCATACACACACATACACCCGACGGATATAACCCCAACCCACGACTATCTCGTCACACACACCTTCAGCCACCTTCTTCATTCCTCATGATCATCACCATTATCTCATCACCAACAGCATCTTCAATCACCCTTATCATCACACACACCACATCTCATCCCCTGCCTATTCTCCTTACCATCACACCAACCTCACGCCTCCACCATTGCCATACTTGATCACCATCATCATCTTGCCTCACACACCAAACCACGGCTACCCTCCATTCACGCATAAAACCATCATCATCATCATCTCCTTGATCTCCTCCTCCCCTAGCAGCTCCATCTTCTTCCTCTCCACGCCTAACCCCAAACCCACAGCTTCCTCCTCATCTCTTCACCATCATCCTCCCATCATCACCAACATCTTCTCATCACCCATCAAGCCCCCTCATCATCAATACAAAGGCGCGACACCTCTCATCACCCCATTATTATCATCTTCGAAGTAGGGTGTTGTTTATATTATACTATTTTATTTTATTTATTTATTTTTTGCGTTGTTAGTAAATTATTAAACATGAAACCTTTGGTTAATTATTGTGATGTTATTTTTAATATGAGTCAGTGATTTTGTATGCTTAGTATAATCTTCTTGAAGCCATGCTAAATTTACTATTTTGAAACAAGTTTTATACTTTAATGCCTAGTTGATTTATATTCATGATTCTTTAGCGATTAGTGTTTATCGTTTATGAAATTTGTGTTAAATCGATTAGAATGCACGCTAGTTAATTAAATACAATTTCGATTGATAGTTTAAAATACTATAATACATAAAAGTTATAGTCGTTTAGGCTTAGGTATCACCCTAATTAATCTTGGATGGCTCAAACCCATCTCTTTTAATTAGGTAATCGCTTTAGATCTTTGTTAAATTGATTTGCTGGTAAATTGGTTACAAAGTGTTAAATGATGTTTTTCTAATTCTTAATGCTCTAGTTTGGTTAAATTTTTGCGTTGGTGTAAAGATTTTCAAATTAGTAGGGTTTACATTAGGGCTGGACCTAAGTAAACTAGAATATAAGGAAAAACGGGGAAGAACCGCTGGTGGATGTCTTCTACAGTTTAACTCATGAATGAAATTAACTTGTGTGTTGATGATAAATATTAATTTGCATGGTGGATTGAGATTATACTAAGTATTCTTCATAAATTTGACAACTTTTGATCATTATTTGTTGCTTAGAGTTAATTTGATTAGTTTGTTAATTTTTGTTCTATTTTTATTAGCTTCAATATAATTTCAATAGACCCCCCCAAAAGTATAGTCTTTTAGGAGTCTCAAGGTAATTTTAGATAGTTTAGAGTTTGATTTTTAGTGTGGTTATAATTTTAGATTTGATTTATATTATGTTTTATTGTCTAAATTACCGGTTTGTTAGAAATTAGACTAAAAATAGTTATTTTTGTTCTTTTTGCATTTTTATCAGTTCCTAGAGTTTATATAGTGTCATAGTCTGCCCACATTTAATTTCGTAATTGTTGGAAGATATTTGATAATTTTTCAGAATTCTTTTGCGAAATTGATATGTGCAGGTTTTTAGGTTATTAATTCTGAAAATTTCGATTTTAATTGTTAATTCACGATTATTAGGTATTGTTAAGTACAGAAAATTGTGTCCTAGAATTAGGGTAATTTTCTTGATTATTTTCATATTTATATTTATGCAGATTATTTTATTTTTAATTTCAGATTTAATTTTCTGCTTGATTATTCTGCAGTAAGTTTCTGATTTAATTTTTCTAAAATTAACCAGACATTATTCTGGAGTTATAAGATTGTCAAGTTTAGGATTATTAGTTTAGGTTACTGCTTGTGATTTTTAATATTAATTTTCTGTTTAATAATTTCTGTTTTGATTTTTAGTTGAAGATTGAATTATTATTCTGTTTTTATTTTTCTAGATTATTTAGGAAAGCTTTTTACTGTTTTCTTTCCAGAATATAATCCCAAATATTTAGGAGCATCATTGGGTGTTTTTTCTGATTTTTATTCATTAGATTTTAATTATTTTGGAATTATTAAAATTAGATTTAATGAATTGGATTAGTAAAATCATTTAGGATTAAGCTAGCCTTTTTAAGACAATATTTCCTCATGGATCGATCCCTACTTTCCTATGCTATAAAAGTATTTAATAACGAAAATAGTGATTAAATTTGTAGCTCTCAACAAACTTTACAATAGGATAAACCAGTTGGACCTCTTATTCACTTTATTCGCTTCTTTGGGATCTTAGGGAATGGCACTCTGTCAGTGAGGTATGCACGGATAGGATCCATCCATGTCGAGCTTCTGTCTAACCATAACACTTCATGTAGATCAATGCTCCTCTCTATCAGGGTCTCCCACTGAATGTTTTTGGGCTTCCCGTCATCATATGAGCTTACTAGTTTAGACATGGCATTAGCTTGATGGTTTTCTGAGCGAGGGATGTGTGTGATCGCAAAGTTCTTTAGTAACTTAGTCGCCTCCCGCACCCGCCGAACATATGCGGTCATGGTGTCATTCTTTGCTTCATATGCGTCGTTGAGTTGACTGACGACTAACTGGGAGCCAGAGAAGGCTTGGAAGGAATCCGTCCCTGCAGTGTAACACCGCTCTATTCTCGCGATGAGGGCTTCGTACTCTACCTCATGGTTGGATGCTTTGAACATGAACTTCAAAGCGTGCTTGTATCGTACCCCGGTGGGGCTTTCAATGATGAAGCTAATCCCGCTCTCATCCTTGGTGGACGACCCGTCTACATACAAGTTCCAGGGGCCCAGGTGCAAATCGCCTTCTTCGGCAGGCATCGCATTCTCGACCAAGAAGTCAGCTAATGCCTGGGCTTTGATGGCCCGTGTTGGTTCAAAGGTCAAGTCATAGCTCGACAGTTCGACGACCCATTTAAAGAGCCGCCCTGAGGCATCTAACTTCTGAAGGACATTCTTCAAAGGCTGATTGGCAAGGACCAGGATCTTTTGAGCCTCGAAGTAAGGACGCAGCTTCCTACTGGCCATCACTAGGGCATAGGCAAACTTCTCTATAAGAGGATAGTTCACTTCCGCCTCTTCCAAGGCGTGGCTTACGTAGTACACAAGGATCTGCTCTTTTGCCTTTTCCACTACAAGGACAGCGATGACCGCGTGCTCTAAAACAACCAAACACAGGACCAGAACTTCCCCTTCCAGGGGGCTGGTGATTTTGGGTAGTTGAGTCAGGTAGGTCTTCAAAGCTTAGAAAGCCTCATCAGCCTCTTAGTCTCAACTGAAGTTGGCTTGCTGTCATAAGACGCAGAAGAACGGCTGGCACTTGTCTGTAGACTGAGACATAAATCAGCCGAGGGCGGCTATGTAACTAGTTAGGCGTTGCACCTCTCTTACATTCCGTAGTGGCTTAATGTTGAGAACGACCTAGATCTTGTCCGGGTTAGCTTCGATTTCGCGGTTGCTGATCATGAAGCCTAGAAATTTGCGCGGCCGTACCCCAAATATACACTTCTTAGGGTTAAGCTTCATGCTGAAGGCCCGTAGTATGTCGAACGTCTTCCTTAAATCATGTCCATGGTCCCCATCGGTCTTGATTTCAACTATCATGTCATCAACGTAGACTTCCATGGTCTTGCCAATGAGGGGTTCGAATAGTTTGTTAACCAAGCGCTGGTAAGTGGTTCCTGCGTTCTTTAATCCAAAAGGCATCATCTTATAATAGTGGAAGTCATGGTCCATGATGAACGCAGTCTTTTCCTGATCTTCCGGGCAGAGGGGTATTTGTGGTACCCGGAGAACGCGTCCATGAAACTCTATAAGGCATGTCCGGCCATAGCGTCCACCAACTTATCAGTTTTTGGCAGTGGGTAGCTATCCTTCGGGCAGGCCTTGTTCAGATATGTGAAATCCACACACATTCTCCAGGTCCCATTGGGTTTCTTTACTAACACCATATTCGAGATCCACTCAGGGTATTGGCATTCTTAAATGAACCCAGCTTCTAGCAACTTCTGTACTTTAGCATTGGCGGTGGCCGCTCTTTCTGGGCCCATATGGCACTTCTTCTAGATGACCGGACTATGATGAGGGTCCACGTTCAGCCGGTGTTCCATAATAGTTGGGGCGATACCGGGCATTTCCTCAGGCCCAAATGCGAAGACATCTTTATACTCCCATAGGAGGGAGAGCAGTGATTGCCGATCGAGGGCTGCCATATCTGAACCCAACTGAACCGTGCGCTCGAGACGGTCTTCCTGGAGTGAAGCTTGCTCCACATCACCCGTGGCCTCCGGTCGTAGTCGTGTTCTGCCGAGGTGAGGGTGTGGATGACCAATGCTTCTGGGACCATGGTGGCTGGTCCAGTCCTTACACACTTCTCTACCTGAGACGGCCCGTCAAGCCGTTCTCCTTTGTTCGTTCTACCAAGTGTCTGATGCTCACCAAGTAACATTGTCGGGCCGTTCGTTGGTCCCCCTACATTTCACCGATGCTTCCGTCATCAACCTCGAACTGAAGCTGGAGAAGGTATGAGGCGGTGACGACCACCTTGTAAAGGGTTGGACGTCCTAGGATCACGTTGCAGGTCGTGGGCACGTCAATGACCAAAAAGTTGACCTCAAGGTTCTTGGATTTGAGCTTATTACCAAAGCGCACAGGGAGGCTGATCATCCCAGTGGGATTCACCTCCTGCCCATCGAAGCCCGAGATGGGGTGTACCAAGGGGACGATGTCACGTCCAGGGTGCATGAGCTTCTTCAGGCAATCCTAGGTTATGATATCAACGGAGCTACCCGTGTCCATACGATTGTGCTTGCAATCTTCATCTCAATGCCTAGGGGGTCGTTATGGGGGGAGGTGAATTGTGTAGCTTCCTTTCCACCAAACACCATTGTGGGCACCATTATGCATGGTCCTTGCTACCGTGATGAGTACTTGTTGTGCGCTTTTGAGCTGAGCTTTCCAAGCTGACCGGGTTATCCCTTTCGCATAGCCCCTAGCGATTGTGGCCTCGACTTCCGTCGAGCACTCCTTATCTAGCAGCTGGGGTTGTGCTGGCTCTTGTTCTCATCGAAGGAACTGCGGTCCTCTCTTTAGGAATAGGCCAATCTGACCCTTGTTTGCTAATTCATGAAGGGCTTTCTTCATCTCTCGGCATTCAGGAGTGGCGTGTCCACTATGTTCATGAAACTCGTAGTACTTCCTGGCATTATGTGGCTTAGGGGGTGCGGTCATAGGTGGCGGTCTTCGGAGCATAGGATGTCCTCTGACCTCCATGAGGATGCTTCTGGTGTCGGCGGTAAATCGAGGGTCAATTACCTCGAATTATAGCCTCCTTTCCCGAGGGCCAGGATTCCTGTCACCACGATTGAGATTCTTATCCCCAGGGACCCTAGCCTTCTTTGGGGCATCGGAATTGTCGGCGTAGATCTTGGTGGCGCGAATGAAGTCTGCGACCTTCCTCAGGACCTCAGCCAACGTGGTCTCCTTCTATTCAGCCAAGGAAAACTTGAAGCAGCTGCTCTTGAGACCGTTCAAGAAGGAGGTGTATGCCACCCCATCCCCCAGGTCTAGAATTAGCATCGCCTTCTGATGGAAGCGCTTGCCAAATTCGGCGAGGGACTCCTGTGGCCCCTGCTTGATTTTTGACAGGTGGATACTAATCCCCATTTCCTTCTGGCTCGCGATGAATTGGTTAACAAATTTGTTAGCCAGGTCTTGGAAGCAAGTGAAGCTTCCCGGGGGGAGGCCATTAAACAATGATTGCGCCACTCCCTTTAAGGTAGCAGGGAAATAGAGGCAATAAGCGGCATCATCTACGTGCTGCACATACATCTGTGCCTCATACACCCCCAGATGCTCTTCAGGGTCTGTTGTCCCATCGTAAAGGTCTACTGTAGGCATCTTGACTTTCCCGTAGTACGGAGCATTGATGATTTCAGCACCGAACGGGGTAGAGAAGGGAAGAGCAGTCGGTCGAGTGGCTGTTCCCGACACCATGATGGGGGTTTTAGGATGGTGCTCCACCTCAACAACCGAAGGACTCTTCCTCTCCCAGCCGTGCCTTGAAATTCTAACAGGAGACTGGTCTCCTCAGTATGGCTCCTGACCGCAGGTTCCCCGTTTAGGTGGACTTCGGGTGCGTTCACGATGGGTACGACGCTCCAGGCCTAGCGGACACTTGTCCGAAATCTCCCCTCGAGGCATGGAAGTTTGCTCTTGCTCTTCGAACCAGGCGGTCCGCTTGGAATGGGTTGCATATGGACTGGAAGCAATTGCAGATTAGGCCATTGCCCACTACGTGGGATGGCCATCAGGTCTCACCGCCGCTCATCGACGTTATTGCTATGTATAGGGCTGACTGCTTCAGTTCGACTGAGATATCTTCTACTCCCGCTCGGTGTAACGAGGAGATGGTACCCGCTCCTGTCGATGGGAAAGTTCGTATCCATTGGCAGGTGCGTAATCAAAGTGAGGAAGCGGCTTGGCCGAGTTCGCCACCTCCATAGCCCTTTTAACTTGTTTTGAAACCTGCCAGGTGATAGTGTCTGTCATGGTGGACAAAAAAATTTTCAGGGCGTCCACCGTGATGTACACTTCTCACTCAGGAGGGGTGGCTTAGCTGCTCGAAGATTTGCCCGCGAACTCTCTGAGGCGTCATGCACCTCAAGAGGCATAGAGGTATTAACCGCGGGGGCCTTATCCCTGCGAATCCGTGCACGTTTCGCTTCGCTTACCGCCATCGCTACCGCTCATCCCTACAAACGGCGCTAATCTGATTCCAGAAGAAACTTTTGAGGTAGTGTTGATGATGACGTGAGATGAAAGAAGGGGTTTATCTGACAGCTCGTGCGCAACACCTGACGTCCTCTTCTTCAGATGGCCCAACCTCCAAAAAGGGCACCCCTAGGTTGTGGACCGAGGAACGCCTCTCCCACGGTCAAGTCAACCCAAAGTCTAAGTCAAAGGTCAATAGAGAGATAGAGAGATGCAATATGAATTGAATGTCTCAGATTGCAACCCCCTTCCCGAGGAGGGTAGGTGATTATTTATAGTCCCTTCGGAAAAGAGATAAAATGGTAATTTTACCTGGAGCCCTCCGCATGGGCAGCCTGTCTTGGCAAGGAAGGGTCTAGGAGGAAGTCCCTAGGGTCACGCTTAGGACCCACTATGGGCACTAAAAATTTATTCGTGTCGTACCAAAAGAACGTTAAATTAATTAACTAGGTCAACCTTGTTAATTAGTTTAATCAGACCCAAAGACTCACAAGTCAAGCCCAAAAAACAAATCAAGCCCACGATGAAGCCCAAATGACTTCCAAGTCCAGGCTCAGTCAAAATTCAAGTCAAAGCCCAAACCGAGGCTCAAGACGACTACAAAGTCAAGTCACGACCTAAAGCCCGAACGACGTCCAAGTCATGGTGCGGTCAAAGTCAAAGTCAAATTCAAATGTCAAAGTCAAAGGTCAAGACCTACATCAACTTACAAGTCAAACGTCAAAACGACTCTCAAGTCAACATTTGGTCAAAGCTCGAGGTGACTTCCAAGTCAATGCTTGGCCCAAGTCCGGGAGACTTCCAAGTCAAAGTGGAAGTCAAAGTCAAAACAAACGAAAGTCAAAGCAGGCCAAGGTAAGGCCGGATTGAAAGGCCCAAAACCCAGGTCAAGGCTCAAAACCCAAATCGATGCCCATCTTGACTTTCAAGGGGAGGCTTTCCTATAAATGGGCCCCTACCCCTCTATTCAGAGGTTGGAAAATCCATCCTTAAAAGAGAAAGAATCAGAGGATTTTTTATTTATAGAGATTGTACCCAAATTCATTCAATTGAATCTATAAAAATTCAATCTTTGTAATTTTGCGATTACAAAATTTGGCACGCTCCGTGGGACATCTCTACCTCTCATCTCTTTCTCCTAAAAGATCAAGACTTTCAAGTCACAGGAACATCTTCTTCAACGAAGACATGGCTACAAAGAACGTTGTCGCATAAGCTTCGAAAAAGAAGAGTACAGGATCTCTTTCGCGCATATCCTATGGCGCGAGCATGACTTCTAGCTAGCGCGTGCACACGATGAAGACCAGGAGTATGGCGAAAGCTGCAGCCGACTACTCCTTGGAAAACTATGCTTCCCCCATCCAACCTCCAAGACTTGATGACGCAACAAAAGGCATCATCTTGGATATGTGAAATTCAAAACCCCCATCTTCAATCTCTAGTCTGCGAGGTTGAAGACTACTGTAGCAATAACTCTTCTTCGCCCTCACCGAAGGGGGCGCGCATGTCAGAGACTAAAGTTGAGTCCTCCAAAACTGTTGTCATGTCATCCATGATGACAGACACAACCACTCTGGAAGAGGAGATGGCTAACATGAAAGCCATCCTAGAAAAACTCACTAGGGACAACGAAGAAAAGAAAGTGCGCATTAAACTTTAAGAAGAAAAGATTGCTAAGTTAACCAGGAAGTTAGAAAAATGGCTAGCTCAATCTTCCACAAAGGATTCAGACAGTGAAGGCTCAGAAAAAATATCCATCCACATTGAAGCCTCTAACAGCGGGAAGCAGTCAAAGAAAGGCACTACCTCTAAACATGTCAAATCCTCTGGATCAATGACCATTGAGCAAATCCAAGACTTGATAGCAAATGCTCTTAAGGCGCAGCTAGGTGAAGGTTCGTGTAGAACTCACCTATACACCAAGCCTTACACTAAGAGGATTGATGCTCTTCGCATGCCCCATGGTTACCAAGCCCCCAAGTTCCAACAATTTGATGGGAAAGGCAATTCAAAACAGCATGTCGCGCACTTCATTGAGACATGCAACAATGCTGGGACTGACGACGACCTTATGATGAAATAGTTCATCAAGACTTTGAAAGGTATTCCCCTTAATTGGTATACCAACTTAGAACCTGAGTCCATTGACAGTTGAGAACAAGTGGATCAAGAGTTCCTTAACAAGTTCAACAACACTCAGCGCATTGTTAGCATGACTGAGCTCATAAACACAAAATAGTGGAAGGACGAGCCCATTCTTAACTACATCAACCGCTAGCGCACACTTAGCCTTGAGTGCAAAGATCGGTTGTCTGAAGCATCCACCGTCAAAATGTGCACCCAAGCCATGCATTGGGACTTGCTGTACGTCCTACAAATGAGCAAACCAAGGACTTTTCAAGAATTAGCGACCAATGTGCATGACATGGAGGTGATGATAGCTAGTCGTCACGCCAACTCCTTCTATTCTACTGAATCAAAGAGGGACAAAGTTAAATTTTGAGAAGAATGTTAACTTTTCTAGGGGCACGACCAAAGAAGCAATGTCCACCTGTACAAGTCGGCCAATTCACATTATGGGAAAGCCAAAACTAGGGGGCAAGAAGAGCTCGTCGTTCAAGGTTGCGACAAATAAGCGTCCCACACTAAAAGAACTTCAGGAAAAGAAGTATCCATTTCCTGACTCAAATTTATTAGGCATGCTAGATGACTTGCTCGAGAAGGGTGTCATCAAATTGCCCGAACCAAAGCGTCAAAAGGAAGTTGGGATGACCATTGACCCCAAATACTGTCAGTACCATAAGATTGCTAGTCACCCTCTTGAAAAGTGTGTTACACTCAAGGGCGTATCATGTGACTGGCTAAGGAAGGAAGAATCATTTTAAATTTGGATGAAACGGCAGAAGTTAGCCACATCACAGTGCAAGAGGCTGATGAGTTAGATTCTAAAATAAATCTCGCTGAAGTACCAGAGGCCTCAGGAGAATGCTTCATGGGGGGCTTCTTTCATAATGCGGCTGTCTACACAACCTCATGTTTCAAATTTGACGATGACGAAACAAATGAAGAGCTAAATGTCCCTCCTAAAGAAAGTGGTGATTGTAGCATCCAGCCACAACAACAACGAAAAGAAAAGAATGAGAGGACAATTTCAATCTCGTCCATTAAGCAAGAAAATGTCACGACAAATTCAGCGGCGCCGGTCTTCAAATGTACAAATCCTAAAAGTGCAAACAAGGTTGAACGCAAGTTCGATTAAGCAAGTTGGTGCGTTCTGAAAGAAAAAGGTGTGCTTCTAGTTCATATGGCGAACCCAAGAAAATTGACCAAGGTTTCTCTCCCTGGTTTTGTGGCCTCTTCTAAAGGCTCGCTCCAAGAAGAAAGTGAGTTGTCAAAGATGCGCACCAACGATGGGTGTGATTCTAATGCACACAAGTTAATGAAGAGGTTCAGCCATGACTTTAGCCAGCTAAAATCTTTGGGGCATATAATCGAACCTAAGCCCTACAGACTTGATAGCACGTAAAGGATCATGCAAAGTCAAAGGGGCAATGCCGTAAAGCCTAAAGTTGGTCTTAGCTACGTACCGTCCCAGGCATGTGAGGATTTCGGGACGACGTAAGGGCAAGCAAGCCCTCAAGCAATATATCACAGCTGAAGAGGTTGATGATAATGAGGGTGAAAATGCCAATATCAACCCCAATGCGATGGTCTTTGACAGGTTACAGCCATCAACGTCGAGCCAACGCCCTTTTGTGTTTAGAAGGATTAGAAAGGGTAAAATCCCAAAGCCTTCTATCTTTCATAGGTTGAAGAAGGAGGAGCAACCTAAACCATCGATTTTTACCAGAATCAAGATAGGCGAGACATTATCAAACATCCCGCCTTCCCAAAAGAGAGATTCAGTGTTCAACCGCCTTGGCAAACTAAATGAAATCCAAAGTTCAATTCCTTCACGCATGAATTGTGTTTCCACTTTGGAAGTGAATGTGGATAACTCGCTGAAAGTAAAGAGATGCGTCCTAATTCTCACTGGCCATGGGGCTAAGGCCAATTCAAAAGAAAGAACTAAGGGAGATGAACAAACTTCTTCCAACTGCGACGCAAGCCAAGATGTCGGCGAATTCCCTTGAGGAAATGCTGGATTGGCTCTTAGGCAAGAGCCTAAACTGTTCACCACCACAAAAAAGGGGGGGTTGATCTGCTCCTGAACAAGAGCTTAAACTGTTCATCAAAAACAAAAAAAAAAACACGCTCAAAGTTCATAAAAAAAGACTCCTGAACAAAAGGCTAAACTGTCCGCACATTCAAAAAGAAGACTCCTGAACAAGAGGCTAAACTGTCCGTACATTCAAAAAGAAGGCTCTCGAACAAGAGACTAAACTATAAAAAGACGACTCTTGGGCAAAAGTCTAAACTGTTCACACATATCAAGAAAATGCTAACTCCTGAGCAAGAGTATAAA
The DNA here is from genome assembly GCA_017589665.1 of Selenicereus undatus. NCBI lineage: Eukaryota > Viridiplantae > Streptophyta > Magnoliopsida > Caryophyllales > Cactaceae > Selenicereus > Selenicereus undatus. The sequence goes on from JACYFF010031959.1 coordinate 23,332,875, forward strand.
CTGTTCACTCAAGTCAAAAAACTTTGTACTACTCCTGGCCCGCAAAAGTATAAACTGTGAACGGCAAAACAAATGAAAAAAGGATGCTTAGTTAAACTACGTAACAACTTGATCTTATTGGAAATTGCAATTACCCATAAGTACGTAGGCAGATTCAGCAAATCACCAAGTGCAGTCAAACACATCACACACAAAAAGGGGGTCATGAAAGAGAAGAGATCAAAGACATGACCTTTCTGCCGCCAAGCTCCTCATCGCGACTTGCACCATTATGAATCACCTGAAAATAGAAAATAGAAAAAAACACAAAGTCAAATTCTTTTTCAGGAAAGAAATCAGTAAACAAGGCAGCGTCCATGCAAAATAAATACTAAAGAAGGGAGAAGAGTGAAGCAAAATCAATCAAAATATTGATTGTCTGCCGCCCAGTTGTTCCTTGCTGCTCGTACCACTTTCAGACGTATCGGTATCCATTCAAGGTCCATAGCTAAGCAATGAACCGTATCGCAAGTGGTTCTTCGAGTCTTCACACCACTTTCATGCGTATCGATATCCGTTCAAGGCCCATGGCCAAGCGGTGAACCGTGTCGCAAGTGGTTCTTCAAGTCTTCATACCACTTTTATGCGTATCGGTATCCATTCAAGGCCCATGGCCAAGCGGTGAAGCTTGTCGCAAGTGGTTCTTCAAGTCTTCGTACCACTTTCATGCATATCGGTATCCGTTCAAGGCCCATGGCCAAGCGGCAAACCGTGTCGCAAGTGGTTCTTCAAGTCTTCATACCACTTTCATGCGTATCGGTATCCGTTCCTGGCCCATGGTCTAGCGACGAACCGTGTCGCAAGTGGTTCTTCAAATGACTTCTCAACCTGCACAAGCAACAATACAAGAGCAAAAAAAAGGGGTCTCAGCATTCAAAAATAATAAGCACAAGCGACAAAAAAAAGCAATCTTTCAGCAAGTGAGCATGATGTTGCAACGCGCGAAAAGCGCGACAATAAATGAATGCGAGGTCACCACGGTGCAAGCAGGCGTTAGAAGACTTTTTAAGTTAATAAAGTGGTTTCCTTTGGATGTGTTTCAACTAAAGTTACCACCTTTATTATCCATGGTCATAAAAAAAGGGGGGGCAAGTCTTTCAAGAGCAAGACACAGCATTTCAAATTTCAATAAAAGGCCAAGTTACAAGCAACCCATGACTCAATGAGCATTTAAAAAAAGGGGTTGATCATCCAAAAAAAAGGAGATCGAGCACTGACAACGTTTAGTCATGCAAAAAAAAAGCTGACAACTCGGATGATAAGAGATTTGAAACAAGAATACACTCAGAGGCCCCAGGGTGGATTCATGCCAAATTTTTCAGCAACATTTGGCAGATCACAAACGCTAAGTCCCCCAAGCCTACAAGCTTTGAATATTCGCGCAAGCATCAAATAAAAAAAAATCAAGTTCTGTTTGAATAAGGCCCACAAGCTTTGATCATGGGGGCGCACATCAATGTTTATCACAACCCAAATGAGAGATTCAGTAGCAAACAAATATCATATCTATTATCAAAGTCCCAAATCAAAGCAAATCCAAATTCTTAAAAAAAAACCCTCATTGAAAACCCAAACTCAACATGTGCCAAATTTCCCAAATCAAAGCAAACCCAAGTTCTCAACCCCCCCCCCCCCCCAAAGTCCTGAATGACATCCTGCTAACAGGATGATTTCTTTTAGCAAGTATCCTCAGGTTCTTGCAAGGGCATCAGACAAGTGGCACTAAATAGTAACGAAGGAACCAACATGCAAATAGGGAAAAAAGAAGAAAAGTAACGCAACACTTTAGTGAAATTTGGCAACAAATCTCCATTTCACCCAGAGAACTCGAACAAAGGAAAAAAAAATGTCAAACTTCAATCTCCATCGCTCTCCCTCTCCATTGCTAGCCAAACTTTGTTCTTCAAGCTTTGATCTCTTCACTCTCTCTCTTTCTTCCTCACACATACCCAGATTATTTTGGGTCTCCATCCCACTTTTCTCTCTCTTCATTCCACTCAAAATCACGCATAAGCCCCCTCTGTTTTCTTCATATCCCAAACAAACCAACCCAAAGTTCCATGAATTCCATGCACAAAGTTACATGAATCAATTTAATAAAGAAAAAAAAGGGAGTCACCAACCCAAAATCTGAGCTTGAGGCCTCCTACGCCCAAATTTTGGGCTAGCCAAAAAAAGGGGACTTGATAAAAAAAGAAAAGAAAACAGAGGGAAGGTTATACCTTTAGGGCATAAGATCAAGCTTCTAAGAGCTTCCATTGCCAACGACCAGCAGCAACAGAGTAGGGTTTTGGCGTTAGGTTGAGTAGTTGAGAATGGAGTGAGAAAGTTGAGGCTTTTAATAAGCACGAATATTGAACCACTCAAATGGGAGATTGGGTGATTCAAGGATCAAATGGGAAGGCACCCACTACTATGATCAGTTGTAGCTAGCAACGAGGAGGTAGCTGTGCAAAGAAGGATGCTGGGTGTTCTGGTGGGTGGTGGGTGGTCTAAGTCATGAGAAAGAAAGGGGAATGGTGGTTGCTCACGTGCATTAGGCGTGCTCCTTAAGTGGCATGAAACAGGCTAGGCCAAATTTTGGTTTGAGAAAAGAAGCTGCAAATCGGCCCAGCCTAGTTCGAAATAGACAAAGAAAGAAGAAAAAAGCATTCATGTGCTGCTCACGTGACTTTAAGTGAAATAAGCAGGCTGGTCCAAGTAAATGAAAGCCAAGCCTAACCAGCACAAAGAAAAAAACGAAAAAATGATGAAAAGGAAATTTGGGCCAGCCCAAGTAAAGCAAAAAAAAAAAGAAGAAGAAGAAAGAAGCTTTCGGGCCGGCCCACGCAAAGCAAAAGAAGGAAGAGAACGGGCCAGGCCAAGCGTTAAAATAGAAAAAAAAGGGAAATCAATCTTGAGCTGAAGGTTTAGGCTGCCCAAATTAAATGCTCCTTGCATTAATTAAGGCTTGACCAAAGAGGCAGAAGCTAAAATTGGTGCCCACTAGGTTGAAATTGGTCTAAGGTGACATATCGTAAACAAATTAAGGACCACGCAGTAACGGGCAATACAGTTTTCGATAGTGTTGTCAAGTTGGACAGAACGACAAGTTAACTCCACATCATAAGCCAACTCAACAGCCCCCCAAGACGAACCACTCTAAAGAAAGGGGTGTCAAATTGGCAGCATGATAAGTCGAGTTGATAGGTGCTTAAATAGAGTGTTTCAAAAAATTCGAGACGTCACTCACATTCAAAAAAATCTTGTACGTGACCTTATCTCGAGGGGGCAATTTGTAGGCACTAAAAATTTATTCGTGTCGTACCAAAAGAACGTTAAATTAATTAACTGGACTAACCCTATTAATTAGTTTAATCAGGCCCAAAGATTCACAAGTCAAGCCCAAAAGACTTACAAGTGAAGCCCGAGATGAAGCCCAAATGACTTCCAAGTCCAGGCTCAGTCAAAATTCAAGTCAAAACCCAAACTGAGGCTCAAGAAAACTACCAAGTCAAGTCACGACCTAAAGCCCGAGCGACGTCCAAGTCAAGGTGCGGTTCAAGTCAAAGTCAAAGTCAAAGGTCAAGACCTACATCGACTCACAAGTCAAATGTTAAAACGACTCTCAAGTCAACGTCCGACCAAAGCTCGAGGCGACTTCCAAGTCAATGCTTGGCCCAAGTCCGGAAGACTCCCAAGTCAAAGTCAAAGTCAAAGTCAAAGTTAAAATAAACGAAAGTCAAAGCAGTCCAGGGTAAGGCCTGATTAAAAGCCCCAAAAACCAAGTCAAAGCCCATCATGACTTTCAAGGGGAGGCTTTCCTATAAATCTTTGTAATTTTACGATTACACCCACTATCCGGGATATGGGCATTGTCCATGGGTTTAGCTCGGATGGGCCTAACTTTGCGCCCTCATATTTTTTCCCAATCAATATATATATATATATATATA
>JACYFF010031959.1:23341848-23353490 GCA_017589665.1 Selenicereus undatus
ATATAGGGGAGGGTTCTCATGAGATCACCCTTTAGAATGTGATCTACCCTTATAATGGGATCCCATAATTTCAGTAGTTGGATCTGAGATGGAGGAGTATGATTAAAATGTTCCTTTAATGCCCCAACCTTACTTAAACACGAATTCAAAAAAGAAAAAGAAAAAAACAAATATGATACCAAGGGGTTGAGAAATATAAGTATTATGTTTGTTTGAAAGAAGGATTTATGGAAAATTCGAAAAACGCTAAATCCAAAGGCAAAGAAAAGGTTCGAAATAGAAAGCTGACAACGGAGGGGTGTAATGCTTTGGCTGCATTTAAGAGGACCGAAAATGGAAAATATGTGTTGTTTAGATTCTATGAAGGTCATACACATTTGCCTGCGGCCCCTAAAAAGCATCACATGTTAAAGTCAAACTCAAGAGTTAAAAGTGTGCATAGGGCATTGTTTAAATCTTACACCCGTGCTAATGTTGGTCCTAGTAGAGCACACTAGTATATGAAAGCGCAAGTTGGTGGTTTTGAACATGTTGGATGCTCTAAACAAGCTTTGAAAAATTTCCAAAGGGACTTGAAAGCTTATATAAAGGACTCTAATGCTCACATGTTTGTTGATAATTTGAAAAGGAAAAAGGAGGTCAATAAATCATTCTACTATGCATATGAATTGGATGATGAACAAAGGTTAAAGCATGTTTTCTAGGCAAACGACATTTCAAGAAGAAACTATGCATTGTATGGAGATGTTGTGTCATTTGACACCACATTTGACACAAAAAGATATAAGATGATATTTGCTCCTTTCATTGGTGTTGATAACCATAGGCATTGTGTGACATTTGGGGCTGCATTCTTAGGGGATGAAAAATCTGAGTCTTTTATATGGCTATTTGAGAAGTTCTTAGAAGCAATGGATTTGTATCATAACTGATCAAGATCATGCAATGAAAATTGCAATTCAAAAGGTGTTTGATACATCTACTCATAGGTTTTGTGTATGGCATATAATGAAGAAGCTTTCTGAAAAAGTTGGATGTTCTTTGAATGCCAATCCTGATTTTAATTCTCGATTTAAGGCATGTGTTTACAATTCTGAGACACCAGTGGAGTTTGAAACAAATTGGGATGCCATAACTGAGGATTTTGGGTTGACTAATAATGCTTGGTTGTCACAAATGTTTGCCATTAGGGATATGTGGATTCCAACCTACTTTAGGGATTTGCTTTTGGGAGCTGTTTTTAGAACAACATCTAGATCTGAGAGTGAGAACAACTTTTTCAGCAACTTTACAAACCCACATCTAAGTTTGGTGGAATTTTGGATGCGATTTGAGAGTGTTATGGAATTGCAGAAACATGGTCAGTCAAAAGCAGATAATGAGATAGTGTCCTCATTGCCTCAATTGAAAACAAACCGAGATTTGGAGAAACATACAGCAAGAATCTATATTTACCCTAACTTTTATAGATTTCAACATGAGTTGTGGGTAGCTTGCATGGATTGTGAGGTGGATGACAAGAAGGAGACAGAGGAAGGATTCTTGATAACTATTGCAGACAGTAGTAGGAAAGATGGTAAGAGTAGACAAGTGGTTTACAACCCTTCAGATCATCTGGCACATTGTTCATGTAAAATGTTCAACCTGAAATTATGATATTTTATACCCTTTTACTATCTAATATTTGCTCGAAATAAATTATTAAATTAGGACTTTAACGCTATTTTGTTTATTTTGTAGGAATTGAAAATAAAAGTGGAAAAATAAATAATTGTTTAAAGAATAAAGCGGGATTAAGTGAGGAAAGAAGAACGAAGCAGAGTCGAGCCCAATGTCCCTGATTCGAGGCCCAGAACCCGATCCCAAACTGCCTTCTCCCAACTTTTTTTCTCTGAGCCAATCGCCATTTGGGCTTGGCCCAGATCAGTTACCAGCATCACTAGAGCCCAGGCGCCTCTCCCCTTCTATTTTCTTTCTTCTCACGGGCTGGGCTCCATGTTTTCTTGTCAGGCTGCCTCGCCCCAGCTTCCAGGCCCAAACGTCATCCTACCCAGCCTGCCTTCTCTTCTATTTAATCTTGCACGCTAGTCTCGCGTATTCCTAGCCTATCTTCTTTCCACCCTTTCGTTTCATCTTCCCCATTTTTGAACCCAGAAGGGCCCAAAAAATGGAGGAGTAGAACAGTCTCCCCATTCCTAGACTCTCTATCCCCTTCCTTCTCTTCTGCTTCGCCATTCCCTACAGCCCAAAACTCCCTGTCTTCTTCTTTCGTGCCCACACCCAAGGCAGAGCCGAAAACCCAGCGTCCCTTTCACCTTCACGTTACCCTTCGTCCTCTCTCATCTTTCATGATACTTAATCATCACCATCATTAAGGGGACCGTTACTATGCGTTGGTCGGTCATTAATTCGAATAATAGGGACGATCGAAGGGGTGGAATGGGCGTCTTTCACGGGCTTTTAATGGAGGTCGAATTGCAGAGCAAGGGGGGGTATGAGATTTTGGTTTTAGTAGTTTAGCTTCAGCTTTGGTTAATTGTAGAAAAAATTCCATTGTGTTCGACTGCTCATCTTCAAATTCAGAAATTTTAGGTTTCGATTTTTTGATGCTGTTTTGATTTCCAGTTGTCATATTTGTTCTTTACTTTGCAAATTTAGCTTTGTTTGATTGGGAGTATACTTTAGTGAATTCTGAATTATTGTTTTTGGACTTCAGTTGGTTCGAATTCTGGGTTCTTGAATTTTATTTTGGTTCTGTTGCTCCCATTTCCTTGTTGCTCTGCTTCATTCCTTCCTGCTATGTTATTCCCCTGTTTTGTTTCTCAGAAGCCACGACTCCCTGTTTTGTTTCTCAGAAGCCACGGCTGAGCAACGAATTCAGAATGAGATGGTCTTTACGACTAAGTGTTGGTGTCTCATTTTATGTTCAGTTTGATGTTGCTTTCATTGGTTATTGCCTTTCTAATGCCTCAGATGGTGTTTGGCACCCAGTTAGTGTTTGGCACTTAGTTCTTTCACTTTATTTTAATAGTTTAGTTTCATTTTTAACTTAAATATTTGGTAATTAACTCAACTTAATTTGTAGTAATTTTGATAGTGGGTTAGCGTATACGACTTAGTAACTCAATTTCACATCCATCCCTGAGGACGATACTCGTTAGTATTACGACGATAACCGTATACTTGCGGGAATTTACAACAAGTTTTTGGCGCCGTTGTCGGAGAGTGACGTTGTGAAATTAGGTTGTCTTGAGTCATAGTAATCGAGTAGTTCAAGTCGTTTTTATTTTTAATTAGTTTAGTTGTGATTTTTAGTTTTAGTTGAGTCGTTATATAGTTTAGTTTAGTTTTATTTTTGAATTTAGTTTATATTTTGATTTTGATTTTTTTTTGTCAAGATTAGTTTAATTTCAATTTTTAGATGCTATTCATTGCTGAAAGAAGGAAAAAAAACTGTATTAATCAGTTTGGTTTATGTGCAGTGAAAAAATTCAAGGTTGAACTGATTCGAAAATATTTACAATGCAGATTTTTCACCAGTTTTTGCATTCAGTTTGAATTTTCTAGACCTGTTCCGGTGTGATTTCTGCTATGCTAATATTTTTCCTAGACTCAGCATCATTTTTAGAGTGTGTGCTAATTTTCTGGATTTTTTGGAGTTGTTTATATTTTTCTGTGAATTTTAGAATTAATATTTTGTTTTCATTTTTCTGCACTGTTCGATGAGAGAAAAAAATTCAAGAAAAATTATATTTATGTCCTCGGTGATTGTGTGGACCTTTCTGTATATTTAATTTTAATTTTAGGAGTTATATTTTCTATTTTAATTTTATTCTTAGAATTAGGGTGTTTAGGTGTAGTTTATTTCTTATTTTCTTGTATGTTCTTTGTGTTTGTGTTTTTGTTTTCAGTTCTGTTTATTTTCTATTTTAATAGTGTTTTTGGTTTATCATTCACTTTGTTGTTTTGTTATTGAAAAAACAAATTAGAAAAATGAAAAAAAAAACAAAAAAACGAAAAAAAACCAAAACTAGAACCTTGGGTGAGGGTGTTGGAATTATATGACTAGTTGAGTTAGAAATCCTGAAAATCATAGACTTGTCAGAAGTGAACCCGACCCTGACTTAGAACCCGAACCAGAACCCAAGCTTGAAGAAATGGCACAAGAAAGACCTTTGAGTGATATTTTCTATCCTCCTAGGACTGCTTTGCCATCATGCTTCACTATACTTGACCTTGGACCCAATGTGACGTTTGAATTAAGACCTCACTATACTCAGATGCTCCTTAAATTCACTGGCTTAGAGGATGCTTTTACTTTGAAAGATTCTGCTAAACGTTAGATGTATGGCTTAGCTGCTAATTCTGTAACTTCTTGGAATGATTTTGTTAAATTGTTCTTAAGAAAATATTTTCCTAATGCCAAGACTGTTAAGCTAAGGAATGAAATCAATCAATTTGTGCAACTAGATAGAGAATCATTTTGGAAATATTTTGATAGGTTCAAGAATTTGTTGTCCCAATGTCCACATCATGGTTTAGACCAAGCACATTTGTGCTAGATTGTTTATGAAGGACTGGACCAACAGACTAGGACCATGGTAGAGTCTATGTGTCAGGGTGGCTTTCTTTCTAAAAGCGCCACAAATGCTTGGGAATTTTTAGAGGATTTAGCTGAGAAAACTATGCAGTGGGAAACCGCTTGGGATGATAGCTTAAGTTCTAGGATTGCTAGGGGTGGGTTACATTCTGTCTCTGATGTGAGTCACTTAGAGTCTAAGATTGCTACTTTAGAAAACATGTTGAAAGGATTGACTCCACAGATAACTCAGACTTCTTCAATGTCTTGCTCTCATTGTCATGCTTTAGATCATTCATTGAGTGCTTGTCCCTACTTTGCTCACCAGTTAGCAACTGGGCAAGGGCAAGTGAGTATGGCCTTCCAGAGACCTACGAATGACCATTTCTCTCCTTTTTACAATCCAGGGTGGAGAAATCACCCAAACTTCTCTTGAAATAATGGACCAAATGTTGCGGTTCCTAACTCCCAGCCCATCTCTCACCCTTCTAGTTCCTTTCATAGACCGATTTTTCCAAGTGTACCTAATGCATCTAGACCTCCACCTCCTGTAGCTCAAGTTCAACCTCTTCCTGGTTACAGTGATATTGATAAAATGGAGAGGAGAATTAATAATAATGTGGAGAGAATGATTAATGCTAACTTGGAAATAATGATGAGAATGATGACTGAACAGTTTTCCTAATTAGCATCATCTTCTAGAGAGCTAGGTACTTTTCCAAGTCAGCCTGAGGTGAACCCTAAGGGTCACGCCTCTTCTTCTTCTGGTAACACTAATGAGCCTGTGAGGAAAGTGAATGCAGTGATATCTCTCTGTTTTGGTCGAGAGATTGATAACCAGGTTAAAAGTCCTAATGAGCCCTGCAGGTATCCTCACCAATTCTTCGAGAAATCTTCTTCTTCTTCTTCACCTCCAGAGACTGGATCATCCAGTGAGTCAGGGGATGCTACTGATGGTGTCCCCAATGATTCTGATTGTCACCATCTTCCTGAGTCACTGTCTAAAAAAGATGAGGAGCTTAAAAAGAAAGACTCCTCTGAGTTGGTTGACCCTTCTCCTTCTAAGGGTCCTTCTTCTTCCTCTCCTCCTCCTTCTTCTGAGAAAGTCCATATGCCTTTGCCTCCTTTTCCCTATAGGCTTAAGAAGAAAGACCAAGCTCATGTTGAGAACATGAGAGATACCTTCTCTCAAGTCAAGATCAACATTCCTTTGCTTGATGTTATTCAGCAGATGCCTCCATATGCTAGGTTTTTAAAGGATCTGTGCACAACCAAGAGAGGTACCAATGTCCCTAGGAAGGCTTTCTTAGCCTCTAGTGCTAGTTCTATTTTATCTCATCAAATCCCAGTGAAGTATAAGGACCATGGTTGCCCTACTATTTCTATAGTTATAGGGGACCAGCTCATTCATAGAGCCTTGCTTGATTTAGGGGCCAGTGTCAACTTGATTCCCTTCACTGAGTACGAGAGGTTAGGGTTAGGTGAACTAAAACCTACGAAGATGGTCATTCAGTTGACTGATAGATCGACTAGGTTACCTAGGGGTATTGTTGAGGATGTGCTAATTAGAGTGGGTGAATTCATTTACCCTGTGGATTTTGTTGTGATTGAGACTGAGATGGTGTCCAACTTAGCTAGTCAAGTCCTTGTGATTCTATGGCGTCCTTTCTTGGCCACTGCCAATGCCCTTATTAATTGAAGGAATGGCAAGATGAAACTGTCTTTTAGTAACATAACCTTAGAGCTTAACATTTTTAATCTACAAAGGCAGCTTTCTGGTTTTGATGGTATGGAGTTCTCTACTCGTCACTGGATAGAGGATTATATTCTTGATGATGCTTGTGGTGATATGTTTGCTGTTGAGTATGAGTCCTTTCTTGTGAATGATGAGCCGGAGTATGATGCTTTTAAGTTTGATGACCTGTACTCTACTGCTGATTGTTTGCTCACTGCTGCTTCTGAATCTGCGTCTGAAACTGTTTCCCCTCTTGCTCTTGAACTGAAACCCCTTCCTCATTCTCTTAAGTATGCATTTCTAGGCCCCAATGAATCTTTGCCTATCATTATTACTTCTGACCTAGATGGGGACCCAGAGACTAAGCTGATTGCCTTACTTAGAGAGAACAAGGAAGCTTTGGGCTAGACCTTAGGGGATATTAAGGGTATTAATCCTTCCATTGTGCAATATAGGATTCATCTAGAAGACAATGCTAAGCCCTACCGTGACCATCAAAGGTGTTTAAACCATACTCTTTAGGAAGTAGTTAGGAAAGAAGTGCTAAAGTGGTTAGACCATGGGATTATCTATTCCATTTCTGATAGTGAGTGGGTTAGTCCTGTTCAATTTGTTCCTAAGAAGACCGGTATCACTGTGATTAAGAATGACAAGAATGAGTTAGTCCCTACTCGAGTGCAATCTTGGTGGCGTGTTTGCATAGATTATAGAAAATTGAATGCTGCCACTAGGAAAGACCACTTTCCCCTTCCTTTCTTGGACCAGATGTTAGAGAGGTTGGCCGAACATTCCTTCTATTGCTTTTTAGATGGATATTCTGGTTGTACCCAGATCTCTATTGCTCCTGAGGATCAGGAGAAGACTACTTTCACCTGTCCCTTTGGAACTTATGCCTTTAGACGTATACCTTTTGGACTATGCAATGCCCCTGCTACCTTTCAGCGTTGCATGATTTTCATTTTCTCAGATCTAGTTGAGCTATGCATGGAAATTTTCACGGATGACTTTTCTGTGTTTGGGTCTTCCTTTGATGTTTGTTTGTCTAATCTGAGAAAAGTGTTGGAAAGGTGTAGGGAGAAAAATTTGACTCTGAATTAGGAGAAATGCCATTTTATGGTTAGAAAGGGAATAGTCTTAGACCATGTTATTTCTAAAGATAGAATTGAGGTTGATAAGGCTAAGACTGATTTGATTGTTAATCTTCCCCCTCCCACCTATGTGAAAGAAGTGAGGTCTTTTCTTGGACATGCTGGCTTCTATCGTCGTTTCATTAAGGACTTTAGTAAAATTGCAAATCCCTTGTCCAACTTGCTAGCTAAAGATGTGCCTTTTCACTTTTCTAATGACTGTCTTGAGGCATTTTCTAAGCTTAAGAAGGCCTTAACTTCTGCTCCTGTTCTTCATCCTCCCATCTGGGGAGAACCTTTTGAATTGATGTGTGACGCTTCTGATTATGTTGTTGGGTAGTTTTAGGGCAGCGTGTAGATAAGAAACCCCATGTGATTTACTATGCTAGTCACACTTTGAATGATGCCCAACTGAACTATACTGTGACTGAGAAAGAATTTTTGGCTGTGATTTTTGGGTTTGAAAAGTTTAGACCTTATCTGATTGGGTCTCATGTGATTGTCTATACTGATCACTCTGCTCTTAAGCATCTTCTTTCTAAGAAGGATGCTAAGCCTAGACTTGTTAGATGGATATTGCTTTTGCAAGAGTTTGACAGTGAGATTAAGGATAAGAAAGGTTCTGAAAACTTTATAGCTGATCATTTGTCCAGGATTCTTTATGATAGAGAGAGTGAGTCCACTGTTTCTGAGTGCTTCCCTGATGAGCAGTTGTTTGTTGTCCACTTCGATCCTTGGTATGCTGATATTGTGAACTACCTAGTTGCTGGGAGGATTCCTGATGATTGGACTAAGAATGATAGAGATAGCTTCTTTCACCTTGTAAAGTTCTTTGCTTGGGATGACCCTTACTTATTTAATGGGGACGATCGAATGGGTGGAACTGGCATCTTTCATGGGCTTTTAATGGAGGTCGAATTGCAGAGCAAGAGGGGGGTATGAAATTTCGGTTTTAGTAGTTTAGCTTCAGCTTTGGTTAATTGTAGCAAGAATTCCATTTTGTTCGACTGCTCATCTTCAAATTCAGAAATTTTAGGTTTCAATTTGTGGATGCTGTTTTGATTTCCAGTTGTCAAATTTGTTCTTTGCTTTGCAAATTTAGCTTTGTTTGATTGGGAGTATGCTTTAGTGAATTCCGGATTGTTGTTTTTGGACTTCAGTTGGTTCAAATTCTGGGTTCTTGAATTTTATTTTGGTTCTATTGCTCCCATTTCCTTGTTGCTCTGCTTCATTCCTTCCTGCTATGTTATTCCCCTGTTTTGTTTCTCAGAAGCCACAGCTCCCCTGTTTTGTTTCTCAAAAACCACGACTGAGCAGGGAATTCAAAATGAGATGGTCTTTACGACTAAGTGTTGGTGTCTCATTTTATGTTCAGTTTGATGTTGCTTTCATTGGTTATTGCCTTTCCAACCACTCAGATGGTGTTTGGCACCCAGTTAGTGTTTGGCACTTAGTTCTTTCACTTTATTTTAATAGTTTAGTTTCATTTTTAACTTAAATATTTGGTAATTAACTCAACTTAATTTGTAGTAATTTTGATAGTGGGTTAGCGTATATGACTTAGTAACTCAATTTCACATCCATCCCTGAGGACGATGCCCGTTAGTATTACGACGATAATCGTATACTTGCGGGAATTTACAACATAAAATGTTTGAATGTGAGGGCATTCCTTGTCGTCATATATTGTGTATTTTGAAGGCAAAATTGCATGAACTTCCCAACTATTACATCTTGAATAGATGGACTAAAATGGCATCTACTAGGCCAATTTTTGATGTGGAAGGTAATGTGTTAGATGGTTGCTTGCAAATGAATTATGAGGATAAACTCATTTATGAGAATTGGATGGAGTTCTTAATGTGCATGGAAGCTACTTGGAGAGATTCGGAAATACTTACTCTTACATTGAAGGGAATTTCAAATGTAAGAAAGTAGGCAATGGAGTTCAAGGGTGGCACAAGTGAAAGCAAGATACAAGAGTTGGAATCTTTTATCGGTTCCAGCGCTCCGGAGCAAGTTGAGATATTTCCTCCTAAACAATCAAATACCAAAGGTGGTGGCGAAAGAATCAAAGAAGGAAAAGAAGAGGCAATAGAAAAACAAAAGAAAAAGAGAGTTTGTCATGCTTGTGGAGAAGAACGAAATGATGATCGTCGTAATTGTCATTCCAAAGTTTCCACTTACACAAGGTAATAATTTTTTAACTTAATGTTTCTACTATTTTATTTGCAACTAATCATAATATTGCCTAATTGTTTACGTTTCGTAATTGTCTCTCTTTAGGCTTGTGGGAGCACCTTTTTTGATTGTGGCAGTAGTGCAGCAACATCTATCAGGCAGCACCATCATCTGTGTAGTAGTAGCATTTGCTTGTTTAGAGATTTCTAATGTGTTCCTAACATTGGCTTGTTTTGGATGTTGAATTATGGGCTGAATTTGTATTTTTTATTTCTATTTTTTTGGGTTCCTTTGGAGCTGAATATTTGCTCAATTTGGAAATTTTGTGGTTGAATTTTGTGTGTGCAAGGATGAGATTTGGGATAAGATGTTTATCGACTCTTTATTGTTTGCTAAACTTTGACATTAAAGCTTGATATATTAGTTATGGGCTTTAGAAACTGTTTAGACAGGCAAGTGACAAAATTGATAAGGAGATAATTGATAATTGATAAGGACAGAGCACTTGACAAACTCAACACCATTTTGGGTTAGATAATGGATAAGGATATATAATGTGCCCTTGACAAAATGTTTAGACAGGTAAGTGACAAAATTGTACCAAATCTTGATAAACAAGTCTAATTTTCAAAAGTAATCCAATGACCCCAAAAAAGGGAACAACAACCCTTCATTTCAATCCATTTTGAGATGAGAATTACAACAAACATCAAAATAAATAAGAATAGAGCAAATTGCTCTTACTCTAACAAATTCCATAGCAAATTCAGAAGCTCGAGATCAAACACTTCAACTGTTCACAGTTCATGTCTGACGTCACAACATTAGTTGTTAATGTTGGCTTCGAATAATCGATGTCCTCTTGTTGTGGCCCTTTTGAAGCCATATCCTTATGGCCACTCATTGATTCTTTCCACCATTTCTTGTACCTTTACGACATCCTTCGTTGGGAAAACCTTGAAGGTACAAACATGCTGCCCTTCTCTGATTGTAAAGCATTCAAGACTGCACATTCTCCTGGAAGGTCTTGATCATACCCAAAGTGCATCGCTTCCCTCTGAGGCCGATACATTTCAGCACAATCAATCACAATCATCTTGTGAGGATGCAAACAGACCCAAAAATACTTCAGGTCCTCATCAACAAGAACGGAACAATCAGACACTACGGGCTTTTTTGCATGGTAAAATGATCGATAGAGCCAATTCCTTAAGTCTAGAGCGTAAGGACGCCATTGAAAACCAGTAGACTAAGGGGTATTCTCCCCTCCCCCCTCCACCCTAAATTAGGTTCATTTCATACATATGACAATAAAATCAACCCCAAATTACATCCAAGGGCACCAAATTCAACATTACAAAACAAAATGTTAAACACTAAACACCAATCCATCAAAATTAGAAAGCATTGATTTCATTTAAACTAAAACAATGTGGTTGAAATAAAAACCCTAGATCTAATTTGTGAGGGATTACAACACTTACCTCAATCAGATTAGCACACTTGATAACTTGGTGGTGGTGGATGAGGGGTTGCTTTGGTGGCGGTCAACATGGTGGTGGTCGCTGCGGCGGTAGAGGGAAGGAGAGACACACGACAGTCGATTCCAGCACGGTTGTTGGCGGTAGCGCAGTGGTTCATGGGGCGCGGCGAGTGGGTTGCTCAAGTCTGGCGTGGTGGTCAGCGGCGTGGTGGCTGACGGTGAGCAAGGGACTGTGAGAGGAAAGAGAGTCATGAAGGTAGAGGGCGAAAGAGAAAGCAGAGGCTCTTGACATTCCAGTGCCTTGGTATCAGATTTGTTTTTTCTTTTTTTTTTGAAGTCATGTTTAAGTCAAGTGGGGGCATTAAAGGAGCATTTTAATCATAGCCCTCCATCTCAGATCCAACGACTGAAATTATGTGATCCCATTATAAGGTTAGATCTCATTCTAAAGGGTTATCTCATTAGAACCCTCCCCTACATATATATATATATATATATACACACACACATACACACACACACACACACACACACACA
>JACYFF010031959.1:23353890-23370046 GCA_017589665.1 Selenicereus undatus
CTCATCCTACTCATCCTACACAATAACTCATCCTACCAGAGTCGTCCCCATATATATATGCATGTATGTGTATGTGCATGTATTTGTGTGTGTGTGTGTGTGTGTGTGTGCACACACACACGCACACACACACACACATGCACACACATGTACATACACACACGTAGGTATGTGTTATATATTGTGTATGCACGCATGCATACATACATACATATGTGTGTGTCTATGTACGCACACACACACACACACACATATACATATACACACGCACACATGTATATTTATATGTATGTATCTATCTGTCTATCTATCTATCTATCTATCTATCTATCTATCTATCTATCTACCTATCTATCTATCTATGTGTGTGTGTGTGTGTGTGTGTGTTTATGTATGTATATGTATATGTATATATGAACTCAATGGGAAAATAGTGGGAAATAAGAGTTTAAAAAATTGTAAAGAAATCAAAATACATGTAGATGCTAATTTTGTTGGAATTTAATGGAAATTTTTCGGCTATAGGTATACAGCGGGAAAATAATATGAAATATAAGGCAGTAGGAAAATAGTGAAAATTCTTCCCCTATATTTTTCCAATGGAAAAATACAATGGAAAAGTTTTGGTACTAAGAATTCATGATACTAATTCTGGGCATTCCTACTAAAATTATGTCTGAGTGGACCCGAAATCAAATTTTTGATATCTGAACCCAATTGTCTGAAAATTTTCTTATAAATATTTCTAGAGAATTTGAACCAAAAGTATACCTAAGCTCAATTGTCTGATGTTCGAGCCCAATTGTCCAATTGTTTGAATGTTCTAAACTCAAATCAATTCACATAGATACATTAATACGTACTTGAATACTCAAACTCGAATTCAACTAGGATTTTAATTCGTACATGATCGATTGTCCTAATTTAAATTTGGATGAAAACTCTATGACCATACCAAATTTTTTTTAGATTGGACACATTCAAATAATGAGGTCAAACAGAATTTCATCCATCAGTTTCAGTGTTTGGATTAGATGCATGAGGGAGTGTGTTATAGGATAAAACTATTCTCAAACTTTGGCCATCGGCTTAAATTTTTGGTTAAGTTGGTTCTTGAATATTTAAGAACCACCTAAACAAAAAGCTTGAGCTAGTAATTAAAGGCCCCAAAATAGATTTTACACCCTGAGATACAGGATGCCAAATGTTCCCAAACGCTCTCATGACAACTAAAGCAATAGAAGGTTGGACTCAAGAGATACAATGGATACCACCATCACATGAAATTCATGGAATCATTGTCCATGAAGTCTTATCCTTAATATTAATAGACAAATAATCAAAATTAACCCTTACATTATTGTTAGCATAAAGTTTTCTACTAGAAAGCAAATTACAATTTAATTAAGGCATGAGTAAAACACCATTTAGACACGAAGACTTAGCAAAAGTATTGTAATGGACTTGGCCAACATAAGAGATGGTCAATCTAGCACTATTATAGCAATGGCAATGTCTTGTCCGATGCAAGGTGAAAAATTATCTTCAAATGGTGTCATCTGAGTTGAGCTATTGAGTCTAGATCTCAGACAACAACATTGGATTTGCCTAACTGCACGGTGGCTAAGGCATTGGCATGGAATGGGCTTGTCCTTGACAGCAATAGGAAAGTCACAAAGACAGAGAAGGGGTAATGTGACTGAACCATAATTGGCAAACAATTAAGGACGGGGGATACATTAACATTAGCAATGGAAGAACTCAAATTATTAGTTGGAGTAACAATTGAAGCAAATAAAACAACGCTAGAACAATGACTAGTAGATATACTTAACATAATAGAAAATTTTCCAAAACCGGGTGCAGCCGGGACCACTAGTTCTAATTGTCATCGCTTATTGTTGTTGTTCTTATTACCACGCCCCCACCTTGGTCTCTACAGACTATAGTTGTGCATATCACCACCTCTACCACTATTGTCCTTATCAGTGCCACCTCTACTATAGTTATTTTGATACTGAATAGAGTTGTTGGACCCTTGAGAAATACCACATTGATTAGAAATTATAGGTTGCAAAAGCATGGTGAGTAACTTGAAATGATCCACATTATTGCACCTACAGTTGCAAAGTGAAGGGAAAATGGAGCATTGAGGAATCCCACAGTTCATGTTTTTGTTGCATTTCTCACAACTTTCTCTAATTTCTCTGTTTGTTTCACCACTCCAAGTAACTGGCTATGTCTTGTTATCTCTGGGTATTTTAAATGATGAAGTTGAAATGCTAGTAGTTTTTACTTGTATTTTATTGCATTTTATGCTTTGAGAATCTTTGAGTACACTAAATTACTATTATTTGTGAAAGAATAAGAGATACCAGAAGAGAAAGGAAAATTTTTGGTCTAATTGCTTGATGTTATGTTATGTTTGTGGTTATCCAATTCTAATGTTGGTAATAGTTTAGCTCTTTGAGACTTGAATTTGCTTCTTGGTTGTTTAATTTATGTGGGTCATTGCAATTTAGTGACTTCACTGTCCTTTGCATTGTTTTTCTCCCTAGATTTATGGTTGATGTGCGTTGAATGTTTTTGGCCAATTAAATGAGAAAGATGAAAGAAAGGTATGGAATGCTTTTTTGTTTGGCTAGCTAATAAAGGTAAAAGGCGAGGACAAAGGAGCAAAAGGAAAATTTTGATTTGTTTGCATGAGTGACAAGATCATTGTTAAGGACATCAAAAGTGTGGATGACTTTAGGTCTTTAAGGTCAACTTAAACAACATCTCTAGAATCTGATGTATTGATGTTGTGCTGTATTTGGCCTCCCATAGCTTGGTAGGGGGGTTCTTAGGGCACGAATTTGGATGTGGATGTGAATTAATTTGAAAGTGTGGCTGACATTTAATTTTGGTGACTAAGACAAGTTAACAATGACCCCTTTTACATTGATTGGAAATCCAACTAATTGTCTGTGAAACAAAATTTGCAATTGGTAAAGAAACCTCCCTTGATTTCCATTTTGTTCCTCCCTTTTTGATTTTGTTTTTGAAGTAAATAAGAAAATTGACGAGTCTCTTAGCAAACTCTTCAAACAAACAATCATTGATGCTAAGTTATCTAGCTATTATATCAGGCAATTGAAGGGATATTACCTTGATTATTACAAGTTCTCGCATTAAACAAAGAAAAAGGATACAACATGTGAAGAAGAATTTTTTGCTTAGTAGTTATCATATGGTGTTATGTAGTTTCGATGCAATCCCAAAACTTGAGTATGTGATATACAAGGACCCCAACCAACCAACTATAGCTCGAGTGAAGTAGCTCTTGTTAGGGTCACTTTAGAAAAGAATATTGGTCGGATGACCCAGATTGATAGGACAAAGGCCACAGCTGAAGTAATGAAAACCTACTCTATTGGTAATTGCATGATGTTGATATCCAGCTCCACATTTTAGTTTTTCTAGCTATTTATATATGTGATGCTAGATTCTTGTCTTTATTATTTGCTTATGATAATTTCCACTAGAGTAGTTTTATTAACTACATTCATGAGCTAGACCAATTATATTCTCTATCATGAGTCGTGCAGTTGACAGTGTGATCGAGGTTGTTGAGTTCTTGAAATTGAGCTTAGTGCTTTAAAAACTTCCTAATGTGATGTTTTGGAAGATAACATAGACCATTGTAGGCACTAAAATTTATTCGTGTCGTACCAAAATTAAATTAAATTAATTAATTAGGTCAATCCTTTTAATTAATTTAATCAAGCCCAAAGACTCACAAGTCAAACCCAAAAGACTCACAAGTCAAGCCCAAGATGAAGCCCAAATGACTTCCAAGTCTAGGTTCAGTCAAAATTCAAGTCAAAGCCCAAACCGAGGCTCAAGACGACTGCCAAGTCAAGTTACGACCTAAAGCCCAAACGACGTCCAAGTCAGGGCGCGACCAAAATCAAAGTCAAAGTCAAAGGTCAAGGCCTACATCGACTCACAAGTCAAATATCAAAACGACTCCCTAATCAACGTCTGGTCAAGGCTTGAGGTGACTTCCAAGTCAATGCTCGGCTCAAGCCCGGGAGACTCCTAAGTCAAATCAAAGTCAAAGTCAAAACAAACGAAAGTCCAAGTAATATAGGGTAAAGCCTTATTGAAAGGTCCAAAACCCAGGTCAAAGCCCAAAACCCAAGTCAATGCCTATCTTGACTTTCAAGGGGGAGATTGTCCTATAAATAGGCACCTACCCCCCTTAATTCAAGGGTTGGAAAAAATTCATCCTAAATAGGAGAGAAAATCAGAGGATTTTGTATTCATAGATATTGAACCTAATTCATTCAAATGAATCTATAAAAATTCAATCTTTGTAATTTTACGATTATAAATTTAGCACGCCCGATGGGATAATCTCAACCTCTCATCTCTTTCTCTTAAAGATCAAGACTTTCAAATCATAAGAACATCATCTTCAACGAAGATATGGCTACAAAGAACGTTGCCACACAAGCTTCGAAGAAGAAGAACACAGGATCTTTCTCTCTTAGATCCTGTGAAGCGAGCGTCACTTCTAGTAAGAGTGCTCATATAATGAAGGCTAGGAGCATGACAAAAGCTGCTCCACCAACCGCTGCTACATAGACTGCGCCGCCCCCATCCAAACTGCATGACTCGAAGATGCAACACAAAGCATAGTCTTGGACGGATGAAATTAAAAAACTTCGCCTTCAATCTCCAGTTTGCGCGATTAAAGACTACTATAGCAGTAACTCTTCTTCACCCTTACCAAAGGGGGCGTGCATGTCAAAGACTGAAGGTGAATCCTTTGACACTATCACCATGTCAGTCATGATGACAAAGGCTGCTAACCTTGAAGAACAGCTGGCAAGTATGAACGCTACCTTGGATAGGCTCTCTAAAGAGAGTGCAGAGAAGGACGCCCAAATCAAGCGCCAGAATGACCACATTGTCGAGATGACGAAGAGGTTGGAAAAGAAGTTCTCTGAAGCTTCCACCAAAGGTTCGGGCAGTGAAGACTCTAATAAAGAGTTGTACCATAGCGAGGAATCTGACAATGACTACAAGGCAAAGAAGGACTGCTCCTTAGGCTCAACGTCGGTTGAGCATATTCAGAGCTTGATAGCAAACACGGTCAAGGCTCGACTAAGAGCAGGGTCTCACAAGACCCACTTGTACACAAAGCCCTATATAAAGAGGATTGATGTGCTGCTCATACCCCATGGCTATCAGCCTCCCAAGTTCAACCAGTTCGATAGCAAGGGCAATCCCAAACAGCATGTCGTGCACTTCATTGAGACTTATAGTAATGCTGGCACACAGGGAGACCGATTGGTGAAGCAGTTTGTCCGTACTTTAAAAGGGATTGGGTTTGACTGGTGCACAGACTTGGAGCCAGAGTCCATTGATAGCTAGCAACAAATAGAGCAGGAGTCCTAAATCGATTCTACAGCACTCAGCTTGTCGTTAGCATGACAGAGCTAACAAACACCAAACAATGGAAGGACGAGCCAGTGCTTGATTATATCAATCGCAGGAGATCCCTTAGTCTCGAGTGTAAGGACCATCTGTCAGAAGCTTCAGCTGTCGAAATGTGTACTCAGGGCATGGAGTGGGATTTACTATATGTCTTACAGATGAGTAAGCCAAGGACCTTCCAGGAACTAGCAACGAAAGCTCATGATGTGAAGATGACAATTGCAAGTCGCCGTCGCAAGTCTTCTTCCTTACCTGACGCTAGAAAGGACAAGGGTGAATTCAAGAAAAATCCCAAGTCCTCAAAGTCCTCCAACAAAGAATCCATGGCTGCTTCAACCGGGGAACCGGTTCGAAACTCCGGAAAGCCCAAGTATGAAAACAAAAAAAGTGGGTCCTCCTGGGATACTGGGAAGGAGCTTATTATGCAACTTTCCAGGGATGGGAAGATAATATTGGATTTGGACGACATTGTCAAGACAAATCATATTTCCACTCACCTGGAGTGTTCCTCATCGCCCTGAAAGCCAAAGCATACTCAACCTCGTGATAGAGTAAACACTTAATTGATTTTCTCCCTTGGAGAGAAATTAATTAAAATTCAATTTGAAAGTTTGGAGCCTATGTGATTCCAATTGAATCCAAAGGACCCTTGACAGAGACTGATACTTTTATGGATATCTCTGATAAAGCTGATAATGATAAAGAGGGATGGACTCTTGTCACTCGCCGGAGGCCAAGGAAGCAAAGCCAAGCACAATCCCCACCTCTCCACCGTAAGAAGAGACAAGGAGGAAAGAAGAGCCCTCGTCATTCAAAAGGAAAGAAGAAGTCCAAGAATGTCAAAAGGCACGAAATTCTGTCTATTGACCTCCTTGAGCAGGAGCCGCTTGTCCCTGTCACACTCGAAGAGTTTTTCCCAACAGGATTCTTTGAGAAAGTTACAATCAACATGACCTCATGTTTTGAGCTCGAAGAAGAGGAATATGAAGGAAGTGACGGATAATAGAAGTCTCCTAGAGTAGCTGATAAGACCTTAACTGTCTTGGAGGCTTTGCCAGCTCGCATGGGCTAGGGGCAAATCTTTTGTTCGCCTGACTAGATGTGCCAACATGTTGTTGCTGCCTTACAACACCCAGAACTTTACATTGATAAAATCAAGGACGTGGGAGGATCAACAGAAGGCCATGCTCAGTGTGCCTCTTGTAACACCGCAATCACTTTCACTAACGATGATTTGTTGTTGGGATCCAATCCCCACAATTGTCCTTTGTTTGTGAATGGTTACATTAAGGAGCTGAAAGTCAAGCGCATTCTCGTGGATAGAGGGTCAGCAGTCAACATCATGCCCAAGTCTACAATGAGCAACTTAGGCATCATGGTGGAAGAACTGTCTAAGAGTCGAACGATGATTCAAGGCTTCAACCTTGAAGGCCAGCGTCCAATCGACATGATTCGCATTGAACTGATAGTGGGAGATTTGTCGACATCCTCCATCTTCCATGTAATCGGTGCTAAGACTTCCTACAGGTTACTACTTGGGCGACCATGGCTTCATGAACATGGGATAGTGGCTTCTACTTTACACCAATGCCTTAAGTACTACCGTGATAGAGAGAAGAAAATAAATGGGGATGTCAAGCTATTCACTAAGGTTGAGTCTCATTTTGTAGACGCAAGGTTCTTTGAAGAAGGTGTCACACCTAAGGAAACCATGTTGTCAACCATTTCTTCCACAGGCAAAGGTGTCACAAAGAAGGCCCCTCGAATAACAAAAGATGATGCTTCTAAGCAGTAGCTTGAGAAAGAAGCAAGCAAGCAAGGTAGCACCACTTCTTATGTTGAGCAACTTGCTCAACCGGCTACCGCTTCAACGGGATCAATACAGCCAATTTTAAGGTACATACCTAGGCCTTGCCGCAAGGAGGGCAATTTGCCCTTTGGCAAGTGCACATATCGTAGCATCGAGACCAAAGCTACTATGGGTGATGCAGCTAGCATAACCTCCCTAAAAGGGAGTATAACAGTTCCAACCCTTAAAATGTGGCAGGCTAAGGTGAGTTGGCCCCCTATTTCGAGGTTTGTCATCTCTTTTAAAGAAACTGATGACTTGTCAAGTGTGCGGACTACAGAAGGATTTGATCCCAACGCCTACAAGCTTATGGAAAAGGCTGGCTATGACTTTCAAAACTCAGCTACCTTAGGAAAGGTAGTTGAAGTCAAGCCTCATGGACTTACTGAGACTTAGAGAAAGATTCAGCAGCATGGAGGTTCAATAGGCATCTCTAAAGTTGGACTAGGCTTTACGCCACCACAGCCAATCAGAATCTCCGGCGATGAAAGGACAAGAAGGTGGAAATTCAACACATCTCAGCTGAAGAGGTAGATGAGAATGCAGATAAAAGTGCTTCACCTAACCCAAAACCCTCTGTGTTTGATAGGCTGCAATCGCCCGCTCCAAGAAAACGTTCGTCATTGTTCACCTGAATAGGAAAAGGGAAAGGCCACAAAATCTTTGTTTTCAATAGAATCAAAGATGTTCCCCAACTAAGACGTTCCTTGTTTGCCAGAATAAAAACTGGTGAAGAGTCTTCAAGCTCACAGCTTCAACAGGAGGAAAGTATTGCGTTTAGCCATTTGGGAGTGATAAATGAAGTTTAGAGCTCTATCCCTTCTCGCATAAAGTGTTTCTCCAGCTTGGATGTGAAGACGGACGGTTCACTAAGAGTAAAGAGGCATACTGTGATTTTAACATGTCAGCAAAAGAACTCTAACTCTAGCAATGAGGCGAAGGAAGAAGAAGTTGCTCCTTCCAATCATATCACAGCCCATGAATGTGATGACTCAGACTCAGAGATAGAGCTGACCGAAACTTTTGAGACTCTCGAGGATAGAGGACAAGCTACAGTTGATGAGTTGAAAGAGTTGAATCTTGGGACCAATGAAGAACCTTGTCCTATCTACGTAAGCGCATCCCTCACACCCGAAGAGGAAAAGCAGTACTTGGAACTCCTGTCAGAGTACAAGGATGTGTTTGCCTGGAACTGTAAAGAAATGCCCGGGTTGGACCAAAGGTCGCAGTCCATCGCCTATCCATCAAAAGGGATATTTCGCCTAAGAAGCAACCTCAGCGACGTTTACGCCCAGAATTGGTACCAAAAATCGAAAAGAAGGTCAACAAACTCATAGAGGTATGATTTCATTCACGAGGTTAAGTACCCAACATGGATCGTAAACATCGTGCCTGTGAGGAAGAAAAATGGGCAACTTCGTATTTGTGTGGAATTTCGGGATCTCAACGACACTTGTCCAAAAGATGATTTCCCGCTGCCTATCACAGAACTCATGATCGACTCAACCACAGGGTATGAAGCGTTGTTGTTCATGGATTGTGCCACATGATACAATTAGATTCTGATGGCGCCAGAGGATCAAGAGGCCACAGCTTTCCGCACACCTAAAAGCATTTTTTGCTATAAGGTGATGCCCTTCGGACTTAAGAATGCAGGAGCAACTTACCAAAGGGAAATGCAAACGATTTTTAATGATATGCTTCACAAAAAAGTTGAGTGCTACATCGATGATTTGGTGGTCAAGTCCAAAAAGGGGCATACCACTTACAAGGTCTTCGTCTAATCTTTAAGCGATTACGAAGATGTCAATTGAAGATGAACCCACTGAAGTGCGCGTTGGTGTCACCTCTAGAAAATTCTTGGGTTTCATCGTGCACCACCGAGGGATTGAGATCGACCAATCGAAGATCAAGGCAATCCAAGAGATGCCTGAGTCGAAGAATCTCAGGGAGCTTCGCGAACTTTAAGGTTGCTTGGCATACATTCGAAGATTTATCTCAAATCTTGCAGGACGTTACCACCCCTTTAGCCACCTTATGAAAAAGGGTGCGCCATTTGAATGGGATGACTCAAGTCGAGCGACTTTCAAGAAAATAAAGGAGTATTTGTCCCATCCTCCGGTGTTGGGGGCACTCATCCTTGGCAAGCCTCTTCGACTGTACATTGCAGTTCAGGAAAATTCCTTATGAGCATTATGTGTACAAGAGAATGAGGAAGGAAAAGAAGTCACCCTGTACTGCTTAAATCGTACATTGGTTGGTGCTGAATTAAAGTACTCCCCCATTGAAAAGATGTGCTTGTCGCTCATCTTTGCCATCCAGAAACTCAAGCATTACATGCAGGCCTATGCAGTACAAGTGATCTCCAAAGCTGATCCCATCAAGTACATCTTGTTTAGGCCAATCTTAAATGGGCGACTGGTAAAATGGGCGGTCATATTAAAACAGTACAACCTTGTCTATGCACCCTAAAGACCGGTTAAGGGACAAGCATTGGCAAATTTCTTAGCAGATCATCCCATTCCGGATGATTGAGAGCTAAATGATGATTTGCCAGGAGCATATGTGTTCTATATCGATATCCTCCCTCCCTGGAAAATGTATTTCGATGGTGCAGCTAGGCGACATGGAGCTGGTGCAGGAGTGGTCTTCGTATTCCCCGAAAAACACATGTTAGATTTTAATCCCACAAGGACACAAGAGGGGGGGTGAATTGTGTCTACCAACTTTTCGAATTGCTTCAAAACACTTGTGAGAACTGTTTGGAGTGCGTGTTTCCAGTGAGGCAGAACGAAAGTAATTGCGGAAATAGGAAAGGAGACACAATATTTTTACGTGAAAAACCACCTCTAACCCAATTGAGATGTAAAAACCACGACCTACCACAGTAGGATTTCAGCAACTCTTTCACTAAACGGGCCGAACACGTTACAACCGTTACACACGTAACTTAGTCTACCCAAGACTCTCGTTACAAACACACATCCAAGGTCTCCCAGGACTTTGACAAATACTCGCAAACACAATATCCACACGTTTCCTATGGACACAACGTCAAACGTCTACCAAGACTTGAACAATCTCTCATCTCGATGACGGAAAAGAGATAAAGAACACCTTACTTGAATGCTTCTAAATAAGCTGAGTGTAAGGTACAATACAACTTCTAGTATGCCAATAATGAAGACTCAATTAAGCACTCTTTTTGAAGGTTTTTCTCATAGAAAAATTCAGACTCAGAAAAGCAATTTTAGCACTTAAACATCGGGAAAAAAACCTCAAGAAAAGTTTATAGAACCAGCTGCTTAAATAGTGGGATAAGTATGCATGCCATGCAAGGATGAGAGCAATCTCCACTTTTCTTAGCCATTACCTAATCTGAGAGTTACCAATGTTCTTTATAGGATAGGATCAAATATTTAGAGGATATTTTTCCTTAGGAGATAAGATCAAATATTTAGGAAAGATATTTTTTCTTAAGCGAGATAAGGTTAAATCTTCTCACCAAATATTTGGAAAATATTTTGTCTTTTAAACAAGGGAAGAAATAGTTTTAGATTTTGACTGACATAAATTAATTCTATTTATTTCCTGAAAAACGTCAGTCCAAAATCCTTTTAAGAAAAACGTTGAAATTCGAATTTTATTCCCAGCCTCAAAACAACCTGGCCTCTTGGACCTGCTCTGAGATAGTGTTCCGAGTCACCAAAACCTTTCAAAGTGAATGCTAAATCAAAGACATTCTAATTGGCATATTAATAAGAATCTAAAAAATAAAACCAATACTAAGCCTAAGACTCTTGTTATCAGCTGAACTCCTTGCACATGATTTTGATGTTTAGGATATGCGAGAAGGGTACCATCAATGAGGTACGCGCGGATAGGATCCATCCATGTCGAGCTTCTGTCTAACCACAACACTTTATGTAGATCAATGCTCCTCTCCATCAGGGTCTCCAATTGAATGTTTTTGGGCTTCCCGTCATTGGACGAGCTTGCCAGGTTAGACAGGGCATCAGCCTGTCAGTTCTCTGAGCGAGGGATGTGTGTGATCGTGAAGTGCTTTAGTAACTTAGTCACCTCCCGTACCTGCTGAACATATGCGGCCATGGTGTCGTCCTTTGCTTCATATGCACCGTTGAGCTGGCTGACGACTAACTGGGAGTCAGAAAAGGCTTGGGCAGAGTCTGCTCCCGCAGTGTAACATAGCTCTATTCTCACGATGAGGGCTTCGTACTCTGCTTCATTGTTGGATGCTTTGAACATGAACTTCAAAGCATGCTCGTACCGTACCCCAGTGGGACTTTCAATAATGAGGCCGCCCCCACTCCCGTCCTTGGTGGATGAGCCGCCTACATACAAGTTTCAAAGCCATGGGTGCAAATCACCTTCCTCGGCTGGTGTCATATTATCTGCCAAAAAGTCCGCTAACGCCTAGGCTTTGATGGCTCGTCGTGGTTCAAAGGCCAAGTCGTAGCGTGACAGTTCGACGACCCATTTCAAGAGCCGCCTTAAGGCATCTAACTTCTGAAGGACGTTCTTCAAGGGTTGATCGGTTAGGACCAGGATCTTGTGAGCCTCAAAGTAGGGCCTCAACTTCCGACTGGCCATCACTAGGGCATAGGCAAACTTCTCTATAAGAGGATAGTTTACTTCCGCTCTCGCCAAGGCTTGATTCACGTAGCACATAGGGATCTGTTCCTTAGCCCTTTCCACTACGAGAACAGCGCTGACCGCGTGCTCTAAAACGACCAAATACGGGACTAGAATTTCCCCCTTCAGGGGACTGTCAATTTTGGGAAGCTGAGCCAGGTAGGTCTTCAATGCTTGGAAGGCCTCATTAGCCTGCTGGTCCCAACTAAAGTTGGCCCGCTGGCGTAAGACGCGGAAGAATGGCTAGCACTTATCTGCGGACCGGGACATAAATCGGCCCAAGGCGGCTATGCGGCCGGTTAGGCGTTGCACTTCTCTTACACTCTGTGGTGGCTTCATGTTGTGGACAACGTGGATCTCGTTTGGGTTAGCTTCAATTCCGCGGTTACTGATCATGAAGCCGAGAAATTTGCCCGATCGTACCCTAAATACACACTTCTTGCGGTTAAGCGTAATGCTGAAGGCTTTTAATATATCGAACATCTTCCTCAAGTCCTGGCCATGATCCCTATCAATCTTGCTTTTTACTATCATGTCGTCGACGTAGACCTCCATGGTCTTGCAAATGAAGGGTTCGAACAGTTTGTTAACCAAGCGCTAGTAAGTGGCCCCTGCGTTCTTTGATCCAAAAGGCATCATCTTATAATAGTGGAGGCTGCAGTCTGTGATGAACGCAGTCTTGATCTTCGGGGTAGAGGGGTATCTGGTGGTACCCGGAGAAAGCGTCTATGAAACTCAATAAGACATGGTCGGCCGTGGCATCCACCAACTTATCAATTTTCGGTAGTGGGTAGCTATCCTTTGGGTAAGCCTTCTTCAAATCCTTGAAATCCACACACATTCTCCAGGTCCCGATGGGTTTCTTTACTAACACCACATTCGAGATCCATTCAGAGTATTGGCATTCTCGAATGAACCCGGCTTCTAGCAACTTCTGTACTTCAACATTGGCAGCAACCACTCTCTCTGGGCCCATATGGCGCTTCTTCTGGATGATCAGCCTGTGTTGAGGGTCCATGTTCAGCCAATGTTCCATAAGAGTTGGGGCGATACCGGGTATTTTCTCAGGTCTAAATGCAAAGACATCTTTATACTCTTGTAGGAGTAAGAGCAGTAATTGCCAATCGAGGGTTGTCATATCTCGACCCAACTGAACTGTGCGCTCAGGTCGTTCTTCCTCGAGTGGAACTTGTTCCACATCGCCCGTGCCCTCGGGTCGAGGCCGTGAGGGTTCTGCCGAGGTGAGGGTGTAGATGACTAATGCTTCAGAGACCATGGTGGCTGGTCCAGCCCTTGCACGTTTCCTCACCTGGGACGGTCCATTAAGCCCGTGCTCCTTCGTTCGCTCCACCAGGGGTCAGATGCTCACCAAGTAACACTCCCGAGCTATCCGTTGATCCCCATGCATTTCACCGACGCT
Source organism: Selenicereus undatus (assembly GCA_017589665.1). Classification (NCBI taxonomy): domain Eukaryota; kingdom Viridiplantae; phylum Streptophyta; class Magnoliopsida; order Caryophyllales; family Cactaceae; genus Selenicereus; species Selenicereus undatus. The sequence continues at coordinate 23,367,297 of JACYFF010031959.1, forward strand.
TTCGTTATCGGCCTTGAATTGGAGCTGGATGAGGTATGCGGCGATAACGGCTTTCACTTTGTGAAGGGTTTGACATCCTAGGATCACATTGTTGACCGTAGGCACGACAACGACTAAGAAGTTGACCTCTAGGTTCTTGGCTTTGAGCTTATCTCCAAAGCGTACAGGGAGGTAGATCATACCAATGAGATTCAGATCCTGCTCGCCGAAACCCAAGATGGGGTGCACCAAGGGGACGATGTCACATCCTGGGTGCGTTAGCTTCTTCAAGCAATCTTAGGTTATGATGTCAACGAAGCTACCTGTGTCAATCAGAATTCGCCGTACAATTGTGCTTGCTATCTTCATCTCAATGACGAAGGGGTCATTGTGTGGAGAGGCGAATCGCGGGGCTTCCTTTCCACCAAACACCATTGTGGGGACCGTTATGCGGGGCCCTTGCCCAGTGGTGAGTACCTATTGCGCACTTCTGAGCTGAGCTTTCCAAGCTAACTGGGTCATTCCTTTCGCATAGCCCCCATCAATTGTGGCCACGAATTCTGTCGAACACTCCTCATCTTGCAGTTGGGGTTGTGCGGACTCCTACTCTCATCGAAGGAAACGTGGTCCTTTCTTCAAAAATCTGTCGATCTGACCCTTGTCTGCCAATTCATGAAGAGCTTTCTTCAGCTCCCAGCACTCAATAGTGGTGTGTCCACGCTGTTCATGAAACTCACAGTATTTCCAGGCATTCTGCGGCTTCGGGGGTACGGTCATGGGTGGTGGTCTTCGGAGCATGGGATGTCCCCTAACCTCTATGAGGATGCTTCTGGCGTCGGTGGTACACTGAGGATCAATTGCCTCGAATTGCGACCCCCTTTCCCAGGGGCCGGGATTCCTGTCACCACGATTAAGATTCTTATCGAGGCGTTGGAATTGCCGGCACAGATCTCTGTGGTGCAAATGAAATCTGCGACCTTTCTCAAGGTCTCGGCCAACATGGTCTCCTTCTGTTCACTCAAGGAGAACTTGAAACGACCGCTTTTGAGACCATTCAAGAAGGAGGTGTATGCCACCCCGTCTTCTAGGTCTAGAATCAGTGCCACCTTCTGATGGAAGCGCTTGACAAATTCGGAGGGACTCCTGTGGCCCTCGATTGATTTTGGACAGGTGGATACTAGTCCTCCTTTCCTTCCGACTGGCGATGAATTGGGTAACAAATTTATCAGCCAGGTTTTGGAAACAAGTGACGCTTCCCGAGCGCAAACCATTAAACCACGATTGCGCCACCCCCTTTAAGGTAGCGGGAAAATAGTGGCAATGTGCGGCATCATCCACGTCCTGCACATACATCTGCACCTTACAGACCCTCATATGCTCTTTAGGATCTGTCGTCCCATTGTAAAGATCTACCGTGGACATCTTGACCTTCTCGTAGTGCGGAAAATTGATGATGTCTACGCTGAACGGGGTGGAGAAGGGAAGAGCAGTTGGTCGAGCAGTGGTTCCCGAAACCTTAATGGGGGTTTCAAGATGGTGCTCCACCTCAACAAGAGAGGGACTCTTCCTCTCCCGGGCCGTGCCTCGAAGCTCTCGCGGGCGACTGGTCTCCTCGGCGCGACTCCTGATCGCGGATCCCCCGCAGGGGAGGACTTCATGTGCGGTCACAGTGGGTACGATGTTCCGGGTTGAGTTGACGCCTGCCTGATATTTCCCCCCGAGGCTTAGAAGTTTGCTCTTGTTCCTTGAACCAGGCGGTTTGCCTCGAATGGGTTGTACAGGGAGTGGGGCGGCCACTAGGTCTCGCTGTTGCGCATCGACCTTGCTGCTCCGTATAGGGTCGACCGCTTCGGTTCTACCGAGATACCTCCCGCTCCCGCTTTGTGTAATGGGGATATGGTACCCGCTCCTGCCGGTGGAAAGGCTCGCATCCGTTGGTAAATATGTAGTCAAAATGAGGAAGTGGCCTAGCCGAGTTCGCCGTCTTCATAGCCCTTTTAACTCGCTCTGAGGCCGGCCGGGTGATAGTGTCCGTCATGGTGGACATAAAGTTCTTAAGGGCGTCCACCGTGACGTACGCTTCTCTCTCAGGAAGAGGCGGGTTAGCTGATTGGGGATTTCTCCGAGGCGTCCTGCACCTCAGGAGGCACAGAGGTATTAACCGCGGGGGCCTTGTCCTTGCAAGTTCGTGCTCGTGTAGCTTCACTTACAACCATGGCTACTACTCTTTCCCCACAGACGGCACCAATCTGATTCCAGAAGATTCTTCCTAGGTACTGTTGGTGATCACGTGGGACGAAAGAACATGTTTTTCTTACAGTTCACCCGCAACACTTAACGTCCTCTTCTCCAAAGGCCCAACCTGCAAAAAGGGCACCCCCGGATTATCGACCGGGGAATGCCTCTCTAACAATCAAGTTAGTACAGAGTCCAAGTCGAAGGCCAACAGAAAGAGAAAGCTATATGAGTTCAATGTATCAAACTCCCAAACCCTTTCCCGATGAGGGTAGGTGACTATTTATAGTCCCTTCAGCAAATGGGTGAAATAATAATCTTACCTAGAACACCCCACATGGGTCGCCGGTCTCGACATGGGAGGGCCCTAGAAGGAGCCGCTAGGGTCGGGTTTTAGAGCCCACTATCCAAGGTATGGGCCTAATCTATGGGTCTAGCTTGGATGGGCCCAATTATGGGAAATCGGATTTTACCCACACACACACACACACACACACACACACACACACACACACATATATATATATATATATATA
>JACYFF010031959.1:23385046-23423711 GCA_017589665.1 Selenicereus undatus
AAACGCATTACCGTTCAAATTCTTCGGGTTTGAGACGTGGGAATCTATCGGGACTCTAGTAGCCTCCGGATTGCAACACACACTGTTCGTGGTTCAAAGACAACTGGGAAATCACACACTTCCAAAAGGTTAGTCCTTATGCATTTATATTAACAGTGGTATCAGAGCCTGCCTGGTTGTTTTTGTTCCCGAATCAATAGCATGATTTAATGGGTTTAATTCGACATGCTGATGCAAGACACATTGCAAATTTTTTTTATATGTTAAAATTCATATGTTCGTCCAGAATCGTGTAGCCCCCCGGTGTTCGACCCTCCCCCTCGAACCCTCTGTCTCCCACCAACCCCGGCACGGTTATACTACCAAATTATTAAAAAAATAAGGAAAAGGTAGAGTCGAATACCATCAGCCGCCGCCAAAACCCCCAGGAAGGGTGGCGCGTGTGTGCCACGTGCCGCCGAGAGGCCATCTGTTTTGTCTCTTTCTTCATCGATCCGACCTCCAAACGCCCCGATCTACAACCTTGCACAACCGAACCCTCAAAACCCAACATAGGGCGGCGCGTGTGTCCCACGCGCCGCCGCCTAGGTGGCGCGTTCCGAGAGTGGGTGGTACCGGTGAGATCGTCGTCGCCCGATCTATGTGATGGCGACGGTGGTTCTTCCAAAAGGTTGCCGGAAAAAGAGATCGAGAGCAGTTTAGAGGCCAGAGGGGCGGCGGTTCATCATGTGGTGTGTTTTTTGGTTGGGGGGGTAGACGGCTGGGCTTAGTGCCAGAAACCATAGAGAGCTCGGTGCCGGAAACCATGGAAGGCAGGTGCCGTGACTCTTGTGTAGAGAGAGAGCGAGAATTGAAGAGCGAGAAAGGCAGCGGTGAGGTCTCGAAAATAACCGAAAAAGGGGGGGGGTTAATAAAAGGGGGTTCAATATTTTTTAATGAAGATGATTATTTAATGACCGAAAAATGTTTTATGCTACCCATTTTTTTTAAAAAAAAAAATTAATTAATGAAGATGATTATGTATCATACTTTGATTATGTATTGAATTTAAATTTGTTTCGTAGCCCGCGGTTAATCTGTTTAGTTTGGAATATGTTTAATTTATTTTTGTTTAATATTCAGAATTAGGTGATTGTAAATCTGTTTTACAACTATCATGAATAGGTTTATGTGCCAAGCATTTGTTTAAATTTGTTTAATAACACATGATATGAACTTGTAAATCTATTTTATAGATTATCAAGTAAATTTATCTTACTTAGTTTAATTTTGGCATTTTTGTAATGTTAACGTGATCCATGTTAATTTGTTTAACAAAATGTGTTAGCCAGTTTGATATGATTATGTATCATGTGATTATTTTCTTACTGACATGCCAATTAAATTAAATTAAGTATATGAATAAGTTTTGTATAATAAACAGTTCAATGTTCAATGACAGTTTAGTTCTCCTTGTAATTTTAATTATGAGCTTGAATTAAATACGTTTCATATCATGCTCATTATTGACGTCTTAGTGATGTTTAGTTATTAGATGTTAATATGATTAACATTATATCCATAAGAATATGTTTGTTATGGAATGATGATAATCAAATTTTTTCTCAATTCTCAATTCATATGGTATGTGATGATTATGAGCTTAGCGAAATTTTCGAACATACAATATGAATGATAGCTTTGAGATTATTTTTTGATTATATATAAGATATGCCTAAATGTCCAATTTTCTTACTTGTAGATATGGCTTCAAAAACCTCCATGATCTTTGAACTGTCCACCAGTGACAAGTTGGATGGGTCCAACTATGATATCTGGCACAGGAAGATTGAGTTTCTCCTGGAAGAACGCGATGTGCTGGAGCACATAACGTTCCTCATGCCACCCCCCGCCAAAAGAGACGAAAATGACAAAGATATCACCGCCACCCAAGAGTATAAAGCACGCTTGGTTGAGTACCAAGCGTGGTGCAAGAAGGATCGTAAGGCACGCTACACTTTGTTGTGTTGCATGCACGACGATCTTATCGGTGAGTTCGATGTTTTTCCCACAGCTGAAGAAATATGGGACAACATTCGAATCCGATATGGTCAGACTTCGGAAACGAGGCTACAAGCGTTACATCTTAAGTGGATGTCTTACGTGATAGACTCTACCCGAAGTGTGACTGAACATATCAGGGCTTTGCAGTCCATGATCCGGGACCTAAGGGCTGGTGGGATAGAAGTTTCAGAAAGAGATCAGAGAAACAATCTGCTGCGTGCATTGACTCAAGGTGATCCTAAGTGGAAACCTTTTATCACCCTAATGGTGCATAGTACTCATATCAAAACTTTTGGTGAGATTGCTAAGCACCTAGAATTAGAGGATGAGCGACTCAGGGCGATGGCTCCACCTCCCTCAGCATTTGTTGCTAGAGTGGACAGGCCAAAAGGAAACAAGTTTAAACGAGGGAAGAAAAATTTTCATCCCTCAAAGAAGCTTGGTCCTAAAGGTGGGATTGCTAAGAAGCAATGGAAACCTAAGGGTAAGGTGGAAAAAAATATGGCACGTGTGACGTGCTATAACTGTAGGAAGAATGGCCACTATGCCCGAGATTGTCTCGAGCCTCAGGCCAAGGTACCTTCTTCAATCCCCACTAACGATTTGTTTGTTTGTTCCCATGCATTTGTTGCTAAGTCATTTCCTAACTGGATTATAGATTCGGGAGCAAGCAAGCACATAGTTCGAGACCAGGTGGGGTTTGTGTCTTTCCACCCTTACCCGGTGGGGACACAGACCGTGACACTTGGTAACGGGACTGCAGAGGACGTTTTGGGTGTCGGAACGTACAAACTCAAGCTGCATGGAGGAAATTCGTTGCTTCTCCATGACGCCCTTTATGCACCTGGGGTGCGATGCTCGCTTGTTTCTTATGTTTCTCTTTGGAAACTAGGTTTTCATTTTGTTTCGAAAAATGATGGTTTGGACATTGTGTATGGTGGCAATTTGTTTGGCCACGCATCTTTGATTGACGATTTCTTTGTGCTTGACTTAGATAATGATTATTATTCTAATCAGGCACCTTCTGTTTTTGTGTCATCTGTTGAGTCTAGTAGTGATTTTGTAACATGACATGCTAGACTTGGACACATAGGTCAAGATAGAATGACTAGACTTGCTAAAGAAGGTTTATTAGGGAAGCTTACTAAGGTTAAGCTACCTATATGTGGGCCTTGTTTAGCAGGAAAAGCGACTAAGAAACCTTTTGGTAAGGCTTCTAGGGCGCTTACCCCTTTAGAACTCATTCACTCCGACATTTGCGGACCAATGAATGTTCGAGCATGTAGTGGTGCTGTATACTTCCTCACCTTAATAGATGATTACTCTAAATATGGATACGTATACCTATTATCACACCGTCACGAAGCCTTAGATGTGTTCAAACGCTTCGTAGCGGAAGTAGAGACCAAGTTGGAACGAAGAGTCAAGACTCTTCGGACCGACCGTGGTCGTGAATACCTTTTTGATATGTTCAAGGTTTTCTGTGAGGAAAAGGGTATCGTTAGACATCTAGCGATTCCATACACTCCGCAGCAAAATGGTGTAGCTGAGCGTAGGAATCGCACATTACTTGACATGGTTAGGTCAATGATGGCTCAAGCTAATCTTCCAATTAGTTTTTGGGGTGATGCCTTGTTAACAGCTACTTACATTTTAAACCGAGTACCTAGCAAGAGTATCACTACTACTCCATATGAGTTATGGAATGGTAGACATCCCTCTTTGGATCATTTACGTCCATGGGGTTCGGCAGGCTATATGCATAACCCAACCCATAAACATGGAAAGCTTGGTCCAAGGGCCACCAAGATGGTCTTTATTCGTTACCCGCAACATTCAAAGGGTTATGTAATGTATGGAGAACATCCAGACGGAGGCATGAAGGAATTAGATTCCCGAAATGTCGATTTCCTTGAGGATGAGTTCCCAAGCATTGGTGAAATCAAAAAGGACTTATCATTGTATGAGTTACAGCAGAACATATCTCTCGGTGAGGGGGAGGATTTGTATACTACCCAAGCCACCGAGGATATGCATCTCCCTGACATTAGAGATAGTGGGAGTATACCCAGTGGGAGTATACCCACTGTTCCTACTCAGGGAGACCTGCCTGTTCAGGACACTCAACCAGAAATTGAGAGTCCTCATTCTCAGGAACCCACGCCCCAAGGGGTTAGTGGGAGTGATTCTTCTCCTATTCGAGGTTCTGTATCTCAAAAGAAAAGGGGGAGAAATCCTGATCCCGAGTCTGAACAGGTAAGACCGCAAAGTCCTAAAGTGTTTCGAAGGAGTGAGCGCGGAAGAGTTCCGCGACGTTTTTTTCAAATTGAAGAGGAAATTTTCTTTTGTGCTCCTTTAGAAATAGAGGAGCCAACTTCTTATGTAGAGGCTTTGGAATCACCAAATGATAAGGAATGGATGGATGCCATGAGAGATGAGTTGGACTCGATGGCAAAGAATGAAGTTTGGGATCTAGTTGACCTTCCCCCCGGACGCAGAGCCATTGGAAACAAGTGGGTTTTCAAGGTTAAGCGTCGAGCAGACGGGTCAATTGATAATTTCAAAGCCCGTTTAGTAGCGAAAGGCTACACCCAAGTTGAGGGTGTAGACTACGAGGAAACTTTTTCTCCTGTGGTGAGATTAGCCTCAATTCGCTTACTTCTGGCGCTAGTAGCCCATTTGGATTTAGAACTGTTCCAAATGGATGTGAAGACTGCTTTCCTAAATGGAAATCTTGAGGAAGAAATATATATGGTCCAGCCTATTGGTTTTGTATCAAAAAGCCAGGAAGACAAGGTTTGTTACCTTAAAAAATCCTTATATGGCCTCAAACAGTCTTCTAGAGCATGGTACTTCAGATTCCATGAAGCTATCACTGCATTTGGCTTTACAATGGTTTCAGACGACCACTGTGTATATGTCAAAAGGACAAGTGTAGGAATTTTGCTTCTTACCTTGTATGTCGATGACATCCTACTAGCTGGAAGTGATATGGAGATGATCAATGCCACCAAGTGGTGGTTATCCTCCGTCTTTGAGATGAAGGACATGGGTGAAGATAGGTACATCCTAGGTGTGGAGATTCTCCGAGACCGTTCGAAGAAACTTCTTGGTTTAAGCCAAAAGGCATATATTGAGAAAGTCCTAGAACGTTTTCGGATGCATTACTCCAAGCCCGTTGATACTCCAGTAGACAAGGGTTTAACTTTAAGTCTAGAACAATGCCCAAAAACAGAAGTTGAAAAACAGAAGATGAGCAATGTCCCATACGCTAGTGCTATAGGAAGCCTAATGTATGCCATGTTATGTACACGGCCTGACATTTGCTTCGCGGTTGGTTTGGTAAGTCGTTACCAAAGTAACCCCGGAATCGCTCATTGGCAAGCCGTCAAGAGGATAATGCGTTATCTTCGGGGGACTACCGACTTGGTACTTTGCTACCAAGGAGTGGACTTGAAATTAAGAGGTTACACTGATGCTGACTGGGGTGGTGATTTAGATGAGTCTAAGTCTACCTCTGGATATATATTCACTCTTGGTGGGGGAGCCGTATCCTGGTGCAGCAAGAAGTAGGAATGCATAGCTCTATCAACTATGGAAGCAGAGTATGTCGCTTGTTGTCTCGCCGCTCAGGAGGCGATTTGGCTCAGGAGTTTTCTTCAGGATCTCAATCTCACTCCGAGAGTTGATGATCCTGTGGAAATGTGGTGCGACAATACTGCCGCTATCCAATAAGCTAAGGATCCTAAATTCCATAGGAAGGCTAAGCATATCAAAAGGCGTTATCACTTTGTAAGAAACGCAATAAAATTGAAAGAAGTTATTGTAAAATATTTACCTACTAGTAAGATGGTTGCTGATCCCTTAACTAAACCTACTCCTAGAGATACGTTCAAAACTCATGTGATGAGTTTAGGTCTTCGTAGGTTTTAGTTATTGGGGATGTTTTGTTTTGGACATATGTAATGAATGTTTCTTTTGAATAAAGATTGATGTTTCTTTTACGAAATGTTCATTACTATATTATGGTTGTTTGATCAGGCATATCTAAATGTCACTAGGCTTCTGATCATCTTATCACATGGATAATCAATCTTGATGCCTAAGTAGCGGGCAGGATAAGACTTGATCATATTGACACTAGGTGTGCAATATTGGTTGTCACCGCGATTCTAGTAATGCGGATAATGAATAGTCGCCTTAGTAAGTCTAAGATGAGATTTTGAGTAAATCGGGTATAACACAACCTTATATTGAAGCCTAAAGCCGAATTTTGAGTACGGAGGTTGCGTTTTGTACGGTAATCAAGTAACTCTAGTCAGTTTTAAGAAAAAACTGGACTCGTAATTCGCATGGTATATAAAGTGACAGCTCACCTCAGTGGGAGTTATACCATGACACACATTCATACTGTGTGTGCTTAAGTCGACCAGGGGAGTGACAATTGAATCCCTTCCTTGTCACTATGTGATCCCTATAGACTTCGTAGTCTATTTAGATGACACCCTTTGACCTAGAACCATGATGTGAATTTGAAGCATGATGCAGCTACTTTGATATGAACTCCAAGGGCTATAAAATAGATAGTCCAGCGGAACACATTAGGAAAGCTATCATGCTAAAATGGAGCATTATGAGTGTCTGAGGAAGAATCGATCCATCATTGCTATATCAGCCCGGGCGGTTATATTGAGATTATAGCCATATGATATATCAGACATAAAGGGACATTGTATGTCATTGGCAATGTGAGGATGATTCAGGGTAACATCGCTAATGTTGAAAGTGTCTTTGTTAGATTGACGGTATCTTAACAAAACACTACCTGTTACTTTTGGTCACACGTCTCATTCCTGGTATGACGCGTTTTTGAGAGGAAACATTGTTAAGAGACGATGTTACGACTTAAGTGGCCGAGTGGGAGCTGAAGGCTAATTTTAGTAAATAGCCAAACGACCACTTCCCTCATTTTCAGGGAGGTGTGGCATAAAAATAGGGGGTGGCAGCTTGGGGCTAAATACCCTAATAATCTTAGTGATTATGTGTGAAAAAATAGTAACATACAAAAAAGCTGCTTGTGCGTGGCTTTTGCTCTCTCTCGGTTTTCAAACGCATTACCGTTCAAATTCTTCGGGTTTGAGACGTGGGAATCTACCGGGACTCTAGTAGCCTCCGGATTGCAATACACATTGTTCGTGGTTCAAAGACAACTGGGAAATCACACGCTTCCAAAAGATTAGTCCTTATGCATTTATATTAACAGAGAAAAAAGAGGAAAGAATGGGGCGTTGAGATGCGGAAAAGGGAGGAGACAAAGAGTCAAATTAGGAGCAACAGGGAGCCCATTCCAGCTCATTCAGTTGACTTTTCAAAGGCTGACAAAAAGCAACACTCAACTGTAAAAAATCACTTTTGCGTAATTAAACATTAAAGAAACACCTGTTTGTAATTTTTCCTATTTTTGTTTCATCTTTTTTGGGGGATCTATAACGGGACACTTTTGATTGTTTGCTCATGCATATATAATATAAGAAGAATTCTTGAAAGAAAAGTTGCTTATATGATATTACTTATTTTTCTTAAATTAAAAAATTGCTTGCATTCTCGAGTGGAAGTCGTGTCATGTGTACCACGTTTCATTCGCTGTTAGGTCTGACCTTTTCCGCTATACTACGTCCCTGAACCCCCCCCCCCAACCGTAGGCTTACAATAGTCATGTCCTTTCTCCATAGTTTCCAGTGGCTCCATTTATTTTCAATTCTAACTTTTTTTTGGCTATTCTCTTTGTTCCATAAGAGTCAATTTTAGAGAATATGTAAAAATAAATATTAAATATATTTGCATTATTGAAATAAATTTTCAACTAATTAAAACAAAGTTAAGTTTTTGAAAATGTAAATCTTGATAATAATGTGGGACTAGAGAAGTAAATATCTTTAACGATGAATATGAGATGCAGGAAGTGCTTCTCATGAGATATGTTATTGTCTTAGCAACTTTGAAAATCATAAATGATGGAACTTGGATTTTAGCGCGACTGCCCTTTAATTGTTGAATGGATTAATCCTTTGCTCTTTTTTTTTTAATAAATTGTGGAATTGCTTTAAAAATGAGGTCAATGTAGTGTAGTTATGTTAAGGTAAATGTTGGTGGAAATTCTTGTATGACGCAAAATATATATGTAGTTTATAATTTTAAGAAATTGAATGTTACTTCTCTCCCTTCTTTTTGAATCTCTGGGCCCCCCCCCCCCCCTTTGTTTTTGGTTTTTAAAGCTTTGTTCTAAAAACTTGACCTAGCTATCAAACAAGTGGGAATAGTGCTCCATATTTTTTTATAGCCTCAAAAATTCCACGACGAGCTCCAATAAACTAAGGAGTTTTTCTTAATTTCTCAATTGCGTGATTTTTCTATTGACAATTCGTACAAGTGCCTCTTCATATTCTAATCCTTGTGTAGTTATTTCAATAGGTTCATGCCACAAAATGTGTATTTGGTGTCAAGGACTTCATATCCTAATCCTTATGTAGCTATTTCAATAGGTTCATGCCACAAAATGTGTATTTAGTGTCAAGGATAGGAATGATAATCTTCAACCCGACGTTATTGAAAGTTTGTTTTTATTATACAAAATTACAATTTTATCATTTTCTTTTAATTTAAATTTTTTCAATAGTTTACGTTTTAAGTTTTTGTTTTAAATAGTAAATTAGGGTTTTGTCCTTTTAGTTTGTTTTAGTTTCTTTTAATATTCGTCGTCTGAATAATAAGTGATTTAAGAGTAATTGATGTCCATATTTCCTTGATAGTAAATAGTGTATATAAAAGTTAATTCTAATAGTGCAATATTATCTTTTAAGATTTTTCTATTTCTTGGTTCAATAGTTTCTGATAAAAGTAACAATTGATTTAATCTTATTTTATAATGATTTAGCATTTGTTGACGTATATTTCTAGTTGTACAATCAAAAGTTTTTAAGAAATCAAAAGCTTGTTCTTTAGTATAATATTCTAGCTTGGGTAGATAACTTTGAGTTCCAGTTATATAATCGTCATATTTGTCTGATTTAGTTGTAGATTGGAACTTATGTCTAAAGTTCATTATAAAATTTATCCAAGGCTATATAGAGAAGGATAGTATTTTATCGTTTCGTCTAGTTCTTTAGCAGTTTTAGTATTTTCACAAATTAGTTGATTTAATAGATTATGATAGTGTTTATAAGCCTTTCGCTCAGAAGGAGTTAAAGTATTTTTTCTAGCTTCATATTTTGATAAAGATAATTGAAGTAAGTTTTGATGTTAATTCTTAGTTTATAATAGTCATCTCTTAAAGACGCAATAAAACTAGCTTTGAAAAAATGAGAGTTTTTTAGTGAATGATGTTGTGCATATGGGTGATTTGGTATATCTGTCATTAATAATTCTTTCTTTTAATGTTATCAAATTACAAAAGTTTCACGTGATTTGGTTTTCGTCAAAAGTGAATAGTTTTTGCATAACAGTTTGTTAGTCATTTCATTTTTCTAAAGTTGTACACAGTTCTTCAAAAAGTAATTGCTAATAAGTGTTACAAGTTTCTTATTTGAGTGTTTTACTTGCTTATGAGTATTTTCTTTTCAGATTAGTGTTACTAAATTCCTGTTTTAGTTACTACGTTAATTTTCTTTAATTTAACCTGCGTATTTTATGGATTTCACATATAGTTTTTAAGCTTCCTAATTTCTGATTTGCCTGATTGTTTTTGCTGATTACTTTTTATGGGTTTTGTTTAAACAATAGTTGGTGAAGTAATTTTATCATCAAGTTTTTAATCTTAAATATTATCAGATTATTTCGTCAATAGTAATAGGTTTCTTAATAGTTGTTTTATAGCTATTGTATGGTTACGCTTGAATAGTTACTAACCTCTGGTACGGTTACTTACTCGTAATAGTTGGATACAACAATTAAGTTTCAATAGTTACTAATAGTTAGGCAAAAGCTCGGGTCGTCTAGTGCTCTGATACCAATAATACAAGGGGCTGGTAACTTTTTTTTTGTAGAAAAAGGTTTAAAACTCTTTGAAGAGAGACAATAGTTCGAGCAAAGTTACGATAAAATGAGTTCTAAACATGATGGTACTCTCAACAAAATAAATCCAACTATCAGTCATTCAAGAAATTATACCTCTTTGATCGCAAGATTTTAGGCAAAGCTCTGGAGTCCTCAGATGTAACACCCTGAGTGTGGCTTAAAAGGATCGAAGTGACTACTTATATCACCAAAGGTACACCTTTCTTTTCGGGAAGTCTACTCTTAAGAACTTCACAGTTAAGCGTGCTTGCTAGGGAGCAATCTTGGGATGAGTGACCTCCTGGGAAGTTTCTCAGGCAGTGTGTGAGCGAGGACGAAGCACGCCGGAAAGACTTGTGGTGATTTGTGGGGCCAGTCAATGATCCTTTAAGTTGTTATTGGTAACACCTGCGACCGATAGGGGTAGGGGCATTACATCAGATCTGCCGCCACGACCTTCCTCTCACGGGCCTTACTAGACTTACTTCAATCTCTCTGCCTCCTTCTCTCGGTCTCATAGGTTCTGCTTCAATCCTTAAATTCCCTAACTCATTTTGAGATACCTTAAAAAAGGAGATAAGAATTTCAAGAAGTTCTTAATAGTTCTCTTTATTAAGCTGATTTTCCAAAGGGAAATTTAGAACATCATTTCAGGAGCTTCGCTCCAAATAATCTCTCAGATTTCTAATAGTTTCTAAAAGCTCTCATATTTTTTCTCACTCTAAATCTCTCTTTTTTCTTCTGCCAAAATCTGCCTTCTTCTAGCTTAAGAGTTACATATTTATACTACCTCGAAAGGCCTTTGTGACGTAAGTGCTTACATCATTGGGAATAACTTCACAACTGTAAATAGTGCAATAATTGAAGAGTTCAACAGTGTCTTGATAACTTTTTGAAAAGTTTGCACGCTTGTTGGCTGTCTTCCGCGTGATTGGTGAATAGTTGATGGTGATGTGGCAAATAGTTGAAGTGCATAGCAATAATTTCTGAATTCTTCGCGCGGTTGCAAAAGTCTTTGTAATTAATTGTTTGAAGGTCTTCTTTTAGCAACAAGGATTGATGTGCTGGCATCTTCTAGTTGGTAGTTCCAGATTTCAGTAGATAATAGTTTAGCAATAGTTGTTGGCAAGATCCTGGCCTTACATCTGGCTGTCTTAAGGTAAAATCTTAGCCGTTTGTACCAATAGTTGTTTTTCTTCTTCTTTCTTGAGTAGTTTAGAGAACTTGTTTTGGATAGATTGTGATCCTTGAAAATTCTCTAGTTCCAGGTGAAAGAGGAGCTTTAATAGTTCATCATCGTAATAGTCTTCCTGCATTCCTTCTTTAATGATAATAGCATAATTATCAGTTCGTAATAAACATCTTAGGCCAGTAGTAAAGAGTCGATCTCCATGACATTTTACTGCCATAGCACCACAACTCCTTCGCTAGTTAATCCATGATTCATTGAACCGAACGAAATCAAATTTCTTGGTAGCTTCAATATTGATTTGATGAGTTTCAGAGATATATCAAGTTTGAATAAGGCTAATACCATGATAGATTTTTTCAGCTATATCATCCTTTTCAAGGAGAATAGTATGAAATTTGACAAAGATAGGTTCTTGTTTGAGAGTTTTGAGAGTTTGGATTATATCGGAAGGGAAAAGGGATACTTCGGTAAGTTTGGAATTTGGGTAAATCATATCTAGATATCCATACTCATAGAATTGGTAAATAGCTGAAGGGTTTGATCCAGTGCAAGCAGTGAGTCTTGGAAATAAAGATTTGCCACTGCTATAAAAGATTTGGGATAGGTTGCTGAGATCTCCATAGACTTGCATAATAGTTTTGCAATAACCTGAAATAAAAGGATCACAAATATCAAAAGGAACAAATTTTTTAGTTTGTGTAGGTGGCAGTATTTTGATAATAGTTTTGCCTTTAGTTCTTGCATCTCTTTCTCTTTTTCGAGAAATGGAGGGCTAGAACTTGGTTAAGAGATAATAGTTGAGGGAATAATAGTCGGCGTTTGTGAAAAGGCTATTGGCGTCGTGGAACTAGAAATAGTTTCTGATGAAATAGTTCTCAAGGAGGTAATAGTTTTGAATAGTTAAGCAACAACAAGGTTTCCTTGTTCAAGATCTTTTTGCATATCAGTCAGGATTTCAGTAGTTCCTTTCGAAAGTTCATCGATCTCAGTTCAGATGTTGGTGACGATGTCTTGGATTCCTATCTCAAGATGCTTTAAATTTTCTATAACAATTTGTAAATATTCATTAAAGTCAATAGTAATCTCTTCAAGTTCCTTGAGCTTTCCTGGAGTAGTCATAGTTGGCTTTGCTCGTTAAATAATCTACAAGAAAATTGTGATTTCCTGAAACATGCTCATAAACATCGTTAATCTGAGATAGGTAGAGAAAAGAGTTTGTAAGATATTCAGAATATAAGTATAAGTTTGTTCAATTTGTATCCTATCTGTTCAGTTCAAAGAAAAGAGTTTGTAAGATGTTCAGAATATAAGTATAAGTTTGTTCAGCTTGTATCCTGTCTGTTCAGTTCAGTTTATACCCTGTCCACCACGCTTCGCGCGGACTCTGTAAAGAAGTTGATAGTGAAAAAGAGGTTGAGGATAGTAGTTGCTGGGGGTCAAGACTCATGTTTAAATACTGAATAAAGGTCTTCATCAGTTGTGTCAAGTGCTTCATCTGTTTCGTCTGAGCTTATAGATTCATAACAGCTTGAAAGTATATCAGATGTTTTAAAAGTTATGGGATATAGTTCGTGCTGAATTTCATTAAATTCTTCAGAGAATAATTTACTAATGTTAGCTTTTCTTTTAGTACAATCTATAGATTTATGTCCCATTTCACCACAGTTCTAACATTGACAAGAAGTTGGTTGTTTGTTTCTTTTATAATATTTATTTTCGGGATGACAGTTTTCTTGGGATAAATTTCATGTCTAAAATGTTTGCTACTTTTTTGAGGTTTATTTATAGATTTTTCAATTTTAGCGTTATCGGGTTTTGCTTTCTTTGATTTAATAGTTTTCTCTTGAGAAAATTTTTTCGTTGAGGTTTTTCTTGGTGAAGTTTTAGTCACTTGCTTTTTGGGAGTTCGTTTTCGCTTTGGGCGAAAGTTTGGATAGTTTTCACAGCCATATTGACCAGGTTCATTAATATCTTCACAACATAAAGTTACCTCTTTAATGTGTCTTCGTTGAGTTTCTTGTAAACATAGATGCATCATTTCTTTATTTATTATAGTTTGGACAGTAGCTACAGATCTAAAAGTTGTAGGTTGTTTGGCAAAGTCTTCGAATTTGTCCAAAAAATATTGATTCCATGGATTGGAAAATTTATTTAAGAGCAATTGTATATAAGTTTCTTGATCTTCAGAGGATACATACAGTGTATAGTAATATTTGTTAAATTTACAAAAGAAGCTTTTAAAGTTGCATAGGTTACATATTCTTAGATTAATTAGTTTATAGAGCGCTTCACGTCGATTTTCAAGATTTGCATTTAAAAAGTTGTCCACATATTCATAACCTTCAAATTGTCCAATAAGACATTTAACCATAGTCCAGATTCCTTCTTCTATTCCAGTACTAGATTTCTTTTTACATCTATCTCAATTAAATTTAATATATTTGTAGATAGTCCTTGATACCAGTTATAGACAATTCCTTGAAAAGAGTTGATAATTAAGTTATATATTGCAGTTACATCTCGTCCTTCTTCGGCATATGTGGTTCATAGAGTAGATTTAATACCATAAGTGATTTTCAAATTTTTAAAGTTTTTCTTATATCAGTTACACAGTCAAGATTTAGAAAATATCTTCAAGCGGGTATTGGTTCTTGTAAAAGAGGGTTTTTGGGTTTAAATTCTTCGTTAATAGTTTGTCTTTTTGAAGTAAGTGGAGGTGGTTTTTTCTTATTTTTTAGACTTGGTGTTCTTCTAGATTGAAAAGAGTTAGAAGTTTCTCCGTGTTCATAAAAAGGATTTGGAGATGGTTGATTGCTTCCCGTACTTCCTACAACAGTTGGATTTCCTAATTGCATATTAACTTGCTTTACAATTTCAGTTATTTGTAGATCTTCAAATTCTTTTAATAGTTCTTCAATAGATTTATTGTATTCTCCCATTACGAAGCTTCTTCAGATTTGTTTTCAAGAGTTGGTAGTGACTTTAGTTGTGGAAGTTCCTCTACTGATTTTAACAGTTTTTCTTGATATCTTTTGATATATCTTTCGTCATCACTTCTTGGTATTATTTTTTCTGGTAGTTTTATTTCTAACGGTCTATATTCTTTCTTTTGTTTTGGTTTTAATATTCCTTCAAAAGTTATATTCATAAGTTGCATTTGTATCACTAGTTGTTTAATAGTTTCATTAATTTCTCGTATTTCATTTTTGACAGTTCGTAGTTCGGCTTCAATTTGAGGAAAACTCATAGTGTTTTTTAGGTTTTGTGTAACATTTTTGTATAGGCTTTTTTCTTTTTCATAGAAGAGTTAGTTTGTCTTCGTATTTCGAAATTAGTTCTTTTTAATTTTTTGGATATGGTAAATTTCAGTTGTGTATAACTTGAAGTACCTAACTAATTTTCTTGTTAAGAAATAGTCTAGTTTTTCCATAAAGTTTCTGGGATCTTCTAAAGATAAATCCGTTGCTATTCTTTTTTTAGTATAGTTTTTAATTAAAGGTAATTATTCCCATATAGTTTTCATTAGTTTCTTGCTCTTGTTCTAATATTGTTTCTGATTCTTCAGTGGTCATTTTTGTTTTTATTAAAGAGAGTAAATACAAATAAGTTTTTTCAATTTTCTTTCAAAAGCTGGACAGTTGTATCTATTTTGGCACAAAAATTTTATTAGTTGTAATATATCAGTGTTTTCATAGATTCCATATTCAATTTTTTGAGTAAATTGGTAAAAAGTCATTTTTAAGAGTTTGTTGAAGTAATTCATTTTGATTTTAAAGTTTTGTTTTAAAAGTAATAGCTATTTTTATACTTTAGTCCTATTTGGGAGGGGCCAAGCCCGCAAATAAGCCAAACTTCAAGGACTAAAGTATAAAAATAGCTATTACCTTTAAAACAAAACTTTAAAATCAAAATGAATTACTTCAGCAAACTCTTAAAAATGACTTTTTACCTATTTACTCAAAAAATTGAATATGAAATCTATGTAAACACTGATATATTACAACTAATAAAATTTTTATGCCAAAATAGATACAACTGTCCAACTTTTGAAAGAAAATTGAAAAACGTTTATCTGTATTTACTCTCTTTAATAAAAACAAAAATGACCACTGAAGAATTAGAAACAATATTACAACAAGAGCAAGAAACTAATGAAAACTATACGAGAATAATTACCTTTAATCAAAAACTATACGCAAAAATAATAGTAACTTATTTATCTTTAAAAAATCCCAGAAACTTTATGAAAAAACTAGATGATTTCTTAACAACAAAATTAATTAGATACTTCAAGTTATACACAACTGAACAACCTGTAAATGTAAAGCATCTACAAGGAAATATTAGACTACGACTCATGACGCAAGATGTTATAGAAAACTTTTAAAATGAAATCCCCCTGAAAGATCGAAATCTAATAAAATATGTTCATTTACAAGGATTGCAAATTACTGTCAAAGCATGTTTTAAAGAAGGAATTAACTCACCTAGCATCTTATCACTTCATGATCAAAGATTTACAAATATTCAGAATAGCCATCTTGGAACTTTACAAGGAAACTTAATCTATAAAAAATTAATTTTTGAATGCTATCCAAACTATTCAGTAGCATTGCGTAGCAAAAATATTGAAGATACACTAAATTTACAATTTAAACTTTTAACAGATATAAGTTTACAACATGGAAATGATGCATTATCTTTCTACTACAGAGGACTTTACATCTTTTCAAATACAAATTTTCCAATTAAGGAAGAAAAACAAACTGGAAAAATAACTATTGACCCTATCTTTTCAACCGTAAGTACTGTTATTGCACAACCTATGCAAGAAGCGAGACTACTGACTCTAACCAACTTCCGATTAGTCGACGAAGAACCATCTACTAGTTATGAAGCCCCCCGACTATCTTATACATATAAAGGAATAAGAATAATTCATCAACCTCTTCTACCTAAGAGCTTTAGCACATCAAAAATACCCTGTTTTCAACCCAAAACTATTACAACACTTAACACTAATTCAACTTATAAAGTTAAACTCGCCTATTTCAATGGACAACTTTTTATAGATAACAAAGTTTTAATCGACACAGGAGCATCTCAATGTCATTGTATACCCTTACCTATCCCGGTCTTTACCACCAATAACTATAACTTTCTTACTTATGATGGACGCAAAGCAACTTTAACTCAAAAGGCCAAACTTTTACTGAAAACTCTAACCTCTACCTTAATTGAATTTGATTGTTATATCGATAACTCCGTCAATAATGATCATTATCACGTTTTACTCGGAATGAACTTTTTGGATCATTTTGAAACTTATGAGATAAAACCAACTCACATCATCTTACAAACTAAGCAAAATTCCATTACTCTTGAAAGAATATGAAATAACTACAAATTCCTATCCTTATTTATATTGAGACCATCGTAACAGAACTCGATATCACAACTACCGCCTTAATTGATACATGTTCCAAAGTAACCTTTTTCAAAACTTTTTACTACCAAATTGGGAAAAATTAACCTCTAATCGCCAAATTTGAATTCAAGGCGTCCATCCCACACCTACCTATTTAAACCTCATACAAAGTAATGTGTCTATTATTCTCGGAAATAAGATTCTTACTATCCCTTTGGTTTTCCAATACAATTCAGGTTATGATATCCTCTTAGGAAATGATTTTCTCAAACAATTTGCTAAATTTACACAAACTCCTTATACTACCTATTTCACTACCAAATGTGGCCATACCTTGAAAATCCCTACCTTAAAACATCCCTACAGAGTACGCACGAAGCATGGTGGACAAGGATATAAACAACTTGCACTCTCAATTCAAATTCAGAAACCAACTTTTCACGTAAATATCCTAAAGAAAGAAGATCTCATCACCAAATTAAAACAAATCTATTCTGACAATCCTTTACAGTTCTGGAAACCAGAACATCCCAGAGCAAAAATCGTATTAACTCAAGAAATCTATATTAAATAAAAACCTATGCTCTACTCTCCAGAAGATATAAAAGGATTTTCAATACAAATAAAAGAACTATTAGACAAAAGCTCAATCCGACCATCCAAAGGCATCTATTCATCTCTAGCTTTTATGGTTATGAATGAAATATAAAAAAGAAGAAATAAAGCTAGCATGGTTATCAACTATAAAAAACTAAATCAATTTTCTAAAACAGACAACTATTTTCTACCAAACAAAAATGTTTTACTTAATCTAGTCAAAAATAAAAAATACTTCTCCAAATTTGATTGTAAATCTGAATTTTGGCAAATCAAAATGGAAGAAGACGGTATAAAATATACTGGTTTTAGTACTCCTCAAGGCTTTTACAAATGGATTGTTATGCCATTTGGACTAAAAAAAATGCACCAAGAATATTTCAAAGAAGAATAGACAATGCATTTAAACATCTTAACTCTTTTTTGTAATCTATGTGGATGATATCCTAATAAGCTCTCCAACTATTGAAGAACATCGTGAACACATCCAACAATTTGCAGAAACAGTTATTAAAGAAGGAATCTGCCTAAGCGAGAAAAAAGCAACTATAGAACAAGAAAAAATTGAATTTTTAGGATTCAAATTAAGATCCAATGGTATCACTTTACAAACTCATATTTCAAGAAAAATCATGGAATATCCCAACAATCTAAGAACTAAAAAGCAAATTCAAGGATTTCTAGGACTTCTTAACTATGCGAGTTCCTATATCCCAGATTTAGCAAAAGAGAAAAAATATTTACAAAGTCTACTAAAAAAAAATAATACTAAAGGATGGACTGAGCATCACTCCCAAATAGTAAAAAAGCTAAAAGAAGAATGTAAAAATTTACCACAACTCAGACTACTCGAACCTGAAGATAATCTAATACTTCAAACTGATGCATCCGATAACGTCTGGTCTGCTATCCTAAAAACTAATCTGAATGAAATATGTGGTTATCATAGCGGAACTTTCTCTCAAACAGAAGAAAACTAAAATACTATGGAAAAAGAACTTTTAGCCATAACTCGAGGAATTAAAAAATGGCGTTTATTTCTATTACCAAAACCTTTCAAAGTTCTAACTGATAATAAAGCAGCAACTACGTTTGTACAACAAGCCTTAGATAATGAACCTCACATGAGGAAACTTCATCGATGACAAAATTTTTTTTTATCTCAATTTAACGCTATTTATGAGCATGTTTCAGGAAATTACAACTTTCTTGTAGATTACTTAACTCGAGAAGCCGAATATCTCAATGATTACACCAAACAAGGCTGAAGGAAGATGATTAGCTACTGATCTCGAACCCTTGAAATAACTATTTCATTCCAACTATTTCAGAGGCAAAACTATTTATGAACTATTCAATCAACGAAAGAAACTATTCCTACAATGGATACTATCAATTATTCTCTTGAACCACTACTATTCTACCTCAGAGATAATGATCTCTATTTCACCTTCTTTGCAGGACCCCGTTATAATGAATATGCTATTTTCATTCATTACCAAGAATGGTATCTTTCAAAAGAAATACCCTTCTACCAGTACTTCACACTTATCAAAGTCTACAAAACTCTTCTCCAAGATATCAATAATCACCCAGTACTTATTGTAATGCAAACCGGATATATCGAAACTGTTAGATATTACCATCAATGTTTTACCTATTGGACCGCTTTTGAGCCTCATATCTTTCGATTTGTCACAAAAATTATCCCCGATGTTCATATATGCTCTTTTGAACAGCACAACTCTCATGTGTTAATTCCCTTATGCTATAACATACGCTTTGATATTTCTTGTCTCAACCAAACAGACAATGATCTTCGTTGTAAACTGATTCAAGAATATTCAGAGTTCACAAAATTTCAAAAAGAAGAAGCAAAAAGACTATCATTACTAATAGAAAAAATTCAAAAAGAAACTTTCATCTCTGACGGCTAAGATTTTGCCTTAAGACAACCAGATGTAAGCCCAGGAACTTACCGATAACTATTGCTGAACTATTGAACTCTTATCTACTGAAATCTGAAACTGCCATGTAGAAGATGTCAGCACATCAATCCTTGCTGCTAAAAGAAGACCCACAAGCAATTAATTACGAAGACTTTTGCAACCGCACGAAGAATTCGGAAATTATTGCTCAGGTCACCATCAACTATGCACTTCAACTATTTGTCGCATCACCATCAACTATTCAACAATCATGCGAAAGACAGCCAACAAGCGTGCAAACTTTTCAAAAAGTTATCAAGACACTGTTGAACTCTTCAATTATTGTACTATTTACAGTTGTAAAGTTATTCCCAATGACATAAGCACTTAGGTCACAAAGGCCTCTCGAGGCACTATAAATATGTAGCTCTTAAGCTAGAAGAAGGTAGATTTTGGCAGAAGAAAAAGAGAGATTTAGAGTGAGAAAAAATATGAGAGCTTTTAGAAACTATTAGAAATCGGAGAGACTATTTGGAGCGGAGCTCCTAAAATGTTGTTCTAAATTTCCCTTTGGGAAATCAGCTTAATAAAGAGAACTATTCAGAACTTCTTACAATTCTTACCTCCTTTTTTAAGGTATCTCAAAGTGAGTTAGGGAATTTAAGGATTAAAGCAGGACCTATGAGACCGAGGGAGGCATGGTGTAGCTTATTCTGAGAATTTCATATCGCAACGAGAGACACTGCGAAATTTTGAGGAAAGAGAAGGAGGTAGAGAGATCGAAGTAAGTCGAGTAAGGCCCGTGAGAGGAAGGGCGTGGCGGTAGATCTGCAAACTCCAGAGCTTTGCCTAAAATCTTGCGATCAAGGAGGTATAATTTCTTGAATGACTGATAGTTGGATTTATTTTGCTGAGATTACTATCATGTTTAGAACTCATTTTATCGTAACTTTGCTCAAACTATTGTCTCTCTTCAAAGAGTTTTAAACCTTTTTCTACAAAAAGTTACCATCCCCTTGTATTATTGGTATCAGAGCATTAGACGATCCGAACTTTTGCCTAACTATTAGTAACTATTGAAATTTAATTGTTGTATCCAACTATTACAGGTAAGTAACCGTACCAGAGGTTAGTAACTATTCAAGCGTAGCCATGCAATAGCTATAAAACAACTATTAAGAAACCCATAAAATACACAGATTAAATTAAAGAAAATTAACGTAGTAACTAAAATAGGAATTTAGTAACACTAATATGAAAAGAAAAAACTCATAAGCAAGTAAAACAGTCAAATGAGAAACTTGTAACACTTATTAGCAATTATTGTTTCAGGAACTGTATACAACTTTAGAAATCATTGAAATGGGCGACAAACTGTTATGCAAAAACTATTCACTTTTGGCAAAAAACAAACCACGTGAAACTTTTGAAATTATATGACTATTAATGGCAGATATACCAAATCACTCATATGCACAACATCATTCACTAAAAAACTCTCATTTTTCCAAAGCTAGTTTTATTGCGTCTTTAAGAGATGACTATTATAAACTAAGAATAAAACATCAAAACTTACTTCAATTATCTTTATCAGAATACGAAGCTAGAAAAAAATACGTTAACTCCTTCTGAGCAAAAGACTTACAAACACTATCATAATCTATTAAATCAACTAATTTGTGAAAATACTAAAACTGCTAAAGAACCAGACGAAATGTTAAAAGACTACCTTTCTCTATATAGCATTGGTTAAATTTTATAATGAACTTTAAACATAAATTCCAATCTACATCTAAATTAGATAGATATGGCGATTATATAACTGGAACTCAAAGTTATCTACCCAAGCTAGAATATTATACTAAAGAACAGGCTTTTGAATTTTTAAGAACTTTTGATTGTATAACTAGAAATATACATCAACAAATGCTAACTCATTATAAAACAAGATTAAATCAACTGTTACTTTTACCAGAAACTGTTGAACCAAGAAATAGAAAAATCTTCAAAGATAATATTGTACTATTAGAATTAACTTTTATATGCACTATTTGGTATCAAGGAAACATGGACATCAATGACTTTCAAATCACTGACTATTCAGACGACGAATATTAAAAGAAACTAAAACAAACTAAAAGGACAAAATCGTATTTTACTGTTTAAAACAAAACTTAAAACGTAAAGTATTGAAAAAATTTGAATTAAAAGAAAAGGATAAAATTGTAATTTCGCATAATAAAAACAAACTTTCAATAACGTCGGGTTGAAAATTGTCATCCCTAGTCAAGGATGTATTTTCAAAGTTTGGTATGTATTTCACATCGTGTATGTTCCACATCCGGTGACAGAGTTAACTGATAAGCTGTTGGGTAAACTTTTGCTATGATTTTATGAGTTCTAATAAAACTTGAGCTATGTTTTCCTACGAAGATGAATCCTTTAATCCTTTCAATGGGGAAGACTTTTGGAAATACATTTCCCTCCTACTTGAAATCCAAACTTCTATTGTTAGAATAGGCCTTCTATCTATCTTAAGCCATCTTCTTGTTCTTTCATATTGGTCTTACATTTCCAGTTACATATTGAATTAATTGCGGTCCCAATATGATTGTTCTGTCCATTCCAACAAAGTGGTGTTCGACTTTTTGCAGCCATACATGGCTTCAAATGAGGCCATTTTTATAGTGATCTGGTAATTGTTATTGTAAAAGAATCCCACTTAGGACAAGTGTTTTTCCCATTTTTGTTAAAAATCCAAAAAGCATGCCCACAACATATCTTCTATAATTTGGTTAACCGTTCGATTGCCTATCTGTCTTAGATGATAAGCACCACTAAAATTGTAATTGTGCTCCGAAAGCCTTTTGTAGTGCCTTCCGGAAGCAAGCTTGACATCTAGGGTCTCTACATAGTACATGTCTTTTGGAATTCTGTGCAAGCGCACTATTTCCTTCATAGAATTGGGCTAGCTTGTCAATTACCCAAGTGTCATGTGCAACAGTAAAATGTGTTTATTGTGTAAGTCGATTCATAATGACCCAAATAATATTTCTTTTAGAAACTGAGATGGGTAATCCCATTATAAAACCAAAGATATAGACTCCCATTTCCATTCAGGTATGTCTGATGACCTTACTTCTGTTGAATCTAATTGGCTTTCTGCCTCATGCCTACAAACGGGGCTATTTCCCATTTCATGTTACTCAAGAAAATTTTTCTTTAAATCTGTATATTTGTTCCTCCTGAATGGATAGAATATTTTGAGCTGTGGGCTTCGGCTAAAATATTTTCGCTTATTTTTGTCTCTTGCGGCACACGAATCTTATTTTGGAACCTGACGATCGCTTGATCATCCATATTAAACCACAAAGCTTTTCCCTTTTTTATATTTTTATCATTAGTTTTATCTCATTGATGTTTGATTTGTCTATTGGATTTCCTTAGGTAAAGTAGGTTGTACCAACAACATTGCCAAATACCTGGAGTTTTGTTGGACGAGAACATCTCTACTTTCATTTTCTACACATCTCTCATGATTTCCACTTGATTGATCCACAAGGTGGTCATGAATGTTGAGTTTTGCAGCTTAATGCATCAACCACAATATTTTCCTCGCTCGGATGACACTACATCTATAGGTCATTATCCTTTAAAAGTTCTAGCCATCTGCGTTGCCTCATATTCAATTTTTTCTGTCTAAAGATATACTTAAGACTTCTTATTATAGTTAAAATCGCGAACGCACAATGCAGCTGTAGCTTGCAATGGTTGAGTCCGGGTCGGTCCCATGAGAAACTCGCTTTCAATCACCAAAACTAATTAAGCTACTCAATGTAGGCAGGTCAACTTTGAAGATTCAATAAACAGCTAAGAAAATGATAACAACTAATAATACAAATCGGGAAATACAGGATTAAGACACTCAGGTCGGAATTAACAACAGAATTATACTGACGAGTTAATTACTCGCTGAAGCATGCAACATGAACGAATATATTGTCAATTAAACTCATTCCCTTTCTCCTTCAAGGGTTGAAGACTAATCCTAACACTACATAACCTATTTTCATGGAACTAAGAGCTGAAGGACTATAAGATCCACAATCTCAAGTGCCAATTAGAAATTCAATTATTGAGGAAATTTTAATCTCCAAAGCAAAGTCAAAACATGTGCAAAATAAGAGCTTAGGCCAAGTTAAATGATTATGAGGGAACAACCAAATTTCCTCAATCCTAAGGTGAGAAGTAAAGAAATAAATGGCGATTTAGCTAAGGAAAATAGGTGAAAATATGGGCTTAACATTTCTATGATTAAGTCTTCCCCAAATTTTCCTACTTAAAAAGGAAAAAGGAACAACAAAATACAAAGTCAACCTATAAAACCCTGGGAATTTAGATGTTTATTGGTTGAGTTGTTTATGGAATTTCAAGGACAAAACTTCATTTAAGGGAGTAGAATGTAAAACCCTGAAAATTCATATTCATAATCCTCGAAAATGGTTAAGATGATCCTTAATTACTTCAACTTATACAAATTATTTTAGCGTGGACCTTCATTTAGTTAGAATTTTGGACCGAATTCATTTTTCATTTCAGGCCTAATCCAAGTTTTTGATGAAGAATTATTAATTTCAATTCTAAATTTGAAATTAATAATTTATAAAACTAAATTTTGAATTTTCGAAATAGCATTTTATTTGAGAAATTCAAATTTTTTTTTTATTATTTATAGTTCCCTCTCAAAAGTTCAAATTTTAAGTTTTAAAGACTTTTAATTAGAAGGTATTTAATATTCAAATTCGTAAAAAAAAAAAACCCTAGCTAGATCCCTTTTCCCTCCTTGAGCAAACGTGGAGCTCCCAAAAAAGAAAAGAAAAATCTACTGCTGCTATTCTACGTGAGCAAAACCCCCTTAATTGACCTTTTCTCTCTCACATACTCCATCTCATGTACTCTTTCCCACAACCCTAACTCATGCTCCTATCCCCTCTAGTTACCACCACCACTAGCAAACCGTTGCCGACATCCCACTGTGCTGCTAGACCAAGCCACCAAGTCTCTTTCCTCCTCAGTTTTTTTAGGTGAGAAAGTTTAGGGTTTTAGGGTTGTTTGAGTTTAAAATTTTTACGCACATAAAGAATCGATTTTTACAGCAAATTCACTTAATTTCTAGACTCTAAATACTTCTTTTCATGTTTATGATTCTTAGATTTTGGGTTTATTTGAAAGCATTCATACAAGCATTTCGCCTCCCACCTAGATATTCAAGGTAAAACATAAAACTTTCTTTTCAAAACCTCTCTTGAGGGGGTTTGGATAGGTTTTATTGATTTTAGAGTTGGTATTGATGATCAAGAGTAGTTTTAGATCAATTTGGGTGAGTTCAGTTGTATGAAAATCATGATTTTATGCATGGAATTTAGGGGTAGTCATTACCAGAAACTGCCACTGCAATGACCCAACTTCCCCGATTAAACTGCTTTTATTTGCTTTCCCAAAAATCGTAAAAATATTCGTGAATGTATATCCATGAGCCTAGTTTCAAGTGAATTTCAAATCATGAATTTCAGGCTTGAAACAAGGGAGAAGTAAATTTTCTTCCGAAACTATGCAATTCTAACCTGAAACTGGTTAGGTGAAAATAAGTAAATGTTTTAGCTCGTTGTGATAGTTTCTTGTTAATGTGTAGAGGACAAAAGTTATAGTAGATAGACTGATCTTTCCATATTATGTTTAATCATCTCAATATGAGTTTTTTTTAGGAGAAGTTATGGTCTCTGGAAGTTAGGTTAGAAATTGACCTGAAATTGTTTCCAAAACCCTAATGGCTTAAGTTTTAATAAATGATTTATTTGGGTGAATGAGCTTTTATAAGTTACTTGGGTTCTTGAAAATCAGTGTCTATGGGGTATTAGTCTCATTTATGTGCTCCTAGTGGTTTCGTTGACTTTTCGGTTGGAAGATTGCTTTTCTGTGTAAGGACACTCTTAAGCTGGTGCACATCGTAACTTTTTTTTTTGTAGTTTTATTGTTTGGGCCCAATACTCCAGTTCGAGCTCAAGCTAGGTACCTATGCTTCTTCGAGGTAATGTCTATGCATGCCCTAACTCTCCTTGGTTGCTCTTTTAAAATGATTTCGGGATGTTTATGAATTGTTATCTGACACTGTATGTCAAGGGGACCTTATGTATAAAATGTCAACTACAACTTGTGATTTTATGATTTTCTAAATGTGAAATATTACGAAGTGATTGAATATTTTACTTCAGCAGTTCATGTTTTGAGTGGTTTTGCTAAGTTACTATAGGATTGTTTGAGGTGGGTTAGGCTTTCAGGGAGCCAAACAGATTTATTCATAAAGTACTAAATCCTAAAGTGAAAATCCAAGATGAGTTTGAAGGACGGTGCCTCCTAAGATCAGGGTAGGTTTATCCTGATATTGAGACAAGTTAGCCTCCCCGAGTTATAACATGCAGTTTTCGAGTACGTGCCATTGCAGATAGACGTATGCCAAGATGGGTTTTGGTAACACATAAAGTTGTTCAAGGAAAGGCTATGAGACCCTCTGGTGGGGTCGCTTACCAAGGAAATTGATTGTTTTGACTTTTGATAATTGAAGGTTGAATACCTAGAACTGGTTAGGAATTAATCTTTTCAAACTGTTTGGATATTTCCCTCTCACCCCTAAATGTTTGAAATGAATTTAAGAAAGTCTTTTATAGTTAGGAGTAGACATTATTGAGCTCTGTATTCGCTATTAGAAATGTTTTTTTTTTTTAGGTACTGATGTGAATGCGAACGGGATGTGAACAAGGGTGAATGACAGTTTAGTTTAAGTCTTTTTATTTAGCATGATGAAATATTGGACCTTGTAAATTGACTAAGTTTGACATTTAGACCATTGAGTTTTCAAACCATTGACTACACTCTTGATCTTATTATTTTAAAGAACCTCCTGTTTTCCTTGTATTTCTTAATGAAATACGGCAGTGACACCCAACTAGATTTTTCCTTTGCATTAAATAGGCTAAACGTTAGTGAATAAATGAATTAGAACTTTTCAAGGCATCAAACAACTTAACATTTATAGCAGCCTCACTGTAAATTGTAAAATTACAGAAAGACTAGTTCTAATTGACCCTAAATTTAAAAATTCTAGACTACCTACTATTCCACAAAAACGGAGAATGAAAGTTTAGAAGGGTATTTTACTTTAATATGTACAATTCAAATTGAAAAAAATTCTCCAAACTTGCCTTGTTAAGATATTCAGATTTTGGACATAGAGTTCATAACAGATAATCTAATCTATTTTGGTGCCTAGGTATGTGATATTCTAAGAGTGCACTCGCTCTAAAATTTAAGCCTTGGTAAGGTTGCTCTATCTTTCTCTCTTGATAGAGTGATCTTGAATCATCCAAGATACTTACAATAGCTATGTTGTTCTTCCTTCCTTTGAAGTTAGAGTATCTATGATATCTTCCGAGATACCCAAAGTTCATTGGTTTCCCTATGAGCAAGTGACTTTGATATCTCTTGTGGTTCCTAGAGTTTCTCAATTCTCTGGCCTTTGGGCATTCCAGTCTACTCTTAGCTCCTTTTTGTGATGTTCCTTTAACAAAGAAGTTTTTATCAGTCTTTTTTTCATTTGAGGCATCATACCTAAGAACTTTTTGTGTTAATGAGAGCACGTTGATAGCCAAGCCACCTAACCAAATTTTCATATCCTATGTCAAGTTTTGAAATATATTTTTACAATTTTCATAATAAATCTTTGCAATCACCTTATAGTGTCCTCAGATTTAGACTAACTCCAACAGATATCATGCACTACACACTTTTAGTTGTGTTGGCCATTCGACAACACAACTAATCTGCCCACCGACATTGCCCATTCAGGAAAGGTCTCTACTAGGGTTAAAACAGAGAATACTAAAATCCACATAATTCTATGAAATTGTCAAATTCCATGCAATTATTGATTTTGCAATGATTTAGGCATCAAAGACATTAACTTTATGTGATCTCTTGGATTTATTCATATTTTCATGCTAAAAGTTAATAAAAGAAAGCAATAAACTTAGTGACCACACTAGTTTATACAATATCTTTATAAGTTGATATGAAGATCCAAATCAACAACAAATCACATCCTAGCTTAGCAAAACATTCAAAATAATTCAGTTATTATCTTGCTTTTAGAACCTTTAGGACCTACCTCAACATCAGTCAATCAATTATGATTTTCTAAACATCTAACCTTTGCCAAGCATGAAGAAGTCTGGTCCAAAAACTTCTTCAAAAGGATTGGTGACTATGAAGCGAGAGGTGAATTATGAAGATAAATCGTGGAGAGTTGTTGGAGGAAAGGTCCACACTTCTAGCAACAACATTTGGCTAGAGCAATATCAATCTCTCTGACAAAGGAGAAAGAAGACTAGAAGCAGCATAGTCACTCTAGCAAGGAGAGGTAGAAATTGTGTATGTGTGTATGTGTGTGGGCGTGTGTTATTTCAAGGAAAAGGAAAGGCTCCTTTTACAGTGGTAGGGGGTGAGTAAATCCTTCTAGTGTTTAGATGTTCTGCAGAAATCTAAATCCATAACACAAACCCAGAAAAGATCTCAGGATCTCTTCCTCTACCTTGATAGTCCGAGAAAATAAAGTAGGGCTCATTCTCGTGTCGTTGGGTCTAGATGGAAAGTAAACTTCTATCTCGTAGACCAAACCTGGTAGTGTGCCAGGCCAAGGCCTACCGATGCACCTGGGCTTACGTCGGGTTAAATATGGAAATTTTGAGAGTATAATTATGATGAAATAGATCACCCGCTAGTCTGTCCCTTACTATTGTAATCAGGAGATCGAAGGTTCGTGTACATATAGTTGCAAATAGCACAACAAACATGTTTTACGCCCATTTACAGTCCCCTTTTTTGTGAACTTTTAGAGAAAAGAAAGTGAGAAAATATTTTTGAAATAATTTTTAATTATTGTTTTATGGAAATACTAGCTTTAAGGACCTTGGGTTGCAACATTCTATCACCAGATAAAAAAAGTAGATATTGTCAGCAGGTTGCCAATCCATGTATCATGCAACATGTCATTAGTCTAAATCGGAGGACACTATAAGGTTATGTCGTTAAATATGATAACTTCATAATAAATGTTTGCAGTTACCTAAACTTACCTATTACCAAGTCAAACATAACCTGGCAAGATGGGAACTAAAAGTGTATAGTGCATGATATTTGTTGAGCAAAGATTTAATAAATAATATGCACAACACAACTTTCTGATGTACAAAATATAAATTAGTTTATTTTGAGTGCAGCCCTATTCAAGAGGATATACGTTCTTGTTTACATCCCCTTCTCCAGAGACCACCTTTTGATTCTGACCCATTTTGGTTTTATTTTCTTTCTTTGTTTGGTTTTACATTGATAAGATCTTATATAATTTGGGTCAACAATTATCATGTTTTAATATTGAAGTACCAATATCCATAGCTTAATTACATCAGATAGTGGTTGCATAGGAGGATCAACCTAGTCATAGTTCTTTAAATTAATTTGAATTATTTTAATTTTAGTTAATTTAATAACCATAATTTAATTTGATTTGGCTTTGAATTTCATTTATTTGAACTAGATTAACAGGCACAATTTTGATTTAATTTTGTCATTTGTTTTTTTACTTGAACAACTAAGCTAAAATAAACCTTTTAGCCATTTCACAACAAAATTCTTAACATTATGACTAAGTCCTTTTTGGGGTCGATCCTTTTATTTTATTATTATTTTTTTACTTTTCAATTACACCTGAAATTTATTCATAGGCTTCCTACGTACTTTTAGTGAGACCAAATGGACGTAGTTCTTAACCCAAAATTATTTCTTTATGCTTACATTACAGAGAGGGAAAAATTGGTGAGCTTGCTTGTATATTTGACTTGGGTTTGGTCAATTTGGTGGACTTAGGATTTGAGAAAGATTTGATTTTTTTTTTAAGGAGCTTTGCTTTTCATTTGCCTTGGTTACGTAAAGTTTAACCAAGGCTCACAGAATTGTGATTTGGGTCTTTTGTGAAAGAAGGGGGAAGATAAATAAGAATTTTTGGCCCATTTCATGGACTTCAAAATTTAAGAGGTTGGTTTCTGTATTGTGAGGCTTGACTTTTTTATCGTTTGAGTAGGTAAGGTGCAATCAACTTGAAAAAATTAACTTTTTGTGAAGAGAGGGGTATCATTTTGAGCCCATTTGAGGATTTAGATTTGGACTAAACTCGAAAAATTTAATATTGAGTAGACCTAATCAACGGCTTGGGGACCCGCCCGATCTGTCCCGACTCGACCCTAAAAAATGAGGGTCAGGGTCGACCTTTTTTGTCTCCGACCTGCACCGACCCTTAAATTAAGGGTATCCGACTATGATGAGGGTTGGGCTTAGGTAAAGGTTTTGACCATCTGACCCAACTCGTTGACCTTCATTTTTTAAAAAAATAAAAATAAGATACTTTCGATTTCATTTGTTCAAAACTTTTTTGCTTTCACTTTCCCATCTTCCTTAGCATCTTCCCCCCCCCCTTCACCTCTCCAAATCTCACTGGTTCATAACCTTCTAAAGCTCTACTCTCTAATGTTTAAAGTAGTCATTTTAGTGAACTAATCGGTCTATTGGTTTAATGACTAACTTACGCATTAGAATGTTTGTAGTTGCGATACACTTCATTAGAGTATTATATTATCGTTTGAATTTTTATTTTGTAAGATGTTTAATGTTGACCTTTATAATAAAATGAAAACTTAGTGAAAAATCTCATTTTCTATAACGGAAGATTTGAGAGTTGGGTCTGACCCGATGACCTGAGGGTATCCACAGGGTCAGGGTCAAGGTCAAGGTTATGCCGATCCGCGTGAGGGTCGGGTAGGGTCAGGGTCAAGAAAATCCTGTCTACCGACCCTCATGACCCGACCCTCAATTTGATCATGTCTAATATCGAGCTTTTTACGTATCCTTAGTGAAATCAAGTAACCGTAGTTCTAGTCGATGCTTGACTTATACAAAATTTGTATTCACCTTTTATGAGTTTTGTTCATGTATCAATATTATATCCATCTGCTCATAATTTATGTTTTTCATCCACATCAATTTGTTATATCATAGCCTGGCTAGTCTTATACAAAGTAAGTGGCTTATTATTTTTGGACAAAACACTTGATCTCGATCAAGAGGGCCAACCTTTTTTTTTTTTGTGGACAATCCGACTCTTTCTTTTTATGAGTATGCGTTGACCACCATTCAACCAAAACCCAGTACCTCTTTCTTCTTTGTCTTTAATGAAGAACCAACCATGACAAATTCACCTTCTTGTTCTCCCTTTTCTTGTTCAAGTTTCTTAAAGCTTGGCCTGCCACTCAATCATTATTGGAAGACTTTATGTTCATGATTGTGATTTTATGTGATTCTACCAACACTTTTTTGATAAATTCATAATTTCTTTTGTTCCCAAACAATTTGTTGCCATTAACAAGACATTGTCTTGTAAAAGCCACAAGATGTCAAGTTTAAGACTCGAGGCTTTTAGTTTATCTAATCTTGCTCTTGCTGGTATCTCTATCTTATTTCAATTGGTTGAAAGCAATGCTTTTAATTTATATATATTTTTTTCATAACATTTCTCAAAACAGAGATATGTATCAAGGGACTTTCTAATCTGATTTTCATTGTTTCATGTTGCTTTGTCAGGCTATCACAGTATGTTGCCCCATAGTAGAGTATGGTCTACACCTGGTTACTTCTATGCTTGAAGGTCTGATGAGCGCAATAACTTTTATGGTTCCGTCAGGAACCGAGATCTAGCAGGAGCTACTCATGTTGAGGTCCGGCAAGACCAATGAACCAAT
This sequence comes from Selenicereus undatus, assembly GCA_017589665.1. NCBI lineage: Eukaryota > Viridiplantae > Streptophyta > Magnoliopsida > Caryophyllales > Cactaceae > Selenicereus > Selenicereus undatus. The sequence goes on from JACYFF010031959.1 coordinate 23,416,190, forward strand.
AGGATTCAAGTTTGGCTTGCAGGACCCGAGTTTGGGATTATGGCTAAATTGGACAGGATTCGAATTGTCAAATTATGACCCGCTTCCTCCTTCATAGTTACTTGGTTTATTCTTTGCTTGTGATTGGCCATGGTGGTGTGAATAATCCATATACTGAACATGAACAAAGATGAGGATTTGTTGAACTCCATCATCTTCTTACCTTCGAACCTCTGGTTTGCATAAGAAAAGAAGATGAGTGTTTTCTTTGAATACCCTTTTCTTCACCAGTTAGGACTTTGGTCTTTGCCTCTTTTGCTTTGTACTGTGGTTCCTCTCTTTTCTTGACCCTTCTAGGTTTCTTTTTTTTTTTCCCTACTAGTCTGGGCCCGTGCAAAAGCACGGAGCATGTTTAAATGGACAATTGATGACTATATATGTTATCAAAAAATAAATAGATAGTTGGTGTGGACATAATTAATACTATAAGTCAATGAAGACAAGGGGAAAACCCAATGAAAAAAATAAATATACAACTACTTCGTGCATAAACAATATGATTAACAATTAAAAACTGTATCACCATGGAAGAAGTTCATATAAGTATGATTGACATATTAGGTAGTGAATTTAGTATGAAGCACGCTAAATGGGATGATGATAAGTTCAGCAATGACGCTAGTGATGAAGAATCCACCTCCTTCTCTTGTACCTGAAACAAACATCAAGATTTAGTGATAATTTGATTAACAATGATAGAAGGGAATTTTATATATACATATTATGTACCTGGTGTACCTAACATTAGTATGTCGTATGCAATGGACATCTTCCTCCCAATTGACTGGCACAATAAGAGCGATAGGAGCTTCAACTTCATCCCGGCGTGGAGGCTCTATAATGAAAACCCAAGGTTTTCCTATGTAATCATCTATAATTGCATAAAGCGATAGATGACCATATGGCTGTGGACAATAGTAACACAGGTTAGGCAACGGTGGAACAATAACTTGGGTGAACATGACAAGGAGTGACAATGAGAATAGCTGCACTACATACATATCCAACTGTGTAGTGGTCGTATGTAAAAGAATTTGAGCATCCTCATGAAGAACAGTGAACTCTTTACAACCTGTAATATCTTGTAATACAACTCTGAAGATGAACCTGTATTTTTGAATTAAAAAGGGATGGTTACACTAATGCAAACAAAAATTTGAGAAAGCATAACAGACTATGAAACAATAGAGAATTATAGAAGCACACCTGTTCTGAGTCAAACTTGGTGATCGGCATGTGCAGTATGGTACATTAAGCGTGAATACATAAGTGTGGACACTTTTGTTGCAATTAGTGCAAGCGTCGTAAAGCAGCGGGTGGATTTCAACAATATATGCAAAAATTCAGAAATATCTAACCTGGATGTAATAAAATATGAAAATTATGTGATATTGAATGAATGTATGTAAGCATAAGGAACAATTGTTGAATAAAAGTTTAGCTTACATTTGGCACAGTAGCATATTCATATAATCTAATCCGTTTAGCTGCAAACAATTTCTCTAGATGGCACATGTGTAATGTTGTCATACACATGAAATCGAAATGCTTCATCACACCTGAACTGCCAGAGTACCTAATACATACATGAAATGTAACACGTGTGAGGTCAAGTGTATATAAGGTGTATAGAATTAGAAAACCTAAATTAATGTAACATGTTGTGTATACCATCCTTCAAAGTCTTCTGTTGCTTCAATATCTAGGTTTATCAGCAATCTACTAATGGGCAAAGTAGAAACTGATATTCCTACAGTTATATTACAGGAGAGAAAATGTATTACTGAAATATACAATCAGAGTTATGGAAATTAGACAGTTTTGTGAATGACATTATATCAAGTAGACGTACAGTTACCTTCATAATTTCTAATGTGCACTCTGGAAGCAAGAAGTATATTTTCAGCAGTCAAATGTTGCTGAATATAGGTGCCCTCAACTTTCGCAAAATCTCCCCACAAAGTCAGTCTCAATGGGTGCATCCTGCACAGATATATCATATGTACTAATCTTTATACAATTGAAATGTAACAATAAATCTTTACAATTCTTAATTGATCACGATCCATACTGCATGTCACAAAGTAATAATTCACGTCGTGCAGTGCCTCTATCTCTGGTCATTTGCAAAGGATATATAGCTACTATCATCCCTATGACGTCTATAGAACAACAGGGAATGAGAACATTGTAAAGAATACAGAAGAAATGTATGCATAAATTTAGATAACAAACTTGACTGTGTGAACAATACGTACCAACAACATTATCAGGTGTCCGAAGACGTCGAGGGATCTCGGTGCTTTTTAAATTATGTTACTTGCAATCCAATTTTCTGACATAAATACATTAATTGTCTCATCAGTGTGTTTGTTTAAGCAACTTGCCTAAAATTAAGGTAATGTGATAAGAGCTAACTTCAGAAACTATTTGTCAAAAATTTGATTCGATCTCGCCTACATTAATCTTTGTATCCCATACATAACCAAAAGAACAATGAATTATTCCTGTTGGGTAAACAAATATTTAGGAATGAATATTTACCAACAAATATTTAAACTGCATAATCGTCGTTGACTTTCCAAATGAATATTTACATTAATCTTTGTACCCCCCTCAAAAGAAGAACTTAGAAAATAATTACTTATGAACAACTATTTAAACTTAAAAAGTGAACTTTACACAGGGGGTTGAAGAACAAAAGGAGAATGACTTGCATATAGTGATGTATATAATAGATTATCGATACAAAGTCCTCATATTGATCCAATCACCGCTATAAGAATTTAATATTCTTAGCTTATCTAACCAAATAACAATATTCGAACCAAAATGACAACATTCAAGCTAAACATATTATGAACAGAACTATAAACTTTAGCACCATTAATCATAAACAAAACTTTTCATATATAAAAGGAATGCCTACAACCAACTAAGGAGCCCATGTCTGATATGTAGTCACTTGAACACCCATTTAAGGGTCTTTGCTTTAGCTATCATAACATCAAAGGAGCCTACAACCAACTGTATAACTGGAATAATGCCTCTTTCATACTAAGCAACCACACCAAATGTCACGTAACCCAGCCTTTCGAAAAATGCAATATTAACAATAATTTGATGGTGTCTTCTCTGAACTCTTTGAAAAATACAACATTAACGCAGCTTTTGGTGAAAACATTTTTTAATTCATTTGATGAATGTCTCTACCCTGCACCAAGTGTCCAAATTTTTTGCTCTTTTTTTTCCCACGTGAGACACAAAAGCCAATGTAAATGGGACTATATTTAGGTCTTTGGTAATAGTTTCCCAGGACATTTACTAATTGCAGACTACCACCTACGAATTTTAATTATACAGATGTAGACTTTATCTTGCCAAAAATACAAAGATGTAGATTATCTTGCGTTTTAACTTTCAAAAGAGGAGTTGAAGGGTGTGAGAAGAGTGAACCAATATTATCTAGTTTTTGGTTGAAAAATACCATTAAAATATAGCTACACCATGCTTCAAATTACAATTTCATGTGACTATCAATTTCTTTTAGCCACCCACTACTGGCCATCAAAAGAAGCAAAACACACCAATGGGCATAATTAAATGGAAAATTATTTACATTGACTATAAATTCAAATTTGATGCTTTGTTAATAAGTCAAGAAAATAATAGGTTTGGATAAATAGGCAGAAGGGAACAGAGAGTGGAGAAGGCCTCGTGTGCAAGAAGGACCCCGTCACATTTCTAAGAGGCTTCTTCCTCCGTTCCTGAGATGGAAGTTTATTCTAAATCTCACAATGAACATAGGTTTCCTTCACCATCTCCATCTCTTGACTGCATAAGATTGACAAACAAATAGATACCCATCAAGGAAGAGAAATTGATATATCTAATTATAGTCCTATACAATTGAAATTAATCACAACCATATTTTTTTTTCCCTTATCAAGAAGAGGAACTGAAGTTGCCTTCATTTAATATAAACGAAATCAACTGATATAGTCCTATATAATTGAAATTAAGCAGAGTGAGAGATTGTTTGTTTCCTCCATGTGAAGAAGGGGAACTAAAGTTGCCATCATTTAATACAAACTGAAGGTCAGCTTAGCAAACATGGAAATAGCATAATCAGCATATCTACATGCAGAGCAACATATCAACTAAACCGTAAAAAGTAGCCCAAAAAATAACAAAATTAAAACACAAATAAACAGTAGTGAGAAGGGCACGGCAATCAGCAGCTAAATTCCATCCCCGAATCCCCTATTATGCACACATAGGGAAAGAAAAACTATCAAGTGAGAACTCAAAACTTTGACATGCAAGGAAGCAGAGCTTTATATCCTACTCCCCACACTTGAGATGTTTCTGTGTATTGTAGTCAATATATATATAACAGGGGTCCGAAGTATTCAAGCCAATTAATAAGAAAAAAAATCAACACCAAAGGGGGGCAGGGTTCGATTTTCTTACCTATTATGGTGTTTCAACATATCCACATCTGCAAATCAATCCAAAAAGCCAACCTAAAATAACAACAATACAGTAAACAAAAGGTACATGTAAAATCTAAGACTAAGACTAAGAAACAAACAAACTTTCAAGCCAAAAAAAATTAATATTATTTAATAAAAAGATATAAACCAGAGGCAGAGACAAAGATTAAAGACCACCAAAAAAACACATTTATGGAGCCAAATGCAACTCAATCCGTATAGCCTCAACTTCTCACAATACAGCCCCATGCACTTCCTTTATCTCTTTATTCCACTATAGCCCCATGCACCTCCTTTCTCTCTCTATTCCACAGGTGACCACCTCTCAATGCCCCATACTTGAAAATTGGTAGGGGAAGCTTACCGAGAAAAATCATAAGCGAAAAATGTTGTAGAAAAAAGTTCTTACTAATTAAGATGAGTTTTTCATGTGAATCTGCTCAATTCCAGAACAAATTCCTCAAATGACTCTCGGATAAGTCAATATAACATTACTAATAAATACAGGGTTCCCCAACTTAAGAACCTAATTACCCTATTTGCAAATTGCAATTGATGATGTTTTTATGCATACCTTGAAAGCACTTTTCACTTCGTCTTCTCTATCTTCAATTCGAAATTGTACTCTACAAATCAGAGGAAAATAGAAAGGAAGTTATGGAGGATGTGAGAATCGGGGTGGGCTGGGTGGTTGATGAAATAATGCAGAGGAGTGGAAGTTAATTAGAGGACGGTTCAAGGGGCCAGGGTTAGTTGATCTGTGAGGGAGTTATTTTCAATCTTTTCAATATTTTGGGGGTTTTTGTTTTAATTCAAAATAGGTCATGTGTGTGGTTTGGGCGGGAGTGCACAGAAATTCAGGATTTCCTATTTCCTGAATTCTCAGCATTCCATCCATTCTAGCATTTGTAAGATAAAGATTTTCTCCGTCTGTAACCTTCTTCTTTTGGGTCTGATTCTCATTTTTTATAAGAAATTACGAAGTAATTACTTTGACTCCTAGTTTTACTACAAGAATTAGTCTGACGGAGGACATGGGAAGTTGGAAACCACCATGATTAACCACCATTTTTGCTTTTTATTTTTCCTTGATTTTATTTGTTTCCACTTTACTGACGTATTGAAGTCAAAGGCGGTCGAAGGGCTAGTGCAATCTTTAGTAGAAACAAACAAAAACTTGGGTTGGATTATTTTATTTTATGGGCAATGGGACAACCAAAAGAGATGTAAGAGGCCAATTTTTTATTTTTTATTTTTGGTTTAAAAAAAGGACCGGTTTGGTCATATATGCATTTTGTGGTATTTTTATTTCATTTGACTTTTAAGTCAGACCCACTTCTTTTTTTTATAGGTAATTTTTAACCTCAGTTTAAGAACTTTTTGTTTTATTTTTTGCTATTAGGGCATAATTATTATTTAAATACTATGTCTCAACAATTTAAAGGATGTCAAAATTTCACGTTCAATAATATCCGTATCAAACAACAAACAATCTGGCTAGTCAACGACGCTGACAGAACAAAATTGAACAAATGATAACAGTAGCCTCTAGATGGGGGGCCGCAAGTTGTGGTTTAAGGGGTAGGTGGCTCAACTGATGAGGTCGGGCGGCATAAGATGGATGCTCACTATATAGTTTACCTCAACAAAGACGTGTACCAAGGTCATTTCTTATTAGAGAGACATAAGTAAGAGAAAAAAGAAAGGGAAAAGAGAAGCAAAAAAGAAAAAGGGGACAATAAATTTGTTTACAACTTAAAAGTATGCAATACCACCTGAATAATCTCCTAAAATAGGTGACCAAATGAAAATGAAATAAAATTAAGAAGAGAAACAAAGAGAGGCTATTTGGACCAACAACAAGTCGGCGTTATATTCGCATATATACATCCAGGTACATGCACAAGTTAATTGTTGAGATTTCATGCCATCTCTCCATTTTTGATCACCTAAACCATTACGCTTACCATAAAAATCCCTCCAACAGGCAAAATCTTAAAGTCACATGTTGTTTAGAACGATGCTTGGCCTTATTCCCATCTAGATATGAAGTAGCCATCCTTGGGTGCAATCCTCTCATTTAAGCTTAATGAAGACTTTTGGAAAATAAGGCTTTAACTTAACAAAGCAACTTAGTTTTATGAAAGTTCCATTACTATTTGACTTGAATATCTGATCCTAGCTGTATCTTGTGCCCCTTTCTACCCTACGTTTATATCTAATCATCACTACAAAGCCTTTTCACCTGCCAAATTCGACCTCAAACATGGACTTAAATTTGGAATTTTTGTCTACGTAGACGTCTGTAAATGACAAGTAAGGGCATAATGCACTACATAAAGAAAATTACCTTCCTCACCTAAATTATCAAAACCAAAAGAAGAAGAAGAAGTTGGTCTTCCTCAGACCACTCAACCTTGTCGTTATCACCGGAGCTACATGTGACCACCTGCCACTATTGACTTTTAGTACTTACAATTGTTTATCCAACCTAACCTGGCTTGCTTTCTACACACTTCCACCTATCTTTCAGTCCTAACTTGGTTTGCTTTCCATATCCTTAAACCTACGAATCCAATGAAGCTTGGTTTAACCTCCACATCTTTATGCCTACCTTTGAGCCTAACTACTGCTCTCCTCCATTAGCCAACCTAGCCCAGTCCTACCTCTACCATGCGAATCCATACATCCAACACACCAAACCAACCAGATTTGCCTGCCACCAACCAAACCAAGTCCAACCTCATCTTCACCTTACACCTTAGGGCTTGCCTAACAATCATCTCCCACTATGATAACTAGCATGTCCACATCCTTGTGCTCGGGTTTAGCCTGACCTAATAGTTGTATAACTCCATAATCGCAAAGTAGTTTGCATCCGGGCATCAAGCACAAACATTTACATGCTTCAAACAAATTCACTCATACACTAGCACATGAGCACTCATAGGCTTATATTTGTTTTCTCATATATATATATATATATA
>JACYFF010031959.1:23424111-23464323 GCA_017589665.1 Selenicereus undatus
ATATATATATATATATATATATATATATGTATACACACACACACACACACACTTACATGCATATGTGTGTGTGTGTGTACACACACACACACACACAATTATATGCACATGGATTGTTGTGTGCTCCTGGGTGCACATGCTCTCGTTGTTCATATGTATATATTTTTCACGTGCGTATTTGTCGTACATTAACTTTTTGATATATATTTGTTGATGTGACTTTGAAGAGTACGTGCTTCAGGAGTATGGTATATATATTGTTTGCACAAACATACATGTTTATGTCATACACCTTTGATGCATGATTGTGCTTAGCCTGCATACATGTATTTGCTGACATCGGTGCAAATTTGGACACCTATAATGGGAGATGGTATCTCATCTTTTCATTTTTACCTTACGATAGGATTTTAGGGAGGAAAACAACAAAGGGCAAAGCTATTGGGTGGGCATTCCACCATGGACTGACCTTACGTAAAAGTGACTAAAATCTTTCTTCTTGAAATGCAACTAGCAAAGAAAATCAAAGTACGATACTTGACAACCCTGCATTAGTAACATTTAGCTACTTTACCAAAGGTAGCACACCTTGCACAAGAGGCTTGGGAGGCCTAGAAGACGAGTTGATAAGCTCATTAAGGGCATCAACAAGGCACACATAAATAGCAATAGGCATCATCTTACTAGCGTAAGTGGGACCCCGCCAATACGTGCCTCCTTGCATGTTACTGCTGTTGGCGTTGCAACTATTGATAACATAACATATCTTTAACCTTTATCTGCCTACAAACGAATATTTGCAATTAATTCTCATGCACATGTTATCATTCCATCTAATTTCACCTTTTCACTATGGGTTGGGAATCGTTAGGCGGGTTCGTAGACTTAAATTTCTCCGCCTTACATTAATCGCACCTTTTCTTTATAAGTTGAGAGTCCCTAGGTAGATTCATAGCCTTAAATTTCTCCACCCTACATTGATCACACCTTTTCTTGCATGTTGAGAGTCCGTAGGCAGGTTTATAGCCCTACATTAATCTCTCCGCCTAACATTAATTGCACCTTTTCCCTACAGATCGATGTTCCTTGGTGGGTTCAGAGCCTTAAATTTCTCCACCCCACAATAATCACACCTTTTCCTTATGGGTCAAGAGTCCCAAGGTAGGTTTATAGCCTTAAATTTCTCCACTCTACGATGGAACTTTTTCTCTACACCTTGGGGTCCCTAGGTGGGTTCCTAAACTTAAATTTCTCCACCTTACATCGATCAGACATGTTCCCTACGGTATATATATGGGTCCCTAGGCAGGTTCAATAGGCTCAAAATTCTCTACTTTTGTCATCTTCTTACACTCATTCCTAAACACTTTGGCTTGATTGGTTGTTTGCACTCTCATAATCACATCTCCATTCGTTTCCAAATGCCTTGAATATGCATATCACATACACTTCCTTCATATACACATGAACATCAAATATTGTACCACATTCCAGTAGTAGACGCCTAAAAAATGTCATCTTATTTTTAATAGCCTGTTGAATAAATTAATATTCCAATTTGAGTTCTTGGAGACCCACTAGAGTGATGGTCTAAAAAAAAATAAATCGAGTCCATTAAAAAAAAAATAAAGCAATCTGCAGGCGAAATTGAACCAATGGGCCAGTCTCAGGGGGAACCCGACGGCATTCCAATACTAGACGCCTAAAAAATGTCATCTTATTTTTAATAGCCTGTTGAATAAATTAATATCCCAATTTGAGTTCTTGGAGACCCACCAGAGTTATGGTCTAAAAAAAACAAATCGAGTCCATTAAAAAAAAATAACGCAATCTGCAAGCGAAATTGAACCAATGGGCCAGTCTCAGGGGGAAACCGACAAAGGGAACCCCGTCGGGCTCTCAGTCAATTTCCCGGCTTTTATGATTTAGGGAGACCTATTTCTCTTGAGCTAGTCAAATAGACCCTAGCTAGGACTAATACTCCGTGTCTGGTTAATTGAAGTTCTAATTGGATTAATTTCATTTGATTAATTAACTAGGATGCTAGTTTATTAAGTCAACCCATTTAGATTAAGCCTAGTGGGAGCACAACTAAATTTTCTTTTCCTAGACTGATTCACTTGGCCTCCTCAACCACTTAAAAAGGGGGGTTGACCCTTCGGTTAGCGCCATCAGAGAAAATCAGATCATTAATGAAGCATTAGAAAATCATTTGGTAAACACATAAAATCATACTAGAGTGGAGAACTTTAGGGTTTCTTTTCTAGGGAGAAAATGCTAGGGTTTTGTGATTGAACCTGACCATCAATTAAGAAAGCTTCACTCTAATGAATTCTTAAGCAAATCATGGGGGTTATCTCGAGGGAAAAATTTAAAGCTTCCATCCTTCTCTCTACTTTCCTTCTCTTTACCTTAGTTGATGGCAATTTTGGTAAATATGTAGCCTTTAAATAGTTTTATCCCCACCTGCTGTAATATTTTGAATTTTTTTACCTTTTTTAATGAACATTGCACTTTGAGTTTACATGAATGAATGATCCTAACATGCCGCATAACTGTGTGATAGTATGATTAAGTTTTGATTTTCCATGTTGATTAGTAGAGGCCATTAGTGATGATGGGCGATGACATGATGCACTGCATCATGTCACTATACCATTGCCCCCGAATTTGGGTCCTCGATTTCAGTCCTTGGAGTCAAGATGGTCTCCACATTAGAGATTATTTGCAGAGCCTTTGAAAAACATTTTTGAAGCAAATCAACAGTCCTTTTCAGTGTCCCTTTCAGTTGCCCCTATCAGTTTATGGTTCGTTTTGAAATGTAAAATTGATTTATAAGTTTTTTTTTTTAAAACTCACTGGTGACTCTATTAGTTAAAAGTTTAATGCTTTTTTGTTATTTCACCTATTCCCTTTCTTTTGTACTTCTGGAACTAGGTGGATAGGTTTAGATCATGACGGTTGGACTCGTCTCAGTTAGAATTCAGGTTCAAAGTTGGCCAAAGAATCCAACTTGATTCTAGGATCAGACTGAACTGAATTATAGGCCAGGCTGAGGCTGCTTGTAGAGTCCAAGCCATGAAATGGGACCTGGCTTTTGCCCAGGAACCCGGTCGGGTTCCTGGGCCAGGTCCGAGGCCCAGTTTTCCACAACCCTGCGATCTAGTCCTATTTACTGTAAAGAAAAATAAAAAAATTAAACCGACTTCTAAAAAATAAAGTACCTAGGAAAAGTGTCTGACCATTTGTGGGGGAATCGCATCAAGAATTGGCTCCCAGAGGTTCGTGGTCCTTATAGTGGTGACTCCACTGGGACTTTTTTTAATAGGGTGAGATTTTGACTTCAATACGGGAAACTATCTTAATTGTGCTGGCATTAGGCATATTTGCATTATAAGGCGTTGCCTACTGGGGATTAACAACGCCTTTAGTTTAAACCCCGATATTACCCCTTGGGACAGTAATTGGTCACTCGATGGGACCACTTGACTTTCAACCGGGCAGGCTACTTCACCCACTCATAACACACTTTCTTGGTTCGTATGATATGGGAAAGCAACCGAATGTTCTATGCTGGCCTTGCACCATTTGGATGAGAAAGCATTTGGATCGCGAGACGGACTGTTCTAAACCATACCTACCCCCTGTAACTTAGAATTCTAGTTTAGAACTCTAATAGCCTGTTTGAATTGACATATCCCTAAAGACCTATATAGTGATGCATTAGGGTTCATATACTCATCATTGTAAAGCTGAGACTAGGGAAGGTTGAGTCTAGTGACTGGATTATGAACTAAAATAGCTTTTGGTCCAATTAAGTCCTAAAAGGACTCTTGTCCCCAAATCCAACTAGGTTTTGATTCTAGTTTAGGTCATGCCACAATTTTAGTTAAAAAAAGGGGAAACCAGGCTGGGATCTTGTTTAAAAAAAACAAAAGACATTGAACGTGTATGTCTGTGTTTAAAAGTGGATTTCAATCCATTATAGGATCGTTAAAACTCGGTCGGGATCCATTAGGATTTGGTAATTTAGACTGCATGTGTAAGGGCTTAGGAAAAAGAGTCAGAATCCTGGTCTGCCAGAACCTGGTTAGAATTTAGGAGCAAGTATTTTAGCACAGCTGGTGTCTTTTACGTTACCTCTAGGTTTGCATTCATGACATAAAGTTAGTATTCTAAGCTCTCAAGGTTAGATTTTAGTTCAAGAGTCATTCATCACTTGATCTTATCTTGCATAGTCAATGAACCCACTGGGCTCAAAGTGCATAACAAATTGCCGAATTGGAGGTTAGAGAGAAAGCTATGGCCAAACAAAAATGACCTAGAGAGCCACTAGGCCCAACAACTTGGGATCGTAGCGGCATCGATCCTATTTTTCCTACAGTTAATTCTAGGGGGCACTTTCTATCCTGCTGTTGGGGTCTGCTTCCCACCCAAGGCACAATGACAGTGGAATTGATGTAGAGTCTCATCCCAAACTACTTTGTCAAATATAATCTTTACAAAATCTACAAACCATTGAGGGTTCATAGAACCCCTTTCCATTATAATAAGAGCCTCCCCTGCACCTTCAAGTCACATTCACCTCATCTCTTCTTTTCTCTCCTGCTAGAGAGACCGCCTTTCTTCTTGCATTCCTCTCTCTCTCTCTCTCTCTCTCTCTCTCTCTCTCTCTCTCGTTCGCTCTATCTCTATGGCTCTTCCGTTAGGTAATTTTCTTTACTAGGAGGATGGTCCCTCCTCTAGCAATTCTCTTTCTTTCCTAGCAAACTCATCCAAAATAATTACATAAAATAAAAAAAATACTTGCTTCACCTTTTATAAAAAATCTTTTGGGATTGACAACCACCCAAATACTCAATTTAGTGATCCAAGGGAGTTTTAAATATTAGCATTGCCAAATATGATCCAGGTGAGTCCCGAGGACTAAACAAAGGTTATAGATTTGTCTTCTTTATTTTCTTTTCAATTATTAATTTTGATTATCGTGTTCTTAGTTGGTCCACCTTGATTATTTTCTATTTTGTGCATATTCAATTGTAAAATTATGTATAAATCAAAATGGTCACTTAAATATATTTCTTTCTTAGCATGTAAATATGACCAAGTCTAGGAGATCATATAAAGTCCTTGTCTTTGATGCCTAAATCATCATAAGATCAATAACTTTATTATTACATAGAGTTATTTGGATTTCATGCTCTCTTGTTTAACCCTAGTAGAGATCATTGTATATGGGCGATGTCGATGGGCAAATTTGGGTCCTTACCATTGGTCATACCTTCATCCCCAAACCCCAACTCTTAGCAAGTGCCTTGTAGTCAAGTTAAACCCTATCCGAAAATGTGAGGATTGTTGCCTAAAATAACTTTATAAAAGGTTTTCATATTTCCTTAAAAAAATATGGTTATGACAATTCAATATTGCAAAGCTTAAACATTCTTAAAACAAACTTGAAATAATAATCTTTTATGCAAGGGCAAGATTGAGGGGCTTGGCCCATGGTGCCTTCCCCAACCTATCAATCTTCAACAACATATAAATTCTTAATAGAATCATTATCGAGCTCATGTACATAATGATTTGTTTTCTTTAAAGCTTGAGATTGTTTTTCAAAGATTTGACCTCGTTTTCATAATCAAGGGGTTGTAGTAAAACTCATCACAAAGCTAAAAGTGGTGATGATTTCCAAAATTCAAATCTTGTTTTTCAATTTTGAAAGAGTCCAATTTATTACTAGGGTAGGTTGATTTTAAACATATGGTTGTTTTCATTTTTTATCACACCCTAGATAACATAAATTAAATCTCTCTTTGATGCTATGGTTAGTTGTTCTAGTACATTCTTAATAAGAGATTCCTCAACTTCCTTGCATAAGGCTTCAAGGTAGGCTTTGTCAACCTCTTTGTCTCTAGTCGTAAGGCATAGATGGACTACATCTTATTGTTCTTCTTCACCATTACTATCATTGAAGCCACCGTCACTACAAGTAAATAGCCGTTTTGTTCTTGTCCTTTGACTTTCTTTTGTCAGATGGCTTCTTTAAAGTTGTGTAATCTATATCAGAAGGAAATATTGTTAGAATCATAACTTTTAGAGTTGGATTTGTTACCTTTATTGCCTTTATCATGCTTTAAGCATGACCCTTATAGAAGGCTAACACTTATCATTTAGATCGTCATTTATAGCTTTCACGACTACACCTCCCTTGGGCAGCTCATCTGATTCTTCTTGCAGATGAATCTTCATGAGTAAGCCACTTTGACACATGATCATTTAGCATCAGTGGCACAAAATGTCACCATGATTTTTACTTACGCTAATGGTTAAGCCAAAAGAAAGTGATATGGGTTCTTGTTTCAGCTTTCAGGTAGAAAAATTCCTTATTAGGCTAGTTGAGCGGAAACCTAACAGTAAGTGATGCCTACCTTGAGAACCTACAAATAACTCAATAAGGAAAACAGAGGTTTTCTCCCCTCAGAGAGCCTCGGAGGGTCAAGCTAGAGAAGAATTAGGAATGAGAATAACAAAAAGCTTTGATTGCTATATTACAAAATTGCTTGTTTTCTTACCCTTAATGTCAATTCTTGCCTTACTTATACAGGGTTTAGAGGACATCTTTTAGAGGTTTTACACAAGGATTCTATGTCAATGCCAAATAGATTTTCTTTTATCAATACTTTTTTCTCATTAGATGTTTGTCTTTCTTTAGAAGATTGCATGCAATCTAATCTCATCTCCTTTTTGCCTAGTGCAAGACAGATTTAGTCAATTATAAGGCAATTAGGCTAAGTTTTCCTTGTGCTTCCCTTAATGCGTACCCCAAGGCCTAAAGGTGAGAGTTTATTCAAAAAAAACTCAATTTTCTAACAGTGCTTCACCCGTGGATTAAGATCCAGGGCCTAATCTTTGGAGCCTACCCAAATCATTTGCCCTTTGGGGCTTTGATTTATTAATCAGATGCACCTTAATCTTAATGGCTTTACTTGGCGTAGGTACATGTCTAGGAGTATGCCCGCTTCTATCGCTTCTCCATGTCCATGGTATCTCACGGAAACAAAAGACAAGTACTAGGCTTACAATAGCTAAATATGGTAGAAATCCAAGAGTTGGACAACAATAACAACAAAAATCCCATGCTGAGCTTAAAGAATAGTTACAAAAAGTTTCTTTGAAGGAAGAACCTAGGAAAATTGTTCATATAGGAAAAGATTGACGTAGGGGAAGAGTTTAAAAAGAAATTGAGAAGCCTTTGGAGGAGTTTGCAAGTGCGTTTGCATATTTGCCCCCGGGGATCCCAAGCATAAGCTTAGATGTTATGGTGCATAGGTTGGAAATAGATCCTTAGGCAAAAGTGGTGAAACGAAAGGGAAAATACTTTGCTCTATATAAAAACATAGTTGTTCCAAAGGAAGTTGCTAAGCTACTGAATATAGGTTTATTAGAGAATGTTATTACCCTGATTGGTTAGTCAATATAGTGATGGTCAGAAAGCCGAATGGGACCTTAGAAGGTGTTTGGAGTACACAAATTTGAATTAGGCCTATCCAAAATAACATTTCTAACTCTCTAAAACTAGTTCAACTATTGGATTCTACTAGTTCTCATACATTGCTGTCTTTTATTGATGCTTATTCTGTCTTTTGTCATTTAAACATGTGGAAACTAAATCAAGAAAATGCATCATTCATAACACAACATGGTTTGTATGCTTATAAGCTAATGCCATTTGGTCTCAAGAATGCCTTATCAGAGGCTAGTTAATAAGCTTTTTCAAGAGAAGATTAGAGGAAAGCTAGAAGCCTATATACATGACATGATAGTTAAATAAAATTTTCAAGAGCAGTATCTTAAGGATCTTAGGGAAACCTTTGGCAAACTCAGGGAACTCAATATGAAGTTACACCCCAATAAGTGTCCTTTAGGTTAAGAGTTGGGAACATCTTAGGCTTTATGATTAATGAGAGAAGCATAGTGGCATATCTAGGAAAAATCAAAGAAGTTTTGGATATACAAAATCCATAAACATTGGAGATATTTATATTAAATTCTACACATAATTTTTTACAATTTTTCAAATGCCCAAGGTTAGGAAATAATTTTGAGGGGATAGAAGACGTTGAGCAAGCATTTAGGCAACTCAAAGAGCATCTAGTAGGGATCCTAGCACTTACAAGTCCAATCCTCTTGGAGACACTAGTCATGTACCTTTCCACATTATATGCAACAGTGAGTGTAATACTGTCGTGAGAAGAAGAGAAAACACAGTTTCTTTTGTATTTTGTGAGCCACATTTTAGCCAAATTAGAGTTGAACTACATTGAAAAGTTGGTTTTGGCTGTATTTTACAACCACAAGAAAGGTTATGCCATATTTTAAAGCACATGCCATTAGGGTCCTAATAGACCAACCATTGAAGAAAATGACTTAGAAGTATGGCTATTCAGGTAAGATGCTACTGTAGGTAGTGAAGTTTTCTAGATTTGACATAGACGTGCAAGCCCAAAATAGTAATTAAAGCACAAGCTGTATCAAACATTTTAGCTGAATCCATGTTCTGGGAAAAAGAGTGAGTTCCTCACTTTTAGTGGCGGACCATCTGGTATGCGGATGATTCTTTTTCAAATATGGATGAGGGACATGGCTTGTCACGGTTAACATTGTTGTCTAGATCTCAAGATGAAGTTTGGGATTTCTTTGAAAAATTAGCTTAGGATACTTACGAGTTTGAACAAGCTAAAAATAATTTTGGATCCCCACCTTTTGACGAGTATGTTTTTCCTGCTAATCCTTCCCCCCAAGATCATTTTCTAAACCCATATGACCCATCTTATTCTTATATGCCTCCTGTGTTGTGTGATTATTGTGAATCTCCTTATCATGATGCTTCTACTTGTCCTTATCATGAATATGTTGATGCTACCTGTGCAAGTTTCGAAAAGAAAATTAATGAAATGACTAATCACATGGTAGAGACTATGAAAATGAGAATTGCTAAATATTCTCAATGTTTTAACCAGATTAGGGAACCTTCTAGTGACATTGGTTCTAGTTTAGGATCTCCTAAACCTGATATTGATCTCTGTGATGTTTTTGAACCTTCTTATTCTACTAGGCCTGATTTGAATGAAAACATGTGTTTGCCTAGCTTAGAACAAGAAAGTGACCTCCCTAAGTCTCTAGCAACAGATCTTGCACTCTGCACTAGCTCACCTGAAAATGTCACTGATGAACAATCTGATTCTGATAGTGAGTTAGAAATTAGCATCATACCTGCAGTAGAGTTTCATGATTCGGATGAATGGAAAGATATTACACAGGAGTTACATGATGAGATACCTGAACTCACTATGTTGGACTTTGATGATGATATTCTTTGTGCAGAATATGACTCTTTTTCATATGAGCTTGATATTCCTAAAGGTTGTGATGTGGATTTTCATATTGAATTTGAATCATTCTTTTTTGATCCCATCATTCCTGACCTTCTGTTTAAATTAGATGATAATATTTTGCCTGTAGAGTATGAATCTTTTTCTGGTGAGTTTGGTATTCATGGAAGTTCTGATGATGGTTTTCGTGCTGATTATGAGTCATTTTCTTTTAAGTCCATCCAGATTGACTCCTTTTTGAATTTTGCAAGTCTGATTATGTTGAGTCTGAGATTGTTGTTACTGAGAACTTTACTTTAGACCAGACTCTTGTGCCTTTTGATATTAACAGACTTGTAAAATGTGCATCCTCCATTTGGCCTAAATTGCTCGTTCACGCTAATATAGTTTCTAGGCCAATGACCTCACCACTGGTTCTTTTTGAGTATGTTCATTTCCTTCCTAATTGGGCCCCATTGTTTGATAAGTTTAAACGGGCCTTTACCTGTGCTTTCTTGGTTATATGGATGTACTCAATCTAGTGCCAACTCTCTGTTTTCCATTGTTGCTATACTATTGAGAGTTGGGCTTCTATGTTTGATAAGCTGTTGTGTGCTCTAACGAGTTTTGATTTGAGTAGCACTTTTTCAGCTTAATATGAAGTGGATGATGCTCCATAAGCTTTATAGTTTGGGTACAACCTGTATTCAACCTGGTATGATCGCTCCACCCTTCTTTTCTTTTTCATTCCTTTTCTTCTTTTTTCGTGCTTAGTGTATATATTAAGATTTTGTAAATACTTGTTAATTGTCTTTATCTAGGGTTGTTTCTTATGTTTCATTTTTTTTCTTTAGCATAGCATGCTTTAGTTTTTCCATTGATTTTATTTTTCACTTTTGTTTTTCTTTCTTATGTTTTAGATTTCTTTTGGTTTAGTTTAGGATTTAGTAGGTCTTTGATTAAAATGTTTGGTTTTGTTTTTGTAAATATGTGTGTTTTCTTTGATTTTAGTTTTGCTTTTCATTTTCATTTTGGTTTTATTTTGCTTTTGGTTTTATGTTTTTGGTGGTGTTCTAGTTGTATATATTCTAGGTTGTCCGATTGTTCAGTTTATGGACTTGCTTTTTAGTGCCTTAATTCTCCCAATGAGGACATTGTGAAGTTTTGGTGTGGGAGTGAGGTGCCATTTTTTTTGAAAATTTTTGATGATTTTTGTTGTTTTTGGGAACATTTGTACTATTTTTGATTAGTTTGAATCCTCTATACTTTAGTTATTAGCTTGTATAGAAGTAGGATGTGTGTGATAAGTCTTTAACTTAGAATATGATAGTCTAAGCCCTAATTCTAACCTCAGTTGTTCATTAAAGGTTGTGTTATCTAGTCCTTATTTATTCTTTCATCATTATTTTTAGGTTTTAGGTTTCCATGAATGACTCTCCCACTAGCTTATGACATGATTACTTTGGAAAAAAATTGCGGAAAAAGTGTATTATGAATAAAATAAAAAAGGAAAAGGAATAAAATTTGGAATGACAAGTATCCCTTTGAGGCATGCGCCACTAGGACCTTTTGAGGTACGTGCGACTGGGTGTTACCTTTTGAGGCAATATTGCTGCTGGGAAAGCTTGGTTCCAAAGTCAGTACAAGAATAATGTAGTTATGTCAACTAAGTGGGATTGAGTCTAATTCTGGTAAATATAAGCCCTGGGATGATGATATACTTGCACACAAGCACTGGGATGGATTCAAAATCTTGATGTTCAATGGGGTGAATAATTAGTGCTCTGATGTCATTTAGAATGTAGAGGGCTTTGAAGTACATTTTATGTATATACAAGTTAATAATTGAGTACATAGGTGATTTAGCTTATTAGAATTTGTGCATATGTTTCCCGAGTTTTGTACATATCAGTTTTGAGAAAACCCAAAAAGATTTTTCTTTATTTTTGGAATAATTTTGTGGGTATTTTCACTTAGAAACCCTCACGAGACCTCACTCGTCCACTTGGGAGTCCAAGGGGTTTAAAGCGCTTGTTGCATACGCTAAATGCAATCGTGATTCCTACGACAGTGAGTTAGGATTTTCTTTTTCTTATTTCTCATTTTCTTTTAGTTAGTTTAGTTTGTTTTACTTGAGGACGAGCAAAATCTTGGTGTGGGAGTATTTGTTTGAGCTAAAAATGTGCTATTTTTAAGGTACTTTTTCACCGATTTTATGCTCATTTTAATAATATTTTTTTAGGTTTTTAATTGATTTTATTTTATTTTGCAGATTTTTAATAAATGTGAAAAAAGGGCCGAAAATGGCAAAAAATGCGAGAAATGTGGGGAAAATGACGAGAATTCAAAAACCGGTCCAGGCAGCAAAGGAAAAAGAAAAAAAAACCAGACCGGACCAGCAATTAAGGCGAACCGACCGGTTCAACTTAAATCCGATTCAGAGAAAACTGGCTCACTTATAATCCCCATCCCCTTCCTTTCTTCGCGTCTGTCTTCTCCTAGCGTTGCCCTGACCCCCAACCCAGAGAACCGGACCCAGAACCACTGAAACCCGTCACCAAACCCAGAATCCCTGCTTCCTCATTGCCATGCCATCTCGCTCCTCTTTCTCTCTACCTTGTCATCTCTCTCTCTCTCTTCCAGCACATCACCCTCACCCACAGTAAGCCCCCAAAACCCAGAAACCCACCCACGGTTTTACTTCTCACCTTCGTCCAACCCATTCCTTTCTCTTCCACGACACCACCACAGCTGTCCCTCATCGCCACCGTCCAGCACATCTCCCCAGTCAAAGGGTCGAGATTTGAAGGAGGCCGGGTATAAATTGAAGAAGACGACGCCATTGAATGAGGTTCGAATTTTAGGTAATTAGGAGTAGGATTAGGTTTAAATTCCAATTTTAGGGTTTAGATTTAGTTTAATTTCGTTTTTAATTTCAATTTCATATTCGAATTTCAGTTTAATATCAACTTTTCGAATTAGGGTTAGGTTTTAGATTCGGTTTAGGGTTTTAATTTTTCAGTTGCTCCCAGCTTTAATTTCCTGTAATCGGACGTTATTTCGATAATCTGGAGTTAATATTGATGATTTTAGCTTGCAATTGTAATGTTCGAGTTTGAGTTCGAGTGATTTCGCAAGTTCCCCTTCCCCTAATTTCTGTTCCGTTTTGATTTTTTCTGCGTCTAGTAATGGCGGCACCGCCATTGATGTCGAGGGCTGAGCTACAAGCAAGGAGGCCTGAATCACTTTGCTTAAACCCCCTTCCCTTTAGTCGCGAATTCCCCTTCCCTTTAGTCGCGTTCTCTGTTCGTGTTCTCTGTTCGTAATCCCTGCTCGGCAGTCTGCTATGTCACGGATGCAGCTTCAATTCAGACCCTTGGTGAATCTGAGGTAGTGATTGTTTATTGTTTTGGCATAGTGAAGAAACCCCCTCCCCTACTGCTGCCTTTTTCGTTCTATTGTTGCTTCGCTTTTGCTGAATTAGTGCTGAAGTGGTGATAATGGTTGATGTTCGTGGCTATTATGTGAACCTTGGAATAGGATTGTTAGTTTAGTTTGCTTCTGTTATGTTAGTGTTAGTAGTTGGTTAATGATCATGATGTTGCTTAGAGTTAGGGTTAGATTGTTCGTTGTGTTGAATAGACACTATATTTAATTTCGGAATAATGTTGGTTAGTTGCTTGGTTTTGAATCATGTTTCATTGGTACAATGTTAGAATTTAGTTTACTCGAATTCATTTAATTTACACGTCTGTGTTTTGTTTAGTGCTTAGGTTTAACTCGTTTAAGCTCATTAATTTAAGTTGTGTGCCTTTGATTCAATTGAGAGTTTGGATGATCTTTTAGTTGAATTAGGTTGTTAAATTGTTTTGAATAATGTCACTTAGTTTAGTTTAGTTAATTAGTTAAATCGTTTTGTTATAAATGACCATCATCTAAACGTCTTCCCTGTGGACCGACCCTCAAAGTACTACGTCTGACAATCGGGTGCTTGAGGATTTCCTTTCCTTTTCTTTTCTTTTCTTTAGTTTATTTTCCCCCCTCAAAAAACCACCTACATCTATATAGTCAAATTGGAGAATTTACAGGAAGATTTCCAAAGTTGGGAAGTTCATCCAAAACTGATGCAGCAAGAACAGTCTATAAGGAGGTGAAGAGAAACACAAGTACAGAGGCTTAGGAACCTCACATGGCTTCTAAGCCTAATTCTTGGATCACTAAACTCTTGCAATACTTGGAGGAGAGAAAAACTACAAGATTATGCTATACATGCTAGCAGAGTTGTACAGGAGGGGATTCACATAGCCTCTCTTAAAGTGTGTTGGTGAACAAGAAGCAGATTATGTTCTATCATAAATCCATGAATGAGATTGTGGTGCACATGTAAGAGGAATGATGCTGGTAGGGAAATTCCTACAAACAGCCTTTTATTGGCTATTAATATTGAACGATGAAATTTCCTTCGTCAAAAGATGTGAAAAATGTCAGAAATTTGCTCCAAGAATACATGTGCCTCTAATAAAGTTGTTGGCTATCACAAAACCTATACCTTTGCTAAGTGTGGAATAAACATCATAGGACCCTTCCATCCAGCATGTGGCTAGAGAAAGTTCTTGTTTGTAATGGTTGGCTAGCTCATGAAATAGATAGAGGCAGAGTTTTTAGCCACGATTGGCAAAGGGGTAAAAAGTTTTCTTTGGAAGAATGTCCAAATCAAATTTGGCCTTCCTACTAGCATCAAAATAGACAATGGAAGGTTATTCTTGAAAGGATTTTAGAAGTATTGTGAAGTACTTTTGAAGAAGATTGAGGATACCAGGGGATATTGGTAGATGAACTGCCTAGAATCCAATGACCAATAGAACCACAATCAAAACAATTATAGGGCATGTGCACTTCATGGTAATTTATGGCATTAAAGCCATGGTTCCAAATAGAGTTTGAACTTGTGATCATGAGCTTAATGAGGAGAAAAAGAAATAAGGATTAGACATATTGCTAGAAATCAGATAGCAAGTTGCAATATGACAAAACTTTACAAATCCAAAATAGCCGTAACATATAATAAGAGGGTTCACCACAAGCAACTTAAGCCAGGAGAATTTGTTTTAACAATCATGGAGGCTATGGGAAAACATCTAGGTAAGATGGAGCCAAATTATTGATGGAGTTCCCACCAACCAAGATAAGGAAGAAGGTCCAATAAGTCTAACAAGGTCCTTTACAACCTCCAAAGTCCAAGCAATGGCTCAAATTGTGGAGAAGAGCCAAATTGAAGCAATCGGGTTACACGGCCAGAATATGCCTGGTTTTGTTCATCTTATAACTTAAGCTACATTGTGGCTTAAGTCTTATATTTTTGCATTTTTCAAATTCTCAAGATGTCTACTTTCATATTCAAGCATTGAATTCCAATCATACACAAATGAAGTTAGAAGATCAAGGAATTTTGTTCAACCGGCCAATTTTGATCCGAAACTGTACGGTTAAATGTTTTAGTGGATTTCACCTACTTAAACATGATTTAACCTTGATTTCTTTATAGTGGGGTTTGTACAGACCCTAAGGTTTCCCCCTATGATCTGAAATCCAACTCATGACCACTTTTGCTAAGTTAAAATCAGGTCTAAAAACCGGGTCAAATCCTGCCCATGAACCTAGTTTGATGCAGCCGGCCATTTTTACCTTCATCCGTGGGTTTGCTGCTTCTAGCTAGATTGGCACACGTGCTAAGGCCTCTAGAACATCAATCATCAAGCTATAAAATGATTTTGTCTGGAGAAGAACGACCAATGAGAAGCAAGGCAGCAAAAGAAAGTCTCTTGAAGCTCACTGGCTAGCCGAAAAGTGGATGTTACTTTACGGCTGCTCCCTTTCTATTTTGCTAGATTTCTCGTTGTATTAGGATTAATTACTTGTAATCAAGGATGTAAACATCATTTGTTTTTGTTTCGTTTTCATTTGGATTGTAATTAGTCTAGATTAATCAAGCTAGTACAAGGATTAGTGCTAATCGTGTATATTAGCTTAGTTTAAGACGTTTACTCCCTAGGAAGGAAACCTTAGGTGCTTGGTTGCTTGCTTAGGTGCTTGCTAGGTTTCTAACTTAAGGCCATTCATGGCCATTTTGAGAAATCAATCAGACTTTGAATCAAAAACCAGTTTGAGAACATTCTTGCTTTCGTTCATCTCAAATACTTCACTTGCTTATCCTTAATTTGGTCGATTAAGGTGGTATTCAAGTAAGTCCTAATCTTTGTTTAAGTGGCTATTCTGTATCTTAATCAAAGTTTAGGGACCCTAAGCTAGTGTTTGGTGGTATTTCTGTATCCAAACATTAGTTTAGAACTATCATATTTCTTTGATTATTTGCACGGGGGTTCAAGGAAGGTAAACTACATTTCAGTTTGCAAAACTGTGTGTTCTTGATTTCTAGCTTTAGTTTTCATTCATTCCCTTGAAGATACATCATATTTGGAATCGGAGCAAAGGTTTCTCCTTAGCCTGGTACGTCCATCCCACTTTTAGAATTCATTCATCCATCCATTTCCAAATACACTTCTAGTTTCACTTTTAGTTCGAGTGTAAACACATTCTGAGTATGAGTTTGACAAGCATGACTTTGGAAGAAAGGTTTGAAGCCTTAATGAGGTAGAATTAGTTGCTGGCTAAGAAGATTCAAAATGATACTCAAAGAAATCAAGAAACTCAAGCACAAAATGAGTATCTAAGAAGGTAGCTAGGTTCGGTTTTGAAGCAAAAGCAAAAATTGAGTGAAGACACTTTTCAATCTGAACCAAGAAGGCATGAACAAGTCTTTAGTCATGAATTTTATTCTTCAAGTGAAGAGGAACCAACCAGAATGACTAGAGTAGAGCCACAGATGCAATCAAACACCAACAATTTCAAGGTGGAGATTCTTTAATTCGAAGGTAAGCTTGATCCTGAAGAATTTCTTGATTGGTTACATACTATTGAGAGGGTTTTTGAATACAAAGATGTTCCTGAAGTTAAAAAGGTGGCTTTAAGGTTAAGAAAATATGCATCTTTGTGGTGGACAAACCTAAGTGCTAAACGGGTAAGGGAAAGGAAGCCTAGAATCCGTACTTGGGATAAAATGAAGTCTAAGCTTAAGGCTCGTTTTCTTCCCCCAACTTATGTCAAAGACTGTTATTCTCAACTTCACAACCTTACTCAAGGCAGTATGAGTGTAGAGGAATACACATGTGAGTTTGAGAAGCTCTTAATCAAGTTTGACATTCAAGAACCCGAAGAGCAAACCATAGTTAAATACTTGGGAGGACTTGATCCTAGGTACTCTAATGTGGCTGAATTGCAAGCTTATACATCTTTTGATGATGTTTGCGTGCTGACACACAAAGTGGAGCAACCAATGGCTGATCCACATTGAGGTTAGGGGTGTTCATGGACACCCCTAAGCTCCAAAAAAAAAATCTATTTTAAAATAGGTTAATTTAGTAACGATGTTGGTTTATGGACACCCCTAAAAAAAATAAAATAGTGTATATTAGTAACAATATTAATTTATGGACACCTCTATTCTAAATCTCTGGATCCGCCACCGGGAGCAACAAAAGAAGGTAAGACAACCCCTTAAACCACAAAGCCAGAATCGGGAGGTAGCAACTTCAATAATGGTAACGTCAATTTCTCTCGACTTTCCAAGGTGGATTTTCCTCGTTTTGATAGGGAAGATATACAAGGGTGGGTTTATAGATGTGAGCAATTCTTTGAAGTAGAGGGAACTCCTTGCAATTTTAAAGTGAAAGTGGCCTCTATACAATTGACTGGTAAGGGCCTGACATGGCATCAATCATTTATGAAGGAAAGAAATGGAGTTCGGCCTGCGTAGGATGAATATAAAGGAGCCATGGTAGCAAGGTTTGGTATACAACCTTTTGATGACCCGTCGGCTGAGCTAATGAAACTCAAACAGCAAGGAAATCTAGAGCAATATCAAGAATCTTTTGATGCTTTACTCAATTGGGTGGAATTACCTATTAGTCATACTGTGAGTTGTTTCTTGAGTGGCTTATGTGATGAGATTCAAAATGCAATTAGGATGTTTAAGCCGCAAACGATTCATGATGCCTCCTATTGTTTGGCAAAGTTACAGGAAGCTACCCTTGCTTCTATTGCCAAGAAAAGCAAACCTATTCTGGAAAAACCTCCTACATTCACAAGGAGTTCTACTAGTAGTTATAGGGGTACACCACTACCCTTCCAAAGAAGGGTCCAGAGAGAGTACTCCTCCTTCAGACCACACTCTTTGCAGTAAGCTAGCAGTGCACACTCAAATTCTTTTAAACCTAGAAACCCTAGTAGGATTTTGACTGCTAAGGAGATCGAAGAAAAAAGAGCCAAGAACTTATGTTTTTTCTGTGATGAAAGTACACTCCGGGACACAAATGCAAGGCTGTTGAGCGACTTTGAGGGGGGTGGAAAATTAAATTAAAGAAAAGAAACCTCAAATACTCGATTGTCAGTCATAGTACTTAAGGGTTGATCCTCAGGGAAGACGTGAGATTTTATGGTCATTAACTGATTGACTAAACTAAATGAGATTACTTAAAGCAATCTAAGATCCTAATTCAACTAAGCGAAACATTGTAGGGAGACTATACAAGCAACGCTATTCAACTAAGCATTTAACTAACCAAGCCAAGCCAAATCTTTCGAATCATCAAAGCCATCTAAACCTAAGAAATCAACAAGACTATTTGAACTTAAATCAACCAAACTAAACCTCCTAAACTACTAAATCAACTAATTCAACCAAACTACTAACTCTACTTATTTAGCTAACTTAAAATCAGATTAGTAATCACGCAACCAAACTAAGCATTATAACCTATCCTAAATAGGTCACTGTTTATTGATCTAACCTAAGCTAAAACAGGACAAATGCATCAAGCCAGTACCTCAGCAGTATCAACAACCAAACCAGCGGCAACATATCAATTAAGCAACATTAACCCGCATAATGAAGAGCATAATTAAGCAAGCTTGAAACGACCTCCATCAACAACCAATAACTATCCTAGCTACTGGCAAATTCGAACCAAGCCAGAAAAGAAGACAACAAAATCTTCAAAAACATCACATAAATTGTGAACTTAAATAAACACCACCACCATCAGTTTATAGCCGAGATTAATTGAGTCTAAAGCAGAACAAAGCAGAAAATGAATAAAGCATAAAAGCCAAACCAGTAAAGGTGAAGGTTCACGACCCAGAAGACCAGAAAACGAGCCTCAAGCTCCTCCAAAGATAGCGATTTCTTCATTTTAAGATTCAAACAGAACAGAAACCAGGGAAGAGGGGAAGAATCGAATTCGAACAGGGGAAGGGTAAAATCGAACGAGATTGGACAAAATTGCAACCAAACTTCGCGATTCATGAACAAAAATCCCAAATCAAAGCTTAATAATGCGGATTTAAAGGTTGTAAACAACTGATAAATTGAAACCCTAAATCGAAAACTCAATATGAAAACTGAGTACGAAAACGAAAATAAAAAACGAAATTAAACTAAACCTAAAACGGAATTGAAACCTAGAATAACGCTAAAACTACCTAAAATTACCTACTCCTAAATTACCTAGTAAAAACTCGAACCCCCTTCAATGGCGTCTCTGCAACTCTTAAATACCCAAACTCCTTCAACGTTGTCCCTTCGATGCACGCTAGCTGGATGATGGAGATGAAGCCAGGTGATGGGTGTGCTGGCGTTTGGGGCGTGAATTACGAGTGGTGGGATGGGTCGACAGAAGGTGGTTTCGGGGTTACTGGGTCTGGTTTTGGGAAGACTGTGGGCTGGAGTGGTTTCTGGGGTTGGGATAAGGGAGAGAAAACGATGTGCTGGAAGAGAGAGAAAGGAGATGAAGGTTCGAAGGTTCTAGGAAGGGGGTCGGGTTCTCTGGGGTGTTTCGAGGAGAGAGAAGCAGACGCGAAAGAGAAGGGGATAGAGAAAGCGTGAAGAAGGGGATGGGGTTTTTTTATGCGCAAACCGGTTTTACTGAACCGTCCGGTCCGGTTTATGCTGGACCATTCTGGTTTTTTCTTTTTCTTTTGCTTCTTGGGACGATTTTCTTGAAATTTTGAATCGGTTTTTGAATTCCCGTCATTTTCCCCACATTTCTCGCATTTTTCGCCATTTCCAGCCCTTTTTTCACATTTATTAAAAATCTGCAAAATAAAATAAAATCAATTAAAAGCTTTAAAAATATTATTAAAACAAGCATAAAATCGGTGTAAAAGTACCTTAAAAATAGCTCATTTTTTGCTCAAACAAAGGCTTAAGTCTACCAATTGGAGATTAAGGGAGAAGATGGAGGGGATATGGTAGGAGATGAAGAGGAACTACAGGACGTTGCAGTAGAAGGGGAAGTAAGTATGGAGGATGAGGTACCTCATATTTCTTTACATGTACTTAATGGAGCTAGTGCATATCAGACTATGAAGGCGAATGGTAGAGCAAGAAATGCAGTTATTGAGGCACAACGAGGACGTTGTGCGCTTCAAGTGGGGGTGATTATAACACCTCGAGTGTGGCTTAAAAGGATCGAAGTGACTACTTATATCACCAAAAGTGCACCTTTCTTTTCGGGAAGCCCACTCTTAAGAACTCCACAGTTAAGCGTGCTTGCTGGGGAGCAATCTTGGGATGGGTGACCTCTTAGGAAGTTTCCCAGGCAGCGTGTGAGCGAGGACGAAGCATGCCGGAAAGACTTGTGGTGATTTGTGGGGTCAGTCGACGATCCCCTTGAAACCATTATTGGTAGGACCTGCGACCGAGAGGGGTTGGGGCATTACAGTATTGGTTCAGAAAAAAGATGGGACATGGAGGTTATGTGTGGATTACAGACAATGAAACAAACATACTGTTTTGGACAAATTTCCAATACCAGTTATTGAAGAATTATTAGCTGAACTATTTGGGGCAACAAATTTCTCAAAGATTGACTTAAGATCAGGGTATTGGCAAGTGAGGATGGATCCCACGGATGTGGAAAAGACAGCTTTCAGGACTCATGATGGGCACTATGAGTTTTCGGTTATGCCTTTTGGCTTAACTAATGCTCCTTCCACATTTCAATCTCTCATGAATCACATTTTTAAACCATATCTGAGGAGGTTCATTTTGGTTTTTTTTTTTTTATGATATCCTGGTCTACAGTCCCTCTTATGAAGAGCATTTACTGCATCTAAGGACCGCTTTTGAGACCTTAAGACAGCATGCCCTTTTTGCAAAAATGTCCAAATGTTCTTTTAGAAGCCAGGAGATAGAATATCTAGGGCACTTAATAATTGCAAAAGGAGTCTCCACTGACCTAAATAAGATTCTAGCCATAAGAGAATGGCCCTCTCCCACTAATATCAAGCAACTGAGGGGATTTTTGGGTCTTACTGGGTACTATAGAAGGTTTATAGAAGGCTATAGGCTTATGAGTAAACCTTTAACTAAACTCCTGAAAAAAAAATGCTTTTCATTGAAGTCTAGAAACCTAGCTAGCCTTTGACACTCTTAAAGATGCTATGATGTCTGCTCCTGTTTTGGCCCTTCTAGATTTCACCAAGGTCTTTGTAGTAGAAACAGATGCCTCGGGGGCTGGCATTGGGGTTGTAATGATGCAAGAGGGGCATCCTATTACCTATTTCAGTAAGGCTCTCTCTTTGAAACACCAAGCCTTATCTACTTATGAGAGGGAATTTTTGGCAGTAGTACTGGCAATGGAAAAGTGGTGGCCTTACCTATTGGGGAGACACTTTATTGTCAAAACAGATCACTTCAGCCTCAAGTACATCATGGAGCAGAAGATCACCACCCCCTTTCAGAGCAAATGGTTACCTAAATTGGTGGGATTTGACTATGAAATTAGTTACAAACAAGGCAAAGACAATGTGGCTGCAGATGGCTTATCAAGGGTCTCTGGTGCTCAATTACTAACTATCACCATTAGTACCTTGCAAACTGATTTATTGGATAGAACCAAAAGATCGTGGACAAATGATACGCAACTACAATCCATCATACAGAACCTTTCTGCTGGGCAGTCTGACCCCAAGTACTAGTGGGGACAAAACTTGCTGTACAGGAGGGTAAGTTGGTGGTAGGAAGTGACCCTTCCTTACAACAACACGTCATTCACCACTTCCATGATTCTCCTCTGGGAGGCCATTCTGGGGTCACAGTTACCAAGAAAAAGGTGGGGAGTCTTTTTAATTGGAAGGGTTTGAGTAAGGCAGTGAGGAATTTTATCAGGGCTTGTGATGTATGCCAGAGGAATAAAGCTGATCTTAGTACCATTGCTTGTCTACTATAGCCCTTGCCTATACCTAGGGCTGTTTGGGTTGACATCTCCCTTGATTTCATTGAAGGTCTGCCTAAGTCTAAGGGAAAAGACACCATTCTGGTGGTAGTGGATAGACTTAGTAAATATGCTCATTTCCTCCCTTTAACACACCCTTTCACAACAACTTCTGTGGCCCAGCTATATTTTGAGCAAATTTTCAGGTTGCATGGCCTCCCTAAACAATTGTGAGTGACCGGGACAAGATTTTTCTTAGTACTTTTTGGAGGGAATTGTTCACTCTCCAACATGTTGATCTCCATATGTCTGTTGCCTATCATCCTCAAAGTGATGGGCAAACGGAAGTTGTTAATAGGTGTTTGGAGGGATATCTAAGATGTATGACTGGTGAACGACCCACTGAATGGCTTCTCTGGATACCTTTGGCAGAGTGGTGGTATAACATAAATTGGCATTCTTCCACGGGCATTACTCCTTATGAGGTAGTCTATGGCCAACCCCCATCCCTTCACATCCTTTAAATCCATGGAGACAGTAGGGTTGAGGTTGTAGATAGGAGTTTAAAAGCTCGAGAAGACTGCATCAACATGCTTAAGTATCATCTCGCCAAAGCTTAGCAGAGGATGAAGGCTCAGGCAGACAAACATAGAAGTGATAAGGTCTTGGCTGTGGGCAACTGGGTTTTTGTCAAATTACAGCCCTACCGGCAACAATTAGTGGCTCATAGGGTTAATCAGAAGTTATCTGCCAAATATGTTTGACCGTTTGAGGTCATCTCCAAGGTATCGCCTACACGCTTCAACTGCCTCCTTCAAGTATTCATCCTGTCTTCCATATTTCTCACCTTAAGAAGCAAGTCAGACCTCGACCAGTTCAGAGTACTCTGCCTGACATAGATTATCATGGCCTCTTTATTGCTGAACCCTTAGTTGTTCTGGACAGGAAATTAGGTCGCAAGGGTAATGGTGTAGTGGTTTATGTTTTGATCCATTGGTCTCATTCTCCAAAAGAAGATACTACTTGGGAACTTTATTCAGACACTGAGAAAAGGTTCCCTCATTTCAATCTGGAAGCTTGAGGGCAAGCTTCTCAAGGGGGAGCCATTGATACATTGTTTTACTCTCACGAGTTGGACGTGTAATCCTTCAAAGGAAGGAAGCAGTTAGATTTAGCCTGCAAGTGGGACCCTTGGTTGTTGTTCCGTTAAATTGTTATTTTGATTCTTCAAGTTCAGGCTGTTAGAGAGGGGGAGAGGAGAGAAGTGCAAGAGGGTATTAATACATCCTCCATTTTAGTATGGGGGGCAATCTGCATCAATAATATCTCATTTTCTCTCTTAAACTTCTACTTGAATGCTTCATCTTTTTACTTCTCCTCGAAATCTCAAGATTTCCAAGGGAAGCCCTATCAAGTAAGCTCCGCTAGAATGTCATACATTAATTGGGATACAACATTAAGCTCATTATTAAAGGATGGAGGCATTTCTTCCAGCACATGAACATTCTCAATACTCTTATTCTCGCGAAAGGTCTCCCTAGGAGGCAAGTTGGAGATGGGTGTAACAGTGTCACGATTTTTATAGAGGTTAAATTTAAACAGTGAGAATACGACTTTCATCATAACCCTTGAGGGTCGATGTACAGGGATGTTGTCAGTAATTAGGTTATTTTAACTACTCTAAGTTGTTGACCTAAGAAAAACTAAGCAAGAAAATTTATTTAGTTTGGTAGTTCACCAACATACTCATATTATTAAACTAGAAAAACTAAAGAAAGACTAGCCTAATTTTTCTAGTATCTTATGAAAAGAGTGCACTAGATTGAAGATATAAAACTAAGAAATCTAACTAATTGTATAACTTAAAAGAATAGCTAGCACAAGGCATACACAAAAGAGGAGAAAGACAAAATAAGAAGTTCTAAACATCATATCATGCTTATTCAAAGTCGTGATTCATTAAACCGAAACACAAAGAGCACTCGAGTGACTAGCAAGTTAAAACGAAAAAGCAAGAAAAAATCGAAACCAAAGCTCAACTCCAGACTCATTTAACCCAAACCTAAAACAAAATCCAAGATGTGAGCATGGAATTGAAAAAAACGAAAGAAAGAAAAGCCAAAATTCTGAAATGGCTAATCACAACAAGGGCTCAACACCAGCAACCAACACCACACAGTGTCAGCCAATTCGTCTAAATTCAGCAGAACACAGCTAGCACCAAAAAACCGAAATAGTGGTTTAGCAAAGCAGGGGAAGGCTATTGAATTAGAATTCGAACCAAAAGTCATGCAACGTCAATGCCAACTTGCAATGTCTAATCGAATGTACGAACTCTGGTATAATTACGTTAATATGTGAGACAAAGGCTTATCTTTGAAACTCGAAATAAAAAGAAAACAAAAAATGAAAATCCAAAAAACTGGAAAGTAAAACTCTGCTCTATGCTTTTACTTCTTGTTTGATCTCTTTCAACTTTGTAGCCTATTTAAAGCAAAAAACGAGCCCAAGATTTCTGATTGCAGATAGTACAGAGGAGAAAGACCCCAAAATCAAAAGTTCTAAACAGCAAATCATGCTTATACAAACAATGATTCATCAAATCAAAACACGAAGAGCACTCGAGTTCAAGTAAGCTAAAATGAAAGAAGCTAGAACAAACCGAAACCAAACCTCAGGCCCAGGCTCATTCAACCCAAACCTAGAACAAAATCCCATATCTGAGCTTGGAAGTAAAACAAACGAAAGCAAGAATAGCCGAAATTCTGAAATGGGCCTCAACAACAGCAACCAACACAATCCAACATCAAGCAATTTGTCTAAATTCAGCAAAACACAATCGAGCACCAAAACCTGAATTTGGATATAAACCGAAATAGTAGTTTAGCAAAGCAAGGGAAGGCTATTGAATTCGAATTAGAACCAAAAGTCATACAATGTCAATGCAAAATTGTAGTTTTTAATAGAATCCTCAAACTCTGGTATGATTTCTATGAGAAAAGGGTTTAGATCTGAAACTTCGAAAAAGAAGAAAATCAAAAACAAAAATTTTAAAATTGGAAAAGTAAAACTGTGCTCTGTGCTTCTACTTATTGCCTGATCTCTTTTGACTTTTCTGCCTATTGGAGGCCAAAATCAAGCCCAAGCTTCTTGATTGCTTCACTTAGTTCTTGACTTAATCCCAAGCTTGTAACCGCTAAAATCTAGCTTCAAATCAAGCCTTTACTTGCCCAAGAAATGGATGAGTTGATGATGATGAGTGAAGAAGGAGAGAGAAAGATAAAATAAATTAAAGATATGAGGAAGAGGACGGTCATGGTTGGGAGGATAATGAAGAAGAAGCGTAAGGGAGCGGGTCTCGGGTCTTTACTGGTTGGGAACTTTACAAGGTAGTCATCCTTCAAATGGGGGCAACTGGCCCGTCTTTTTCATAACAACCAAGCGTTGGGTTTGGGGGGCCGGGGGGGGGGGGGGGGGGGGAGTTTACTGCGGGAAATTCTGAATGGAAGTGAGATTCAGAGAATGCCCTTGTAGAGTTTACAAGTTTGCCCCTCATAAAAATGAACACATTGGGGGATCAGTTAATGATGGCAGTTAGCGGAGGGGAGGTGAAGTGAGAAATCAAGAGAGAAGAGAAGTGTGAGTGAATAGATGGCAAGGGAATCATACATCGAACGACGTGGCATAGTTACAGGGAGAAATTAATAGCGAAGAAGAAGGTGGGTGAAGAAGAGGGTCGTCGGCGAGGTTGAAGAAATGAGTGCTACATCAGGACCATCGCAGAGAAAGACTCAGTGAGCAGTGGAAGGGGAATCTGTGCAGGAACAGAATCTACAGTGAGTAACGCGTACATCTATGGGAGAGGGGTCTGGCAAAGGTGAGTACTGTGTAATCCATAAATTAACTTTGTGAACTAGAATTTTATGTTTATTTGCATGAATGATGGTAGATTAAGGGATGCTTGAATGCAGTCTTGAATGTGAAATGGGGGGGGGGGAAAGGAAGGGAGGGGTAGAGGAGTATGAGTGCATGGGGGATCTGATATGAATTGAGGAGGGTGGGGTGGTGATGGGACGAGGGGGTGAAGAATGATGTGTTTACCATTGAATGAACAGAGGGGTACCCGGGTAGACAGAGGGGTACCCGGGTAGACCACATTTGAGTAGTGGGCAAACGGATACGAAGTACGTAAGTTTCAATAGTGAAACTGACCTCGTCGAAGTAGTGGGGGAAACCCATCTCCATAGAATATTCGTGTTAACATTGCATTTGGGTGTAGTTTGGGGTGGCGAAGTAGGGTAGGTTAGAAGTGTGGTTGTTTGTTATTGCTATCTTTTGACCACATTGTTAGCTGAGGTAAAGCACATGGTTGATGATGTTTGTGGATGACAGTGTAAATCGTGGTTTACCCAGTTGAACATGTTGTTGGAACTTGTTAAACAAATCTGTTGAGTGCTGGTGTGACTATCTGTATTGGCATCAAGGTTGGGTGTGGTAATTGGGGTAAGTAATGTTTGAGGATGCTGGTAATTGCATTGTGTGCACCACTGTTTGAGTGTAGGTGTGCCCAGGTGTGACTCCTATGGTAGCCTGGTAAAGCGAGGCATAGAATGTGGCTGTGACCAACATGATAGGAAGGAAAGGTGTGGTGACGGTATTTGGGGGAGGTTACATGTGTGGTGTTGTAATGCGGGAAGGTTATAGGGGGGATGTTGGTAACTGCATTACGTGTACCACTGGTTAGGTGTATGTATACCCAGGTGTATCACCGTGCACAACTTGGTGGTCATTTGCAGAACACAAGTGTTGGGTGCAGTGGTGGGTGGAGGAGAGAAGCCAATAGGGTAATGTTGTAAGTGGCATCTCATGTTGTAGTTGGTATATGATGGTGGTTATGCTGCTGTCTAATTTGTAGGTTTTGAGAATGGAGTTGCGTAAACATTGGAGAGGCGTTCATAGTGAGGAAGCCTATGTAAGTATTTTAAGATTCGCTAGCGATGATGCCGGCAGTGAGTTTCAGGCGATGGAGGAGGGCATGGATGATGCCCTAAGCAGCTCACCAGTATTAGGGGAGGCTGAGGTGAGTTGCAGTAGTGGGGAGCGGGCCATGCCTGAGCTGCGATCGAAGAAGCGATATCACAAGGGAGGTTGCAGTGACGTTCAGTATGTAAAGCCTAGTGAGGGGGCGTGGTAGATGTTGTGCTCAAGCATCGGCGCACGCTGGAAGCTGTGCTGTTTCAACGCCGAGTTGGAGGAGGTGCAGAGGTCAATATGGAGGGAACAATATGGAGGCCCGTGTTGAAGTACAAGCCATTTGTAATGGACAGACACTTAGTACGGGCCCTAGTTAAATGTTGGAATCCATAGACGAAGTCATTCAAGGTGGGCTCCATAGAGGTACATTTCACTGTGTATGATGAGCCCTTACTGACGGGGGCCTCTGCCACAGGGAAATAGGTGACATTTGAGCGGGGCGAAAGTGCATGTAGGGTAGAGGATGTTATAAAGGCAGCCATGGACGACCATCTGAGCAGGGAGAGGAGTAGGCGACGCACAGCTCGCTCGAACGTGAAATTGTGCAGGAACTATGTGTCAGTTATAGTCGAGTTGTGCAAGCAGCACAACACCCCTGAGATGTTGGACTTGTTCAGGAAGTTGTACTCATTGCTAATGATGAGTAGGTTGCTATTCCTGCGCTCTGTTGGCAGTATAGCGTGGGACTTGATTGGGAAGACTAAAGATGTGAAAGGCATGGGTGAGTACAACTAGTTGGCGGCCATATAGAGCTTCCTTGTGGAAGCAATAGAGGACACGAAGCAGAAGATCCCTTTGAAGAAGAATTTGCAAATACCTAGCTTTGCAATGGTACTTCAGGTACGTGATGGTATTATGTGAATGTCTTGTTGAGTTGTTATCATTTATTGAGCGAAGAAGATGAACATGTGTATTGAGGCGTGCGCAACAGGTATGGTTCTACAAGCATACAACTTTCTATGTTCCTGCAAATGACAAGTGCATGCCACAGATTGCAAGTTGGGTGAATTTATACATTGGTCACAAGTACGATGCGGTCGTGCTCATTTCGTCCGTGAAGGATAACCAGGTGCGCTTCAACTTGTCTTCATGTGTAGTGAGTTATGGGTTGTCGTTAGTGCTTGTGGTAATGGTGGTGCTGAATGTGCAGGTGGTCCCTTATCTTGAAGTTCGGACGTGGAGAGAGGAGAACCGATAGTGTAGGCCTTCTATGACAGTGTTGAATTCGAAGCATATGTGGAGGACGCGCAACTATAAGAGTAACATATGTATATGTAGGGTTAATGTTACAGTCAATGTTGTGGGGTATCCTAAGCATATAAGATCGACTTCGAAGGGCCAAAGAGGCACTGTGCCTAGGGAAAGAGGCCCATGTTGCCACGAAGAAGAAGTTGGAGTACATGACGGCATTAGTCCTGGCCAAGGGAGAAGGTGTTGGAGTACATAAGGGGTCATTGTTGTCACTGAGAGGGAAGCTAGCGGGGAGGCCCACGACACAAGTGTTAGAGCAGCAGGCAATGAGGACCAGTGCGACGTCCGTTGTGTACTGCGATAAGATAGCCTCTAAATTGATGCCGGTAATGGAGGATGTGAGAACCTGTTTCAGGGTGAGCAGATAATAATATTGTCGGCTGACTCGAGAGATGGTCACATGTTACGGAGAGTGAAAGAAATACGCCAACCAACGCAAACAGGATATGGAGAGTTCCCCGGAGGCAAAATCCGCCTGTGATGCAGACACATCCGTATGCCAACCCCGAACACACAAAGGGTGTGAAGAAACGAAGAGCTAGCGTTGTACACTGTTATCGAAAACGAGCCAGAAAGGTGATGACGCACGCGAGCAAGGAACCGACAGTGCAAGAAGTAGGTTCACGCATTCCGAAGGGTACCGTCGGCATAGTGTTAAGTTCGTGAGTATTCTACCACAAGAGGGGGGGTGAATTGTGGTGTCTGATTTTCGCGTTGTGAATAACAAACACCCTTGTGACTTGGTTGCAGAGGGTGTTCTCAAATATTCCAAATGCGAAAATCACCAAGATAAATGCGGAAAATAAAGCACACACAATTTTTACGTGGAAAACACCTCTAGCCCAACTGAGGTGTGAAAAACCACGACCTACCTCATGTAGGATTTAACCACTTCACTAAACCGGGCTTAACTCGTTACAAATGTAACACACCTTGTTACAACTTGCAACCACGTAACCTCCTTCTCTAAGACAGGTTATACCACGTCCAAATCTCACCAGATTGGACACGTCCAAAGTCCACACGACTAGGACACACTCACTCATTTTCGACTGATTTGGGATCAAAGTCAACAAACACCATACTGGGGGTGCTTCTTACTAAGCAGATCTAAGGTACAATGAAAATCCTATTATGCCAATATATTGAAAGCTCAGTTTAAACACAACTTGTGTCGGTCTTTCTTTTCTCAAGTGTAGCTCGAAAAATTCTTCTCACTAGAAAAACCACTTTTAAAATTTTCCTTTTTGCGTATGTTGTGTGTTTCTCGTTTTTCTCTCTTGCTATTTTTTTTCTCTTAATGGGAGTGAAAAAACTGAGATTTTATACACAAAAATCCAACGGTCAAGACCAAAGAATCATCTAAGTGTGGAAAACGATTTTCAAGCAAAGATACTCCCCAACGGCTAATGATAAACTTTTCCCAAAGTATAAGGGATTTGTTATCTTAAGGGATAACTCTTATCTTCCCATAGCCGTGAAGAAGATTCAAAAGGCAACCAGAAATCTTCAGCTTTTGAAATTTTATCATATCTGAAAATATAGGCAAAGGGAATCTTTTAGTTTTGGCAAATCTCCCAAAACCTATTTTCGCAAATCTCCCATAATATTTTCAAGAAATATCCTTTCCAGAAAAATAGCAATATTGGAGTTTAAAGAAAGTATTCTGGAGATCTTGGCCAACCGAAATGAATTTTCAAAGATAACCGGGTATGGCCACTTCAGTTCAAAAACACCCTAGGCACCCTGTTTGCAGGATTGTTCGCAACTGGTGTTCTGAAGCACTTAGCGCAAATACCGATTCAAGAGGTGTTTAAAAAGCGTTTTCAATATTGGCATATTAACAAGGGTCTAAATAAATAAAACCTATATACCCAAGACTTTTTGTTTTGACCCAGTTATCTTGTCCAAGATTTGTGGAGCTGCTGTGAACACCAAGGCCACCTTGTTTGCTAGGGTTGTTCTTTGCATTGCTAGAGTTCAGGAACATGCCTTACAATCAACTGTCGAGATGGCGTTCTTGACTTAATATAGAATCACCAATTAAAACCTGTTTTGAAGACTTGTTCTCACAAGTAGCAAACTAGTTAATACAATAAAGATTACAAATACTAGTTAGGCCTGTTTGGAGATCGTGTTTGGAGCAACATTACTTGGACAAATTTTTACACTTGGATTTGTTATCATCAAAACTTAAATATAATAACTCAACAAATTCCCCCTTTTTGATGATGACAAACCAAGTGACTATATTGACAAAACAAAAAAATGAATGCTGATAGGGATCCACGTAAGTCAAGGTCAGGTTGGTCAGGTTCATTCGTCATACATTGTCACATTGTCAATAGGTTTTCACTCGTCTTCCCCCTTTTGGCATCATTAAAAATCAAGAGGTACTGCAAATAGATATTCCATTGCAAAAAACAGTACAATGCCAAACATAAGACTAATAAAGGAGGAGGAGACTAGAGAACAGCCTAGACAATCAGGGAGTAAGGGGTGGTTTCGTTTGCAGAGGAGGAATGCTGGGGGCAAGGGTGGAGAGAAGGGCAAGCAAATCTTCATGGCGCTTGCCATAAAGGGCTTGTTCCTCAGCAAGAGCAGCCTTGACAGCTGAGAGCTCATCCCTGAGGCGAGCATTGTCCTCAAGAACAGCCTCAACCTTGATGGAAGGTTGCCCAGAAACAGGTGGGCGAGGTGGTCGACGACCCTGTTTGGAGACTGACCCTTCCCCAACCTCATAACCACACCCTAGCAGAGTGTCAGTCCCAATTTCATCAACGACTTGGGCCTCCACTCACTGTGTGAGCACTATTCCAAGGTGCTCAAACACCCTTGTCAGCAGAAACCCATACCCGAGATCATGAGCCCGGGTGGTGTTCGCAATTCGCCCAATGTGGCGAATCATGATAGCCGGAAGATTTATGGGTTCCTCCCTATCCAAGAAGTCGACCAGGCACTGATCAAAAAGGTCTGCTGAGTTTCTCCCTTGACCCCTTGGAATCACGTTCTTAATGACGAACATGAAAAGTAGTTGGTGGAGAGGGATCAGATCGCCCTTTTTTACAGAGGAGGGTGTTCTAAGACCTTGTTTTTGGCTAAGATGTTTGGTCACCTCTAGGAGCCTGGCTGTCTCTAGGACAGTTTTGTCTTCCCTCACATACATAGCAAAACCTTGTGAGGGCACTCCCAATATGTTTCCAAGTGAGGGCGCATCAATCCTAATGCCTTGCCCATTCACAAAACTTGTCACCACCCATTCGGTGACTCTGCAGTTGGCGTAAAACTCAGCCAACTCAGGCACAGAACACCCTTGCTGGGTGCTTGCAAACAACTCAAGCCAGCCTTGGGCTCGAAGCTTGGTCAAGAACACCCCCAGACCCTGTTCCTCAAAAAAGCTTACAGACACTACCTTCCCCCTGACGACATTGCGCTTAAGCAACTGCGGATGTTTGTCAGACGTAGGAGAGGGAGTGAACTGCTTTGGGCGTTTGGGGGCAGGAACAGAGGTGGTAGCTTCTGGTAGGGGGGTTGTTCTGGGCTTTCGCTTGAGGGGTGTTTTTCCAGGAGAGGGCTTCACAGCAGGTTTAGTGGCTGATTTTGGAAGGGCTTGATCTTCAGAGGACTCGGAAAACACCGGTGTCCCCTGTTTGAAGGTGGTGTCTTCAGAGTCAGAACTCGAGAACCCTTCGGTAGAAGAGGAAATCTCCTCGATGATAGGAGCAGAGGGTTTAGAGGATCTGGGGGTCGATCTGAAAGCAATTCTCGCAGATTTGAGAGAAGGTTGAGAAGGAGGAGAAGAGGGAGTTAGAGAGGGGCGAGACCTTGGTGGTGGTCGTGTTCTTGGCGTTCGGGTGCGCCTAGCCACCATCTTTACCCT
This sequence comes from Selenicereus undatus, assembly GCA_017589665.1. Classification (NCBI taxonomy): domain Eukaryota; kingdom Viridiplantae; phylum Streptophyta; class Magnoliopsida; order Caryophyllales; family Cactaceae; genus Selenicereus; species Selenicereus undatus. The sequence goes on from JACYFF010031959.1 coordinate 23,455,980, forward strand.
TTTCCTCTTCTCTCCAGTTTAAGAGACTAGAGGAACAGAGTCATCCCCTTGGACAGGACTTTCTCCTGTTTTCTCACCAAAGTCCTCCTTTAGATCCATGAACAGATCATCGAAGAACGCATCCCCTGTTCTTTGAGTTGTTTCCGGGAATAGTGCAGAAGAACAGGGTTCAAAATCCCCAACGAGAGTTTCTGGGTTCTCCAAGAATTGGTCTTGAAAACCCGAAGAACCAGCAACTGCTACAGAAGAAATGGAACAAGGGATTGTTCCCACATACACCACTAATTTCCAACCAAAGGAGTAGGGAATATCATTCAACTCAAGCCCAATACTTTTGAGGTTTAACCGATTGAGATACCCGAAAATTGTGTGGATAATTGGGCGAGGAGGAGCCGGAATCGAGGGCATAATCATGTTGTTACTCTCCGAGATTGATGAAGAATCAGTTTTGGGAGCCATTATCGCAAGGAAGAATTTCGGGTTTTGAGGGTTTTGCTAGGGTTTGAAAGCGAGAATAGAGGAGAGAGAGAGAGAGCAAGACGGGGAAGACAGACGCACGCAAGGGGGTTTTTTAAACTCCCCACCCGTTATGAAGGGCCACCTAGGGAACACCTAGAATTTAAGCAGGCAGCATACATTAATGTCAATCAAGGCATACCTGTTCGAGCCGCCTGTTCTTGAACATGCTTCTCTCATTTCAAGGTCTGTCATGAATACTCTCTCTCCATCTCCCAAGACAGCATTATATAATCATAATAGCACACAAGACTACACATATTCTTTAAGCATAGACCACTATTTTGATAAAAAGAATTGCAAACAAGGGGATAGAACAGGTATTATAAGGTGTTTTTGTCAGCTTGATCTAATTCTGAGAACAAGTGTTCTCAGGGTGTTTTCACCAACCCCAATTCCAGTCTGTTTCTCTCAAATTGATCCCTAGCTAGTGCCTTAGTGAATATATCAGCAATTTGATTTTCCGTTGAGCAAAAATTCATAGAAATTAAACCCTTTTCAACATTATCTCTCAAGAAATGATGTCGAATGTCAATATGTTTTGTCCTTTTGTGTTGACATGGGTTTTTGACAATGTTAATAGCGCTAGTATTATCACAAAAAATAGGAATGCATCCAGTGTCAACATAAAAATCCTTAAGCTGTTGTCTTATCCACAACAGTTGAGCACAACATGAAGCTGCTGCAACATATTCAGCTTCTGCTATGGACATGGCAACTGAATGTTGCTTCTTGGTAGCCCAAGATACCAAACAAGGTCCAAAAAAATGAGCCATACCTGAGGTACTCTTTCTATCAACTAGGAAACCTGCATAGTCAGCGTCAGCATATCCAACAAGATCAAGATTGCAACCTCTAGGATACCATAGAGCTAAATCAGGTGTATGCTGTAAATATCTTAGTATCCATTTAGCAGCCTTAAAATGAGTCTCTTTAGGATTAGACTGAAACCGGGCACATAAACCAACACTAAAAACAATATACAGTCTACTAGCGGTTAGGTATAGGAGTGACCCAATCATGCCCCTATAGAGTTTCTCCTCAACTGAGGGACTCCCATCATCCATAACCAACTTGGTTGAAGGAGAAATAGGAGTGTCTATGGTTTTGGCCGACTCCATCCCAAAACGCTTAAGTAGCTCCTTGATATACTTTTGTTGATGGATCATGGTGCCGTTTGGAGTTTGCTTGATTTGTAAGCCTAAGAAAAAGTTAAGCTCACCCATCATGCTCATCTCAAACTCACTTCTCATCATATTTGAAAATTCATGGCATAAATCATGATAAGTTGCACCAAATATAATGTCATCTACATATATTTGGACAATCAATAAATGTTCCCCCTTAGATTTTAGAAACAAGGTATTGTCTACCTTGCCTCTTCTAAAATCATTTTCAAGTAAAAAGTTTGACAACCGTTCATACCAAGCTCTTGGAGCTTGTTTTAAACCATAAAGTACTTTGTCAAGTTTAAAAACATGATTTGGAAAATCACCATTTTCAAAACCAGGGGGTTGTTTGACATACACCTCTTCTTTAAGGTATCCATTTAAGAATGCATTTTTCACATCCATTTGATATAGCTTGATTTCCATATGAGCTGCAAAGGCTATTAAGATTCGAATAGCCTCAATTCTAGCAACTGGTGCAAAGGTTACTTCATAATCAATCCCTTCTTCTTGATTGTACCCTTGAATCACCAGCCTTGCCTTGTTCCTAGTGACTGTTCCTGACTCATCTAGCTTATTTCGGAATACCCACTTGGTTCCAATGATTGTTCTCTCTGCAGGTTTAGGTACAAGGTGCCACACTTTGTTTCTTTCAAATTGATGAAGATCTTCTTGCATAACCGTGATCCAATCTGAATCTACAAGAGCTTCATTCACACTTTTTGGCTCAATGTTAGAAAGAAAAGCATAGAAAGCACAAAAATTCTTAAATTTAGATCTAGCTTGCACTCCAGTATTAATATCTGACAAGATTTGATCAAGAGGGTGCGAACTATGGTGCTTCCATGGTCTTGGATTAATTGGATCCACAGACACATGTTCTGTTCTAACTGAAGTGTGTGTAGGATCAGGCTCAAGAACACCTCCTGATCCTGTTCCTGCACCTGTTTGCAAGCTGGTTCCTGAAGTATATGGTTCCGAACATGGTTCAATGGTGTTTCCCTCGGTTTGGTTCTCACCTTGTCTGCCATTTTGAGGAACAGCTTCTGTACTTGTTTTCTTCAGGGTGTTCTCACCTTGTTTTTCTTAGTTCAACAATTCCTTTTGGACAAGACCTAATTCAAACTCTTCATCTTGTGCATTACTCTCATTCAAAGAGTTAGATTCATCAAAAAACACATGCACACTTTCCTCAACACACACGGTTCTTTTGTTAAAGACTTTGTATGCCTTACTGTGAGAGGAATAACCAAGAAATATTGCCTCATCACTCCTTGGATCAAACTTTCCTAAGGCATCTTTCCCATTGTTATGCACGAAACATCTACAACCAAATGTTCTTAGATGCATAATGTTGGGTTTTCTGCCTTTAAGAAGTTCATAAGGAGTTTTGTTCAAAATGGGTCTAATTATGCATCTATTTATAATGTAACATGATGTGTTCAAGGCTTCTGCCCAAAAGTTCTTAGGAAGACCACTAGCAATAAGCATTGTTCTAGTCATGTCTTCTAGGGTACGATTTTTTCGTTCAACCACCCCATTCTGCTGGGGTGTTCTCGGGGCTGAGAAGTTATGAACAACACCATGTTCATTACAATAGTTTGTAAAACTTGCATTTTCAAATTCAGTACCATGATCAGACCTCAAGCTTACCAATGAGTGTCCTACTCTCTTTTCAATCCTTTTGAGAAGGGCAATAAACCTCTCAAAGGTTTCATTCTTGGATGTCAAGAATAAAGTCCAAGTAAATCGAGAGTAATCATCCACAATTACAAGCACATACCTTTTCCCTCCTTTACTTGTTATCCTCATGGGACCACATAGATCAATATGCAATAACTCAAGAGGTCGGGTAGTGCTTACACACTTTTTAGATTTTAAAGAAGATCTGACTTATTTTCCTTTTGCACAAGTTTCACATACCTTGTCATCATTATACTTGATGGAAGGTAGTCCAACAACCAAATCTTTGGAAACGAGTTAGTACAAGGACAGGCTTGCATGACCTAGTCTCTTGTGCCATAGCATTATATCATCATTTAATGCATTTAAACAAGTCAGATTATTTTGGGGAAGAGTGGAAATACTAACTTTATAAACATTTTGACATCGCTTCCCCCTCAACACAACATCTCCTGTGTCGTCATTCACAACCAAGCAACGTGTTTTTGAAAACAGTACTAGGTTGTTCTTGTCACACAGTTGGGACACACTTAGCAAATTGTGTTTTAACCCATCAACTAAGTGCACATTATCAATTGAGTGGGAGAGAGTTTTACCAATATTACCTAAACCGACAATTGTCCCAGACTTATCGTTTCCAAATGCTACACTCCCACCATTCAAAGCTGTAAGTGAGAGAAAATTTGATCTTTCACCAGTCATGTGCCGTGAACACCCACTATCAACAAACCACAACTGCCTGTTTTCAAGGGTGTTAGTGGGGTTGTTCGTAAGGTTGTTCTCTCTCACTTCAGCCTGCAAAACAAATCACGAGTTAGTTTTGGGAACCCAGATCCACTTGAGTCCTATTCTTTTAGACATGTAAAGCTCATCTTTTCTAATCCAGATTTGTTTCACATACCTTTCATTCTTTTCATTGGCATGTTTTCTTAAAGGGCAAGTGTATCTATAATGACCCGTTTTACCACAATGAAAGCAAACGATGTTTTCAGGTAATCCCACATACTTCCTATGTATTGGGTAAACGGTCCGTTTATGCTTGTAACCAAGTCCCTTTTTGTTTCTACTGTGATAAGTGTTTAGCCAATCAAGGGCTTGTGAGGATTTGTTCCAGCGTTTGTTTGTGGCAAGATCAGTTTCCAATTTTTCTAAGGTAGCATTCAAGCTCTGTTTTTCATTTAGCAGGGATTCAATTGTTTCTTCCACTTTAGAGAGTTTTTTCTCTACTTGAGTATAATCGCCTTCTTTTAGAAAGAGATCTTCTCTAAGCACGTTAATATTCTCATGTAAACCGAGTTTTTCATTTTTAAGAATTTCATTTTCAAGCTCTAGGTCACGAACTTCTCTTTTTAGATCAGCACAGGTGTCTATCAAATTATATAGAAGTTCTTCTAAAGTGGCTTTGTTAAGACCATGTACCTTGTTCTTGAGATCTGAGAAGCTGATTGTTGATTCATCATCTGAATCTAAATCACTCTGTGCCATCAGTGCTACGACCCCTTCTTCAGCTTCAGATTCTCCTTCATCCTCAGAGGAATCTCCCCAAGCAGCCAGCATAGCTTTCGAGAATCGCTTGCCCAGATTGTTTACAGGGTATTTTTGACCCTGTTTTCGAGGGTGTTCGGGCATCTGATCTTCTTGAAGCAGAGGACAATTTTGACTAAGTGATCTGGTTTGCCACACTTGAAACACCCTGTGAGCTGTTCTTTGGGAGTGTTTCTGGACTTACTGAAGTCTTTTCTTTTGTTGTTTTCCTTGACCTTTTTGAAGAATTTCTTGAATTTTCTGGACATTAGGGCCATATCTTCATTTTCAAGGTCAGAGTCAGTGTCCTCATGTGCTTTCAAGGCAAGCCCACGATCCTTCTTTTGCTCCTCTCTTTGTTGTGAGTTCTTTCGGAGTTCATAGGTTTGGAGATTACCAATCAACTCGTCGAGGGTGATCTTGTTCATGTCTTTAGCCTCTTGGATGGTTGTTACTTTGACCTCCCACGTACAAGGTAGAATTCTGAGGATTTTCCTCACCAACTCTTCAGTGGTGAAAGACTTTCCCAGGGATTTTAACTCGTTCGTGATGTGGGTAAACCGTGTATACATATCCATCACAGTCTCACGATCACCCATATCAAACAACTCATATTGTCGCATAAGTAGCTCAATTCTAGATTGTTTAACTTGACTCGTACCTTCATGAGCAACTTGCTGGGCGTTCCAGATAGCTTGGGCTTATTCACACTCAGCGATGCGAGTGTATTCATCGGGTCCTAGGCCAAAATATAGTAGCTTCTTGGCCTTGGCATTTTTCTCCATCTTTTTATAGTCCTCGGCATCAAACTCTATGGATTCTTTGGGAACCTTCTTACCATCTTCAAGCACCTTGGTGGGAACAAGGGGCCCGTTCTTGATGAGCATCCATGACTCATAATCTTCTACCTGAATATAGTTTCCATCCTATTCTTCCACCAACTATAATGTTGGCCGTTGAAATAGGGTGGCCGAGTAATGGATTGTCCTTCAAGGATTCCTTGTGGTGTACTCATCTTCAGAATCTCTCCAGGTGTTAGCCTTTTTGCGAGAGAACCAAGCTCTGATACCACTTGTTAAGTTCGTGAGTATTCTACCACAAGAGGGGGGTGAATTGTGGTGTCTAATTTTCGCGTTGTGAATAACAAACACCCTTGTGACTTGGTTGCAGAGGGTGTTCTCAAATATTGCAAATGCGAAAATCACCAAGATAAATGCGGAAAATAAAGTACACACAATTTTTACGTGGAAAACACCTCTAGCCCAACTGATGTGTGAAAAACCACGACCTACCTCATGTAGGATTTAACCACTTCACTAAACCGGGCTTAACTCGTTACAAATGTAACACACCTTGTTACAACTTGCAACCACGTAACTTCCTTCTCTAAGACAGGTTACACCACGTCCAAATCTCACCAGATTGGACACGTCCAAAGTCCACACGACTAGGACACACTCACTCACTTTCGACTGATCTGGGATCAAAGTCAACAAACACCTTACTGGGGGTGCTTCTTACTAAGCAGATGTAAGGTACAATGAAAATCCTATTATGCCAATATATTGAAATCTCAGTTTAAACACAACTTGTGTCGGTCTTTCTTTTCTCAAGTATAGCTCGAAAAATTCTTCTCACTAGAAAAACCACTTTTGAAATTTTCCTTTTTGCGTATGTTATGTGTTTCTCGTTTTTCTCTCTTGCTATTTTTTCTCTCTTAATGGGAGTGAAAAAACTGAGATTTTATATACAAAAATCCAACGGTTAAGACCAAAGAATCAGCTAAGTATGGAAAACATTTTCAAGCAAAGATACTCCCCAACGGCTAGTGATAAACTTTTCCCAAAGTATAAGGGATTTGTTATCGTAAGGGATAACCCTTATCTTCCCATAGCCGTTAAGAAGATTCAAAAGGCAACCAGAAATCTTCAGCTTTTGAAATTTTATCATATCCGAAAATATAGGCAAAGGGAATCTTTTAGTTTTGGCAAATCTCCCAAAACCTATTTTCGCAAATCTCCCATAATATTTTCAAGAAATATCATTTCCAGAAAAATAGCAATCTTGGAGTTTAAAGAAAGTATTCTGGAGATCTTGGCCAACCGAAATGAATTTTCAAAGATAACCGGGTATGGCCACTTCAGTTCAGAAACACCTTAGGCACCCTGTTTGCAGGGTTGTTCGCAACTGGTGTTCTGAAGCACTTAGCGCAAATACCGATTCAAGAGGTGTTTAAAAAGCGTTTTCAATATTGGCATATTAACAAGAGTCTAAATAAATAAAACCTATATACCCAAGACTTCTTGTTTTGAACCAGTCATCTTGTCCAAGATTTGTAGAGCTGCTGTGAACACCAAGGCCACCTTGTTTGCTGGGGTTGTTCTTTGCATTGCTAGAGTTCAGGAATATGCCTTACAATCAACTGTCGAGATGGCGTTCTTGACTTAATGTAGAATCACCAATTAAAACCTGTTTTGAAGACTTGTTCTCACATGTAGCAAACTAGTTAATACAATAAAGATTACAAACACCAGTTAGGCCTGTTTCGAGATCGTGTTTGGAGCAACATTACTTGGACAAATTTTTACACTTGGATTTGTTATCATCAAAACTTAAATATAATAACTCAACACACAGATACACAACCAATCCTCCCTATGGGGCCCGAAGGAGAGGAACAGGAACCTACACTGGTTCATGCATGCAGTGAGGTAAAGGTTGATATTTAATACATGTGTACATGGTGGTGTAATCATTTAAATGCTAAGCTAATAGTGTGGTTTGTTGTGTTTGGTTAATTCAGTAGGGGGGAACAGAACCCACAGGGACAACGACAGTGAGGGACTCAAAGGGGGCACAACTATAGAACATCGAGGAAGTTACCCTGATAGTAGGAAGCGTACCTCATGCAACACAGGATGTAATAGATAAAGTTGTCTAGGGTACAGCCGCAGCTAGTAAGGTAAGCACATTGTAATCACAAATTACAAAGATTGAATTTTTATAGATTCAATTGATTTGAATGGGTTACAATCTCTATGGATACAAAATCCTCTGATTCTTTCTCTCAAGGATGGATTTTCCCAACCCCTGAAACAAAGGGGATGGGGACCTATTTATAGGAAAATCCCTCTTCCCAAACCAAGACAAGCCTTGACTTGGGCTCTGGGCTTTGACCTAGACTTTGGGCCTTTCAATCGGGCTTTATCCTAGGCTGTTTGACTTTTGTCACTTTGACTTTGACTTTGGAGTCTTCCGGGCTTGAACCGAGCATTGACTTGGAAGTCGCCTCGAGCTTTAGCCAAACGTTGACTTGGGAGTCGTCTTTAATGTTTGACTTGTGAGTCGATGTTGACTTTGACTTTGACTTTGACCGTGCCATCACTTGAACGTCGTTCGGGCTTCAAGTCATGGCTTGACTTGGTAGTCGTCTTGAGTCTCGATTTGGGCTT
>JACYFF010031959.1:23479323-23501497 GCA_017589665.1 Selenicereus undatus
CTCAAAGTTGCAACCCATGTTCGACTTGGACTCTTGGAGAAAGATTACGTGCTCCTCTTTCAAATCTTCAACTAATAACTCAATTAGTATTTGAATGAAATAAAAATTGAGTTAGTAAATATAAAACCAACAATTAATTTAGCGGAAAGGAAAGTCAAATTAACACCATGCAAAAGAAAATTACCTCAATACTAAATGTTCAAAGTATCACCCACATCAATCACATTATCCTTACTACCCAATTGAGCAAGATCTAAAATAAACACAATACAAAGAACAAAAATAAAAATTAGAACATGTAATCATATGAACCATATAAAGGAAACTAAAAAAGAAATGAAAAGGTGAAAATTACCCTTCTCAAGGTCCCGCAATTCATCAAAGTAATCATCCATATCTAATCTACTACTTGGTCGCAACCAATCTTGTGCACATATAAGTGCTTGAACAATCTTCTCGCAATCAAATGAAACAAAATTCATAAGTCAACTCAAGATCAATAAGTTGTAAATTTATAACACAAGGTCAAGAAATATACTACTTAATCATTTACCTTTGGAGTTAAAGAAGTTCTGAACGAATCAAGAGTACGTCCTCCTGTACTGAATGCCGACTCTAATGCAACCGTAGAAGCAGGCACGGCCAATACATCACGAGCCATACGAGCAACCACAGGATACCGAGGACTATGTACTTTCCACCATCCCAACACATCTTCCCCCATTTCATCTTCTTCAAGTCCCTCATTTAGATACTTTTGTAACTCCGTCTTGGTGATTCCTCTTCCTCCATCTGGCCCCTTTAACTTCTTTTTTAATCGTCGGTGATAAAACGAGGAACCTCTACTAGATGCATTACCCTGTAGTCCTTCCTCAACTTCAGGTTGTACCTCACTACTTTGCCCAGTATGATGAGTCGTTGGAACTTCTCTTTCACTTTTGAAACTATTGCACTAGCATGTTCTTCACCAAACACATCACATAGAGAGAGTTGAAGACCCTCCAACTTGCACCTAGGATCAAAGATGGGAGCAATATATAGCAAAGGGTTCATTTTCTCAGGTGTGCCATAGTACTTCTCATATTTCATCCTCATCCTCTTAGCCATTTCTTTGAAGTTTGTAACTGTTAGAAAATCCAATCCCCTCAACATCCTCACTTTCTTCATCATTATCAATGGTCTCCACAACTTCCTCTAATTCGCTTAACATACTATGAATATCCAGAATCTCATAGAAATGCAGGTTGGAAGTCACATAAGAAGTACCAGACAAACGCAAAGTAGTATTATAGAAAACCTCCCAAAAAAACTAACAAGTGTTTAACTTGTTTCCAGTCATTAGAGTTAGGAGGTCTGTCAGCATCATCATCTTTAGCCAACTCCACATTATAATAAGGGTCCCTTTTGCTATACTTTGCGAATGCATGCTCATAAAGTAATGCAGTATTAAGCATCTTATAAGTGGAGTTCCATCTAGTAGGGACATCAAGAGACAAAGAAGCCTTTCTGTCTATTTTTTCAGCAACTACGCATTCTTGAAATCTTTGCAATCTACTGGGAGATTGCCTAATGAACCTCACAGCAGCTCGAACACGCTTAACTGATTTCCCAACAACCTTCAACCCATCCCAGACGACCAAATTAAGTATGTGAGCAACACACCTAACATGTAAGAATTCCCCACCACAGAAAAGAAAATGGCCATGTCGCTCAAGGTCAGCAATAAGGGCAACACAAGCAGTACTATTACTCGCAGCATTATCAACAGTAATAGTGTACAACTTAGAAGCTAAACCCCAATCATCTAAACATTTTCCAAGGACAAGAGTTACATCATCGCCTTTATGACTAGAAATTGGACAAAAATTCAATATTTTCTTATGCAATTTCTAATCATTATCAATAAAGTGGGCAGTTATAACCATGTAGTTGATCCTCTGTAGTGAAGTCCATGTATCTGTTGTAACATACACCCTTTGACACGAATGTTTCAAATATTCTTTCATTTTCACTCTTTCATCCACATATATATGATAAATATCTCTAGCTATGGTAATGCGTGATGGCATGTTCAGTGAAGGACAACAACAAGCCATCATTTGCCTAAATCCCACATTTTCGACAAATCTAAAAGGCAACTCATCAATTATAATCATTTTGGCTATAGACTCTCTTGCCTCATGAGAATTCAATACCCATGGTTTCAATGTAGCTTCTCCCTCATTATTTGGATCCCTCTCAAAAACCAACTAACTTTGTGTTTGTTTGCTTTTGTTGCTCGGGTTTTCAGGGCATCTTGGAAAATGATATTTCAAGTTATTCGTTCCATTCTTAGTAGAGCCAGCCTTATAAATAATACCACAATACTTGCACTTACCGGCAACTCTTTTTCCACTCTCTTTGATTTCCTCGAAATGGTCCCAACACTCGACCCTTTGAGTTGACTTTCTAGCCACTTGCTTCCCCGTAGTCTTGGTTTGTGTTGCTTTTGCACTTGCCTCTTCTTCCTCTTGTATTTCAATAGGGGCCGCCTTCGATTCGTGCTCAGTCGGCCCTTTATGTATTTGAACCGATTCTTCCATTTTCGAAGCACCTCTCTCCTTAGATTTGGAGCTCGACATCTAACATTGACAAGTTATTTAAAACAATGATTCAATAAATATGCTATTAATAGTACGCACACACTGACACACATGAATACATGATGGTACTTTAACAAACTAAACCTAGAAAACTTACATTTCGAGAGCAAGCAGTTAGTGACTCCGTGATGACTGATGACAAATGTATGAAAAGAGGGATGTTAAACGCTCACCTGAAAATCAGTTTTCCATATGTTAAACAATGAGACTCAACTACAACAATGTCAAACACTCAAACACCTTGTGACAAAAATCTATGAGTTACGTGACCAAATTGAAAACCCCAACTACGACATTATCAACCAATTTAAGCAATACATCCAGCCTCCACATTTTCTAAAGTCCTAACAATCTATTATTCATCCACATAGTTATGCCATCTCAATAAATTTGGGGTTCAAAATCATTTGACACAAAGGGGAAACTCTAACTCTGATAACGAGAGAATATTTATTTTAAAACCACCATAAATAATTGAATAAAAAAAAAGTAAAAGATACTTACCACTAACTAGAAGGCCAGTAGGACCCTCAACAATCAAGAAAAGAGGTGCAAAATAAGGATGCAAAATTATGGCCTGAGACACGAGGGAGAGATGAAAGGTAGAACATACATTTTCAAAATTAAAAGCTCTATAAATTATTACCATGCTCAAATGAACCATTCCATAAATAATTCACCAAACCAGTTAGTAAAGTCTTTTAAAGTTATTATCAAACACTTGAATTTGAATCTCATTCATATAAGCCATGGTGTCAGTAAGAGTATCCTGCATTCCTGCTCATTGACTCCCCTAACAAACACCCTAAACCTCTTAACCAACCTTGCATCAAAGCCTTATTCAGGTCCATCGTGGCCATCTTCAAACCTTCAACTGAAGATGCCTCCATAGCAGAATCCTTTATTTGATTATCCATTTCAATTCCTCATTCGAGTCATTCCTGAACCCACTTCGTATCCTCGACAATACTGAGTTACCTAACTATAATAAAACTTTCACAAATCACAATCACCAAAACCATCCTGAATCCTAAATTAAGGAAAAAAATTTGACCAACCTTCGTCTCCCATAAAAGAAAAGGATAAAATCTTGCATAAAAGTATAAAACCAGGCATCGTAAATTTAAAATTCATAATCCATCATAAAACCAGGCATCATAATTCATAATCCATCGAGGCATCGACCAACGTACAGTGACAATTAGAGAGAGAGAGAGAGAGTTACTGAGTTAGAGACAGCCAGAAAGGTGAGGCAGCATGATGTCGGCTGTCGCAGTGTCGCCGGTCGTCGTCGTCGGTGGTGGACCTGGTGGTCGTTGGAGCCTGGAGTGGAAAGTCGAGATTCGAGAGTCAAGTCGAGGTCGAGGAGAGGCATAGGCCAGAGGCGACCAGCAGCGAGAGGCGAGAGCAGAGGTGAGTCAGGTGACTGGTGACTTGGTGACTGGTGAGAGTCGTGAGATCGTGAGGCCAGAGACAAAGACGCACTGAGCCACTGAGGGCCTGAGGCCTGAACTCTGAAGTGTGAAGTGATGAGGGCTGAGGGGCAGAGACGTAAAGTCGCAGAGAGAGAGAGGCAGAGAAGACTGAAGAGTGAAGAGAGCAACTTGCAAGACTGAGCCAGAGAAATCAGAAGAGTAGAAGACTCAAGACCGAAACGCAAAACTCAAAACTGAAGAAAGTGAAAAACCCTAAAAAACCGGTCCACGGTCCATCCGGTCCAGACCGGGACCGGACCGAAGACCGAAACTGGACAAGGACAGGACCGTGGACCGAACCGACAACGCCCGGTCCGGTCCGGTCCATGGCCGGTTTTCGGTCTAGGTCCGGTCCAGACCGAAAAATGAACACCCCTAAACACTGACGTCAGCAAGAACCCATACCCCATGTCATGATCCTTGGACGTGTTGGGGATTCTCCCGATATGATTAATCATGATTGCGGGTAGGTTAATTTGCTCACCCCTATCCAACAAATCAGTGTAGCACATGTCAATTGGATCAGCAAGGTTACGTCCCTGACCTTGGGGAACAATATTCTTAATCACAAAACAAAAAAATAGGCGATGCAATGGCATCAGTTTCCCCTTTCTCACAATTCGGGACACAATTAGATAGGGTTTTTAGGCTAGCTTATGGATCAATTCCAGTAGTCGTTCTTCACCTAAGACGTTCTTGTCCTCTCGCACATACACATCAAAACCTTCGGAGGACACCCCAGGCAACTCACCTAACTTTTTAGCAACAAACCATAGGTCATGATCATTAACTGTGCTTGTCACCATTCCATTGGTGACAACACAATTCGCATAGAACTCAGCCAAGTCTGGAACCAAACACCCTCTTTTAGTATGTGTGAACAAGTCCAACCACCCCTGGGCCTCTAACTTTTCTAAGAACACCCCAGGCCCCTATTCCTGAAAGTATGACACCTTAACTACCTTCCCCCGAACCACAGATTTTTGAAGAAAATGCTCATATCTCTTGGCAAGTGTCATGCTTTTTCTAATTTTCTTCTTTTTTGGTTCATCAGACTCTTCAACCAGTTTGGACACTTGTTCTGGAGTAGCGAATTTTTGGGCAGGTTTCTTGGATGGAACTGGTTTGAGGGGTGTTTTGGTCAGTGTTGTGATTGGTGTTCTGGTGGATGGTTTTGAGAATTCATTTACCGGTTTGTTCTTATTGACAGGGCTTTCAACTCTGTCTTCTGGCAGGGGCAGCACAGTGGGAGGACCCGAACTTCAAGTTCGAGGTCGTGATAAAGATGCAGGAATAGGTACATTAGGTGAGGTGGTGGTCTTTCTTTGGTGTTTAAAGAGCAGTTTGCTTGTGGTTTGGGACTTAGTTGGAACAGTTCATTTGAACCGAAAAATTAGCTCATCCTCATCACTATCCTCAGCATGTTCAACAACAAATTCATTATCAACATGCCCAACATCATAATCCTTTCACTCCCCAACTGATTCGGCCTCATTCCTCCTTAATCTAGACTCGACCACAACCGGGTCATACACCACAATCTCCCAACCCGATAATTGGGTGTACCAAAGGTACCATGTCAGGGTTCAAGTCTACTGATCTTAAGTCCAAGCTCTTCAAGAACCCAAAAATATAAGGAGTAATCAGAAAAAAAAGGTGAGGGAGTGTTTTCTATACCAATCGAGACCGTTTGTAACAATGAAGACACCGATGATGCTCCCTCAGAACTTGTCCCAATTCCGCCCCTTTTTCTTGATAGTTGGTCTCGTAGTGATCTTGGGTGAGAAGTCTTGAGTTTGGAGGATGCTTGACCGTCGCAAGTTCTTGCCATTATGAGTATTTGAGGTGATTTGGAGTTAGGGTTTTGAGGGGGTTTAAGGAAAGAGAGGGAAATTGGGCTCTTGGTAGAGAGAGAATGGTTTGCATGCAGCACATCATTACACTAGGTAAGATATAAATTATAGGTTATGTGTAATGAAAAGAAAATTTCGGTTCCTAACAATCTTTTAATAACGCCACTTGGTCAGCACATGCTACAAACAGTGGTCAGGTCTGTTCCTAGATCCTGTTCTTACTGTTAAAAGTTTGGTGTCTCAAGACACTAAGGGCAATATCATTAGACCTCAACGAGTGTTATCATGTTACATTCCACACATATGCCAGTAAAAGTACAAAAATTGAATGCATCCATTGGAACAATTTATTTGACCTAAAAACCCTAACTAGCCAATCATTGGGGGTTAAACAAGCACACTCAAGTCTTTTTAATCATACCTAATTCAAGTCTATTCCTCTCAAACTGCTCTCTACTTAGTGCCTTGGTAAACATGTCAGCAATTTGCTTATCAGTGGCACAAAAATTCATTGAAATTAAGCCCTTTTCAACATTGTCTCTCAAAAAAAAATGATGACGTATGTCAATATGCTTAGTCCTTTTATGTTGACATGGGTTTTTGGCAATGTTAATTGCACTCGTGTTATCACAAAATATAGGAATGCATCCCGTGTCTACAGAAAAGTCCTTGAGTTCTTGCCTTATCCATAACAATTGAGCACAACAAGAAGCGGCCGCTAAATACTCGGCTTCTACTGTGGACATGGCAACGGAGTGTTGTTTCTTGGTTGCCCAAGAGATCAAACAGGGTCGAAGAAAATAAGCCATACCGGATGTGCTTTTTCTATTAACCAAGAATCCAGCATAATCAGCATCTGCATACCCAATGAGATCAAAATTGCACCCTCGAGGATACCATAAAGCTAAGTCTGAGGTCAATAGGTGCAAATGTTTCCTCATAATCAATCCCCTCTTCTTGGTTGTAACCCTGAACCACCAACCTGGCCTTCTCATCCAATTTGTTCTTGTACACTCACTTGGTGCCAATTATCGATCCGTCCTTAAGCCTTGGTTCAAGGTGCCAAGCTTTGCTCCTTTCGAATTGATGAAGCTCCTCTTGCATAGCAGTAACCTAGTCAGAATCTTCAAGGGTTTCATAAACATTCTTTGACTCAATGTTAGATAAAAAAGCATAGAAGGCGCAAAAGTTTCTAACTTTAGACTTAGTTTACACCCCTGTGTTAATATCATATATAATCTGGTCGAGAGGGTGCAAGCTCTGGTGCTTCCAGGGTCGTTGAGCAAATGAATTTACAAACATGTTTTCCAATCTTTCCTAAACACTTGATGAAACAGGTTCTGAATCTGTTCTGGAGCTTGTTCCCATAACTGTTCAGAAAGGATCAGGTTGAGTGGGTCAGTTCTGTCCCAAATCAAGTTCAGCAAAGCTTCCCCCTGACTGGCTTGCTCCCTGCCCACCTTCCATATTTCCAGATCCAGGACCTGTTTCACCTTCAAGAGACTTACTGTTATCCACCATGGAGTTTTGAGTGAGCGTGAGGTCTTTTCTTATAAGACCAAGTTCGAACTCTTCATCCTGTATATCATGCTCAATCATGGAGTTAGTTTCATCAAACAATACATGCACACTTTCCTCAACACACAAGGTTCTTTTATTAAAAACTTTGTATGCCTTACTGTGTGAGGAGTACCCAAAGAATATGGCTTCATCACTCCTTGGGTCAAACTTTCCCAAGGATTCCTTCCCATTATTGTGCATATAGCATTTGCATCCAAACACCCTCAAGTGCATAATATTGGGTTTTTGTCCTTTGAAAAGTTCATATGGAGTCTTGTTGAGTATAGGTCTGATCATGCATCTATTAATAAAGTAGCACGATGTATTCAACGTTTCAGCCCAAAAGTTTCTAGGAAGACCACTAGCGACAAACATGGTCCTAGTCATGTCTTCTAGATTACGATTTTTACGCTCTACCACCTCGTTTTGTTAGGGTGTTCTGGGGGCAGAAAAGTTGTGATCAACACCATGTTCATTACAATAATCAATGAAGCTTAAGTTTTCAAATTCTTTGTCATGGTCCGACCTAAGACTTACCAATGAGTGTCTTACTCTCTTTTCAATTTTCTTTAGAAGAACAAGAAACTTATCACATGATTCATCCTTTGATTTTAAGAATAGAGTCCAAGTGAAATGAGAGTAATCATCCACTATAACAAATACATACCTCTTCCCTCCTCTACTTGTGATCCTCATAGGGCCACACAAATCAACATGTAGTAGTTCAAAAGGTTGGGAAGTACTAACACAGTTCTTTGACTTGAAAGAAGTTCTAACTTGCTTTCCTCTAGCACAAGCGTCGCACACCTTGTCATCATTGTACTTGATGGAAGGTAGTCCAACTACTAGGTCCTTGGAAATGAGTTTATTCAAAAGAGACAGGCTTGCATGTGCTAGCCTCTTATGCCAAAGCATAACATCATTATTAAGAGCACTCAAAAAAGTCAAATGATTTTGGAGAAGTGAGAGAACTCACGCTTTATACACATTGTTGTATCGCTTCCCCCTCAACACAACATTACCAGATTTGATATTGGTAATCAAGCATTGATTCGAAGAGAAACCAACATGATTACCTCTATCACATAACTGAGACACACTTAGCAAATTATGTTGTAAACTGTCTGCCAAGTACACATTATCAATAGAGTGAGAGAGTGATTTACCTATCTTACCTACACTGACAATTTTTCCAGACGTGCCATTTCCAAAAGCCATTCTCCCTCCATCAAAGGCTGTAAGTGAGAGGAAGTTTAATTTGTCTCCTATCATGTGCCTCGAGCAACCACTATCCAAGAACTATAGTTGGTTGCCTCCACTCACTTTAGCCTGCAAAACAACTAAGTGTTAGTTTTGGAAACCCATATCCACTTGGGTCCCATTTTCTTTGACATGGAGATTAACTCATCTTTTCTAATCCACATTTGCTTAATATACACTGAGTTTCTCTCCACAACCCTTTTTCTCAAGGAGTAAGCATATCGATGATGACCAGTCTTACCACAATGAAAACAGATTATATTCTCTGGAAGTCCAACATATTTTTTGTTTACTGATTTAGTGACACGCCTACTCACAAATCCTAGTCCCTTTTTATTACGACTATGGTGAGTGTTTAACCAATTAAGTGCTTCTGAGTAACTGTTCCAACCCCTGTTCTAAACAAGGTCAGATTCGGCCTTATGGAGATTTTTGAGCAACTGACTGTTTTCATTTATCGGGGCTTCTATCCTGAGTGCTTCTGACGAACTGTTCCTATCCCTGTTTTAAACGAGGTCAGATTCAACCTTATGGACCTTTTCAAGCAACTAATTGTTTTCACTCACCAATAATTCTACCTTAAGTTCCAGTTCTCGGGACTCTTCTTCCAGCTTTGAGATATCAGTGTTAAACACTTCTTCTCTCTTATTCATTAGTTCTTTTAGCATGTCAACGTCCCTACTTAAGGCAAAAGTTTTTTTATCTTGTTCAGACATGAGAATCTCATTTGCTTGCTTAAGTTTTTGTATGGTTTTTTCAAGCATTCGGACATCCCCTTTTAACTTGGAACAAGTATCTTTAAGCATACAATTCTCAGTACTAATTGCCTCAAATTCATCCATTAAGGAAAATAATAATTTCAGAATTTTTACTTTGTTAAAACCACGTACCTTTTCCTTGAATTGGGACATGCTCTCATCCGATTCTAAGTCAGCTTCGGATTCGCTTCTGGCCATGAGTGCCAGTGCAACAGCTTCGTCTTGGGAGTTATCCTTTTCTTCTGAAGTTTCACCCCATGCTACCACCATAGCTTTAGTGAACTGCTTGGGAGAACTACTAAGTTGTGGCTTCTTTCCGCGGTTTCGGAACTGTTCTGACACCTGTTCTTCTGCATGGGGCAATATTTTACAATGTGGTCATGCTTTCCACATTTGAAACACCCAGAGGCTTGGTCTTGGTCATTGTTCCTTACTTTGCCTGTACTCCTCTTCTTGATGCTCTTTCCAACCTTCTTGAAGATTTTTTTGAACTTACGAGTTACCAAGGCCATTTCTTCCTCATTCAAGTTTGAATCATCACTTCCCATGGTATTTAGGGAGAAGCCTCGATCTTTCTTTATTTCCTCTTTCATCTAGGAGTTTTTCCTCAACTCGTAAGTTTGAAGGTTCCCAATGAGCTCATCCAAAAAGATTTCGTCCATCTTCTTTGCTTCCTAGATGGCTGTAACTTTCATTTCCCACAAATGAGGAAAAAACTGTAGGATCTTCCTCACCAATTCCTTGATGGTAAAGGATTTTCCCAAGGATTTCAACTCATTAGTGATGTGGGTAAAACGTGTATACATATCCATCACTGTCTCTTTGTCACTCATTTCGAACAGTTCATACTTTCTCATCAGCACCTCGATCCTAGACTGTTTGACTTGGTTGGCTCCTTCATGAGCCACCCGAAGAGCATTCCATATCTCCTTTGTCGATTCACACTCTGAGATATGAGTGTACTCGTCCGGTCCAAGGCCAAAGTAGAGCAATTTCTTGGCCCTTGCGTTTTTCTCCAGTTTCTTGAAGTCATCTGAGTCAAACTCATTTGTCTTCTTAAGAATTGTTTTGCCATCTTCTGTGGTTTTCATTGGAATGTAAAGACCATTCTCAATGATCATCCACAACTCATAATCATCATCTTGAATGTAATTTTCCATGCGGTTTTTCCACCAATTGTAATGTTGCTCATTAAAATATGGTGGTCGAGACACAGATTGACCCTCTAAGATTCCTTGTGGTGCACTCATCTTTTCAGGATCTCTCAAGGTGTTAGCCTAGGTGTGAGAACTTGGCTCTGATACCACTTGTTAGATTTTAATCCCACAAGGCCACAAAGGGGGGTGAATTGTGTCTACCAACTTTTCAAATTGTTTCAAAACATTCGTGAGAACTGTTTGGAGTGCATGTTTCTAATGAGACAAAACGAAAGTAATTGCGGAAATAGTAAAGGAGACACAATGTTTTTACGTGAAAAATCACATCTGGCCCAACTGAGGTGTAAAAACTACGACCTACCACAGTAGGATTTTAGCAACTCCTTCACTAAATGGGTCGAACACATTACAACCGTAACACACGTAACTTAGTCTACCCAAGACTCTCGTTACAAACACACATCCAAAGTCTCCCAAGACTTGGACAAATACTCACGGACACAACGTCCACACGTCCCCTACAGACACAACGTCCAACGTCTACCAAGACTTGGACAATCTCTTATCTCGATGATGGAAAAGAGATAAAGAACACCTTACTTGAATGCTTCTAAATAAGCTGAGTGTAAGATACAATACAATTCCTATTATGCCAATAATGAAGACTCAATTAAGCACTCTTTTTGAAAGTTTTTCTCACAGAAAAATTCAAACTCAGAAAAACAATTTTAGCACTTGAAAATCGGGGAAAAAAAAATTGAGAAAAGTTGAGGGAACCGGCCGCTTAAATAGTGGGATAAGTATGCTTGTTGTGCAAGGATGAGAGCAATCTCCACTTTTCTTAGCCATTGCCTAATCTGAGAGTTACCAAACTTTTTTATAGGATAGGATCAAATATTTGGAGGATATTTTTCCTTAGGAGATAAGATCAAATATTTAGGAAAGATATTTTTTCTTAGGCGAGATAAGATTAAATCT
Organism: Selenicereus undatus; assembly: GCA_017589665.1. Lineage (NCBI taxonomy): Eukaryota > Viridiplantae > Streptophyta > Magnoliopsida > Caryophyllales > Cactaceae > Selenicereus > Selenicereus undatus. The sequence goes on from JACYFF010031959.1 coordinate 23,491,007, forward strand.
TCTCACCAAATATTTAGAAAATATTTTGTCTTTTAAACAAGGGAAGAAATAGTTTTAGATTTTGTCTGACATAAATTAATTCCAATTGTTTCCTAAAAAACGTTAGTCCAAAATCCTTTTAAGAAAAACATTGAAATTCGAATTTTTATTTCTAGCCTCAAAACACTGCAGACCTGACCTCTTGGACTTGTTCTGAGATAGTGTTCTGAGTCACCAAAACCTTTCAAAGTGAATGCTAAATCAAAGACCTTCTAATTGCCATATTAACAAGAATCTAAAAAATAAAACCAATACTAAGCCTAAGCCTCTTGTTATCAGCTGAACTCCTTGCACATGATTTTGATGTTCCATGCGATACTCCACGCTATGTGCTCATAACTGTTCTGAGGCTATGTTTTCAGACTTTCGTTATTAGTTGGGCTCCTTGTGCATGTATCGCCTTTGATGCTCCACGCTCATTCGAACCGCTCCAAGTATTTTTGGATCCTGTCTCAACACACAACTCAAGCACAGCATATTGGCTGGTCCATTTGGGTTGTTATCATCAAAACCTTACACATTAATTGGGTCAACAACACATTCTCCCGTATTCATTTGTGCTTACTCGGTTATGCTCTAACAATGTGGCGGAATACCATGCGCTTAGCTTGGGTCTTGAAATGGCTATTGAGATAGGGATAACCGACCACAACATATATGGTGACTCGCAGTTGGTCATCAATCAACTACTTGACGAGTACGAGGTTAAGAAAGAGGACCTTGTCCCATATCACATGCAAGCATTACGCCTACTAAACAAGTTGGACATGGTCAAGTTAGAGCACGTGCCAAGGAGTGCCAACAAGATGGCTAATGCACTGGCAAGCCTCGCGGCCACTTTGGCACGGCGGGTAGAAGAAGGAACGACGATTACAGTATGTAGCTGCTGGGTTGTTCCACCCAATGATGAAGACTCAGACGAAGACGTCAACATGATCTGTGTTCTTGAAATAGATATAGAAGACTAACGCCAACCTATGATTGAGTACTTAGAGCATAGAAAACTTCCTAGTGACCTAAGGCATAAGACGAAAATACAGCGGAGATCTCCGAGCTTCCTATACTACAACGGAATGCTCTATCGATGCTCTTTTCTTGGCCTTTGGTTACGATGCTTGGACTTGGAAGAAGCAAAGCAACGATGGCGAAAGCTCATTCAGGCATGTGTGGAGTGCACCAATCAGGGCCTAGGCTACACGATCGCATTAAAAAGATGGGTTACTACTGGCCCACTATGGTGCAAGATTGCATAGATTATGCAAGGAGGTGTGATGCTTGCCAGTTCCATGCCAACTTCATACATCAACCTCCAGAACCTCTTCACCTAACTGTTGCAACCTGGCCTGTTGAGGCATTGGGCCTTGATGTCGTCGAACCAATCACGCCTAAATCGTCGGCTGGCCACTCCTACATCTTGGCTGCCACTAATTACTTCTCTAAATGGGCAGAAGCAATTCCACTAAGGGATGTTGAAAAAGAAAATGTGGTCGACTTCATAAAGACGCACATTATTTATCGATATGGTGTGCCGAGGAACATTATCACTGATAATGGTAAGCCCTTTGTCAATAGCCTGTTGACTAGCCTATGTGAGAAGTTTAAGTTAGCCCAGCATAAGTCTTCCATGTACCATGCCCCTGGAAACTACCTGTCAGAAGCCTTTAATAAAACACCTTGCAACTTACTCAAAAAAGTTGTCGCAAAGTCTAAAAGAGATTGGCATGACAGACTAGGGAAGGCTCTTTGGGAATACCGAACCACATATAAGATGCCAACACTGTCGACCCCTTCGCTCTGGTGTATGGAGTTGAAGTTGTACTACCATTAGAGCTCTAAATCCCGTCGCTGCGCATTGCCATACAGGAAGGTTTGACGGAAGACGAAAATCACAAGCTTTGCTTAGCTGAGCTGGAGGCCCTTGATGAGAAGAGACTCCAAGCACAACAGAAGCTAGAACGCTACCAAGCTCGTCTGGCAAGAGCGTTCAGTAAAAAGGTTCATCCACGCTCGTTTCAAGTTGGGGATCAGGTGCTTGCGCTGAAAAGGCCAATCATCATAACCCATAAGACAGGAAGCAAACTCGTTCCGAAATGGGAAGGACCTTATGTTGTCCGTGAGGTCTACTCAAATGGCACCTACAAGATAGTAGATGGGCAAGGGGTTCGAGTAGGACCCATAAATGGCAAATTCTTAAAGTGCTACTACCCTTGATATAGGATATTGTCAAGCTCCTAAGTAAGAGCCTAAACTGCTTGTTCTTTCATGTTAAATTCCGTTGTAACATTCCTGGCCCGCATGCAAAAGAAGAAACAAAATAGGGATGGGCACGTGCTTCTCACGCGTCACTTAAGTGGAAAAAAAAAACCAACTCTGGTTTGGGAAAGGAAAGGAAAACGCCCAGCCCAGCCTATGCAAGAAGGAAAAGAAGATGCCAAGTCCAGCCCACCGGGAAGAGAAACAAAAAAAGAAGAAGAAAGAAACGAAAGAGAAGATAGAGGCCGGCCCAGGTATACGTGGGGAGCGACTGGCTTCAGGTTGGACCAATTCTAGTCCAGGCCTGCTCAAAAGAAAAGGAAAGAAAGCAAGGCAAAAGGGAAGAACGGACCAGGCCTGCAAGGGAATGAGAGAAGGCAAACCAAAGATGAGTCGGGTCCAGACCAAAAAAAAAACAGAGAGAGAGAGAGAAGAAAAGAAAGGTGAAGGATGGCCTGGACTTCACGAAAAGGGTCGACCCACCCAAAGGAACAACAAAAGAAGAATCGGTTGGCCCGCACAAAGGAACAACAAGGAAAAGAAAAAAAACAGGCTAAGCTATACAAAAAAGGGGGGCTAAAGCAAGATCCAGCTTTGCTGCAATTGGGCCTCTTGTCATTCTCACTTGATCCAATCCCTATGCCCCAAACTCTTTGCACACACACACACAAAAAAAAAAAAAAAATGTGTGCATGCATTTGTTCAAATTTGCATACAAAATCAACAAAAATACGTTGAAAGAAAAAAATTGAGACTTCAGTCACGCTCCAACGACAAAAAGTCTTGTACGTGATCTTGTCTTGAGGGGGCAATTTGTAGGCACTAAAAATTTATTCATACCGTACCAAAATTAAATTAAATTAGTTAATTGGACTAACCCTTTTAATTAATTTAGTCAAGCCCAAATCTCACAAGTCAAGTCCAAAAGACTCACAAGTCAAGCCAAGGATGAAACCCAAATGACTTCCAAGTTCAAGCTCAGTCAAAGCCCAAGTCGAGGCTAAAGACGACTATCAAGTCAAGTCACGACCTAAAGTCCGAACGATGTCCAAGTCAAGGCGCTATCGAAACCAGGTAAAGGTCAAAGTCAAAGGTCAAGACTTACATTGACTCCCAAGTCAAACGTCAAACGACTCTCAAGTCAACGTCCGGTCAAAACTCGAGGCGACTTCCAAGTCAATGCTCGACCCAAGCCCAGGAGACTCTCAAGTCAAAGTCAAAGCAAACGAAAGTCAAAACAATCCAGGATGAGGCCTGATTTCAAGACCCAAAACCCAAGCCAAGGCCCATCTTGACTTTCAAGGGGAAGGTTTTCCTACAAATAGGCTCCTACCTCCTGATTCAAAGGTTGGAAAAAATCTATCCTAAATAGGAGAGAGAATCAAATGATTATTGTATTCATCGGGACTGTATCCATTCATTCAAATGAATCTATAAAAATTCAATCTTTATAATTTTACGATTACAAATGAATCTATAAAAATTCATAATTATCAGGAGCTCTCAATCTCTGCATACTCTTCCCTCAAGAAGACTACAGTTTCAAGGTAATTTTGTGCAATGATTCTCATTGAAAATCCTAAATTAGTCAAAGTTAGCGTGACTGTGGTGAAGTGCTAATTCCCACTACAGAGGGAGGATCCACAAACCTTGCAACTACAAATCATTTAAATTTGGTATATGTCGCACCATCAGGAGAGGAGGGTTTTTTTTTTGGGGGGGGGGGCGGGTGGGCTGAAGAATAGTAAATTAGTGTCTGTAGATCTGTCACATATCAGTCAGGCCCTCTAGAGATGCCATGATGATCTTGCATAGTGTGTTTATTCACATTTCATTTACTTTCTTTTCCCAAATAACTATTATTCACTGTGAATGATGAGTATAATCCTTATTGATTTACTTGTTTGTTTATTCAGACAAGTTTTAATATATTTCTCCTATATTTTTAAATATCTGAAGTCTTGATTGGGCTTCATGTATTAGGGTCATCTGAGTTAGAATTTAAATTTATTGATGAATAAGAGGAGTACTTCTACATTTGATGAAAATGGCTAGAAGATGAATTTGTCATGTTCAACTTGATGAATGTTGTCATAACTAGCAACTAATCCATATTTGGGATCTTGCAGGGAATGTGTTGAGTGATCGCGACAGTATACCTTTACCAGAAGCTACTACCTAAGATTGGATTAATATGGTCAATGACTTTCAGGGAGGTGTCTTATCTAGTTACCTAGGAATTTCTATGATTTACGGCATTGATGCTATGTATGGGCATAATAACGTCAATGATACAGCAACATTCCCCTATAATGTTGGTCTTGGTGCTTCCAGGCAAGCGCCTTTCTAGATCTCTTTTCTTTATTTGTATGAAGTTGAATTGGTGACTCGGACTAGTGTTTCTGTCATTTAGCTCTTATTTCCTTGAGCTTAATATTTTTTTTTGCGATGTTGTATTTAATGCAACATGGATTGCTTCTCACTTCATGCTAGCAATGTGTTGACTTCTCTTTCGTTCTATGTTAGCATGGAAACTTTGCACTTCGAATCATATATTCACTAATTTTGTTCAATATGAAACTCTTGAACCTTCATAACCAGCTTGTTGCCATTTGGACTTCATGGATTAATTAAACCTATTGGATACAGAGACCTTAACCTTGTAAAGAGGATTGATAGATGCTGCAACAACTCTTGAAGTTAGAGCCACTGGGATACAATATACTTTTGCTCCTTACCTTGCAGTAAGAAAAAGCAATTATTGTAATTTATATCTGACCAATTCTTGGAAATTCTTTCACTTGCGTACTTGGTGACTCATTATTTTATGTTCCCTTAGGTTTGTAGAAATCCAAGATGGGGTCATTGTTATCAAAGCTACGGTGAAGATCACAAGATTGTCCAGCAAATGGCATATATCATCTATGGTTTATTAGGAGATGATCCTTCTCACAAGGGCATTCCTTATGTCGTTGGAAAGTAATGAGATAAGCTTGCTACCTTATGTTTGTGGATCAAAATGAGTTCTTTTTTCATATCCTATTGATTATATGCTTCATATACTTTGTAGAGGAGAAATTGAAAAGAAAGGATAATGTCTTATGTAGATGCCTTAGAATTCAAGATGAAGTTGGTTAGATTATGTTGTTTCTCTCCCTTGATCAAAGTGGAAAGATGACGGTGGACAAAAACAATAAATCAGAGATAAGAAATGAAGTTGGTGAAGCACATGTGACACAAATTTACCATGCCATATCTTGGTTCTCAAGCATTGTCGATGTTTCCTAACTTTTAGTAGATGTGCTATGGCTTTGGAACTCTGAGATAGAGTCTTGACGTTAGTAGATTAGCCCAACATCTTTCACAGGATTGTCAAACTTTACGAAAGTCCTAGAAACTTTTAGTAGAGCTTTGGAACCGGAGCTTTGAGATTTGACATCTGAAAATCTCATCAATTAAATGAAATTTTGAAGTTCCGGAATATGATGATCTAGATGCTTTGCCTAATTCAGAGGACAGATACCTTTACATTTGTTGTGTCCCAGTTTGTTGCTGCTTGCTGTCAAGGACAAAGTTGCTGCATGTGCAAAGCATTTTGTTAGATATAGTGGGACAACTAAAGGAATCAATGACGACAGCACCGTTATTGATATGCCTGGGTTGCTTAGCATTCATATGCCTACATACTCTACAATGATCATAAAAGGTGTATCAATAGTCATGGTCTCCTATTTGACCTGGAATGGTGCAGAAATATATGCAAATCATCAATTAGTCGCATATTTTCTCAAGAACACGCTCAAATTCAAGGTAGTCAAGGGAAAATAAACTGAAGCCCATATGTTCAACTTGTATAGTGCCTTCATTTTGTATTTTTTATCAGCTTCAATTTCAAATCATGATGTATTTTGCAATGTAAAGAATGACAACTGTCTATAACTTATCTTTTCTTTGTAAGTCACGCTAAATTCTTTTTTTCTTGTTCTCATTGCTGCTGCAACCAACAATTTGCATTTCTCTGTTTTACAGTTCTTGGGGGTTCAATTATTTTTGAATTGTTGAGTAATTTTTTGCGTCAACAATCTAAATTGTTGATATGTCAAAACAGATGATAAATCCAATTTTATGCCCCCTAATCAAAACCAAGAGTTTTTAATGAAGATTTTTAAGTTATAATCATCCATTTTTGTCGATAGTGTGTGAACATATGAATTGAAGGCAATTGATTCTCCATCCAAGTTTTGCTTTTCTGTTGGTCATTAGGGTTTTGTTATATCAAATGAGCAGGGAATTGACAGGATAACTATGCCTCCTAATGTCAACTACACATACTTTGTCCTCACTGGAATTCCAGTTGGCATAGATATGGTTTGCCTTTTTACATACAAAAAGCTTATTTTAGCATATTTATGTGCATAAGAGTTTCTAGATAACGTATCTAATGTCACTGAGCGATATATTGCTAAGATTGATGCCTTGGTAGCTACCTGGTTGCCTAGGAATGAAGGTTAAGGAGTGGCTGATGTCTTATTTGGCAATCATGAGTTTATCGGTAAGCTTTCAACAACATGGTTCAGAAATGTAGTAGACCAATTCTCGATGAATATTGGAGATCACCATTATGACCCTCCCTTCCCCTAAGGCTTTGGGCTTTCAATTGAATCGATTATTAGCAAGTAAGAAAAACTTTGCTATAGCTTATCGTTGTCATCCTTTTGCATTATGCACATCAGTCGAGCAGTTCTAAACATCCTTATTGAAACGCTGATTTTATTGCCATTTGACATAGCTCTTGTATCTTGTTTAGCAGTTTAAACATGAAAATATGGTCCTTAAATCATGTCAATTTCATAACGCTGGTGGAAGAAATACTTAGCCTAATTGTGTTCAAGTCATGATCTATTTATGATCTGTTGATTTGTCAAGAAAGTGTAGCTAATATTAAGGAGAATTTCAGATTAATGTTTTTACTAGTTCTGGATTACCTTATTTCAGGCCCGAGTTGGGTTTGCTCATTTAGTTTTGTACATAAACTTTGTGTAGGGATGGCAATGAAGCTCGTATCCATTTAAAAGCCGCAAATCTACCCCCAATTTAAATCCAAGTGGGTGGTGAAAATGGATTTTAAATGGGTACAGGGCGGGTATTGAAAAATGGGTACGGGTGGGTGCGGACATGGGTATAGCCCTTACCCGCCCTATACCCACACCTTACCCATACCTGTGTTTATAATAAGATAAAAAATTATTTTTGTTTAACATTTTTACAATTTAAATCCAATCCAAACCCTTCTAACAAAAAATTAGTTAATAATGTATTTGATTTCACATTTCTAAACAATATATTCCCAAAATATCACAACTTTGTAATCTAATAATGATAAATATATATATCGTACTTGGATATGGGTTGCATATGGATATTAATTTTCATTCTCTATGTGAACCCAAACAAAGCCTGCAAACTCGTACAACCCGATGGGAATGGATACGGGTTTTATTTTTTAATACCCGATGGGTACAGATACAGGTATGATACGATTTTCGAAAACAGATATGGGTGAGGGTATTGCTCAACCCGCCCTGTACTTCCCCATTGCCATCCCTAATTTTGTGCACCATCTTATGAATTTCTTCAATTAAAGACAGTGAATGGGCAAGATGAGTAAAACTGTTCTGTTTCATTCTGTATTGTTTTGCATGTCATATCAATTGTTGCTGATGTACGGCCATGCATCTTATCATCAAAATTTCTTTGTTTATCAATTCTTATTTGAAATATACGATCTCATCTTAGACATTTGGGATCTGTTTACCATGTTATTTAGAACAACATCATGTTAATCAGGATGCCTCTGGTTTTCCCTCATTCTCCTTTCCTCTTGATTGATGCTTTCGTTTCTCTTTTCTTAATTGTCTCTTCCTGAGAAAAATTCTTCCTCTTGGATGTCATTGCTAATAGTAGCCTATTAAGTCAACTCCCGACATTTTTATGTTATGTCTTACTAGATTCTATGTTCAACTTCAAAATAACATAGTTATAAAGTCAACATGATTTTAATTTTTATTTTGTTAACTATAGAGTCAATTCCATGATATAAATGTCTGTAATAAATAATATAACTTAACGCTGTAAAATTGAAAATTATAATTATGTTATTCTCTGCTAGAAAGAACTCAATGTGTGTACTTTTACCCTAAGATCATAGAATAGTTACCTATTGCAACATATAGAAAATAAAAGAAATAAGAGCCAATATAAGTTTTTGCGTCACATCTTTTTTGGCTTCGAAAGGAAAACACATATTACATAATTGGTGCTTTTAACTGGGGGGAAAATAATTTGTCCTAGATATCATTTTTTTATGGGAAATATTTCTTTGGAAACATGAAATGTAAAACAATTTTTAAATTTCATTCGAACACACTGGCAGTTTGTTATAGATTTATTTTTTGAAGATCAAGGAATCCAAGGGATGAAAGAAAAAAAACCAAGAAATAATTTTCCTTCTTGAAAATGGAAATGGTTTTTGAAGAAACATGATTTTCATCTCTTATCTCACTAGGAATGAAAAACCTTTTTTTCCATGGAACAATATTCCCCCAACCAAAGAAAACAACCTAGGACCTGTTCTTTTTGTGGGTTAATTTCAAAATACCAACCTCAACCCACTTCAAACTACTTCAATCCATTTCAACCAACTTCAATATACTTTAATCCACTTTCACTATTTTAATCAAGTTCAATTTATCACATAAAAAAATTTAACCCACTTCAACCCACTTTACCCTTTTACCCATTCCAATTTACCTACGAAAAGAGCAAACCCCTAAAAGCTAAAACAAGGCAACACAGTAAAGCGGCTGTGTATAGCACTAGCCCAAAGCAGAAGATGATCGACAAAATAGGAAAAGAACAATATCTCAAGTCGTTGTAGTATAGTGGGGAGTATTCCCGCCTGTCACGCGGGCGACCCGGGTTCGATCCCCGGCAACGGCGGTTTGTTTTTTCGCTTTTTGCTCTTCGTGATGGTTTTTTATGCTCCACTGGGAGGTCGTTTTTGGGTGATTGTGCGCTGCTTAATAAATAACAAAGACAAATCCTCCAAAGGATGGCTACCTTTTCTTTCAAGCATAACATTTCCTTCTCCCACTGACCCCAAAAAAAAGAAAAAAAAAAGAAAATAACTTTTTCTCCCAATCTTTTAGATTAGAATATATGATGAAAAATATACAACCCACATGTTTATACATAGGAAAATGAATTATAATTGATAATGTTGTTCTCACTTTTCTTTTTCGACTTGATTGATGAAGAGAAGAGTACAAATATTTGCAAAAAATAATAGAACATGATAATCCACTTGGATCTTTAACCAAAATTGAATGAAAGAATGCCAACGTAATGAGTAATGAGTTGCATAAAAGTCTACCAAATTTGAATCCACCTTACATATAAAAATTCTTAAGTTACCAAAATAACCTAATTATAGCCAATTGTATAAAAACCTCTAATAATTTAATCTGCCTACAATCAAGTTCCTACTTGTAATATATATGATCCTACCTTAGACATTTGAGGATCCGTTTATCGTGTTATTCAGAACTACATCATGTTAATTAGGATATCTTTGGTTTTCCTCTCATTCTTCTTTCCTCTTGATTGATGCTTTAGTTTCTCTTGTCTTAATTGTTGCTTCCTGAGAAAAATTCATCCTCTTGGAGGTCATGGCTAGTAGTAGCTAGTAAGGAACTCCTGACCTTTTTCTATTATATCTTAACTAGATTCTACATTCAACTTCAAAATAACATAGTTATAAAGCCAATCTGACTTTTATTTTTATTTGTTAACTATAGAATCAATTTCGTGACATAAATGTCTGTAATTAATAATATAACTTAACCCGGTAAAATTGAAAATTATACTTGTGTTACTCTCTACTAGAAAGAACCCAATGTGTATACTTTTACTCTAAGATCATGGATTAGTTACTTATTGCAACATATATAAAAATAAAATAATTAAGAGCCAATATAAGTTTTTGCATCACACCCCTTTTAGCTTCGAAAAAAAACACATACATACATACATACATACATACATACATACATACATATATATATATATATATATATATATATATATATGTGTGTGTGTGTGTGTGTGTGTGTGTGTGTGTGTGTGTGTGTGTGTGTGTGT
>JACYFF010031959.1:23501897-23534760 GCA_017589665.1 Selenicereus undatus
CACACATGTATATAGATTGAAGGGTTTTTTTTTTGGGAAAAAGAGAGAGACAGATGGATGAGTGAGCAGGCGGAGAAGAGAAATAGAGGGAATTGTCACCATTTTTTTCCTCTTTAGGTATAATCCCTAATCTGAATTTTACCATTTGACTCTCATCCCCTTGATTTTCCAACGAGTTCGGTGTCAATAGCGGTCCGACCGGCTTCGGCCGGCATGGTGTCATCTTCCTTGGAGCAGGCTAGTGGTTTGATGGCGAAACCGACGGTTCAGGCGACAACTTGGGACATCAATGACTGGGATTTCGCCAACGACATGGACGAAGGTTTGATCGTCGACCGGATTGACGCGGGAAATCCGAGGGTGGTGTTTGGACCGGTGCCGAGTCTCCAAGAGGCCAAGGATGCTACTTCTGAACTGAATGATGCACTTAAAAAGTAATTTCTCTCTCTAACTATCTGAATATCTTTTTTTGTTTAATTGATTGGAGATATTAAATTATTAATTGTCATTTGTTGTTATATTGTTCGCCATTTAGTCATTTGATTGGAAGTTCTACTTCTGATTTCCGATCATGTTTATGGCATGCTACAAAACTATTACTATATAGGTAAAAAATCATGAAAATCTTAAATCTATTCAAGTGATGGTCGATTTATCTTTTTAATAATATTTTTTAAAGGTTTATTTTATTAGGTATCGTGCAAAAGCACGGGTTTATTTTATCAGGCATCGAGAAAAAGTTATGTGGTATATTTTAATTTCCTTTCTCAACATTGTAGTAGTTATGTAATGGAAGTTTACTTATAGTAGAAATTTAGATTGTGTTATTCCAAATCATAATTACTAATGGTGTATGGTGTTGAAATGAGCAATAATATTTTATAAGTTTTGTTGTTGAAATAAGCATCAATATTTTACATGTTTTGGTGTTGAAATGAGCAACCATATTTTACATTTAATCAATTTTCAATAATTAATGTATTTCATTTTTTCAAAAAAAAAGGACAAATTTGATAAATATTGATTTCCTATCTAACATTTATAATCCAAATTCAATGCAAAGAAATATATTCTTCAATGTTAAGCAAAACTTTAATTTTGAAAAATATAAATTAAAACATAATAAGCATCTGACTTTCTATAAGGAGAAATTTGATAAATATTGATTAGTACACAATATTAATTTCTACACATACACAACCATAAGAGTATTTGTCATTGATTTTAAAATTTTTAATTTATTTTTTAAAAAATATATCTTAAATTTAAATGCTCCATGCATAGAACGGATCCATACTAATTACATAATTGTTGCTTTTAACTGGGGGAAAATAATTTTTCATAGAGATCAATTTTTTATGGGAAATATTTCTTAGGAAACGGGAATGTAAAATAATTTTTAAAATTTTATTCAAAAATACGAGCAGTTTGTTATAGACATATGTTTTGGGAGATCAAGGAATTCAAGGGATGAAAGAAAAAAAAAACCAAGAAATATTTTTCCTTCATGAAAGTCGAAATGGTTTTTGAAGAAAATTGTTTTTCGTCTCTTATCTCACTGGATATGGAAAACGTGTTTTCCAAAGGACAGTATTCCTCCCAATCAAACAAAACAACGTGGAAGGCTAAAACAAGGCAAGATAGTAAAGCCACTGTGTATGAGACTACCGAAAAGCAAAATGGAAAGCGATAGCTATGCAAAAGAGGAACGAGTAAGCACCTACAGTCGTTGTAGTATAGTGGTGAGTATTCCCGCCTGTCACGCGGGTGACCCGGGTTCGATCCCCGGCAACGGCGGTTTCTTTTTCTCACTTTTTGCTCTTTGTGTGAAGGTGTTTTCTGCTCCATTGGGAGTTGGGTCGTTGTGCGCGGGCTTAAAGAATAAAAACAAATCCTTCAAAGAGATAATTACCTTTTCCTTCAAGCATGACACTTCTTTCTCCCAGTCACCCCCCCCCCCCAAAAAAAAGGCACTTTTTCTCCCAATCTTTGAGGATTAGAATATATGATGAAAAATATACAACCCACATATTTATACATAGGAAAATGAATTATAATTTATAATATTGTTCTCACTTTTCTTTTTCGACTTGATTTATAAAGAGATGATTACAAATATGTGCAAAAAATAATAAAACATAATAATCCACTTGGATCTTTAACCAAAATTGAATGAAAGAATGCCAACGTAATGAGTAATGACTTGCACAAAAGTCTACCAAATTTAAATCCACTTCACATACAAAAACTCTTACGTTATCAAAATAAAAACCACCCACCTATGGCCAATTGTAAAAATACCTCTAATAATTTAATCCACCTACAATCAAGCTCCTACTTCAATATATTCTCCCCACTAACGAGTTTCTCTGACTTTGGCACTATTGTTGGACTTGTTCTTGTCATTGATAATATTGGTTGGTAAATAAGTAAAGTTGGTAAAAATTGGTGGAATTTGGAAAGAATTGAAAAGAGTTGGCATTTTTTTTTGAAATAATTGGTAAGAATTAGTTATGGTAGAAAAAATTGAAAGAAATTGACAAAAGTTGGCAGAAATTGATAAAAGTTGGCAGAAATTGATAAGAAACATAAAAGAGTAGAGATATTTTTTTTCTTAATTTTTGGCATAGTATTTCTCATAATTAAAAAACTAACTGCAATTTTGCAAATTTGTGGATTATATTTGTTTTAATACTTTGACAAATATTGTTGTAATGTTCACACGTTTACAACTGTGTACATATTTATGACATTTTTTACTGTAACAATTGAGGACTTTTTATACACATAGTTATTATATATTTAAAACATATATATATATATATATATATATATATATATATATATATATATATACATATACATATATATATGTATGTATGTATGTATGTATATACATCACTTTTTGGTCCACGCTTGTCTCCCTCTGATCCATCAGTAGCAGCGACAACTAAATGAAAGGGAACGGCCACAAGTACTGAAGTTCCAGTTTCTCTTCCTTTCATGTGTTTTTTAGTATTAGTTTGCTTAATTGTTCTATTCAATTGAGAGATTCATCAATCTCTTGTTGTGAGAATTGTGTATTTCTCTTTAATTGTGAGAGTGAATTTTATTTTATTTTATTTATTTATTTTGTGCTTTGGTAAATTTGAAATAGATGGATTGATTGTACATTGTGAAGTGAACATCCAATGGAGTTCGACCTTTCAAGTATGGTCTTCTATGTTAGAAGAAAGTCATGCTCAAAAATACTACACCAGATTAGCAAATCAACATTTATCAAGAAATTGCAACAGATATACAGATCTCTTCTCCAGACCGCATGCAAAGACAACCATTGTGAAAAGATGGGTGATCAATATGTTTTAAGTTATTATTTTTCATGCTGAGATGTTATTTTGATATAAAAATCACTATTTTGAATGCCTGTTAAGACATCTGTTATTTTAATGTGGATTTACCAAAGAAAATAATAGGCATTCAAAATAGTTCATCTATTTTTAGTCTATTTCCTTTTTTTAGATAGGTGATTTTACGCATGCACACAATCTAGAAATAATCAAACCCTAATCTTCCTTTTGAGAACCATTCTATCTAGATTACCGTGAAAGAGACATCTGTTTGTACTCCTTGCTTTCACTAAATTGAATAGGACTTCGCTAAACTTATTTTTGCTAAAGTAAACTGAATCAAAAAAAATTTGGATTGAAGCAATTTCTTTTGTTGCTGAACACCACCCCCCCCCCCCCCAAAATAAAAAACACTAAACTCAAGTGAGCTTGTTCTGAAAAACAAATAGGGCCAAATTATCAAACAATACGCAACTCATACTTCTATTTACCCACGTAAAGATTAGCTACAAAGACTGCCTTTCAAATGCGATGCAAAAGGCTCAAAAATTTACGGGCGGCTCAAAAATAGAAGCAAAGACTGCCTTTCCAATGCGATGCAAAACGCACCTTTTGCAATACGAAGACTGCCTTTCAAATGCGATGTAAAACGCTCAAAAATTTCCCGGCGGCTGAAAAATACAAGCAAAATTTCATCGCTTCAAAGTCATGAATTCATGTGGGTCTTTGTGCATGTCATTCCAGTAACTCTTCCTGTGCATTACTTTCACCTGCATTTTGTTTTGGACAGAATGAGTAACGTGACAGTTGGCATTGTACTAAAAATAGAAAAGTTCTACTAACAGAGTGAAGTTTCAGGGCAAAAAATAAATAAAATAAAATAGAAGAGTACTTCTAACAGAGTGAAGTTTCAGGGACAACACAGAAAAATAACCAGACGCCACATACTCCTGGGAAACCTGAACAATTCTCAGAAATGTTGCTAGTATCAAGGGAATTTACCATCAACTGTAAATTTCTTCATCAATATGCAAGTCAGTCCTTTTACTCCTTTACCAGCTCCTGGTAAATGGCATCAAAATCAGTTACATCCCTGTAAATAGTTTCAAGAGGCAAGTGATTAGTGCTGCTAACCTATTTCAGATCAAGAGTCAAATAATAGTGAATTGAGGACAATATCTTAAAGCACTAGAGATTTAGCAACTCTCTCTCTCTCTCTCTCTCTCTCTCTCACTCACACACACACACACACACACACACAGAGGATGAATACAATTGAGGATGAGCTAGAGATTCATTGAAGTTGATGACAGTGATGATGATCTAGAGAAAGATAAAAGGAAACTCAAAGGAAAGAAGACATGGGAACAACAAAGAGAGAGAAAATGTCCTTCTGGTACCCTCTAAAGCCAAAGCTGGGCAGGGAGTCTGAGCCCTTTTGTAATTTGGTAGGACACTGGGAACTTGTAATTGCAGTTTTATTTGACAAAATCACATCAACTGCCAGAGCAATAAGAAAAATTAATTCCTTTGATGGTATACCACCTCATCAGTCCTAAAGGTGTCAATGACATGCAGAAGTTGTAGACCCAGGCACACAGTAGTAAACCTAGGAGATTTGCATCTCACATGCACTCCTAAGTACAACAACATTCAGTGTGAGTCACACACACATTAGAGGGGTTTGAAAAAAATCCAAATGTATGCAATCTTGCACCCACACAGAGACACATGTATTCCAAAGTGCGCTATTCAAACTAAGGATATTGCTTCAACACAAGTCCTTTTCGAACAGCAACCCAAACATACGTATACACATGCTCAAGAAGGTTTCACATGCATTGCCACACACTACTCAAACCTAGGGTATCACATAAACCCAATTCTCTTTTCAACTAGCAACTTAAAAATTGCACGCTTAATCAAATGTTCACCAAGTGAATGATAGTTCAGCAGCTTAAAATCCCTTCTTATGTTCAATCCCCATCTAAGGCCTCTTTGATACAACTGAACTAACGGATACAATAGTCCTATTTATAGTTGCACTTGCATCAAAAGGGTGTTCTCTACATTGTGAACCGTCTTCATCTTCACTACACATTTAAGCATCATGCAGGTGAACATAAATAATAATACGAAGAAAAAGATTATATAAATGACAGAGTACGATGGACAAGGTAGTTAATAAAGATCAGGAGATTAAAATAGGCTGATGATGAGAGATAATAACCAACAGCAGCTTAACAGACAAACACAAAAGTACAATATGAATGCAAAGATGTCCATGCATCAATGATGGCAATGGTGGTGGTTGCTAAATATTAACCCACTTGGAAGCTTTTGACAAGAAAATTACTTTTTTGTAAGTTGACGAGGATGTTGTGACTAGAGTTACAGAGATTTCATTTTGAGAACTACCCACAAAGCGAGGGCAACCTGAGAACTAAGAAAGTAGGAGCTTGCTTATACAACAACAACAACAACAACAACCTTCCAGTGTGGGTCCCGTTTTCACGGGATCTGGGGAGATCCAGCTGTAGGCAACCTTACCTCTATCGGTATTCCTACCCATAGAGAGGTTGATTCCATATGACCCACCAAAAACGGATTTGGAAAAAAGATTATAGTGAAAACGATTGCGAAGCCATTTACGGAGTAAGCGAAAGCGGGAGAGAAAAAGGGGGGGGGGGATAGCAAATAAAGGGGGAGTAGAGACATACCTGGGCAAAACCATAGGCGCTTACTGCCTTCACAACCCAGCGAAGCACGACCTGCAGACAAGCACAAACGGACAACCCTACCCACCCTACACCGCCTAGGCTACTACCCCCTACGGCAACGGACCCCTACAGTCCGAAACCTTAATCCTAACCCGCCACAGCCTCCTATCCTGAGCCATGTTCTCCGTAAGACCGACAACTCTGAGGTCCTCTTTAACCACTTCTTCTAGGCTCTTCTTCGGTCTACCCCTCCCTCTCTTACCACCGGGAGGGTTGATCAACTCACACCTGCGCACGGGGGCGGCCACACTTCTCCTCTTCACGTGGCCGAACCATCTGAGCCTCGATTCCCTCATCTTCTCCTCTATGGGGGCCATTTCAGCTAAACCCCTGATTACTTCATTCCTCATTCTGTCCAATCTCGTAAAACCACACATCCACCTGACCATTCTCATCTCAGCGACCATCAACCGTTGGACCTGTGTCTTTTTTGGAGGCCAACACTCGGATTCATAGAGAACCGCCGGTCTAACTACCATCCGGTAGACTTTGCCTTTCAAACCCATTGGCACTCTCTTGTCACACAGTACCCCTGACGCTGCCTTCCACTTTTGTCAGCCCGCTTTAATCCGCTGGCTAATATCCTCATCAATGTCCCCATTTTGCTGGATGATCGAGCCCAGGTACTTAAATTTTGCGACCTTCGGTATGGCCCTCCCACCCAGTACGATTTCTCCCCCCTCTTCTGTCCTCTCGCTGAAACAACAGTGAAGGTATTCCGTTTTTGACCTACTCAACCGAAAAACCCTAGCCTCCAGCGTATGCCTCCAACTCTCCAACCTGTCGTTCACCCCCTGTCTAGTGACATCAATAAGGATGATGTCATCTGCAAAAACCATGCACCAGGGCACCTCGTCCTGGATTCCTCTAGTGAGTTCATCCAACACTAAAGCAAAAAGAAACGGGCTTAAAGCGGAGCCCTGATGGAGGCCCAAACTAACAGCGAAGTCATTGGAGACCCCTACCGGAGTCCTAACACTCGTCCGTCCTCCCTCGTACATATCCTTGATTACCCGAATGTACGCAGGCGACACCCTTTTCTCTTCAAAACACCTCCACAAAACCTCCCTAGGCACTCTATCATACGCCTTCTCCAGATCAATGAACACCATATGAAGATCCACCTTTCTGTCCCTGAACAAACCCATGAGCCCTCTGAGGAGGTAGATCGCCTCAATGGTCGACCTGCCTGGCATGAATCCAAATTGGTTCTCTGAAATCTCGACTTCCTCTCGCAGCCTTCTCTCAATCACCCTCTCCCACAGTTTCATAGTGTGGCTGAGCAGCTTGATGCCCCTAAAGTTATTGCAATCTTGGATATCCCCTCTATTTTTGTACAGTGGGATGATTGTGCTGGCCCTCCACTCTCTGGGCATCTTGGCGGTCTTGAAAATAACATTGAAAAGCTCTGTGAGCCATTCTAGACCCTCTTCCCCCATGAACTTCCAAACTTCTACTGGTATCTGGTCCGGACCTACTGCCTTCCCATTCGCCATCTTCTTCAAAGCCTCCCTGATCTCCTCCTTTGTTATCCTGCCGCTCGCACACTGATCACTACACTCTCCGCCCGAACTACAGTCGGCTCCCCCCCCCTTCCCCATTGAGGAGTTTAGCAAAGAAACTTTGCCATCTCTTCCTAATTTCAACATCCTCAGTCAACACCTTTCCCTCTTCGTCCTTGATACACCTTACGACTCCTAAATCCCTAGTCCTTCTTTTCCTCGCCCTCGCTAATTTAAAAACCTCCCTCTCCCCTTCCTTCGTCCCCAGTCTATGGTACAGTTTATCAAACGCCTGACTCTTTGCTACTGCCACCGCCCTCCTGGCTACCTTCTTGGCCACCTTGTATCCAAACCTCTTTTGCTCCCTCTCGTCCTCCGAACTGCTACTCAAGAACTCCGCGTAAGCCTTTTTTTTTGCCTTGACTTTCTCCTTTACCTCTTCGTTCCACCACCAGGCACCCTCCATCTGGTTGCCGCCTGCCTGGAAAGATCCAGGGTTTCCTTAGCCGACCTTCGAATGCAATCCGCCACAGCATCCCACATCGCGTCGGCGTCTTCTTCCCTCCTCCAAGCTCTCTCCTCAGCTATTCTTTCTGCTATTAATCTCGCTTTTTCCTTTGAGAGGGTCCACCACTTTATTCTGGGTTCTCCAGCTCTCCTCTTCAACCTCTTAGGATACTTGAACTCTGCATCTAAGACCAGCAACCTGTGCTGGGTTCCCAACAACTCGCTGGGAATCACTTTGCAGTCTTTACACGATCTTCGATTTTCCCTCCTCGTTAGGAAGTAGTCAATCTGGGTCTTACAAGAGCTGCTTTTGAAGGTCACTAGGTGGTCCTCCTTCTTTTTGAATAAGGAGTTGACCACCGATAAATCAAAGGCCACCGCAAAGTCCAGCACAGAGATCCCTCCCGCATTTCTCTCTCCGAAACCGAAACCCCCGTGGACTCCGTCATAACCCGCTACCTCCGATCCAATATGGCCGTTAAAGTCTCCTCCTATGAACAGTCTCTCGGTCTGAGGCACCTCCTGGGTGACCTCATCTAGGGCCTCCCAGAAGAGCTTCTTAGTTTCCTCCGGCAGGCCTACCTGAGGCGCATACACGCTCACCACGTTCACGAACACTGAACTTACCAAAACCTTAATGGCCATGATCCGGTCGCTCTTACGCCTCACTTCGACCACCTGGTCCGCCAAATCCTTCACAACCAGGATGCCTACTCCATTCTTCTCCTTGGATGACCCCGAGTACCAAAGCTTGTACCCATCAATCTCTCTAGCTTTCGCTCCAACCCACTTCGTCTCTTGAACACACGTTATGCTAATCTCACGCCTACGC
Organism: Selenicereus undatus; assembly: GCA_017589665.1. Classification (NCBI taxonomy): domain Eukaryota; kingdom Viridiplantae; phylum Streptophyta; class Magnoliopsida; order Caryophyllales; family Cactaceae; genus Selenicereus; species Selenicereus undatus. Next base: position 23,510,869 of record JACYFF010031959.1, read on the forward strand.
AGAGACTTAACTAATTCTATCGACTTACCCGTGAGGGACCCAATATTCCAGGACGCCAGGCGTACCTTCCGCAGCCCTAACCCCCTCCCAACCCCAAAACTCCCCGGAGGACAGGCTGAAACAGCTACATGAACCGCCACAGACGCAGACGCCTACGGGGCCAACGAACTCCCTAAAAGATCTACAAACTTAGAGGACTATAACAAAAACTAAGAGAAAAACAAAACACTATTACACCCACCACAACGACGATAAAAAACACACGCACACTAATTAAGGCGCTACTAATAAAAATAAGTGCTGCTGATCAAGCTTGGGGTTCCAACAAACAATTGCTACTGATCAAGCTTGGAGTTTCCACAAGAAATAGACAAAATAACAACAACAGTGGAGCAACAAGCAACAACTAAATAATACCAACAAAAACTAGTGTCCACAGGAGGAACGAAATGAGCAGGAATACCACCAAAAGCTACTAATAATACCCACAAAATACTGGCAAGAAGCATAAGCATTACCAACAGAATAATACCAACAAAATATAACTAATAATAATAATAATACCAACAAAATATAACTAATAATAATAGTCTACCAAACAAGCAAAACCAAGACTAGCACAGGAGATTTGAACAAGCCAAAAATGACTTGCCAAAATGACTTGCCAAAAAAAAGCCAAAAAAAGCAAAAAAAAAACCAGGGCCCTAAAAAAAAATGACTTGCCAAGACTGTCACGGGCAGGAAACAATGGGGAGCTTAGAACACTGACCAGAATATTAAGAAAAAGAAGCAATGTCCAATACCAACAACAAACCGAGCAAACAGAGCAATAACAACAATGGCTAGAAACAGAGCAAACAGAATATTAAGAACACTGACCGACAAACAGAGCAATAACAACAAACCGAGCAAACAATACCAACAACAATGGCTAGAAACTAGTCAAGGCAAGCAATAACCCAGCGAGCGACGGAGCAAAAAACAGAGCAAAAATTAACAAACCACCAGCCAGATTAACTCTAGAACGGAGCTAGAATACCAAAAAGTGAAATCGAGCAAGAATAATTCTGGAACAGAAAGCAAAATTACACCGGCCAAACGGAGGTAAACAGAAAACAAAGGCACGAACGGGCAAAACTCAGCTTGAGGTAGCCCAAATTAGACCACCAAAGGCACGAGCCCACGAGGTCGATGGCCACTGTCTGCCCGACCCCAAAGCTCTGGTACACAGGGGCACTGTGTACCCACTGCCACAAACAGAGAGAGATAGTTATACCAACCTGGCCACCGACGTTGGGTTACCGGTGTGGCGCTGGGCGCTTTGTACTGGTGCTCAGGAAACTCAGGGCCGAAAACAGACAACAGATGGGCCTCAGGGACTCGCCGCCGGAGACTGCAACTACCGTCGACTCACCGCCGGAAGCCTGATTGCTGCTGGGCTGAGGCACCACATTGCAGGTGACCGTTCTGTGCTAGAGATGGAGCTAGAGAGCTGCAAGCTAGGGAGAGAGATGGAGCTAGAGAGAGAGGAGCTTGCTTATAGCATTTGGAAATTCAAGTGATCAGTTGCACAAGCATGACATTAAAGAATAATTGCCATTTACAACTATATCTTGTACATGAGTTAACAGGAAAATAAAACAAGAGAAGGGGGGGCCTAAAATGAAGCAAAACCGCAATAAAAGAAACCGCTAAAGCAAGCATAAACTTGAGGTGAAATAAAAGTCATTGCCATGTGTGACAGATCAAAGTTCTATACAGCCTCAAAAAATAGTGCTGACACGCTTTGGAAAGTATGATCCAGCACTCAGAAGACTGTTGTACACCCTAGTTCACACAATAAGAGAGAGTAACTAAGATGGAGAGGGAATATAATACCATCTGAACAATATTCATACAGCTGATATTGCCTTGTAGCCTTCCTTCTCGAGGACTGAAGCAAGGGTTTCATCTCCGCTCTTCACAATTCTTCCATTTTCCTGGTAAACAGAGGAAAATGATTTGACATTTTAAAACCAGTAATCCACAAAAGATACAAACAGAAAATAGTCCAAGCAAAGGAAGTATTAATTTGGTGTGGTCTTAATGCCAATCAAGGAAAGAAAGCCAATGTTATAAATTCATCTATTCACCCAGACATTTTTCCACTCGGCCAAATTTTAGGAGACGCATCAAAAACCGTAGCTAGCCACTTCTCCAGCAACCAAAAGCAATACTTCAACAAAGTGCAGACACACAGAACTTATGTCCGGCAAGAGTCATAAACTTTTCAAGTCCCAGTAACTGACAAGGCTGGCTAAGGCATCTGCCTTTGTGTTCTTTTTTTTTTATGTTTTATTCACAATAGCATCATAACTAGTAATAAATCCAGCAAACTCCATTATGGATGGATTCAGGTGCAAACTGATAACATTTTCACAGAGCTGACTGAATCCTGCCCTAAAAGTAGCTCAATTACAGTAAAAAGCCATTGATATTAAGTTGAAATCAACTAGACATTGCAGGAAAAAAATTTTCCTTACATCAAGACCCACCAAGGCTGCTCCGGACCTCCGGTGGGGGGGGGGGGTTTGGTTGTGTTCATCCCCAAAGGATCTGCAGCTTCTTTCCCTTTGAAATTTTACACCGTCAAAGCCTTTCAAATCTAGGGTACATGGAAAACAGCCCCATACAATTTTATTGTGAGCCCCCCAACCCCCCCCCCCCCGGGGGGAAGATGGGTGCTCAGTAGTTATGGCATAGTGATTTGACAGTTGCTAAATGCAAACTCCTTGCAAAGGTTTGAGTAACTAAAGCTCCAAAGCTATGAAGACTTAGAGGTACCAGACTACCAGCGGAGTAACGTTACAAATTGTGCATTAGTCCACACAATTTTTGGATTACTGTTGACTTGCATTCCACTGTGCCGTCATAATAAAATTGCAAAATGTATTCTACAGAAATTTGATATTTACCCCGAGGAACCAAGTATTGAAATCTTGATCTCATGTTACATGATGACACTTTGAACAATTGGAGAATTTGAAGAACCATAAAGTCCAGCTCTTTGACTTGCTTAGTGGACAAAAGTTGCTTATTGATACATTTCTCGCAGCCAAGATTTGGAACAGCAACAATTTTACTAGATTTGTCCTAGCTTCTGGTTACATGATTTGTCTTGATTCTATGGAATACTGCTTTCTTTCGCACTTTTCCTGTTTGAAAGGGATTTGACCAGAGAAAAATTCGATGTTCATCAAGATCTATCCCCTCATTAATTTCATGCAATGCGGGAGCTCTTGCATGATTTACAGTTTGTATAATCCAATATCCACTGAATGGGGATTATGTGTCCTTGTTGAAGGGGGGGGGGGGGGAGATATTGAGAGTGTTTTGCAATCCAATATCCACCTATTTCATGTGAAGTTCTATTCACATGAAATGCACAAAACCAGAAGGGAAAGAAAAAAGAAAGCGACAACTTATGAATTACCACTTGCAACTTACCATAATATGAATATGTGCAGGCTTTATGTATTCTAGGAGATGCTGATAATGAGTAATCATCAATACAGAATTCTTCGGTATGAATAGGCCATTCACTGCTTTCGCTACATCTTGAAGTGCATCGATGTATAAGCCAGAGTCAATCTCATCTAATATAGCCAAGTCAGCCCCTAAAACCTGCATTTTAGGGACGTAACTTAAAAGTTTAAACCGGGAAAAAGAAAAAAAATTGAAGCGTAATACAATTCTGTAAGGAGTTTATCCTGTGTCCAGCTTTTGCTTTTGAGTTTTGATTAAGAAAAAGAGAGCATGCAGTACACATACTCATAAAATGAAGAAGGAAACATAATAAAGTTCCAAAAGCATATTTTGACTAAGCACAAAGTCTACCAGAGGCATTTACTACTTCTTGTTCATATTAATCTCAATGTCAAGAACCCACCTCGAGTAGAATGTAGAAAATAGAAGAATAGAACACAACAAAAGAAAATAAATTTGTTGCATCAAAAGCATCCTGCTGAAGAAGGAGAAGAATGGGAGCATGCCATTCATGCTTCGTTAGTATTTACTTATGAGCAAGAATATGACATACCGCAAGTTGTAAAATCTCATTCCTTTTCCTTTCTCCACCACTAAATCCCTCATTGAAATTTCTATTCAGAAAATCCATCTTCATGTTCACCAGCTTGAGCTTGCTATAAACATGGCTAAAGAACTGTGAATGACGGAGATGTATTGGAGAATAAAAATCAAATCACTCCACTCAATCGATCAAGTCAAAAAGTCAAAAGATTTGACTTGCATAACAAACGGTACATAAAATTAGACAATGGATAATCAGAAAAGGACAAATAAGAATATTGTCTCATGTGTTATGCAATGGAGGGTAAGGGCAGCCCGGTGCACAAGCATCCCGCGTTCACGCAGGGTCCAATGGACATAGCATCATGAGCTTTACTATTTTAAATGTGAAACTCTGATAGTGGTGAAAAACTGAAAAGATGAACTTAAAACACAGCAAACAAAGGTTGTCAACAAATTTCTAGGCAAGCAACACAGGAGCTTACTTTTATGATAACATTACTGAATTGGACATCCCCAACTAAGAGAGTGAATAAAAGGACAGAAAACAACATCATCTAAGAAACCACAGCTAGAACAATAACTCACACAATCAGTAGATATCAAAATATTTTACTAGATCATGTTAGCAGCAAAATATGTTTACGTCCAGAAAGCAATTTAGAATACAACAAAACAGTACCTCTATTGGACCAAGCTCTGGAAGACCAAGTTTTCTTTGTCGCGAGTTATATGCCATATTTAGAAAGTCAGCATTGTTCACTCCGGGAATTTCAACAGGTGACTGGAAGCTCATCAAAATCCCTGAAAGAGACCTCTCCTCTAGATCCATTTCAAGTAAGTTTTGACCTTTGAAAGTCACAGTGCCTCCAGTAACTTCATAGTCTGGGTGACCAACAAGAACCTACAACACAGAACAATGCACACATTTTAAAGAACTTGTAAAGACTGTCGACTATCGAGCATGCAAACAAATGATGCAATTCAACCACAAACTATTATCTCCATTAGCCATAAATAAAAGGCCACCAGCAGAAAAGTCAGATGCCATACATCCAATAGTAAACGCCTTCAACATGATGGGTAAGCCAAAGAAAGCAAATTATCAAATATACAATTTCAAACTAAACACAAGATGGAAAAACATAAATATCTCCCCCTCCCCACCCCCCACCCCCCCCCCCAAAAAAAAACCAGCATATTTGCTACAAGCATGCAAAGACCACAAGACAATGAACTCAAGAAACTCTTGGAAAGGGATAGCAGCCTTGATATTTAAGCAATTACTTCATATGACATCGCGTGAATTAGATGCTAAATTGATAAACAGACCTTTGAGAATGTACTTTTCCCAGAACCATTCTTCCCCATGATTGCATGCACCTACAGACAAATAAAGTCATGTCAATATTGGAAAGTGGGATCCTAAGGTCTGATTGACATGGAACAGCAGACACAGGTCATATGTATCTTAATTGTTCAGCATGTCATCCAAGAGGATTAACTATTGACAAATACACATGGAAAAAGATTAGTTGGTAGCAAGCAGATGCTCATGACAACTCTATTTTTCAATTCTGCACTAACAATTTACAAGCTTCCTTACCTGCTGCCCATAAAAAATATTTAAAAAAGGCTATTTCTAAGCACGTTGTGAGGGGTTGGATCTTTCCTGCCTTATGTCACCGGTTGATCATTCACACAAACTCTAACCCTTGCGGTGCTAGCAAACTCACTTGGAACCCTTCCTTAGTTTGTTAGTAAGCCCCGATGGTTGCTTGACTTAGGCTTTGTGAAAAGCTAAGCAAACACACACACTCTCTCTCCCTCTCTCAAAGAGAGCTTAGAGAGAGAGTGGCCACAGCAAAGTTTGGGAAAATGCCTTGCATTGCACTTGGAAATGCTTTGAATAGTTTTGTGTACAAATGAGTCCCCTTGGATATGTATACACATCCACCTCCTCAATGGACAGTGGAGATCTATTTGATCATACAGCTACTTTTATACATCTAGAATATTCTATACAAATATCCTAGATACTACACAAATGTACGATTGTGTGGAACATTTTAGAGAGTATTCTAGAATATTCTAGTATAACCTAAAAGGTCCTAGAATACTCCAAAGGGTCATAGGCACTCTAAAAGGTTTTAGAACATTCCAGAAGATTCTAGAGTGTTCCAAAAGGTTCTAAAACGTTCTAACATATTTCAGAGCATTTTGGAAAATCCCGTAACATTTTGGAAGTCTCCAGAAACTCGATCCGTGACACTTAGCCTTAAATAGCGAAGAGATGTTGGACTCTAGATTTTAGAAGTTGACTGCCTAGTGCCTACCCCTCAACAACCCCCCCCCCCCCAAAAAAAAAAGATATTTTTGGTGTCCCCCCAAAAGGATCTAAAATATTAAATAGTGTATAATTATACAACTTTTAAAAGGATATTATCAACAAAGTAAACAAAATTGAAAATCCTATGCCAGCAGTGGCCAGTTTATGTTTACACCATAGGTGTCCCAGAACACCCATTAGCCAAAAAAAATTTTCAAAAAAAAAATTGTATAGGATCCTTGAATTTTAAAAGGACACCCATAGCATTAGGTGCTACTTATCAAATTTCATGAAACTCAAAAATGGGACACCCTATACAAAGCATCTAGATCCACCATTGAGTGCTAGAACCACAAATGAATGTAGGATGACCAGTCCTTTGAGTTCAACTAAAATGAAATCACTTATGGCTCAAAGGGTTTAGCCATTTAGGCATTTTGATGAACTTTCAAAGACATACTATAGGAAAAGCTGTAGGAAGAACAATTAGGAGATTTGATTCAGGTGGAGTTTTATTTGCTTTCGAATTATAGGTTGATTCAGATTTTATCTTGGTTTCATATTCTAGTTAGGAGTATTATGGTTTCCTATTTCCGTGAGAATTATTATTAGGAAGGTTGCATACCAATAAATAAGGGGTACATGAATCTTGTTTATCCCATTATTGAATATTGAAAGTCACTGAATTGAAGCACATAGATGCTTCCCTCTTCTTCCCAATGGATGACTTCTCAATTACCATATGCAACACAGTTGTGAACATTACATTAAAAGTTATACTGGAAACAACCTGTTCATAATTATGAATCAAACTCCCACTACCCAATGAAGTAGTTATAATGGGTAAAGGTAAGGCACAAGCAAATCATATTTTATGGGATTATTGATTCTCATCAATCTGTGATCATTAACGCCAAAAGTTTAAGGCAAGCATATTGATGTGTACAGCCATACTATGCTTGACTTTTGTGTTTTTCTCAGCCATGTAAGCGAGTGCTTATGCAGTCAGTTTTGATCCATGTATTCACACAAATTAATTTCCCATCAGCAAAAGCATAATAGAAGAATGTTACCCCTGGAATTCGCTACTCAGGAACTGATGCAGCAATAACAGGAATTCACTGCAATGCCTAATTTTTCAAGCTAACCAGAACAGTTTTTAATACTTAGCTCAAAGTCGAGTATTTAACAACAACAACAACAACAACAACAACAACAACAAACTCCCAAAGTGGGTCCCGCTTTCGCGGGGTCTGGGGAGATCCAGCTGTAGGCAACCTTACCTCTACCGGTATTCCTACCCATAAAGAGGTTGATTCCATAAGACCCACAAAAACAGTTTTGGAAAAAGGTTTGAAGGGGAAACGATTGAAAAGCCAATTACCGAAGTAAGAGGAAGGGGAGGGGGAAAGTTTCCTGATACGCGAATAAAGAGAAGGTGGAGACATACCTCAACTCATCGTGAGCGCTTGGTGTCGTGACAATCCGGAACAGCATGACCTGCAAACAAGCAAACCAAAACCCACCCCACCCCACCCCCCACCGCCTAGGCTACTGCGTCCTACGACGCCGGTCCCCCACCATTAGGGACCTTGATCCTGTCCCGCCACAACCTCCTATCCTGAGCCATGTCCTCCGTGAGACCGACAACTCTCAGGTCCTCTCTAACCACCTCTTCTAGGCTCTTCTTCGGTCTACCTCTCCCTCTCTTACCACCGGGTGGGTTGATAGTCTCGCCTCTTCGCACCGGGGCGGCCACGCTTCTCCTCTTCACGTGGCCGAACCATCTGAGCCTCAATTCCCTCATCTTCTCCTCTATGGGGGCCACTCCAGCTAGGCCCCGAATGACCCGGTTCGTAACCCTGTCCAATCTTGTAAAACCGCACATCCACCTGATCATCCTCATCTCAACTACCATCAACCTCTGGACCAGCGCCCTTTTTAGAGGCCAACACTCCGATCCGTAGAGAACCGCCGGTCTAACTACCATCCGATAGACTTTGCCTTTCAAACCCATGGGCACTCTCTTGTCACACAGTACCTCTGACGCTGCCTTCCACTTTTGCCAGCCCACTTTAATCCGCTGGCTAATATCCTCGTCGATATCCCCATTCTGCTGGATAATCGAGCCCAGATACTTGAATTTGGCGACCTTCGGTATTGCCCTCTCATCCAGTACGATTTCCCCCCCCCCCCTCTTCTATCCTTCCGCTGAAACAACAGTGAAGGTATTCCGTTTTCGATCTACTCAACCGGAAGCCCCTAACCTCCAGTGTATGTCTCTAACTCTCCAGCCTGTCATTCACCCCCTGCCTGGTCACGTCGACAAGGATGATGTCGTCTGCGAAAAGCATGCACCAAGGCACTTCGTCTTGGATACCTCTAGTGAGTTCGTCCAAAACTAATGTGAAAAGAAACGGGCTTAAAGCAGAGCCCTGATGCAGGCCCAGACTAACATCAAAATCACTGGAGAACCCTGCCGGAGTCCTAACCCTCGTCCGCCCTCCCTCGTACATATCCTTAATGGCACGAATGTACGCGGGCGACACCCGTTTCTCTTCCAAGCACCTCCACAATACCTCCCTTGGGACTCTGTCATACGCTTTCTCCAGGTCAATGAACACCATATGGAGATCCACCTTTCTATCCCTGAACACGCTCATGAGCCCTCTGAGTAGGTAGATTGCCTCAATGGTTGCCCTGCCTGGCATGAAACCAAATTGGTTTTCTAAAATCTCTACTTCCTCTCACAACCTCCTCTCAATCACCCTCTCCCACAGCTTCATAGTATGGCTGAGTAGCTTGATGCCCCTAAAGTTGTTACAATTATAGTATCATAGACTGCGTTTCTTCTTTCAAGCTCAAAGGGGGACCAAAAGCAATAAAGACAGGTCTCCCATATCTCCTTACAGCCCCCATAGAATTCACAACCTCAACCATTTCAAGTCTCCAATACTTGTTTTTTTGTTTTTTTTTTTCTTTCATACAAAATGAAATCCAAGTTTTGCAACAAAATTGAGTCAACTACAAATGAGAATCCAATTGATTGAATAAACAACCCAATCAAAGAAGAGAGAGACTAGACAGACCTCTCCTTCATAGACTTTGAGATTGACGCCATTGAGAATCTTCTGGTGCGACTCAGCGATGACAGCAGTAAGATCCTTGACTTCGATTCCCGGCTGGTGCAGTGTTTAATTTTTACTTTTTGGGGTTTGCAGTTTGCTAATCAATTCACTAGTAATCTCTACATATATATATATATATATATATATATAAAATTAGTAGTTTTGATTTATTAAGAAAAAGGAGTTACTTAATTATGAATGGGAGATTTTATTTCTTAAAAAATATTTGACAAAATTTACTACAATTCTAAAGATTTATCTTTCCAAATATAAAAAGACAAATCTCAATAATGATCAAACAATATATTATCTCACTTTTGGTTTACCAAAGATTATATGAAAAGCAATGCTCAATAATATAAAACATTATATTATATGCTACTTCCAATAATACCAAAGGCAATGTGTTATATTATAATAAAATGAACACACTGATTATGGATAATTTATTGTGTCTATTTGGTTTCCAATTTTTACCAAATGTTGGCTCATAATATACTATAAAGGCACACAGTCACATGCACACATTTTGATACTACATATCTTATTTACCATAAAAACACAAATATTATTATCCAGAAATAATAAAATATAAGTGATTTTCATCATTATTATTTTTATTTATCTATTTGAACAAATATATAAATATAAATATGGAATATTAAAGATCTTTGATACGATAAATTCTCTTTGCAATCCTATACATAGAAGAAAATACGCCTAGAATTTATTGCCAAAGATACCATTTTACTTTCAATTTTTAAAGTACGAGAGTTTAAGCCAGTATTAACAATTAACGGTGCTAAGATTGTGTTACCTTTAACACATGTTGTCATTATAGTATGTGAAAGCTTACCATATTTTTTTTTAATTTTCAGCATAGCAGAATCCAAATGAGTATTAACATTTTTTTTTGTGAGAAGAGCACTTTCTCTTTAATGCATTTTTATTTTAATATTCTTACTATCAAACTACAACTAATTACTACAATAAAAAAAAAACTCATGATATTTCCTATGCATCGCATGGGTCCTTAACTTTAGTTATTCATTAAACAAAAAGTTATAGGGGTTGTAAGACAATTGAGTCAACCACTATAAATTAGATAAATCTTCATTGTATAAGTATCAATTAGTGCTTAGCAATTATCCATTAAGCAAAAGGTTATAATGATTGTCTCTATAAGACAACCACGACATCCATTGAAAACTAGATAAATCTTAAAATACACGTGTCTTGATTCAATCCCCACTTCATTTTTTTTGTTCACTTGTATGAAAAATAAAATCTTAAAATCAGATAAATCTTTATAAAATTGGATGAAAAATAATTAAATTGGAATGTGTTTGTTACTCCCAAATTCATCACATACGAGAAAAATAAAATAGCATAAACTTTAGTAATTAAAATATGTTGACCGAGTGTAACGGTCACATTGATAACACACATTAATTAGACGGTAGGAGTGGCAATGGGTCGGCTCTGAGTCGGGTCCATTTGGACCTAGACCCATTTAAGTTTCTTGGACCTAGACCCACCCAGACCTAGGCCCTGTGAGTATAGCAGGTCCAAGCGTCCTAAATGGGTCGTAACTGTCTTTTACATTAGATATTATTTTTTCCACATTCCAATACCAATTGACACATCATAAAGACAAATAATTGAATTTAGAAGGAGTAATATCTAATAAAATAACATTTTAGCGACACATATCATAATTAAGTGTTCTTACTTACGTTTTACACACCAAAAATTACATTTTAATACAAACCACAAAGACATAGTTTGTTAAATTTTAAACGAGCATAACAAAATAGTTCTTCTTTTACAACCGACAAAAAGCAAAGTAACTTTAGGATTTACTAGTTTAGACTTACTTTAATCAATTGCCTTTGCCACATTTTTTTCAAAAAGAGTAATGGGCCTCAAATGGGTCTCAAGTTCGGTTTGAGACTAAATTTTTCAGACCCATACCTGACCCACATTTCTTACATCTAGACCAGCTCAAGATCCGTTGGGTCTCATTTTATTGGACACAGATCCTCTAAATTGGGTCGAGTCTCAAACCCACTGTCATTCCTATTAACTACTAATTGTCAGTTATAAGCTTTGTGTTAGTATTTAGTAATTATCAACAAGAGTGTCAAGCTAGGACAATTGTCAACAAGAGCACCAGTGGACTAGTGGTAGAATAGTACTCTGTCATTGTACAAATGCGGGTTTAACTCCTGGTTGGTGCCTTTTTTTTTTTAACTTTTTGGGGTTTACTAATAAATTCACTAGTAATCTACCTATCTATACATATTGAAACAAAACAAACCTCCTACAATTTTGACAAGTGTTATTTTCACAAAGTTTTAAACATTCAATTACAAATGAAAGATTTTCTTTCTAAAAAAAGATTTTATAAAATTAATTACAGTTCCAAAGATTTTCTTTTCAAATATAAAGAGACAATGTTTAATAATGATAAAACATTATATTATCTCACTTTTAGTTTACCAAAGATTATATAAAAAGCACTACTCAATTATATAAAGCATTATAGTTACTACGTCCAATATTACCGAAGACAAATATATCATAATAAAATAAATACACTAGTTATGGATAATCTATTGTGCCTATTTAGTTCTTAATTTTTACCAAAATTTGGCTCCTAATACGAAATATTGTGAAGACACATAGTCGCATGCACACACTTTGATATTATGTATCTTATTCATCATAAAAGCATAAATATTATTATCCAAAAATAATAAAATATGTGGTTTTAATCATTATTATTTTTTAATCTATTTGAGCATATATACAGATATAAATACAGAATATTAGACATCTTAAATGCTATAAAATCTCTTTGTAGTCCTACGTATACAACAAAATATCACTAGAGTTTACTGCCAGAAGATACCACTTTGGTTTCAACTTTTAAAGTACAAGAGTTTAAGCTAATATTACCAAATTAATGGTGTTAAGATAAGGTTACCTTTAACACGTGTTGTTATTATAGTATATGAAAGTTTACCATATTTTTTTCAAATTTTAGCATAGTAGAGTCCAAGTGAGTATTAACATTTGTTTGGTGAGAGGAACATCTTCTCTTTAATGCATTTTTAGTATAATATTCTTACTATCAAACTACAACTAATTGCTACAGTTTAAGAACTTTTGAGATTTCCTATGCATCGCATGGGTCCTTAATACTAGTTATTCAATAAGCAAAAAGTTATAGTCGTTGTCAGACGACCACGACTGCCATTATAAATGGGATAAATCTTCACTGTATACATGTCAATATGTCAATTAGTATTTAGTAATTATCCATTAAGCAAAAAACTATAATGGTTGTCGCCATAAGACCGCCATGACAACCATTGTAAGTTAGATAAATGTTAACAATACACGTGTGATAATTCATATTTTATATGTAATTTTCTCCTTTATTTTACCTACTTTTAAGTCTTTGAAATATATTTTTACGAGTAAATAATGCATAATTTATGTGATTTTCAGGTAAAATAAATATAAAAAAATTTGGATGGAATTGATTAATTCTACTCAAACCTCTAATATGTGCAAGGCCTGAAGTCCAAGCTCAAACCTACCAACTCCCTCTACTCTCACCAGCCGTGTGGGCCTGTTCAAATAACCCAACCGAAGGCCGACAGCCATCTTCCACTACCTAGCTCCTCTTGTTCTCTTCCTCCCTCTCACAAATCAGTTGGGCCTATCCTAGTAGCCCATCAGCATTCATCTAACTCCTCTTTGGCAACCCGCTCCTTTTCCTAAATTTTCCACATGGCTAATTGCTAACCTAGTCAAAGCTAGTTAATTTTTGATTAATTCTATACTTATGACTAGTCATGACCATACATGTAACATCTCAAATTAATTGGAATTAATTTCCATTAATTTTGGGGGTATCTTGAGGGGTGGATTTTCCACTATAAAAAGGGTCATAGGTTGAAACGTCTATACACACACACATTTATCCACTTTCTCACTCAAGCATCTTCTTGTCCTTTCATCTTTCTTTTTTTTTTTTTTTTTGAGAAAGAGTCTTTGTAAGATAAGATCATTTGGGTTGAGGGGTTAAAAAGAAAATAAGCTTTGTTAGCTATTTTTCTCTTTTCTTCTTATCTCATTTGTGAGTCAAATTTGAGAGTTTACACTAAGTTTCATAATTTTGTGTAATTGAGTATAAGGTTTGGACATAGGAAGTGAAATATACCAATTTCAATGGTGTTTTTCCTAACTATGGTTGACTAAACTACTCATTTCTAGGACTAGAATGGATCCCTGGTAATAATATTCTTTTGCTAATTTCTTATGGGGTTATTTTTGTCTCTTTTGCATAATCTTGAGTTTATCTTTGATCATCATCTACTTATGTATCTTAACACTAATGTTTAATCATGTTGATGACACTAGTTTAATTTGCTATCTCAAATGAATATTAGACCTTGTAGGCTAATATGATGATTATGTAATTTGGGCTAAAAATTATAATTGTTTAAATTGAATAATTTATGCTAGAAATTAGACGAGTTATATCTAAAAAGAATAATTCATGTTAAACCACTAGATAAATTATGTCACTTTATAATTATAATCATCTTTTTAATTCATGACCTAATGCTTGTAACTTAGGTTGAACAAGAGACATTGAATTCTTATTCGAATTAGTAAATCAATATTGGCATCAAAGGTGAAATCCAAAGTCCTAGAACTTACTCCTATTTGATTTCTCTCTACTTTACTACTTATTTGCTCTTCATTTTGTTGGTCAATTTATATTGATAATCCAACTTTGAAAATAAATTATTCTTTATAATTGGAAAGGTAAATTTTAAAAATCGCTATTATTCCTCGTGGGATCGACACTCTATACTCGCTAGTCTATAATTAACCTTGTGCATTTGCAAGTAAAAAGGGTTTTAAAACTACATATAAAATCCACATCAAGTTTTTGCCACCATTGCCCGGAAAACGAATAGTGATTTTTGAATTTTCTTTTCCTTTTTTTTTATTTTTGTTTTCCCCTTCCCCGCTAATCTAACAATTTTATTTATTTCTCCACCCCTTTCCCTTTTATCTTTCTTGTCTCATTCCCCAATCCCTATTAATCTAACCATTTTATTTTTTTGTTCTTCCCTCTCCCATCTAATCTAACTATTTTCCCTCTCCCATCTAATCTAACTATTTTCACTCTCCTTTCTAATCTAATCTAACTTTTTTTTTAATTTTATTTTTGTTATTTTATTTATTATATGTAATCTAACAATCCCTTTCCCTTTTATTTTTTTTGTTCTTTTTATTTTATTTCATTTCGTTTATTTTGTTTTTTTATCCCCCTTCCCTTTCATTTTTTTTTATTTTTTTTCTTTTTATCTCTCTCTTCTCTTTTCTTTTTATTTTTGTTTGGTGATTATTGTGGTGATTTCATTCTTTTCTCTTTATTGCTTGTTGGTATATGCTTGGTAAACGTTCTTTGTGCTTCGATCCTGAACCATACAATCCTGAAATTGAACGCTCTCTTCGCAAGATAAGAGCTAAGAAAAAGGAATCTAAGAACAAGATGGCTCAAGAACAACCAACCCCACCACCTAAGCAACTTAAAGAGTATTTTACTCCCGCCATCTATGACTCACCAACTAGAACCTGTATGTCCACTGTTACGGTGTCATTTGAGATTAAACATTCTCTTATCCAAATGCTCCCGCCGTTTTATAGGCTAGAGTCTGAAAATCCTTTCAAGCATGTTGATGCATTCTTAGATATTTGCTCTACTGTGTTTTTACATAATATCTCTGATGATGTTCTTCGCTTGTGGCTTTTTCCTTTTTCTTTAAAAGATAAAGCTAAAGCTTGGTTGGACGCTAAGACAAATATCACCACTTGGGATCAATTCCAAAAGGAATTCTTGAAAAAAAATTTCTCCATTGGTAAACTGATTGCCTTAAGACGTGCTATAACCAACTTCTCACATAATAAAAATGAACAATTGCATGAAAGTTGGGAAATGTTTAAAGAGTTGTTGCGATGTTGTCCTCACCATGAGGTACCTATGTGGCAACTTGTCCAGAGTTTTTACTTTGGTTTAGATGAGCATAATAGGCAGATGGTTGATGCATCATATGGTGGTAGTTTTTTGTACAAAACTCCTGAAGAAGCTTGGGAATTATTTGAACATTTGAGTGAAAATTCACACTTGCATGCTACTTCCTCACATTCTGATTTGCATAGGCAATTAGGAAGTAAAGGGGGGATTTATGAGGTTTCACATTCAGTTGACCTTTCTAGTAAAGTCGATCCTTTAGCAAAGAAATTTGATCAATTGTTGTGCATGAACAAAGTGTCTAATGCCCCTTTCATGCAAGATGTGTGTTCGATTTGTGCTAGTCCCATGCATGCTTCTGTTGATTGTCCGTGTATTGGTAAGTCTGACTGTATGACTGAACAAATGAATGCTGCCCAAGGATTTCTTCCATCCAATAATCCTTATTCTAATACCTATAATCATGGTTGGAGGAATCATCCTAATTTTTCATGGAGGTCTCAAAATGTTGAGAATCCTCAAGCGCAATCCAGTAGACCTGCCCCTCATGGTTTTCAACACTAGAGATATACTCCTCCTTCTTCCCATCCAGCTCCATCTGGGAGCTCTGAAATTGACAAGGTAATTTCTGCCCTTGGTACCTTGACTTCTATTGTGCAAAATGTTGATACTAAAGTCCAAGGCATTGAGTTTAAAATGCATATTGTTGACTCTCATTCATAATCCATAGCTAAGTTAGAAACCCAGCTTGGGCAACTAGCCATAGCTGTAGGTAATAGAGAAGGAGGAAAACTTCTAAGTCACCCCATTCAGAACCCTAAAAGCCAACAATTTGAACAATTGAAAGCTGTAATGGTTCTTAGGAGTGGTAAAGAAGTAGACAACAATGTAAGTGAGAAGAAACATGATAAAGATGAAAGACTTGAGACCATGGAGAGTGATATTGAGATTGAAAAAGAGAATGACCCCATCCCCTTCTCCTGCTATGTCTGACCCCATTGTGACATATGAGCCAAGGGTTCCTTACCCTCAAGCTTTGGATGCACCGTTTCCTTCCAAGAAAGACAAGCAAAGAGATGACATCCTTGAGACCTTCAAGCAAGTTAAGGTCAATCTTCCCTTCTTGGAAGCGATTAGACAGATCCTTGCTTATGCTAAGTTCCTTAAATGTACTTTTAAAAGAAAATTTAAAGATGACAAGTCTAAAAAGGTTCTTCTAAGTGAACAAGTGAATTCGATTCTGAAATGTGATACTCCACCTAAGTTCAAAGATCCTGGTGTCCCTACCATTTCATGTTTTATTGACAATTACAAAATTGAAAGGGCGCTTTTGGATTTGGGTTCTAGTGTCAATTTGATACCACATTCTGTTTACTTAGAGTTGGGATTAGGTGAACTGTAACCTTCCAACTGTACCCTTCAGCTTGCTGATAGGTCGGTTAGGACTCCTAGGGGGCGAATAGATGATGTCTTGGTGCAAATTGCTAAAGGATGCTTTCCTGTTGATTTTGTTGTGTTGGACATGGACCCCAGTCATGCTTCTAAGCAAATCCCTCTTATTTTAGGACGTCCCTTCCTAGCCACAGCTAATGCTACCATTAATTGTAGGTCGGGAGTGATGGATGCCTCGGTCATGAACATGAAGGTTAGGCTTAACATTTTTAAAGCTTCTGCTCAACCTGTGTTTGAAGATGAATCTGAATGCTTCTTTGTTGATATGATTGATGGAATTATTGAAGAAGCCTTTCCTGCTATTTTGAGTAGTGATCCCTTGGGAAGCTGTCTTTTCCATGGGGATTTGAGGTTGTTTGATTTGAAAAGTACCATAGGTGAGATGGATTCTACTCTTGACTCTACCTCTTATCTTGAGTCTTCCTCTTGGGTGTCCACATATGAACCTCTTCCCCCTTTGGCTAGTTCTCCTATGCCACCTTCTGTTGTATCTCCACCTAAACTTGAGTTGAAACCTCTTCTTGATTCACTCAAGTATGTGTTTTTAGGCCCCAAAGAGACTCTACTTGTTATTATATCTTCTCTTCTTTCTTGTGATCAAGAGGAAGAATTGATTCGTATTTTGTCTGATCATAAGGGTGCTATTGGATGGTCTGTTGCTGATTTGAAAGGGATTAGTCCTATAATTTGTATGCACAGAATTCATTTAGGGGACGATGCTATACCGGTTAGGCAAATGCAATGTAGATTGAACCCCCACATGAAAGAAGTTATCCAAAAAGAGGTAGTAAAGCATTTTAGATGCATGCATTATCTACCCTATTTCTGATAGTCAATGGGTCAGTTCAGTTCAGGTAGTCCCTAAGAAATCTCGCATAACTGTGGTTAAGAATACTAAAGGTGAACTAATTCCCACTAGATAGACCACGAGGTGGAGGGTGTGCATTGATTACAGGAAATTGAATTCTGTCACAAGAAAGGACCATTTTTCCCTCCCATTCATTGATCAAATTTTGGAAAAGTTAGCTGGACAAAGTTTTTACTGCTTTCTAGATGGGTATTCTAGTTACAACCAAATACCTACCTATCCTGAGGACCAAGAGAAAACCACATTTACATGCCCATCAGGTACCTTTGCCTATCGAATGATGCCTTTTGGATTGTGTAATGCACCTTCTACATTCCAGAGATGTATGATGACCATATTTTCTGATTATATTGATAATTTCATGGAAGTGTTTATGGATGATTTATCTGTTTTTGGTTCTTCCTTTGATGTGTGTCTTGCTAATTTATCCATTGTGTTGAAAAGATGTGAAGAACTGAATCTTGTTTTGAGTTGGGAAAAGAATCATTTCATGGTCCAAGAAGGGATTGTTTTGGGACATAAAGTGTCCGAAAAAGGGATTGAGGTTGATACAGCCAAGGTTGATCTGATTTCTAATTTGCCTGTGACTTCTTCTGTGAAGCAAGTAAGATCTTTCCTTGGTCATGCTGGTTTCTATAGGAGATTTATTAAGGATTTTAGTAAAGTAGCTCGCCCACTTACTAAGCTCTTTGCGAAAGATACTCCTCTTGTGATTGATGAGTCTTGTGTGCAAGCTTTTGAGAAGCTTCGATCTTTGTTGGTGATAGCCCCTATTGTGCAGCCCCCTGATTTTTGTTTGCCATTCGAGATCATGTGTGATGCATCTGATTTTGCTATTGGGGTTGTTTCGGGTCAAAGGGTGAATAGAATGCCTCATGTCATTTACTATGCTAGTAGAACTCTTACTGATGCTCAAAAGAATTATTCAACTACTAAGAAAGAGCTGCTAACTGTGGTATTTGCACTTGATAAATTTCGTCCATACCTTTTGTGTTCTAAAGTGATTGTGTTTATTGATCGTACTGCATTAAAACACTTACTAGCTAAAAATGACACTAAACCAAGACTCACTAGATGGATTTTGTTGCTCCAAGAGTTTGATATTGAAATAAAAGATAGGAAAGGTTCTGAAAATTCTATTGTCGACCACTTGTCTAGAATCTTTACTGAGTATACTGATGACTCGGTTGGCTTTTCTGTCCACTTTCCTGATGAGCAACTGTTTGCTGTGTCACATGCCCCTCTTCCTTGGTTTGCTCATATTGTGACTACCTCGTCACTAGGAAGATTCCTCCTCACTGGTCCAAACAAGAGAAAGATAGGTTCTTTTCATAGGTAAGACATTACTACTGGGAAGATCCTTATCTTTTCAAATATTGCCCTGACCAAGTGGTACGTAGATGTGTCACCGAGAGTGAAATCCATAGTATTCTCACCTTTTGTCACTCTTATGCCTGTGGTGGTCACTTTGGAGGTCGTATGACAACTGCTAAAGTCCTACAAAGTAGGTTCTTTTGGCCCACTCTGCTTAGAGATGCTCACCAATTCTGTATTGCATGTAAGCGTTGTCAATGTGCGGGTGCCCTGTCCCGTCGTGATATGATGCCCCTTTCCCCTATTCTGATTGTTAAGATATTTGATGTGTGGGACATTGATTTCATGGGTCCCTTTCCCCCATCTTTTGGCTTTGTTTACATATTGGTTGCTGTTGATTATGTTTCAAAATGGGTGAAAGCGCAGGCTACTAGGACTAATGACCACAAGGTTGTAGTTAAGTTTGTGAAAAAGTGCATTTTCTGTTGGTATGGTACCCCTAGAGCTCTTATTAGTGATGAAGGTAGTCATTTTTGTCATCGATCTTTTGAGGCTTTGCTTAGAAAGTATTATGTGACTCATAAAGTAGCTACTCCTTATCATCCTCAGACTAGTGGTCAAGTTGAGGTGTCTAATCGTGAGATCAAGTCTATACTTGAGAAAACGGTTCAACCCGATAGGAAAGACTGGTCTTTGAGATTGCATGATGCTCTTTGGGCCTATCGTACTGCTTTTAAGACTCTCATTAGGATGTCTCCTTACCGACTTCTTTTTGGTAAGGTTTGTCACTTGCCAGTTGAGTTAGAACACCGTGCTTTTTGGGCTATTAAAACTTTTAATTTTGATATGAAACAAGTAGGTTCTAACCGTAGGCTTCAATTGAATGAATTGGATGAATTGCGTAATGAAACCTATGAGAATGCTAAGATTTATAAAGCCAAAACCAAAGCTTTTCATGATAAAGCAATTTCTCGTAAATCTTTTGAACCTAATCAGAAAGTTTGGCTTTTTAACTCTAAGCTTAAGCTGTTTCCTAGC
This sequence comes from Selenicereus undatus, assembly GCA_017589665.1. Classification (NCBI taxonomy): domain Eukaryota; kingdom Viridiplantae; phylum Streptophyta; class Magnoliopsida; order Caryophyllales; family Cactaceae; genus Selenicereus; species Selenicereus undatus. The sequence goes on from JACYFF010031959.1 coordinate 23,531,127, forward strand.
AAATTGAGATCTAGATGGGATGGTCCTTTTGTTGTCCAACAAGTGTTTCCCTCTAGGGCAGTCCAAATTTTGGATCCCCAAAATGGTAGAGTTCTCATGGTTAATGGTTAACGTTTGAAACCTGTTGTAACTCATGATATTAATCCTGATTTGATTGAATCCCTCAACTTGGTTGACCCTGTCTACTATGATTAGTGGGTAAGGCATTGTCTTGCTGAAGACATTAAACTTAGCGCTTGTTGGGAGGCAACCCAATCTTTTTAGGTGATTTTGAGTCTTTTATTTTTATTATTCTTTTTAATCAAGGTGTGCTTGTGCTATTGAATGTGATTCTTCACTTGGTTTTTGGCTTTTGAGGTTGGTAATGGTTGTGAAGGCGCTTTGGGAGTGTGATTGCTTAGCTTACACGGAAACAACTTTCCTCGTGCTATCAGGTTGTGTTGCTCTTTTCTACATTTTCCTTTATCTTATTGTTTTCTACATTGAGGACAATGTGAGATCTAGGTGTGGGAGGGGGGGAGGCAAAATGAAAATATTGAGGAAAATTGAAACTTGAAAATTATGGGTGAATTTGATTTTGGGAAGCAATTGAGTGTTCTAATTATGCATGTTCTACTCTTATTATGTGGATTTGATTCATGTGACCCATGCTCAGTAGAAATTATTTCTAATTTTGACTAGTTGAAGGCCAAAATTTTTGCTGTGCTAATGTCACTATGTAGTCGATTTTGAGTATGAGGTGTAACCCCATTTACAATGTCGGGATGAGTATTCGATACGTATTGAGTTTCCAATTGACTTTTCATTTCAAAAATTAAATAAATTAAATTAATTGAGTTCTAATTTCGGTACCAATGTTCAGGTCCTATCTTTATCCATATCTTTAATTGCCTGAATATGTACCAAGTGCTTATCTGAGTGTTATCTTTATTCATATCTTTATCCACTCAAGAAAGTACATGAAATCAAGTAACTTCTTCTGAAAATAAAAGGCTCAAAGTCTCAAAAAAATAGAAAAAAAAAACAAAATAAAAAATTGATTTGGCATTGGGGACTCGATTTTAAAATATGCTCTTGTGATTTTTGTTATGTGGGGTGAAACTTCGTGCTTATGGTTTGCTACTTGGTTTCGTTGTGTACTTAATTTGCTTGAGTCTTGGCCTATTTATTTGGTTGGAATTGGAAATCCTTGATAATGAGTTGTGGGTTGGTAGTGAATTGATATATGTGATTTGGAGTTGACATTCATAGTTGGGTCACTTGATATTCATACCTAATCCTATTCTTTTCCTGCTTGATGGTCTGAACGAATACATGCATTGTTGTTGTTCTTTGCTCGAGGACTAGCAAAGTTTTGGTGTGGGGGAGTTGATAATTCATATTTTATATGTAATTTTCTCCTTTATTTTATCAACTTTTAAGTCTTTGAAATATATTTTTACAAGTAAATAATGCATAATTTATGTGATTTTCAGGTAAAATAAATATAGAAAAATTTGGGTGGAATTGATTAATTCTACTCAAACCTCCAACATGTGTAAGGCTTGAAGTCCAAGCTCAAGCCCACCAACTCCCTCTTCTCTTACCAGTCGTGTGGGCCTGTTCAGACAACCCAACCGAAGCCCAACAACCATCTTCCACTACCCAGCTCATCTTCTTCTCTTCCTCTCTCTTACAAATCAGTTGAGCCTATCCTAGTAGCCCATCAGCATTCATCCAACTTCTCTTTGGCAACCCACTCCTTTTCTTAAATTTCCCACATGACTAATTGCTAACCTAGTCAAAGCTAGTTAATTTTTCATTGATTCTATACCTATGACTAGTCATGACCATGCATGTAATATCCCAAATTAATTGGAATTAATTTTCATTAATTTTGGAGGTATCCTAAGGGGTGGATTTTCCACTATAAAAAGGGTCATAGGTTGAAACATCCATACACACACACATTTATCCATTTTCTCACTCAAGCATCTTCTTGTCCTTTCATCTTTCATTTTTTTTGTTTTGAGAGACAGTCTTTATAAGACAAGATCATTTGGGTTGAGGGGTTAAGAAGAAAACAAGCTTTGTTAGCTATTTTTCTCTTCTCATCTCATCTCATTTGTGAGTCAAATTTGAGAGTTTACATAGGAAGTGAAATATACCAATTTCAATGGTGTTTTTCCTAACTATGGTCGACTAAACTACTCATTTCTAGAACTAGGATGGATCCCTGGTAATAATGTCCTTTTGCTAATTTCTTATGGGGTTATTTTTGTCTCTTTTGCATAATCTTGAGTTTGTATTTAATCATCATCTACTTATGCATCTTAATACTAATGTTTAATCATGTTGATGACACTAGTTTAATTTGCTATCTCAAATGAATATTAGACCTTGTAGGCTAATATGATGATTATGTAATTTGGGCTTAAAATTATAATTGTTTAAATTGAATAATTATGCTAGAAATTAGATGAGTTATATCTAAAAAGAATAATTCATGCTAAACCACTAGATAAATTATGTCACTTTATAATTATAATTATCTTTTTAATTCATAGCCTAATGCTTGTAGCTTAGGTTGAACAAGAGACAAATTGAATCCCCATTTGAATTAGTAAATCAATATTGGCATCAAAGGTGAAATCCAAAGCCCTAGAACTTTCTCCTATTTGATTTCTCTCTACTTTACTACTTATTTGCTCTTCATTTTGTTGGTCAATTTATATTGATAATCCAATTCTGAAACTAAATTATTCTTTATAATCGCAAAGGTAAATTTTAAAAATTGCTATTGTTTCTCGTGGGATCGACACCCTATAGTCGCTCGTCTACAATTAACCTTGTGCACTTGCAAGTAAAAAGGGTTTTAAAACTACATATAAAATTCACATCACGTGTCTTGATTCAATCACCACTTCATTTCTTTGCTCAGTTGGCCTGAAAACAAAATCTTAAAATCAAACAAATCTTTATAAAATTGGATGAAAAATGATTAAATAGGGAGGTGTTTGTTATTCCCAAATTCATCACGTACGAGAAAACTAAAATAAAAGAAACTTTAGTTGTTAAAATAAAATTAGAAAAGGCATCTTGTAGTCCCCCTCCTCCCCAGTTCATCAATCTTTCAACCTCTGTTGTTGCCGGTGAGAGGTCCAATCTTTCGGTCATTCCCTAGCCACCATCGAGTCACGCACCCCCTGAACCACATTTTTTGATGACTCACAAACTATCTCCCCCCCGGTGTTTCCTCTGGTGATGTTGTTATCCTCTTTAGCGCCTCAACCCCAAGCATTAGCCTCTTCTTTGTGTTATGTTCTTTCATGGCCTTCAACTAGCAACCTTTCACCTTTTGTCTGCCCAAAGGCCTCTTCCTCCATTGGTTCCGACCTGCCTTTCATTGCCAACATCGATGATTAAGTTGCCATCAAGGGATATCATTGGATGGAGACAGACAGGGAGAAGAAAGAGATAGGGCAAGAGGATTTAGTGTTTGATTATTTTAGTGTCTCTCATTGGTAGGATAACGAAGGGTAGGAATTGGGAGGAAGAGGTGCACAGTAGCTGACAACGATGGAGTGCCATACTTGGGGCTAAGGGCTTGGAAGAACAAGAGACCAAATAAGAGAAAATATCTCTTCTTTTTTTT
>JACYFF010031959.1:23534770-23556043 GCA_017589665.1 Selenicereus undatus
TTTTTTTGCTGTGTTTTCATATAGGCTGTGACTCATCTGATTTCTTCCAATTGAAATTGAGGTTGGTTTAATCCACATTGGGTTCAAATCGGCTGTCACTGTTGTGAATTTTGGGTCAATTGAAGTATGGAACAATAGTTGAGCGGATCAGCTTGTATATTAAGTTTGAATTGGATTTCATAGTGGTTTGACTTTGATGGCGCTTGAATATCTGATCCTGATCATAGATCTTATTGGTTCATATTAGAAGTTTGACGCCATTGGATCTTGATGTTTAGAATAGAGGGTGTCTTGAAAAGCAATATAATTGCGGGAAAATAGATGGGGAATACTTGTGTAGGACCTAGTACTTCGAGGCAGGGTTTCTTACAAACGGTTTCAGCTGTGGTATGGCGAAGCCGCTCCGACAATGATAATGCTTCTGTTTCCAATGGAGGGAGCCAACGTGAACCGCAGTCCCCATCACCTAGCACTAAGGGGCAAGGCGTGCCTTTGCCAACCCAAAGTGAACCTCCTAAACAAGTCACAATGCCAAAACCAGAACCTGAGCAAATCCCTTTACCACAAAAGGAGGTTGAGCAGATGGTAATACCTAAAGCAGAAGCTGAACCAGTGGTGCAAGCAAAACCTAAGGAACCACTTCAACTCAAGCGAGCACCGAGTGCAGGGCTTAGGGTGGAGTCCATTTTGCAAAAGAAGACGGGCAATATTAAAGAGTTTTACACTTTGGGTAGGAAATTAGGACAAGGGCAATTCGGAACTACGTTCCTATGCACGGAAAAGGCCACTGGAAAAGAGTATGCTTGCAAGTCCATTGCCAAAAGAAAGCTCCTTCATGATGATGATGTGGAGGATGTGAGACGAGAACTTCAGATAATGCACCATCTTGCAGGACATCCTAATGTTATTGCAATCAAAGGTGCTTATGAGGATGCAGTGGCAGTTCATCTTGTGATGGAACTTTGCAAAGGGGGTGAACTTTTTGATAGAATTATTCAGCGTGGGCATTATACAGAAAGACAAGCGGCTGAGCTTACGCGGACCATAGTTGGTGTCCTGGAAGCCTGTCATTCTTTGGGAGTCATGCATCGGGATCTAAAGCCAGAGAATTTCCTGTTTGTTGGTCAAGGGGAGGATTCATCACTTAAGACAATTGATTTTGGATTGTCAATATTTTTCAAGCCAGGTATACATATGCCCTTTACATGCCTTCTTGAATCTCTCTGCAGTGGAGTCTATAGAACTGTTCTGATGCTGTCACTTCAATGGCTGCTCATGAATTGAAGACGGAAAGGCCTCTATTGTTTCTATATTACTTCCCTTAAAAATTAGTTTCCCCGTTTCTATCCAAAAAGTTCTCTTCTAGTATTCCATGTTATGGTGCGTGTCACTTCATTACTTAGGTTTATGAGGAGAAAGTTTTGCCATATTTCAATCAAGTTAGTGTATCTGTTACTGCCTCGTGCCTTTGTAAAAGCTTGCAATTGTATTTTCATTCAGGTTTTCAGCTACTAAATGGATAAATACAATTATGTGTCGAAGAGCAATTAGTTTTCTGTTTCTTTAGTGCCTTGCTGCTATCTGCTAATTTTTGAAATCTCATGTCAACCTTTGAAGACTTTTCTGTTCCTTTAAACTTTATGCCTAGGAGATCAGACTAGCTTACTTTTTGAATGGCAGAAGGGAGATTGTTGTAAGAAGCTCATCCGAATTTTACTGGGCAACATGATGTCATGGCATGCATGTGTTGAAATACACATATTGGGCTTATGGCCTACAGGCTCTTAGTGCTTCTGTCACTTTCTGCACCACTAAAGGCTAGAGTGGCTAATGAAGTACGATTACCATGTTACAAGATCAGCATAGATTTAAAGGATCTTATTTCTGGAGCTTCATGTTACTGATTGGTCATATTGTTGAACGACAAAAGGGTTGTTACAGATGCCTATCCCGAAGTTGCATCTTGCTATATTTATTTATCTGAGTGTCTCTGCTTCTTGATCGTTACTGGTTGATGAATACTGCTGTATCAGTCTGCCTTTTTCTGAAGAATGGGATAATAAGTGCTCTGAAGTAATTCAATATAGCTCTAATTCTTAATTGGGAAAACAATTATTTGTATCTGTACCTTTACATAGTTCAGCAACTAAGGATAAAGGAATTTTAGGTTAGCTTCCAATAAGTTTTTAATTATATACTATTACAGTGCAAATGTTTTTGTGACCTATAGCCCTATACTCATTAGCCAACTTAATGTTGCTTACTCAAAGATTTTGAACATGTTAAATGGGACTCATTTCTTGCCCTCATTGTTGTAGTTGATCTGTTGAGCACAAGTTTGGTGATTTGGTAATTTAGAAATAGTTTGACTTTCTTGATTGTTGTTATTCTGTTCTTCCTTGAAGTTAAAAGTCACTAATCTACTTTATTATATTATATTTATTCTCTGAATCCTTCTAGGTGAAAAGTTTACTGACGTAGTTGGAAGCCCGTACTATGTTGCACCTGAAGTCCTACGAAAACGTTATGGTCCAGAAGCAGATGTTTGGAGTGCTGGAGTGATCGTTTACATTCTACTAAGTGGAGTTCCTCCTTTCTGGGGCGGTGAGAATGTTTGCTTTTAGCTTTCCTATGGTTATCAATCGCAATCTGGAGCTTTTCTGAGTGATATTTGATTTTTAAATACGAATTTGGTCGTTTCAAATGTGTAGAAACTGAGCAAGAAATATTTGAGCAAGTGCTACATGGTGATCTAGACTTCTCGTCAGACCCTTGGCCCAGTATCTCAGAAGAGGCAAAAGATCTCGTGAGAGGAATGCTTGTTCGCGAACCCAGCAAGCGGCTTACTGTGCATGAAGTTCTTAGTGAGTTTAAAATGCTTCCTTTCAATCCATAAATACTGTTTCGCGTATTATAATTAAATAATTAGTTTCTCAAAAGTGAGAAAGTGTTGATGAGGTTCATGTTGACCACTTCCTTTTCTATTCTTGAATGTTTGGTCCTTAACATGGTTGGTTGGTTAGTCGGCCCTGTTCAGCCTACTGTGATGAGGTGGATAGTATGGACACAGCTACAGACAGTCCAGCTCTCAGATATGTTGGCAAATGAAAGGGGGGGGGGTGCTTGGAGTATCTGTGACTCGCTGACATGCAGGTAAATGTATCTAACATTTACCTAACAGGCAAACAGGAAACTAGAACACTTACATTTACAAACATTTGTGGTTGGGAGAGACTTGATTTTCTTCATGTACTAGAAATCACACAGGCAGCCGTTTTTGATTACATCCTTCTGAAATTGGCATCGTTTGTCTGCTTTGAGATCTTCCTAAACAGATTCAGTTGATAAAGAGAATTCTCTTGGATCTTGCTGGAACTGATGGGAATTGGATTTGAGAAGCATTAGGAGCATATTACTATGTACCTTATTATTGTCAAGGAAGCCCTTGCTAAAATATTATGTCCATCTGGAATTCGGTTTCCATTTGTTATTTTATGCTATGAACATGCTTTGAGGTTCTTCCTCCTCTTCGGTGATAGCAATAATATGTGTCATAATAGTAGCTGGATGCTCACATCTCACCTGTTAGATTTTTTCGCTAGAGGTGTTTGGGAGTTTGAGTGATGAATGTCAATGATGTAAGGAGGAATAATGTTCTGTCAGTGATGGGAGTAGGAGGAGATTCAATAGTACACATCTATTTGTTCAAAGCTTTTAGGTTGTGATTTGAACTTTGAAGTTAGGCTGTTCTTGGGCTTGATTTGGATGAAAGTAGCAGCATGGTTTCCTTTTCCCTTTCTTTCTCTGCTCTCTTTCTTTCCCATGTGACTCGGATTAGTGTAGACAGAAGACAAAAGGATATGAAGTTAAAGATAAAAACCTAGAGAAGCTGTGAATACATACACCAAGAAACTCCCTTAAAATACACCGTTTAAATTCTAAGACAATTTGTTCTTGATGCAAGCAATGGATTTTGTGCTTTAAGGAATTTCACAATTTAAGAGACCTCCTTTCAGATTTCCCACAAACTCACACTAAGGCTTTTTGAAATTCAAGTACAATGCACCATATTAGAGAGGAACACTTTAGACCCTTTTGGTGCTTCTCATTTTCATTCTGGTCAGAAGTTCTAGTTCCTCTTGGATGAGACAATTTCATTTCTTTTTTGATAAGGGAAAGAATATGATAACATATATCAAGAGCAAAAGATTGGATGCAGAGCTAGCATCATAAGCACGGACACCAATATGTGACACAATATTGACACACGGACACTTGATGTTTCTGAAAGTAGGACACGACATGTACAGTGGACACATAGTAAATATTTATTCTATTACCTATATGTTCATAATTTGTATTTTGTCTTTATTCTTGAGAGGATCATATTTGGATGAGAACAATAGCAAATTGTTCATATTGTGTGCATTCTACAACTATCAATAACATAACCTCATTTCTTCATATTGTCCATATGTGTTGCATTCGTTTAAGGGTGTCCAAGGAGTGTCTGAGAGTGTCGGTGTGCGGCATGTGTCGGACATGGATGTGTGAATTTGCAGAGAGCGTCCGTGCTTCTTAGCGAGCATCTTAAATCTTCTTGATGCTAGAAAAGGCTATACACATCCAATGTGGAAACTATCCACAAAATCAACAAGATCAGAAGAAGAATAACAAAAGTTCCCCTTATCCCTAAAATAGAGAGTCTTGATGAAATTACCCTTAAATTGCTGAAGGGTCATCTCCACACCCTTAAAGGTTCTCCTGTTTCTTTCATGCCAAATGCACTAAAAAATTGCTTGTGGAAATAAAAAAGCATTCTTCTTATTTAGGTTTCTACCAAATAAGCCCTCCTAAGTAGGGAGATGATTCGTAATGGAGCTAGATACAAACCAAAAAATTCCAAAGCATCTAAAAGGCTAGTTCCCATATAGCTCTTGCAAAAGGACAATGAAGTAGCAAGTGATCCAGCTAAGTTCCTCTTTGCACATAAATTACCTATTCACAAAAATCTTACCTCTTTTTTGCAAATTATCACAATTTAGAATACTCCCATTGGATGCTTCCCAAACAAAAAAAAGAGACCTTAAACTGAGTCAATGATTTCTAGATAAGTTTCCAATCATGGGAACCATTGTCCCAAAGGCGGCTGCAATGGTGAAGAAACCATAGAGAGGAACTGCAAGTAGTAAGACTTGACATTGAAGATCCCTTTAGAATTAAGATCCCGCAGATTCCCCCGATAGAAATCCCATTAATCTTACTGAGAAAGTTAACAAGGGCGGCATCTTCAACAGAGGCATCACAGATAAAAACATGGGACCAAACACAAGAGCCAAGCACATGCTTACAATAAAAAGCGAAAGTGGAACCCTTATTCGCCTTATTCGCCGCAAGAGCATAAAGAGAGGGAAAACTTGTCGTGAGATGGTAATGCCACATGAGCCTACAACTTGTCGAAATGCTCCTGATTACACGCCACACCAACCATCTGACCATAACTTATTGCGAGACAATCTCAATTTGCACATAAATTTTGCACCATGCTTTGCATAAGGTCCTATTTAAATTTTAGGCTTTCCTAACCTTCAAGTGGTGAAAAGAAATAACTAAAAATATTCAGCATATAGTTGCTATGAATGAGAGGAGCTGATGGCTGATGAAATAAGATTTGCTTCCTCATAGTTGTGTTAACTGGCAACTAACAACTATATAAAATTGTGTTCACCGCCTTACCTCTGTCTCATCAAAATGCTTGCTTAACTATTGTCTTGAACCTGCAAACCTTTTAGGATCTTAAGGAAGTAAATCCATTGCTGCTGCCCTCATTTCTGAAGAGCAAAATAGAGAACTTCATTTGTTGCAAATGGATTACCTGCCTCATATCCTACATTTCCCTCTTGGCAATTGCCTGCGAATAAATCATTTTAAACTTCTGTTTGCATAGTTTCTTCAGCTCTATCGGCCTTATTGAGCTTGGATTAGCAAATGTCTTCCTTATGAACATTAACCAAAATCACTTTAACTGAGAAGGTCATAATTTGATCAGGTGCTTAATTTCCTCCTCAGTATTTGTGTTGCTTGCTCCTTTTCAAAATGTCTTCACAAGTGGCTTTTGAGCTAAATAACTCCAGTTTATGCTGAGAATACGATAAATGCCTATTAGATCAACATCCACAACTGGGTATGAGACATTATCATTTTAGCTTAAGTAGATCAATTATGAATTTTTTTTAAAACACTCCTTGTGCCCATGCTTTTAAATCATGTCCAACCTTAACAAAACTCCCAAAAGGTTAACCTTCTTGACCTAGGATTTGAGCTGTTGTCGGTATTGACTTCATGGGCTTTCTCCTTTCTTCGCAAAATATTCAACATAAGTTCATAAGCATTACTTCACACTTTTGAAGAAGTTTGTTTCCATCTTCACTCTAATAATACTCTTGATGTAAAAATTGTTCTTCTTAACTCCAAAGAGATTGAACTTCATTTTGGTCAGTCATTATTTGAGATTGTAAAAATATGGTGCTGGCCTGAATGAGAATGCATGGACGGTTTCTTCTTTAATGCTTCAAAATGAATACAGAAAAAAATATGATCCTAGATAATAATGTTTATTAATAAGTTAATATCACAGGATTAATCACATTGACTGCAAATATAAACATTTAAGCTCCAACTGCAATTGAAGCTGGATCTTAGTTGAGTTGAGTTGCTTTTGATCTTCCCGAACTTGGATGACTGCTTTGGAGTTTGGGGTAGGATGCCACATGCTTAACTTGGATCTTGTCATTGTTTCAACAGCATATAAACTTGCCCTTGAGATGGGGACCTGTTTTTAGTTTTATATAAATGCTTATACATATCATAAATATATTGCAGGCCACCCCTGGGTACAGGTTGATGGTGTGGCACCTGACAAACCTCTCGATTCTGCTGTCTTAAGTCGTTTGAAACAATTCAGAGCTATGAACAAACTCAAGAAAATGGCTATTAGAGTATGTATCTGAATGTGAAAGCAAGAATTATCTAGGTTATAGCAGCCTAGCCTTTATTTGAAAGCAATGACGTATTACGTATATAGTTTTCTGGAAAATTCTGTATATCCAGGTTTTTTGATTGATACATATAACCTTTTATTTGGTAAATAAATTATTTGTTGTTTACAGGTTATTGCAGAATCCCTATCCGACGAAGAAATTGCAGGCCTTACGGAGCTGTTCAAAATGTTAGACGCAGACAACAGTGGCCAGATCACTTATGAAGAACTCAAGGTTGGACTTGAAAAGGCTGGTGCTAACCTCAAGGATTCCGAAATTTATGATCTACTGCAAGCTGTAAGTATTAAGTTGAAAAATATAAATAACAAACTTATCAGCGTAATCACCCCCCCTGCCCCGGCGGTACAAGAGTAGACCTCTTCTTTATGGGTGAACTACAAATATATAAACATGGCTTTCTTATTATGTCCTAACCTGTTTGACATTGACCTCCCCAGTCTAATGGATGGTCTTAGCTATAGTGTCTTGGGAAGCAGCTTCTGCTGCATCAAAAGGAGCAGTTTTTAAAGGATAGCCTCATAGTGTCATAGGATGGGATTTTGGATTACCCTTTATCTCTTGCTATGTACTCCATGAAAAGCAAAGCGAGGTTTCAGCCCTGTTCTCATTCATTTCTTTTGTATGCTTATTGTCTTGATGATGGAAAAGTCATGCATGCTGCAGTTTCTAGAAAGAGTTAATGTCAAGGATGTCGTGCCTGTGAAGATTTTAAATTGAAAGCTGGGAATTGAAGGAACATTTTGCTCCTAATAAGTATAGGTCTACTAGTTCTCGAAAGAGAAGCCCAACAGGGGCTTTAGCTTATCTTACATGTGGCTGTGCAAGCAATGAGATGCATAGAGGTATAACGTATTTATATACTAGACGAGTTGTGATTTGTAGTTTTGTCCATGACATGGTCTTGCACATTGTTGGTTGCAAGGCATGAATGCCAGGTGTAGATGCATTTTACTTTGAGCTGAGTTCCATTCATGTGGGTGCACTGTGTATTGCTTGCCTAATCGTTCTTTGGTTGTGCCTGGCTGCATTGAAGGCATGACTACAAGAACTCTAGCTGTGGCGGCATCAACCCGACGAATAGCTTTGTGTACTAGCTCCATGTCATTATTGTTTTTATAGCGAAATACAACGAAATGCTTCTTTCTTCACCAATGGCTAATAATAAAATTCTAAAAGACTTACTCTCGAATAAATGCTTCTTTCTTCACTCAAACTTGTTCCAATGATTTATTAGGTTTGTTCCCTTGAAGTCAACGTATCACTATCGGTTTTCACATTCCTTGTGTGCTTGTATCCACTTATTTATGTGCTTGTGTCCAATCATTCGCCTTTCATATTCAAAATTTGTCTTCGTTTTGTTTAGTATGAGTACAGGAAAATTTGAGTATCTTACCGATCTACTGGTCTTATTATGCCTTTCAAGGCATACAGAGGAATGAAGTTTCTCATTCATTTTCTGTAATGCTAACTAATCTTTGTCAAAATGTCTCTACTTTTTTCCGTCAAATTGCAGGCTGACATTGATAACAGTGGGACAATTGATTATGGAGAGTTCCTTGCGGCAATGTTGCATTTCAACAAAGTTGAGAAAGAAGATAATTTATTTGCGGCATTTAATTACTTCGACAAGGATGGAAGTGGTTACATTACTGCAGATGAGCTTCAGCAAGCTTGTGAGGAGTTTGGGATACAAGATGCACGGCTGGAAGAAATGATTCGAGAAGCTGATCAAGATAATGTAAGTAACTCTTTTCTTTGGCAAGTTTGGCAACTTGAATACCCAAGCAGCAAACTTCTAATGATGATAAGACAAACAATTTACAGCTTGATGTGAAACTGAAATTTAGGACACTTCTGAAGAAATTAAACACGGAATGATAAAACAGGGGAGAGGTGGCCATTAGGGCTGGATGACACCTGCTGTCCCACCGGGCCCGGGGTGGGGGGTGGGGGGGTTGCATCACTTTTCTTGGGCTAAAACTTTCTTCATCATTTTTCACCTATTTGGTGACGTCATTTGAAGTGACTTGCAAGCATATAGGAAGTTTTTTAAGCTGAGAGGTGAAATAGGAAAAGGGATCCGGAGGAGGGACAATTTTTACTGAGTGGTAGGTGATGTTCTTGTTCTGAGTAGATGTGCTTCAGTGTAGCACACTATAAACTTGTTAGGGATGCTTTGGATTGAGCATTACTGAACACTGTGTGATTCCTCCCCATCTACATGTTGTGAGCTACTGTTGTCAAGACAGTTTATAAAACAGCCATTGATATCTGGAAAGATGCTGTTGTTAGTAATCTGCTGCCATTCAGTTTTCCAGCCTCCATTCTGCATTGTGGATGTCATCCAGGCAGCAAATCACCAGAAAGCTTGCGCTTAAAGGTTGAATGCTCAATTTTTTCAATCTCACCACATAAGCAACATTATGCATTTATGTTCAAGCTGAAACGTTTCAGTCTCTCCTTTGTGGGTGACTGATTATGTTTCATGATGAGCCACATTTGAAAAGCATATTCTAAGACATTAGCTTTATGCCAAGTCATACTCCACCGATCAACTTTTGGTTTTGAACCGTTTAACCTGTTGTTGCAAGTGTTCTAAACTTCACACAGCAAACCACATTCCATTTTGTATTTTGCCTGTCATACCAATGGTGCAGGACATCCTCGATTTTTAGAATTCTTATAATGAAACAATCTCCATCTGACATTATTCCGGTAAAAATTGTCATGAATGATTTTGTAGTGAGTGATATATCTAATGGGAATATTTTTGTTTGTTTGATCTTGTAGGATGGATGCATAGACTACAATGAGTTTGTTGCAATGATGCAAAGAGGAAATCCCACAATTCCAGGAAAGACAGGTCAAGAAAGCAATTTCAGGTTTGGATTGAGGGAAGCTCTAAAAATTTAGTTCTACTGAATCTTCTTCATACAGATAGCAATTCTATTGCAAGGTTTATAGGCCAAAATACACAACAATAGCAATACAGGTGGGTTATCACTTTTTTTTTTTTGGGGGTTGAGGGGGTGTAAGAATCGCGCTATGTTCCGCACATTTTTGATCAACCCCTTTCAGAGCAACTTATGGTTCCACAATGAAAGATGAGGCTGTATAGTGAGCAGTACATTCCCTTTTTTGTGGCGCTTAGTTTATCCTGCTGATGTTATTCCATTTTTGGACGATTTTTCGAACAGGAGGGGGATCGTCTTTAATACAAGTTGCGGATGAAAGTTAATATATTAAATCATACTTATTCTTGATCAAATGTCTTCAAAAACTGTGTTGTATACCAGGTGCAAATGGATGTATGTTTCCGTACATTTTGAACGATTTGGTTGTTGACAGTAAGGTGGTTAACCAGCTTGGTTTTGTAAAGCCGACTGAAATTCAACCTCGATCCTTAATAGGATGAGTCTAGCAGGCCTAAACTTGAATTCACAAAAACTTGTGGGACCTAATCACCTAAAAAAAGCGCATAGATTCCATACAGAGCCAATTTCAAGCGTCTATATTTCTGTTCTGTTTTTGTTAACAAAATTTATCCATATGTTTCACATCTTTCGCAGAGCACCAGTTAGAAAAGCATGTTTTTGCTGTGCAATGCAAATGGAAAGTTGCAAGCAGTACTAAGGAACAAACGTTAGTGGTAACTAGAATTTAGACAAATAAAAAGTCAACACTCAAGGAGGATGCAAATACGCATCTGATCAAATGAAATATATACAACTAAAATGCACCAAAGAGCACTTGGTTGGATGGAAAGTGTTGCCTTTCCCGTGCTCTCCACCCAGGTTTGATTATGGGGAGACGCATAAGTTGTGCTTTGTGCATGGCTATACGGTTGGGCTTGCTTCCTAGACTTATTGGTTGAGTTTTGGTATCCTCCTTGCAATAGCCCAACCTGAAGTCATGTTCATTTATTTAATTATTTCATGTTAATAATTTTCTTATATTTATTTATCATGTTTAATCATCCCGGTGGAAAAGAAAAAAAAATCGTTTGGGTCCTCTCTTTGCAATTTGGGTTTTATTTATTTATTAAAGAAAATTTCAGGAAAACTGATAGTAGGCCCTAATAATTATAATCCAAGTGATTTAACTTATTTTTTCATATTGTCACAAAAATTTAATTTCAAGTGATATAAAAACATTATCGTTACGCAGCGTTTTATTCCCGAACCCAACTTATTTCGGCTCAACTTGAAGCCCAACAAGTTTGCATTCCTTAACCTAGCTAGATAACCATGGTTGAAGCTTAACCATGGTTAGATAAAACTACTTTTGAAGGATAAAATTTAGCCATGCATTCTTGGTTTCATTCTAACCAAGCAAACTCAAGCACTCACACATCTCCTTCTCTTCTATCTCAATCAACGCATGGCAATCCCCCCCCCCACAACAGTTACAACCACCATCTCCTCCACCAGGACAGCCACCGGCCTACACCACAACCACTGCCAACCATCCCCCATACCTCACACCACATAAACCTCTTGTTACCAAGCATCAAAGTGAGTAATCTTGAACTTGATCTTGTTGGTTTTGATTTTTATTTTAGTTTTGATTTTTGTTTTGATGTTTGTGATCATTGATCATGATGTTTTGATAAGAAATAAGAGTTATTTTGGTGTTGATCATGGTGGAGTTGAGCTTGAATCATGCTAGGGTTTAGGGGTGATCATGTTCGTGCAAGCTTAATGTTAAAGTGTTGGACTTTGATTGTTTTATCTTTGATTTGGCTATCTTCTAACCTATTGGTATTTATGCTGACATTTTTGGTGATTTGAAATGAATTGGAGTGAGTCCAAGTTGGTCATAAACTAGGGTTTTGGCAAGTAATGTGTGGTTTGGATTAAATTAGCATTAAGCTTGGTTTGTGTGTGTATTTGATTGAAAAATTATCCTTATTGGATATGATTATGAAGTGAAATTGAGTGTGGTGGTTTTGTGTGACGTTGGGATGGACCAAAGCTTGTTTACATGCTTTTAAGGAATGGTTTAAGTTGAGGATTTGTGTAAAAAGAGATGGGAAAGCTAAAGCAGTGAGGGCTGAAAATTTCAGAAAACAGGGCACACTTGGGATTAAACTAGTAATGATCGGCCCATTGTAAAATTATGATTCCTAGTGGGCAGATAGTTCAGTGTGTTAGCTTTCAAATGCCTTTTGAATCACCTTAATTCAAAGTCTGTGGAAAAAATTATGGTCGTTTTACCAAAACTATGTAGAATGAACCAAAACTGACACACTTGTATTCTAACCTTATTTTAGGAATCCTATTGTGGGAATCAAGCTTGGTGTTCGAAATGAAAGTTTTTTTGGGATTTCTTAAGCTTTCTATATTGGGGTTTTGAGTCTCAATCTGAAATCGTAGGACTAAGTTGCAAGTCATTCATTTTAGCTCTTGTTTCACTCCTATTTTTACTTTTACGAACTTATTATGTTGAATAATAAAAATAATTGCTAATTATGTGTTTCTAAAATGGCATTTTGAGCAGAAAGCAGGGCCTAATCTATCATTCCTTCCACTTTTGTGCATAATATCATTCAATGAGATTACATTTAAAAATTTCATGTACGTTCATTGCCTGTATCCTTAGAAATTAGCACATATTTATCAAAATTATAATGTTTTGATAAGAACATCAATGAATCAGTTTAATTCTTGATTTATCACATAGTAAGTGACCCCATTAGTTATTAGTTACATGGCTTTGCCCTTCAGTTACCCACGCGGCTTCGGGTTAGGTTCCTCGATCGACCTCGCAGGTGTAGACCTATCACAGATCGTAACAGTTACTAGGGGTTCACTATCAGATAATAATTAGCAATGCAGTTTTGTATTCATCCCATTCCCTGTTTTTAAATTAAAATGAATTGCAAGTGGGCCCAATCAGTTTTTTTTTAATGATCATTTAACAATACAGGGATGCATGTATTGAGCTTCGACTCACAATTCAAAATGTTTTCATGTTTTGTTTTAGGAAAAGGCTCAGTGAATCGCCCTTTGGCTGACAAGCCTACTGGAGAAGGCAAGTGAGAGCGAAAGTCTAAAAGGAACAATGGTGTGATAGTGCTGTAATGTTTTAAGCATTGTATTGTGAAATACTTTGATGTTAAGCTGTATACTTTGCAAGGGTTACTGTGTTTTGGTGAAAGCCCTAGATTAGTTGAATGTTTTGATGTTAGAACTTATATATATATATATATATATATATATATATATATATATATATATATATAGTTATATAGTTATATAGTTATATAGTTATATAGTTATATAGTTATATAGTTATATATTTTTATGGGATTGTGATGTTATGAATGCCTTTTGATATTAAACATTGATTATTATGGCTAAGTTTATCATGTACTAGTAAAACTTTGTCCTTGTTGGACGACGGTAACGCCTCATCATTTGGGTTATTATTTCTAATTGGAGATACTAACGAAAGGAACGCAAAAAGTGAACTATGTACATTTGGAGTTGTTACAGATTTGGTATCAGAGCCAGGTTGAGATTTTCTATGGGGAATGTGGAGTTTAGAAATAAGAGGGTGAGAATGGTTGGTAGTGAGGGCCATTGTATACTGCTAGAGTAATATTAGAAATGTAGTAATGATATTAGAAAATCAGGTTGCTTACATTTGCATATTCCTTAATTATGGTTATGTATGCCTCTCATATATGTGTTTTTCTTTGCTAGATGGACCTTTATGGCATTAACATGATGCCAGATGCATCTATGGCTGCTCACATCACGCTGTTGCATGCTAGTATGGAGGCTCATGCATAAGACCCTTTCTCTAAGTTTCATAGTATTATGGTCCATGCACATAGACTACTCTAGTCCTTATTGACAGTTGATCTGTGGGTAGAATTCAGATTCCGTTATCATCATTTCATGATAATGGCGAACCTAGGCTGGGATGGACCCAGGTTCCAGGTCCAGGGGGCTTGGGCTACCATCACTTCAGAGTTGTTGTTGAGGGAGGAGTTTGAGCAGAGAGGGCTCACTATGGAGACTCTTCAACATGTCTTTTCGTTACATCAGACACATTCCCCGCCTGCAGCCCTAGCACCAGCACAGGGACCACCCTCCCCGCCCACACCAGGTACCCCACTGTTGGCTGACAATCTTGAGGAGGTTCATGTGGTGATGGACCTCCCTGATACACCAAAGATAGTGGTGGTTAGTTATGAGGACGAGGGCCATTCGGAGGAGGAGGATGATCCCGATGAGGATCAGGACATTGGTGATGTGGTGGTGGAGCAATAGTGGGATCAGGAGATTGACGAGATGATAGTGGAGCAACAGGTTGAGCAGGAGGTTGGTGATGCCGAGTTAGAGGCATCAAGTAGCAGCTTTGACTCAGGCAAAGAGCCTGATGATGAGTCCGACCTGGATTACGATCCATCTAGGGATCGTTAGGTGGTTCTAGGGGTTGGTGTCAGTAGATATCTTTTGTTTGAGCCCTATTTGTATATAGCATGATCGGTTTGGATGGATGTATTTTGTGTAGTATATGACATTGTATATAGTCAGTTAGATCCTCTCCGACCGTGACAACATGGTCCGTTTCTCTTTTTGGTCATGTGACGGATCTAGTGTCTTGGGGTTAGTTAGTGTTTGCGGTTGAGGTAGGAGTCAAAACTGACTTTGCCTAATCAGTTAAATGTGATATGTTTCGCTGATCATGTATGTAAACAGGCAGTTATGTATGTAAATAAGTAGTCATGAAATGATATAATGAAGCTTTGGGTTTGTTTTCAATAATCTTTGAGTTATATTAAATGTATTTGTTGGG
This sequence comes from Selenicereus undatus, assembly GCA_017589665.1. Classification (NCBI taxonomy): domain Eukaryota; kingdom Viridiplantae; phylum Streptophyta; class Magnoliopsida; order Caryophyllales; family Cactaceae; genus Selenicereus; species Selenicereus undatus. The sequence continues at coordinate 23,549,641 of JACYFF010031959.1, forward strand.
CATGCTTATCCTATATGTTTGGGTATTCCAGTGATTGAATTGTTTCGTCTCATGTATGATTAGAATGTCCAAATCAGTGCACATCAATGTAGAGGTTCATATAGAGGAATCTCGGATCATGGCTAGGGATCGGGTGATCAAGCCTCCCATCATGTGCCACCAAATTTTGGCCAAATGCCACAGATTCCTTCTGGGTTAGCTAACAACATTGGGGACCCGAACTACTGGCCGACCTTAGTAGTTGAACTGATGAAATGCATTTCCTAAGTATCCACTGAAACTCCTCCTAAAGAGGATAAATTAGCAGATAGGGTAGTGCATTGGAACTTATGATCCAGTAGTATTGAAGGAATAGGTAAGGGGAATGGAGAAAATCTTTACAGTGGTAGAAGTGCCAGAAGAAAAGAAAGTAAATATTGGGATGTATTATTTGACTGGTGAAGCTGATATTTGGTGGAACATCGTTAAAGATAAGTTTGTAAGGCCTGAATTCACCTAGAGTAAATTCCTGGGTGAGTTGAGGGAAAAATTTTACCCAATTATGGTCCAAAAACAAAAGGAGAAAGAGTTTATAGAGCTGAAGACGAGTAGCAACATGAATGTGATGTATTATGCTAGTAAGTTCATAGAATTATCCAGGTTTATCCCTGAATTTGTGTCATCTAAAAGGTTGAAGATAAGAAGGTTTGAAGAGGTTTTGACCTTCTACATTTGAAATCAGTTAGTTGGGCAACTAATCTTGACTTACCAGGAGCTATGTGAGTGAGCTGTTGAAGTGGAGCGAGTGAAGTAAGAGCTAAGGGCCTTGAACCCGATTAACCAAAAGAGAAGGGGAATTGAGCAAGGAACACCGAGTGAGAATGTGAACCAGAAGAAACCTTTTCTTGCTCCTCCTAGGAGTCATCTTGCAGGCTCAGCAGAGTCCTGTAGGAAATGTGGAAAAATAAATCACACCACCCCTGAATGTCGAGTAGGAACCAACAAAAGCATGTGGTGCAGAAGCTCTGAACACCTTATTGCTGCATGCCCTCGAAGGTTGAAGGCTGTAGATAAAGGTGCAGCAAAACCCTTGGCCCCACCTTGCCAAGGGCCCCACCACCAAGGCCTGTAGCAGTAGGACAAACATATATAATCAGTAAGAAGAAAGCCGTCACCTCTGGTACGGTAGTCACTAGAACTCTCTTTTTAAATTCAAAGCCATTTTGTGTATTATTTGATTCGGGTGCTACTTATTCATTTATATCCACCTGATCTGTCATGCAATTGAACCTGGAGGATAGGAGGACGGAAACCAATGATAGGATCAAGCTACCCAATGATTGTGTGATTGAATACCCTATCTCCTGTAAACTTGTTCCCATTACCATTGGTGGAACCACCTTCCCTGTGGATTTGAGTCAATTTGATTTGTCTGATTTTGGCATTATTCTAGGAATGAATTGGTTGCACACCTATGGAGCTAAGATTGACTGTGAGGATCTTAAGGTTATTTTGAAGGATGAAAAGGGAGAAAAGTATTCTTCTATGGGCAGAGAGAGGAAAAATCCTTTCCCTTGATTTCTGCTATGAAAGTAAGTAAGCTATTATGTCAAGGGTGTATTGGATATTGGTGTTATGCTATTGACATTCAAATAAAAGAAGAGAAAGCGGAAAATATTCCTGTCATTTGTGAGTTTGAGGATGTTTCTCTTGAGGAAATACCAGGATTACCCCCGCAGAGGGAAATTGATTTCGAAATTGAATTAATCCCAGGTGTCTAACCTATCTCCAAAGCCCCAAATCGTGTGGCCCCAACAGAGCTTCATGAACTAAAGACTCAGATGAGTTGTTGCAGAAGAGCTTTATTAGGCCAAGTGTGTCACTATAGGGCGCCCCCGTGTTATTCATAAAGAAAAAGGATGGAACTTTAAGGCTGTGTATTGAGTACAGGGAGTTGAATAAGATCACTATCAAAAAGAAATATCCTCTGACGTGAATCAATGACTTGTTTGATCAATTGCAAGGAGCATGAGTCTTCTCTAAGATTGATTTGAGGTTAGAGTACCACCAACTTAGGATTAAACTTGAAGAAATTCCCAAGGTTGTGTTTAGAACTAGGTATGGTCACTATGAGTTTACAGTGATGCCATTTGGCCTCACCAATGCTCCCGCAGCCTTCATGGATCTTATGAATAGGGTCTTCAGACACTACTTAGACAAGTGTGTGGTGGTGTTCATAGATGACATTCTTATCTATTCTAAATACATAGATGAGCATGCTGATCATTTAAGGATGGTGTTACAAACCCTGAGGGAGCATCAACTTTATGGCAAATTAAAGAAGTGTGAATTTTGGTTGGAAGAAGTGGTGTTCTTGGGACATGTAGTTACAAAAAAAGGGATCAAAGTTGACCCCCAAAAAGTGAAGACAATTACAGAATGGTCAAGGCCTACCAACGTCACTGAGATTAGAAGCTTTCTGGGTTTAGCAGGCTATTATCGAAGGTTTGTTAAGGAATTTTCGAAAATAGCTTCACCCTTGACCAATCTGCTGAAGAAGCGAATAAATTTGAGTGGACAGAGAAGTGTGAAAGAGCCTTTTAGGAGTTAAGGCAGCGATTAACTACGGTCCCAATCCTAATCCCACTAGTGGAAAGTAAGAAGTGTACCATCTATAGTGATGCTTCAAAGAACGGTTTGGGGTGTGTTTTGATGCAAGAAGATAAGGTAGTAGCTTATGCCTCTCGACAGCTCAAGCCTTATGAGAAAAACTATCCTACCTATGATTTGGAGTTAGAAACTGTGGTCGTTGCACTGAAAATTTGGAGACATTACTTATATAGAGTACCATGTAAGATTTATACTGACCATCAAAGTTTGAAGTATATCTTCACCCAGAAGGAGCTCAACCTGAGGCAACGACGTTGGCTTGAGTTGCTTAAGGATTATGATTTACATATTCAATATTATCCACGAAAAGCAAATGTTGTAGCAGATACCCTGAGTACGAAAGCACAACATAGCCCAAGCACTGTAGTGATTACCCAGTTGAGTCTCTTGAAAGAGCTTGAGGTCTTAGGAATTCAACTAGTGTCCCATGGGCAAGCACATATTCAATTATCAGCACTTACCTTACAACCTTCCATAGTGGAGGAAATTCGAGTGAATCAGGAAAGTGATCATGAACTCCAAAGAATAAAGCAAAATTTAGAGAAAGGAAAATCTCCTGGGTTTGTAGTACACAAGAATGGGACCCTACGATTCCATAATCGCCTATGTTTACGCTGAAATGAGGACTTAAGAAAGCAAATCCTCAAGGAGGCTCACAATACTCGCTACTCGGTGCATCCAGGAGGCACCAAGATGTACAGAGACTTAAGACAATACTTCTGGTGGAATAAATGAAGAAGGAGCTTATGGAATACATAGACAAGTGTCTGACCTGCCAAAAAGTTAAAGCGGAGCATTAGCGACCCGTAGGTGAGCTACTACCCCTAGAAATTCCCACTTGGAAGTGGGATTCGATCTCAATGCACTTTGTTATGGGTTTTCCCCTTTCTGCCTCGAAGAAGAATGCTATTTGGGTTATAGTCGATTGGCTTACCAAGTCGGCCCATTTTCTGTCAATCAAAGATAACTGGGGAGTTGAAAAACTAGCCCAGTTGTATGTTAATGAGATAGTCCGACTACATGGAATCCCCTTGGATATAGTATCAGATAGGGATCAAAGATTCCAAACCCATTTTTGGCAGGCACCTCAAAAGGCCTTTGGGACCAAATTGAACTTTAGTAGCTCTTATCATCTTGAGATAGATGGGCAGACTAAAAAAGTGAATCAAATTCTAGAGGGCATGTGTAAGAGCTTGTGTGTTGGAGTTCCAAGGGAAGTGGAAAGGCGATTTACCGTTAGTGGAGTTTTCTTATAATAATAGCTACTAGTCCATAATCAGAATGGCCCCATTTGACGCTTTGTATTGAAGAAAGTGTAGAACCTCACTGTGTTGGAGTGACTTGGATAAGGTATTGATTATAGGCCCTAAAATGATCCAGGAAACCTTGGAAATAATAAGAAGGATTCGAGAGCATATTAAGGTTGCCCAGAGTCAGCAAAAGAGTTATACGAATAAGAGAAGCAGGCCTCTGGAGTTTCAAGTAGGCGACAAGGTTTTTCTGAAAGTTTCGCCAACTAAGGGTATCAAGAGGTTCGGAGTACGAGGAAAACTAAGTCCAAGATATATTGGACCATATAAAATCATTGAAAAGTTGAATCCTGTAGCTTATCGCCTGGATCTTCCAGTAGAACTTGAACACGTACATAACGTGTTTCACATCTCTCAGTGTAGAAAGTATATCTCAGATCCAAATCACACCATTATATCTAAATCTATTGAAATCACTGCGGATTTAGTATATGAAGAGCGACCAATTCAAATACTAGATCGCAGTGTTAAGCAAGTGCGCAACAAGAAGATACCTCTAGTCAAAGTGCTATGGTCAAATCATACCTCCCAAGAAGGTACTTGGGAGATTGAAGAGGAAATGAAAGCCAAATACCAACATCTATTTGAGGTAATCTTGCATGGCATGGTAAAATTTTTAAGTTTCGAGGACAAAACTCTTTAAGGGGGAAATGCTGTAATAGCCCAACCCTAAATCATGTTCATTTATTTAATTATTTCATGTTAATGATTCTCTCATATTTATTTATCGTGTTTAGTCATCCCGGTGAAAAAGAAAAAAAATCATTTGGGCTCTTACTTTGCAATTTGGGTTTTATTTATTTATTTATTAAAGAAAATTTCGAGAAAATTGATAGTAGGCCCTAATAATTATAATCCAAGTGATCTAATTTATTTTTCCATATTGTCACAAAAATTTAATTTCAAGTGGCATAAAAACATTATCGCAACGCAACGTTTTATTCCCGAACCCAACTTATTTTGGCCCAACTTGAAGCCCAACAAGTTTGCATTCTTTAACCTAGCTAGATAACCATGGTTGAAGCTTAACCATGGTTAGATAAAGCTACTTTTGAAGGATAAAATTCAGCCATGCATTCTTGGTTTCATTCTAGCCAAGCAAGCTCAAACACTCACACATCTCCTTGTCTTCTCTCTCCATCAACCCACAGTAGGCCCCCCAGCAGTTGCAGCCACCATCTCCTCCACCAGGATAGCCACCAGCCTCCACCACAAACACCACCAACCATCCCCCACACCTCACACCACATACACTTCTTGTTACCAAGCATCAAAATGAGTAATCTTGAGCTTGATCTTATTGGTTTTGATTTTTATTTTAGTTTTGATTCTTATTTTGATGTTTGTGATCATTGATCATGATGTTTTGATAAGAAGTAAGAGTTATTTTGGTGTTGATCATGGTGGAGTTGAGCTTGAATCATGCTAGGGTTTAGGGGTGATCATGTTCATGCAAGCTTAATGTTAAAGTGTTGGATTTTGATTGTTTTTTCTTTGATTTAGTCATCTTCTACCCTTTTGGTATTTATGCTAATATTTTTGGTGGTTTGAAATGAGTCAGAGTGAGTCCAAATTGGCCATAAACTAGGGTTTTGGCAAGTAATATATTGTTTGGATTAAATTAGCATTAAGCTTGGTTTGTTTGTGTATTTGATTGAAAAAGAATCTTTATTGGATATGATTATGAAGTGAAATTAAGTATGGTGGTTCTGTATGATGTTGGGATGTACCAAAGCTTGCTTACATGCTTTTAAGGAATGGTTTAAGTTGAGAATTTGTGTGAAAAGAGAGGGAAAAGCTAAAACAGTGAGGGTTGAAAATATCAGAAAATAAGGCATACGTTGGGATTAAACTGGTAATGATTGGCTAATTGGAAAATTATAATTTTTAGTGGGTATATATTTCAGTGTGTTAACTTTCAAATTCCTTTTGAATACCTTAATCCGAGGTCCGTGGAAAAAATTATGGTCATTTTACCAAAACTGTGTAGAATGAACCAAAACTGACATGTTTGTGTTCTAGCCTCATTTTGGGGATCCTATTGTGGGAATCAAGCTTGGTGTTCTAATGAAAGTTTTTTGGGACTTTTTAAGCTTTCTATATTAGGGTTTTGAGTCTCAATCAGAAACTGTTGGACTAAGTTGCGGGTCATTCATTTTAGCTCTTGTTTCACTCCTATTTTTACTTTTATGAACTTATTATCTTGAATAATAAAAATAATTGCTAATTATGTGTTTCTAAAATAGCATTTTGAGCAGAAAGCATAGCCTAATCTATCATTCCTTCCACTTTTGTACATAATTTTATTCAGTGAACTTACATTTGAAAATTCCAGGTACGTGTATTGCATGAATCCTTAGAAATTAACACGTATTTATCAAAATTATAATATTTTGATAAATACATTAATGAATCAGTTTAATTCTTGATTTATCACATAATAT
>JACYFF010031959.1:23556053-23594387 GCA_017589665.1 Selenicereus undatus
AATTCTTGATTTATCACATAATATGTGACCCCATCAGTTATCAGTTACAAGGCTTTGCCTTTCAGTTACCAACGCAGCTTCAGGCTAGGTCCCTCGATCGACCTGGCAGGTGTACACCTATCACAGATCGTAACAGTTACTAGGGATTCACTATCAGATAATAATTAGCAAAGTAGTTTTATATTCATTCCATTCCTGGTTTTTAAATTAAAATGAATTGCAATGCGGGCCTAATCAGTTTTTTTTCAATGATCATTTAATAATACAAGCATTCATGTACTGAACTTCTGCTCATGGTTCGAAATGTTTTCATGTTTTGTTTTAGGAAAAAAGCTCAGTGAATCGCCCTTAGGCTAATAGGGCTACTAGAGAAGACAAGTGGGAGCGAAAGTCTAAAAGGAATAGTGGTGTGATAGTGCTGTAATGTTTTGAGCACTGTATTGTGAAATACTTTGATGTTAAGCTATATACTCTGCAAAAGGTTACCGTATTTTGGTGAAAGCCCTGGATTAGTTGAATGTTTTGATGTTAGAACTGATATATATATATATATATATATATATATATATATATATATATATATACACACACACACACACACACACACATATAGTTTTATGGATTGTGATGTTATGATTGTCTTTTGATATTAAACATTGATTATTATGGCTAAATTTATCATGTACAAGTAAAGTCTTGTCCTTGTTGGGCAACGGTAACGCCTGATCATTTGGGTTATTATTTCTAAATGGATAAACTAATGAAAGAAACGCAAAAAGTGAACTATAGACATTTGGGGGCATTACACTCCTTCACCCTCCCCCCCCAAGAGCACGAAAGAAGTAGAAGGTTGGAACTCTACTATTCTGTGAGACGGAGGGGTTGATGGAAGGAAGTTATGTATTTTATGAGCCAATTTTAGCAAAATTTTACTAGTTTCTTGGAAAACACTTACAAAGTCTTGGAAGGTTTATTTTTGAATTTTCAAATTTTTATTAATTATGTTATGCTTTAATACGTACATTAAGGCTTTTACATTATTTTATAATTTTCTATAATTCTACAGCTACAATATAAGTCAAAGTAGTTGACAGTTTAAAAGTAAAGACAACAACGTCAGCTAATTATTACGCGCATGAGTTGTGCTAGTAAGCTAACATCATTCACTGAAGTATTATCTACAAAATTATAGCACTCAAATTATGAGATACATGTGTGATTGTAAATGAATAAAGGTTATTGAATAAGCGCTAAATTTCCAATGGTATTTGAATTTTTCCTTGAACACTTATATAAGTATTTTGTTGTTTCCCTCAATATGAATGTGTCCTACTTTTAGTATGCTTTTGACTCTAATCCCCATTGTTCTTGGTTCTGCTAGTAGAACTGAGGCTGGTTCTAAGTTGAAGGCTGCTCCACCTAGCATGCATTGGTTATCTTAACGATGGTATATGGATTTTTTGCTGCTCCACCTAGCATCTTAAAGCCATCAAAGTTGAGTTTCAGAAATCCCTATAACCACAAATTTGTAGTCTAAATTGAATTAAGACAAGAAACATAGAACAAATTCAATTTGTTGTATTTATAATAGAAATGGGTACAATCTCTGAATTTTTTTTTACAAATGAACAAATTAAACTCCTCTAATTTAATCTCTTTTTCGTGACTTAATGGAGGACCGAAATAGCTTGAATCTCGATCAAGTGTATACTTCAATCTCTAGAGTAAACGACACGTTTTATGTACTTGTTGTCTCTTTCTAGAGGGTCTTTTGTGAGAGAAATTTCTATTGGGCACTTGACTTGACAGTTTGTTATTTCTTTCTTAGTGAATCTCTACTTGACGCTTCTCATAATACTATTGTTCCTACCTTCTTTTTTTTTTTAATTACACTTGAGAATAGCTACAAAAATAATAGAGCTTTTTTTGGTAGAAATCTTGTGCTTCCTCGATCCAATTGATCATAATATTCAAGCAAGAAGTTCCTAAAGGTATGTCATAATTTATATATTGCTCTTTTTTTCTTGTATGTCACAGTTTCCTTTGCCCCTGAAAAGATATTTATATATATATTTTTTTTAATTGCATGAACTATTGTAGTGTTGAACCTGTCTTTGTTTTTTTTTTTTTGTATTGTGGTCGTTTATCTGCAGGTTGATCCTTTTCAAGACTTGTTGTCTGCAAGGGTTATCAAACTCGGTTTTTTAAACCTTAAGAAGAGAGCCCTTGCACATGCCAACGGGTGTAGCACTTGTAGACTCGCTGTGCGCTATGATAATCGGACTCGTCCTTTAGACCTTAAGGAGAGAGCCTCCACATATGCCAGTGCGATATATCACTTGAAGACTTGTTGTACGTGAGGGCGATTGGACTCGGTCTTTAGATTTCGAGGAGAAAGCCCTCGTACATGCCAACGGGAAATGCCATCTGAGGATTGAGCCATGCTACTGAGCCTGCCAGGGATTTCATATCCTTGAAAACTAACCTGCAAGGATTTTTTTTTGGGCTTCTTTTCCTCCTTTTTTTTTTTTAACGAAACTAACCACTCTTTTTTTTTAATATGTGCTCAATCATGGTATGATTTAAGGAATACAAGTGACAGGATAAAATTTATCTTTCTGTCATAGAACATAAAGTGACAAAAGCAAAGTGGTGCAACACATTTATTGTTCACCCATCCTTGCTTCTAGGGGTGTTCATCGGTCCACACTCGAACCGGACCGAGTTGGACTGAAGACCGAGTAAGAGAGAAGTTATGGACCGGATCGAATAAGTTGAGAACCAAACCGGGACCGGATAAAAAAAAAGGATCGAACCAGACTGGATCGAATAGGCATGCTAGCAAATTTTACGATATGAAGATCTTGTATTTGTTTCAATATGAACCATTTTAACGTATTTCCACTATGAAAAATAAATAAATATTCTTGAACATTTAACAAAATACAAGTTGCAAAAGAAAATTGAAATTGAACAAGTAAAAAGTCGGTTTTCAAATTTTTTTTATTCGGTCCTCGGTTCAGACCAGTGGATCGGTGGACCGAACCGAAGACCGAATAAAAAAAATTTATGGACCGTGGACCGGACCAAATTCATTCGGTTTGGTCCGGTCCGGTCCGATCCAGGCCAGTCTTCGGTTCAGTCCATATTTGGACCAAAAAATGAACAACCCTACTTGCTTCGTATAGAGTTTGAGTAGATACCCATCATCCCTCGTTCTAACTTCACATCGTCGTTGACTACCAAGGTTGCAGATAGAACGCATGATGATATCTACCTTCTTCATAGCGCCAACCATGACAATAGCTGCGCCATCACCACTTTCCCGCTACTTGGGTGAAAAATTATTTCCGATGAAGTTCATTGGGGGCCAGCATTGAAGATATTTAATGAATTCTCTTTCATTATGAAATATTGGCAGTAGGTAGAACACATTATCTCATGCTTCGAATCCCAATTGAGGACTTACCGCCTCTTTGATGTAGTGTATGCTTTATTATACACTTATGATCATGATCCTCATTTTATTCGCGTCTTTTGTGAGGCTTGGTGCCTTGAGAATAACACTTTGCATACTATATCCGGAGAAATGTCGATACCTCTATAGGACTTGTATAAACTTGGTGGGCTCCCTATTTACGGGAAAATTTATGATGAGGTAGTACTTAGCTGAGATGCTTTATACCAACATCGTCAGAACATATCAGAGATTAATCCAGCCAACATATAGATGCTTGTTTGCTACTTACAGTCGTTTTGAAAATGCCCACGACCAAGGGGTTTTCGTTGAATGTTGGATAGATTTTTGGTGCAAGAGACAAGTTAAGCAAGATGTCATTCCCGCAGCAAATCACCAGAAAGCTTGCACTTAAAGAATGAACGCTCAAGTTTTTCAATCTCACCATACAAGCAACATTATGCATTTATGTTCAACCTGAAACGTTTAAGTCTCTCCTTCAGGGGTGACCAATTATGTTTCATGATAAGCAACATTTGAAAGGCATATTATGAGGCCTTAGCTTTATGTCAAGTCATACTCCACCGATCAACTTTTGATTTTGAACCTTTTAACCTGTTCTTGCAGGTGTTCGAAACTTTACATAGCAAACCACATTCCATTTTGTATTTTTCCCATCATGCTAATGGTCTAGGACATTGATAAACCTCTATTTCGGCCTCATTTTAGCCCCTAGTTGATCCCTTTTTCCATTGTTTTCATGTTTGATCTTTAGGAGAAAGAGTCAAATTAGCCTTCTTTGGTCTAAATTGTGTTCATATAGTGGTCTTTGTATTTTCAGGGGTTTTTGTCAGGAAAACGAGAAAATATGCTAATATTGGTAGAAAGGGGGGCCAAGAAGAGGAGCTACAAGTCAGAGAAGAGGCTGGCTAGACCCAGAGGTTCAGCACGGGGACCCCATGCTTACCGGCACAGCCGTGCCACACTGAAACTCCACCAAGATGCGGCCAGAGAGGTGGCGTGGTCACACCGTGTCGGTCATGCCACCCATAGTTTGTGGTGCACGGCCTGCTGTCACGCGACTTAAGTGATTTTTCGGGTAATTCTTGGGGTACATCATTCTTTTCCTTAGAGAATAGTTTTGAAGGAGATTTCTAGTTTTTGTAAGAGAGACTTTTAGTGAGTTAATTTGGTAATCAAATTGTTGTAGATTGAAGAGTATTCAACAATTATGCTTCAGTTCAATTCAAGTTTGCTTTCTTGAATCTCTCTCTTTCTTTTGTTATTGCTATTAGGATTTTGTGTGAATTATGTTGTGACTCTTGGAATTGTATCGTTTGATTTTGAGATGATGCGTGGCTAATCTCTCAACTTAGGTTGGGATTAATGCCAATTATACTAGTTGAATCATGATTTAGCCCCAAACCCTTGCTTTTTCCATGCTTGTGTTCATGATTTCTACTATGCACACCAGGTGTTTGATGAATTACTCGAAAGAGCGTTCATCCATTATTATTCGGGTTTAGGAGAGTATTGAGAGACGAAACCTTTACCTAGTGTGACTTAGTAAACAACTAGGATTTTGATATGAAAATAATTGAAGTTCTAATTGGGATTCAAGGTTGTAGATCTTGTAATCCTTCTACTTTCAGTCCCATAAAAATAAGCGATTGCAATTCTAGGATTAGTCTTCGACCCTTGAGAGAGGGAAGAGATGGGTTTAATTGACAATCTATCTATTCACAATGCATGTTGGGTGAATCTGATGGGGTCTGTGATTGATTCTTTAGTGTAATTGTGTTGTTGATTTCAACATAGGTGTTTTAATATTCTGATTTCCCAAATCATTAGACGGTTGTTAAAACCCTCAAATTTGTTATGCCTAGATTGAGTGTTTAAATTAGTTCTGGTAATTGAAAGCGAGTTCCCTATGGACACGACCTGTACTTGTCGTTGCTAGCTACAACTGGCATCGTGCACTTGCGGTAACAATTTAAGACAACAAGTTTTTGGTGACGTTGCCGGGGAACTTATTTCTTTCGATATCATAACCGCTTACAACATTCTAGACTAGGTTTTTGTTTTTCTTTTTGTAGCTTTTAGTTCTTCTTTATTCTTGATAGGCACTATTTACGCTTGGGTGGTGTTTGTTTTGTATGCACAAGAAGAGCCAAGGGAATCAGAACCTTATCCCATTTAATCCTGAGATCGAAGCAACGGCACGCCAGCGAGGTGGAGAAGAAAGAAGAAGGAAGATAGCAGAAGTAGTGATGGCAAGGCAAGACAATCGGGTTTTGCGAGATTACGCCCTGCCGCAAGCATTGGGTATCACATCATCCATTGTGAAACCGACAGTCGAAGCTAACAACTTTGAGCTCAACCCTGCGTTCATTACCTTTGTGGAGCGGGACCAATTCATTGGACATCCATCAGACAGCCCCAATGCGCACCTTCGTAAGTTTCTTGTGAAATGTGACACCATCAAGCTTAACGGGATGTCCACTGATGCTATTCGACTACGGCTCTTTCCCTTCTCGTTGAAGGATAAAGCCAGTGACTAACTGGAGAATGAGGAGCCCAAAAGCGTTCCGCAACAAATACTTCCCACCTAAAAAACCTGCAGAGCTGAGGACTGACATCACCTCCTTCAGTCAAAGAGATAAGGAGTCCTTGTACGAGGCTTGGGAGAGGTTGAAGGACCTTCAGCGGCAGTGCACTCATCATGGGGAAGTCCATCAATGCATGAGGAGTTCTCATGGGGAAGTCCATCAATGCAGCTAAGGCTTTGTTGGAAGAAATGACTTCCAACAACTATCACTTGTCAAGAGAGAAAGCCACCCTGAGGAGGAGCGGTGGCTAGTATGACGTCGATGTTGTTATACTCTTAACTAGTAGAATGGATGCATTGGCCCAGCGGCTTGACAGAGTGGGGCATTCTCCTTATTCCAGGCAGTTCTTCGAGCCTAGTTGGAGTCTACGCTATCTGCAAGACCTGTGGTGTGTAGGGGCACACATCTATTAACTGTTACAATGGCCCTTCTACCATTGAACACGCCAACGTTGTGCATAATTTAAACCCCCCACCATAAAACAATCCATACTCCAATGCTCACAGTTTGGGATGGAAGAGCTACTCCAACCCCCCAACAGGAACCCCAATCCTTAACCTTAGAACGCTATGCAACCCCCTGGGTTCTAGTATAGAGGTCCCTACAACCCACCTCCCCAACCCCTGCAACCCAAATTAAATTTTGAGAGTCTCATGGAGCAATTCATAGTGACTCAAACTAAGAATAATAAAGCTCTTAGTACATCGATCAACCAACTAACCTCCAAGTTTGAGACTACGACCTCTCACCAGAAAGCGATGGACACTGAGATTGCCCAGATCGCTCAATAGGTCAGTCATCTGTCCTGGCCTTAAGGGAATCTACCGAGCCAGGCTGAGACTAACCCTAGGAGCCACATTAACACCCTTTCTGCGATGGGCGAGGGGTTAGAGGAGAGTCCTATCATGGTCCTCCAGGAGACAGTTTCAGTTCCTGATTTTACAGGAACTAATGAAGAGAAGGAAGAGAAGAGCTTGAGCTCTAATGAGAAGGTTGGTCCTTCAACACCAGTTTGCCCCTGCCAACCACCTATACCTTTCCCTCAGAGGGTGGTATATGCTAAGCTATTTAAGATTGAGCCCAAATTTGCCTAGATTCTTGGATGTGTTGAGGCAGATTTATGCTGATACTCCTTTCTTAAAAGCTCTCAAGAAAGCACCAATCTACTTACAATTTTTGAGAGAGCTTCTTTCTAAGAAAAGTGAGCCTGGGAGAGGCTCAGTGGTCCATATTGGAGAGGTGTTCAGGTCGGTTCTACAAAGTCAATCGCTATCAAAATTGCAGGATCTTGGTAGCTTTTCCATCCCTTACTGTATAGGGGACGTGCATATTGAGAGCGCTCTTTGTGACTTGGGGCTAGTATGAGTTTAATGCCTCTCTCTCTTTGCAAGAAGCTCGAATTGTTGAGCTTAAAACCCACTACCATGCTCATACAGTTAGCAGATTGTACCATCAGGCGATCTGTGGGTACTTTTGAGGATGTTCCGGTTCAGGAGGGTAAGTTCATCATCCCATGTGATTTCATTATCATAGACATGGATGAGAGCCCCAGATGCCTATCCTTTTGGGAAGACTGTTTCTAGCTACTACTAGGGCAGTGATCGATGTGCAGACTGGCACCATAACTTTTCAGTTTTGTGGGGAGATGGTGGACTTCTGCTTCCCTCTACCCACAACATCCTCAGTGCTTGCTAACCTCCTACATTCTATGGCCCTGTGCCTATCGTCACTCCTAATGTTGCTTCTGAGATCGAGATATTTGATGGAGATGGACGACCCCAAATGAGGTATATAGGCTTTTCTGATTTTTCTGCAGCCGTCCCAACTAACTTAGGAAGCACCCTTACACGTTCTTGGGAGGTACTGACTGCATCACCATTCAATACTTTAGCTACCCCACCTCCCCCCATCCTGCCATCATATGCAAATATGAGATAAGGGTCAAGCTAAGGACCTTAAACAAAAGCTTCTTGGGAGGTAACCCAAGCTTTATTGCTTTTGAAAAAAAAAAGGATGTTGTTCTTTTCCCCTTTCCCCTATTTCTCCCTTTTCCTATGAGTCTTTCTTCCCTTGCTCCTTTGTGTGTCCTTTCATTAAGGACAATGATAGTCTTAACCATGGGTGAGTGAGTTTGTAGCTCATTGGGCGAATTTGTGGATGATAGGGTAGGATTTGAACAACATCTCTTGCATTTGTATCATATAGATAACACTTCACGTAGTTTATTTAGATGTTTTTACATTTGTTTCCATTTAATAGAGCATGTAATTTAGAGCATATAGGTTAGATTGTGCATTACAAGAGGAGAAATGATCGAACTGGGTATTATTAAGCTTTCCAGGTACTCATCTCTACCCTTCTCTTCATTATCCTCTATGTGCTTTATTGCTTCCCTAATTAGATTTATTGCTTTTGAAAAAAGATGAAAAAAATGAAAAAAATTGGAATAAAATGTTTGTGAAAACTCCTCCTATAATGACTATGCAAAGGGGTACTGACTGATTGATTGAATTGATTGTGTGTTGAGGTGCGGTTTGTCTTGGTGTAAAACTTTGCGAAACTGTTCGGCATCGCCATATGTAGTTGCTTTGTCTTGTGTTGTGTGCCACTCATCCTTGAGCTTCATGCAACTTGATGTGATTAACCTTAATAAGTGGCATTTTTGAGTGAGTTGCACCGATTGCGGTAAAATGACCCATGAGATTTTGAGCCTAATGACTATTTATTACGTATAGTCTCATATTTTCTTTCTTGTATAACTCATCAATGAATGCATCTCTAGAACTTGATGAGGTTACATTTAGCATGTGTATTATGTTAATATGATTGAGGCCCTCTTTGTTCTACTTAATCACATGAGCCTAAAAGCCACCCATTGATGTGAGTTATTCCCCTTGCTAACCCATTGAGCATTTCCCCTGTTTGTTGTTGCACCTTATTCAGTATATCTTTGGCCTTTGCATAATCCTCATACCTTAGCCAAAATCTAGTGGATGCAACACTTCTACATCTAGTTCAGTATGCCGTGAGATTAGTTCCATCTATCTGGGTGCCTTCCATTTGTGGTGTTTGTTTTGAAGGAGTATGAGTTGAGAGTTTATGTTTCCATGTCACACACTTTTTTTTTTGCTTCTCGAAAAAAAAATAGAAAAAGAAAAAAAATTAAAAATGAGAAAATTAAAAACAAAAAACAGGGGAGAAGTTGTCGATAAGTGTGTGGCATGGCGTTTCATTCAATAAGTTTAATCAACCCTTTCATCATGGTTTTTGTGGGGTTTGATCTCTTTCTTAATGGAGGTGTGAATTGGATTTTTGTTGTTGTGGAAGTGTTGCACTCCCTAGTACCTTTGCTAGTAGCTCCACATTTCCTATAATGATTCCCCTTCTCACCCCATAACCTTATCCCCATTACAACCCTCTTGAAAGTCCTCATGATTGACATCTTTGCATTTTGCATGAGTGGTGGAGAATAGAGAATCTTGCCAAGTATATGGTAGTTTGCATGATTGGTTTGAGTATTGAGTGCACCTCTACATTTCAAACACATTGAGAGGTGTGTCTCATTTTATTCCAAAGTGAGGTCCTACCGGTCATGCTTGCTTACCACGAATTGGGGATTTTCTTTTCCTGCCATGTGAGTCAATATTGGGTGGTTTGGTGTGTTATATCCAGATACAGTGATTTATAGATGGTGGTGTATGTGTTGTTTTGAAAAGAACACCTTGATTAGGCCGCATTTGATGCATAGTTTTTCGATCAATTGCTTATTATCCTTTCTTTGAGGAGGGCGCGTTTAGAGGCTCATTTCCCTGTTATGATCACACATGAGTTAGTCTTGCTTGGGGACAAGTAAGAGATAAGCATGTGGGAGTTGATAAACCTCTATTTCGACCTTATTTTAGCCCCTAGTTGATACCTTTTTCCATTGTTTTCATATTTGATCTTGAGGAGAAAGGGTCAAATTAGCCTCCTTTGGTCTAAATTGTGTTCATATAATGGTGTTTCGTATTTTCAGGAGTTCTTGTCAAGAAAATGAGAAAATCCGCTAATATTGGTAAAAAGGAGGACCAAGATGACAAGCCGCAAGTCTCAGAATAGGTCGGCTAGACCCAGAGATTCAGCATGAGGACCCCATGCTTACCGGCATAGTCGTACCGCGTTGAAACTCCACCAAGACGCGATCAGAGAGGTGGCATGGTCACATCGTGCCGGGTGGCATGGTCACAATGGCCTTGCCACCCCAGTCTGTGGCGCATGGCCTGCCATGCGTCGAGGCACGGCCGTGCGCCGACCGACTGTCACACAACTTAAGTGATTTTTTTCTGGTCATTTTTGAGATACTTCGCTCTTTTCCTTATAGAGTAGTTTTGAAGGAGATTTCTAGTTTTTGTAAGAGAGACTTTTAGTGAGTTAATTTGGTAATCAAATTGGTGTAGATTGAAGATTATTCAACAATTACGCTTCAGTTCAATTCAAGTTTGCTTCTTTTGAATCTCTCTCTTTGCTTTTAGGGTTTTGCATGAATTATGTTTGTGACCCTTGGAATTGTGTTGTTTGATTTTGAGATGATGCGTGGCTAATTTCCTAACTTAGTTTGGGATTAATGCCAATTATGCTAGTTAAATCATGATTTAGCCCCAAACCCTTATTTTTCCCATGCTTGTGTTCATGATTTCTACTATGCGCACCAGGTGTTCGATGAATTGCTCGAAAGTGCGTTCATTCATTATTATTCGGGTTTAAGGGAGCGTTGAGAGATGAAACCTTTACCTAGCTTGACTTAGTAGACAATTAGGATTTTGATATGAAAATAATTAAAGTTCTAATTGGGATTCGAGGTTGTAGATCTTGTAATCCTTCAACTTCTCGTCCTATGAAAATAAGTGATTACAGTTCTAGGATTAGTCTTTGACCCTTGAGAGATGGAGAAGATGGGCTTAGTTAACAATATATCCATTTATAATGCATGCTTGGGTGAATTTGATGGGGTATGTGATTGATTCTCTAGTGTAATTATGTCGTTAATTCCAGCCTAGGTGTTTTAATATTCTGGCTTCCCAAATCATTAGACAGTTGTTAAAACCCTCAAATTTATTCTACCTAGATTGAGTGTTTAAATTAGTTCTGGTAATTGAAAGTGAGTTCCCTGTGGACACGACCCGTACTTGCCTTTGCTAGCTACAACTGGCACTGTGCACTTACGGTAACAATTTAAGACAACAGACATCCTCAATTTTTATAATTCTTATAATGAAACAATCTCCATCTGACATTATTCCGGTAAAAATTGTTGCTCATGAATGATTTTGTAGTGAGTGATATATCTAATGGGAATATTTTTGTTCGTTTGATCTTGTAGGATGGACGAATAGATACAATGAGTTTGTTGCAATGATGCAAAGAGGAAATCCCACAATTCTAGGAAAGTCAGGTCAAGAAAGCAATTTCAAGTTTGGATTGACGAAAGCTCTAAAAATTTAGCTCCACCTGATCTTCTTCATATAGATAGCAATTCTATTGCAGGGTTTATAGGCCAAAATATGCAACAATAACAATACAGGTGCGTTATCACTTTTTTTGGGTTGGGGAGGGGGGTGTAAGAACCATGCTATGTTCCACACATTTATGATCAACCCTTTTCCGTGGAACTTATGGTTCCACTATGAAAGATGAGGCTGTATAGTTAGCAGTACATTCCCTTTTTTTGTGGCTCTTAGACCTTGAAAATTTGGTAGAAAGAATTTTTTTTTGGAAAGTTACTTTTTTTTATGTGTATGGTTTAGAGAAAACCACAAGGAAAAAAAATATGGAGGAAAATTAGGTGAAAAATTTGTTATAAATAAGTGATAAAATTTTCCTCAGAATATTGTGAGGAAAGTTTGGGAAAAATTCTCAACCTTCTTTAACCTTGTATTACTTAAATGACATCAACATGATTCAAGGAGTTCATCAACATTCAATTTTCTCATCCAAATTCTTGTATTCTTTCCTCAATCCAAACAAGAAAAAAAACTCATTTTCTCCCTACTTATTTTTCCTTCACATTTTTTTTCCTTTTAACTTTTTTTTCCACCAAATTTTCTAAGGACCAAACAGAGCCTTAGTGTATCTTGTTGATGTAATTTCATTTTTGGACGATTTTTTTGAACAGAAGGGGAATCGTCTCCAATACAAGTTGGGATAAAAGTTACTATATTGGATTGTACTTATTCTTGACCAGATGTCTTCAAACCTTGTTGTGTACTGGGTGTAAATGGATGTATGTTTCCGCACATTTTGAAGGATTTGGTTGTTGATAGTAAGGTGGTTAACCAACTTGGATTTTCTAATCTCGACTAAAATTCAACCTAGATCCTTAATAGGACGAGTCAAGCAAGCCTAAACTTGAATTCACAAAACCTGTGCGAATTAATCACCTAAAAGCTCCTAGATTTCATGCAGAGCCAATTTCGGTCTTTTCTTTATTTGTTAAAAAAATATATCCGTACGTTTCATATCTTTTGGTGAGCATAAATTAGAAAAGCATGTTTTTGCTGTACAATGTAAATGGAAAGTTGCAAGCAATACTAAGAAATAAACATTAGTGGTTACTTGAAATTTTTAGACAAATGAAAAGTGAACACTCAAGGAGGATGCAAATAAGCATATGATCAGATGAAATATATAAAGCTAAAAATGCAGAGAAGACGAGAGAAATAGAAGATTGGTACTCTCTGAGGCAAAGGAGTTGATGGAAGGAAGTTTTGCATTTTGTGAGACAATTTTGGCAAAATTTTACTAATCTCTAAGAAAACACTTATGGAAGTCTTCAAAAGTTTATTTTGTAATTTAAAGATTTTTATTAAATATATTATGTTGTTATACATAAATTAAGGCTTTTGCATTCTTTTGTAATTTTCTATAATTTAGAAGTTGATAGTTTAAAAATTAAAAGTAAGGACAACATTGCCATTCAATGTTTATGGGCATGAATTGTGCTAGTAAGCTACGACACTGAAATAGTATCTACAAAATTATAGCACTCAAATTATGAGGTATATGAATGATTTTTACGTACAATATCAATGTACAAAATTAAGAGATCTCGTGTGTCAGTGAGTTCCAAATCATTGTGGAGTTGATGTGAAGACCAAGTTAAGGGAGCTATTCAACTAGTTAATTACCTTCTCTAAACACATTTGAAGCTATTACCTTATACATGATTGCAAATAAATAAAAGCTATTGAATAAGCGTTGAGTTTTCAATGGTATTTGAATTTTCCTTGAATAGGTTGTATAAGTATTTGCCGATAAGCTTGTAGCAAATTGGCATGGCTACATTTGCTCCATCTTCCCCACCTAAGTTCGAATCTGGAGGAAGGGATCTTCCTGTGCCAATTAATTGGGAGAGGGAGGGGTGTGTGGGTTTCGGCCTTAGCAGCTTTGTCCTTTGTCCCCCTTCCCTTGGGCTGGTTGACCTATTGGGTTCTTCCCTGAGATAGGGAGCCCAAAAGGTGGGCCATATTTACCATTGTAAAAAGGAAAGGTTGTATAAGTATTTTGTTGTTTCCCTCAATATGAATGTGTGAATCTTACTTTTAATACCATTTTGATTAAATTCCTCATTGTTCTTGGTTCTGCTAGTAGAACTAAGGCTAGTTCTAGGTTGAAGGGTTGCTGCTTGAATGCATTGGTTATCTTAATGCTGGATATAGATTCTGTTCTGCTCTGCCAAGCATCTTAAAGCCTTCAAAGTTAGATTTTGAGAAATCCCCCTAATCGCTTCTCCAGATTAATCTATACAATGTGATCTTTGTTGTTTGGTCTATGTGGTAATAGATTTGGAACATTGGAGAGATGTTATGAATGTATGTCTAATGCATCATTTTGCACCTGTGTTTTTTTGCTTGTATTATAGTGTACACTGTATTAAACATCTATTTATAAAAGACTATAATGCATTTAAATATGCTCCAAATCAACCTCATGATTCTATATGTGTCTCCTTATTGTTTAAGAATAGAGTGTCTTGAAATTAAATCCATCAATGTTGAAGATCCTTTCGTATTTTTTTCCCTTGTAGGAATGGATCCTATCATCCTCAAAGGTGGAGCTTGAAAGTATAAACAGATAAATAAATAAATAAATAAATAAACAAATAAATGTGTCATGTGTGAGAGGTGTATGAGCTCTAAAGAGCACATAATAAGTTACACTAGGCATCCCTCCTTTCCTAGACTTTATATCATTACTATATTTTCAGCTAATGCCATAACCTAAATAAAGTTGTAAATGCTATTATTATTTCTATTATCACTACTTTAGGGGGGGACAAACTATTATGAAACCTCTTTTACTCGAAGCATTTGAGTTCTAATTCTGAACTACAAGTTATGGCTCATGCGTTTGTATGCTATATTAAAAGGGTGAGGATCCAAATCTTTTGATTAAAAAAGATCTTATATTACCAATATTAGATTTTTTAATTTAAAAAGCCTTTTCTAGATTTTGCCGATCGTACTTTCACTTTTGATAGGTTTTTCAACTAATAAGGGTTAGACCATGAAATTTCCTATCTGGTGGCCATGCTATGAGTGCTTACCTCATGCATCCTCACTTGTTATGATTGGTCCTGTTATGGATCCCAAGCACACTATTTGTCTAAATCCATTGGAAACACACTTATGCGAATTCAGAGATTGCCTTCTATTGTGTGCTATACAAACTCATGCCCTCCCTTCAACACTGTTACAGATTTATGAAAAAAAATTCAATTTAAAATGGAAGGATTGGATGAGGTTTAATTTATCAAGGGTTATTAGAATATAATAATCCCAATTTATGGGATGGTGGAAGGGAATAATCTTAATTTAATAAATCCTTGCAGTGAGCTATGCTTTTAAGGAATTTAATTCTGGAAAACCACTATCGAGTCCAACTCGTCGGAAAGGTGACGTGGAGGTGGTTGATGCCTATGTGTAATTAAAAAGCAAAAAAAAATGAAAAAACTTATGTTGACCCTTGTTAATCCAACTAAGCATTATTGACCCTTATTAGTTTAAACACATCAGATTAAAACTCCCTCCTTCCTCTGTCTCTCTCCTTGCTCAATCTCTCTCTAGCTTAGTCTCTCTCCACTTGAAAGAAAAGCCCTGATTTTCTCAAGAAAGAAGAAAAGGAAAACCCTAATTCTATTTTCCGTGCAAAGAATCGAAGATGTCTGGTAGACATACAATTATGGTTGGGTCATCAAATTTTGAGAAGACATCAAATTCAAGTAGCTAGTGCCCGAAACTAGTCGTGGTGGCATGTTTTCATGACATACATTCTATTTATCAAACTTACAGAAGACCCCAAATAGGGCGAGAAAGTTTTTTTGGTGTCAATTATGGAACGTAAGTAATACAAAATTATGGTTCAATGATGCTTCAATTTGCAATTGATGAAAATCAGGGTTTGATGACTGGCTGCAATTTGCAATTGATGAATTATTTGTATTTTTCTATAGGTTAATGAAGATTGTGGGCCTTTTAAAATCGAATGAAGAGAATTTCATTAATGTTATAGAGAATAATAAGATACTGGAGAAGAGAGTGAAAGAGTTAGTTGATGAAATTGAGAGGATAGGAATTAAGGTTAGAAACATGAAGGCACCAAAGGGAGGAAGACATAGGAGTAGTGGAACCAATGAGCAGCAAATATTGAAAGAAGATAATGCAAGATTGCGAAGCAAGATTATGAAGGAGAAGGAGAAGAGGGGAAGAGTTGAGGAAGACATAAAGGCGGTAAAAGAACTCATGGCACTAAAGCTTAAAGCTTCAAACAACAAGGGGTGGGACAAAATGCGGATGTGTTTAACTATTTTCTTGTTTGTGATAGTTCTGGTCAAGGAAAATTAATAGTTTGGTGTAAGTATATGTAAAGGGTGGGGGTTGGAGCTTTGTAGCTGTTTATGGGGGGTAGACGAATGTGGTTAAATATGGTTTCTAACTTTTTATAGGGGTAGATGTAAAATGTATTTTGTATTGAATGAATAAAATGAATGAC
Source organism: Selenicereus undatus (assembly GCA_017589665.1). Classification (NCBI taxonomy): domain Eukaryota; kingdom Viridiplantae; phylum Streptophyta; class Magnoliopsida; order Caryophyllales; family Cactaceae; genus Selenicereus; species Selenicereus undatus. The sequence continues at coordinate 23,572,146 of JACYFF010031959.1, forward strand.
ATAAATTGCGGCAAGTATTCTCAGTGGTGGTGGCAAGTAATATAAAAACAAAACATATGAGCCAAAATACAATTGTTGAACTGAAATATAGGAGCAATATTTGTGTTAATATTGTAATGTCCATAACTTTCAATGTATGGCAACAAAGTGAGCAAAATAAGGTTTATAGGCCACTATAAACCTAGCATATTAAGCTTAATGCACATACATTTGACATCCAAAATATAAACATATCGTGGTGCTTAACAAGTTTAACACCCAAAAAACAACACCACACCTAAATTGTGTTGTCTATTTCAATTTTCAAATTTGATAACCCGAGAAAGACAACACGCAACATAGAATCTTTACTATAGAGGGTTGATAAAAGGCTATGAGCTGCTGTTAGCTACCGATGCTTGACTGAGAATGGTGGCTGGCCTTGGTTTGTCATGGATTGTGGTCTAGATGATGATGGAATATCCTAAGGCATTTTAAAAGAAAAAATTAAAATGTCAAAAACCAATATTTTTCAACACAAAAAAAAAATTAAATGTCAAACACTTACCCTGCCTGTTTTACCTCCCCTACCTCTGTTTCTTCCTTTACCTCTAGTAGCTCCCCTACCCGTCCTTGCTCCTCTCCCTCTATTAGCTCCTCCTCATCCCTCTCTTGGTTCATTGAGAGGTTGAGCTTATTTCCTTGGTCTATCTCATTGCCTTTTTTGTAGAGGTGGTTGACTATCAGTTGACTGTGTTGGGTTAGGGCAACCTTTCTTTTTATGACCAACACCCTTACAATTGCTACACACAGTCTTCTTTCCATGTCTTGTTAATATGCTTGGCTTCTTTGGATCTTTGTGGGAATCTTTCCTTCTATTTCTACTTGGTCTACCAGGTCCTATCTTACTTAGCGGAGGTTCAAGGGCATGTCCTTCTCAGGCAGTGTCTTTCTCCAACTCATAGAGTTATTGAACCTTCATAGGTTGTCATATACCTCTTCCTCTTGAAATAACAATGAACATAACCTTCTACACCTTGCTTCACCCATGTTGCATATGCAATGGCATGGCAACAAGTTATTCTTGTGAGATCCCATTTTCTGCATGTGCATTAGGCTTGGTTAAGAACTACAACAAGATTGTCTAGCCTGTACTTAACCTGGAAGACTTTGTTGCTAGAAGTGATAAGGAAGCTATTTCTTACTTCTTCTTTTTCCTTCTCTACTTTACTTCTTATTCTAGGGTAGGTGTCATCTTCAGATGCCTGCATTATGGCCCCTTTAACCACAATCATCTCCATCAAAGTCATTCTAATATCCTCTAACATGTCAGTCAAATGTTTGGTTCTTGTATAGACAACATAGACATTGAACGTCTCAGCTATGTTGTTGACAGTAACATCACACTTAGAATCCTTTGGCATGAAAGCCCTGTATAACAACCTTGGGTTTTGATGTTCAAAATCTTCTGTTGTCTTGGAAGAAGTTTTTCTTAGTGCCTTAATTGCATCTCTCAAATGAGTTTTGTTGTATGCCTTTGTTGCATTCCAAAATAGTAGTTTCAGTTCTACACCTTTATGAGTCTTCTTCCAATTTGTATAAATATGTTGAGCACAGATAGCACAGTATCTGTGCTCAAAATTTGGGAACACAATTGCCAATGCATGAAATTGACTACATAATAAAACATCACATTCAGATATATACTTGGACAGAAAAAATAAACATTACATAGTCAGTTATGTGCTCTCAAATTGCATAAACATAATTTACCCTCTATTCTTCTGAAATAAAACTCCAACCAAAGCCATTTGTGCCTCTAAGGTAATCCCTCACATTCTGAAAAAACCACTTCCAGGAGTCATTATTTTCACCTTTAGCAATAGCCCATGCAATTGGAAACATTTGGCTGTTTTCATCAATGCCAATTGCAAGCAATAGACAACCTCTTAATAAGTTCTTCAAAAAGCAACCACAAATGTATAAAACAAGTCTGTAGCCTAAAAGTGGCCCATTCTTGAGCCCATCAAAGCTCAGAAACATCATGTGAAATACAGGAATTTTCTTGATAATTTCAATGAAAGAGCTACCTGGGTTTGACCTCTTCAGCTTCTTAGTGTATGTTCCTAGCTTTGAGTAATGGTCAAATATTAAACCATACAACACTTCATGAGTTGCTTGTTTAGCTTTATAAGCAGTCCACTTTAGTATGAGAACCCCTTGACTCCTCTTAACAACATCCACCACTACTTAAGTAGGCTAATTTGGATTTCTTTGAACCTAAACAATTAATGGGATGCAATCCATTTATATTTCAACTGTCTATTCTTAACAATGTTCCTTATGCAAATATAATGGTTGCTGACTGTTCTAACAACCCATATAGCTTTGTTTTTGTCCCATGATGCATAGACCTTGAATCTACAAACCCATTTGTAAACTTCACCCACCATTTTTCTTCTTGAGTCAGAAATATCAATTTTCAAGTCATGCCCTTGTGCTATTGCAAACCTAGGTATTGCATCCTTGAACCTTTCAACAGTTTGAAAACTCATTCCAACCCACCATTTCAATTTGTTGAAATCAGTATGCTCAGCCACCTTAACAGGTCCTTCCTTTATCCTTCATAACATAGGAACTTCTTCATCAGTCTCTCTATCAGTATCCATTTCAGCTTCAGAGTCTTTATAATCACTATGAAAGCCTGAACCTAGGTGTGTTTGTTCATTACCAGCAGTAGCAGACTTAGCTTTGTCCATGTCATGGTCATGACCTTTGCCCACCTCCTCAACAGCAGCAATCTTTTGTAAAACCTTTTATCTCTTACGCTTAGCAACCTCAGCCTTGGTAGCTTCCCACTCCTTATTACTTGTCTCCATATCCTCAACATCAGTCTCCCATTCATCATTAATATCAATATCTAAATCATACTAATCACCATCATTCTCAAAGCCATCGTCATCAACAACAACACTCACATTAATTTTCCTTTCGGCTCTTGTTTTTGAAATGCTACCCATAATGTCTTTAAGGGCCTTTAAGTCAAGCTCAGTTTTAGGAGCATACTCAGCGTCACGAGACTCTTCACTAAGTGAGTCACCCCAATCAATTTATCCCATGGAACAGGTGACTCAGTCTTCCCAATCCCATTGAGGTACATGGTCATTGTTCACATTGAAAACATGGGGTTTTTTTTCTTTATTTAAGGGTTGGACCATTTTATGTGATTGAGGTTTTTGAGTTGTGGAGGTAGGGAATGAAATATGGGTATCAGTAGAAGTTGGGGTAGAGGTTGATGTGGGTGTCTGGACTTGTTGAACTGGTTCTTCAACTAGACCTATGTTATGGGCCTTTTGCTTTTTCCTACTAATAGGAGATTTTATTAGAGTATGCTTTACTCTGGTGCCCATGGAATTTTGAGATCCAATTGTGCTTGTTGAACCATCAAGCATATTCTTTTAATAACATTCCTCACCATCAGTTTGTTGCGCTGCTAACTGGGTCCACATTTGACTGTTGTATGGTTCTAGAAGGGCAAGGTAAAGTTGGCATCTCAGGAACCACTACATTAGCAAAATTCACCCTATGGACTAAATACCAAAGTTATAAATATCGCACCAGGTATTGTATATATTTTTTACTGAAACGGTCCATCTCGTACCGATACTGAAATTCTTGTACCGGGCTTAAAAAGATTTATTTTTTTTAATGTCTAGATGCTCTTGAGATCATTTAGTGTTTTGAATCTTTGTCATAAACCTAGACTAAAAGGTCCAAATACCCAACCCATAAATATTTCCCAACCCAAGTAGCCAAGCCCACTGTTGAAATCTACACTCTATCTCTCTTCTCACATTTTTATAAAATCATTTAATGATATAAAAGAAACAAATATAGAACATCAACTAGCAAACCCTACCAAAATACCCCCAATCCGACACCCCACTTTTTCTCTCTCATCTTTACTTGTCTTTCTCTTTCTACAGGTTGTGTCATTTTCTTCTCCATTCTTTTTGGTGCTTCTCAGGCATATGTTCTAGTCTTTTTTCTCCATATATTCCACCTTCCTCATCTTTTTTCCCCCTTACCCTTTAGCATATTGTCGTTGTAGTTGAAGGAAACATGGTGGGATATGCGAGTTGAGCAATTTTAAAAAAAGGAAAAGCAAAAATCTGTATTGAACTAAGATCTCGCTGGCTTTTCGATTTGAAAATGGGGTACCTTCTGGATTTGAGTGGGACGCGGCATTACCAACCGAGATATCAGTGGTACATATTCATTTTCCTCCTTGTACCATATTTTTCCAGATGCGATACATACCGCCGAGATAGGACGAGATTTAGAACTTTGTTAAATACACAACCAATCTTCTCTGAATAGCAGTAGTGGTAGCCATATCTAATGATTGAAAATCATTATGACAAGTCCTCAAATCATCTCTCAAACTCATACCAGGTATTAGATAGTAAAATTCTTTTACATTGGTAAACCCAATATCTTTAGTAAATCCAATTACCTAAAATCTAGACAACATATTTATATCAACAGGCTCAATCTTAGACACCCTATCTCTAACATATTCCAGCTCAATACCATCCACAAATATTCCCCTATGATGAATCTCTATGACTATGTCATCGTCATCCATTTTCCTCAACTAGAATAATAAAAAATAGAACAAATAAATGTGTATCAGGTCTACATTTAAAAATGAAGACATATTAAACAACCTTAATCCCTAACCAACCCAATAATAAACAATTATCATTTTCATCTATCTACTACATTATATTAAACTACACTAATACAACTTAAACTTAATCATAATTAAGAACAAGAAGCTTATCTTTACACACTTGGGGTTGAGCTTCTTTTCCTCATGCTCCTCCAATTTCATTTCGATTATGCCAATAACTACCTTCCAATTATAGTTTAGAAGCAATAGAGGATGACAAGAGACTCAATTTCGCTCTTAGTTTAGAAAACTCCAACCCTAGCATTTCAAGTTTTTCAATGAATTTTGAAATTTTGATGAGATGAGAATAAGAGAGACAACTTCGGCAAGTTTAAATTTTGTTCGTATGGAATGGGTAAGTAAGGGGTTTTCTTTCAAGAGGAGAGAGACTGAGGAAGGAAGGAGTTTTGCTTTGTTGATGTGTTTAAATTAATAAAGGTCAACAATACTTAGCTGGATTAACAAGGTTCAACATAAGATTTTTCCTTTTGTTGGGTTCGCTTTTTAATTACACAGAGGCATCAACCACCACCACATCACCTTTTCGATGAGTTGGACTCAGTGGTGGTATATCAAAATTAAATCCCTTAACAGTTCACTGCGTAAGGATTTCTTAAGTTCAGATTACTTCCTTCCACAACCACATAAATTGGTATTATTATATTCCAATAACCCATTTATCAAAGAATAATGAGGATAGCTGGCTCACAAAGTTTTCTATGTCGACGTATATAGTATTATAGGAATGCTTGTGTGTTCTGTTATAATTGCTTTTCCTTCACAACGTTTTGAGGTAAGATTAAGAATGACATATCCTTTTTCCTTGAATTGTAAGGTCATATTTTTAGGAAGGAACAATGTGTGATTTCATGGAAACCCCCTAATGGCCATTGCGTTTAAGATGAGGATGTGTACAGATCCCCAAATAACATCTTTTCAGTGGGCAGCCTAGCCATTAGGAACTATAACTTTAATTGGTTCCTTGTAATCACTCATAGAATCCTTGGAGATGATATCAATAGGGTGATGTTCTATACGCTAAAGGAGGTGTTTTTTAAAGCATGAGATTTACATTTGGTTAATTTAAAAGCTGGATTGATTAGACAACTGCAAGTAGAGCCATTATCAACCAACCCCCTAGTCTGCGAAGTTGCTGCTAAAATTCGAGGCCTCATTGGCCGAGGTTGGGCCATCAGCTCAACTTGAACTACGCAAGAGGTCCGGTTCATATAATGTCAGCAATTCTAACTTCACTTAATAAAGATCGGCAAACATCAGTAACAACACATTATCAATCCCCTGAAGGGCTACAACTTACTACAGAAATGGTACAATTATATGGTGTAATTGTTATGCTTTTTTTTTATCTCATGAGTTAGATTACAAAACTGTCTAGATATTTTTTTTTATTTTCTAAAACTCACCCTTATTTCGATGGTCTCCTTTCTAGAAAGAAAAAAAAAAGATTTGCTTGGTCCAATTCATGCCACATTATCAGGTTCACAATCTCTAATCTACAACATAAGTGCAGGTCTTCAATGGGTCATGTTGGATCCCTCACCCTCATGGAAATGTAAGTAGTCTAGATGCATTACCTCTTTTGCTTTCGGGAGGGAGGGGTAATATGTTGTAATGTTATTGGTACCATCTGGCATTTCTTATATTATTGTCTTGGGGCTATATTACAATATGAACCCAAGATGCACGTGTAAAGTATTAAAAAATTTCAAAAATGTTCATCGCTATGCCTAATAAATATTCATCGCTATGTTATATAAATGTTCATCATTATGCCTAGTAAATGTTCATCATAAAACAATTTCATAAACATAATTTTAACTTTAAAGATGGGCAAACAAATGCCAAATGTTAAATAACAAAAAATTTGACCTAAATACCAATTGTTAAAATATCAAAAAATTTCAAAGTATTCATTGCTACGCCTAGCAAATATCCATTGCCAGTTTGCCACCGTCGAAATGATGTGCAACTCCTAGTTCGATGAAATGATTTATAATACATCCATATTACAAGATGAACTCTCAACCATAATAAAATTTTGCAACATTTGGCAACTATTGTAGTGTAATATGACTACATAAATAGTTCACACTAGTGTAGACCCGTGCTATGCACTGTGCTTGATGAAATGGACCTATAGAACATACGTGCTACTTAAAAAATTATAAAACATTATTATTTCACACATATTTGATAATATAAATTTAAAAAATAAGATGATAAGTAGCTCTTGAAAAAGCCCCAAAACTGTCAACTTAATCCAGTACAACTTAGATTAATAGCATACAAAACAAAAAATGGTAATCTATACTAATATAAAGATCATGATAAATGAGATGATGATAAGCTAATAAGTGGAGCAGGACGGTGAAGAATCCTCTTTCTTTTCTTGTACCTGTATATAAAATATTTTTGTTAGTAATCATTGCATTGCTAACATTGATACAAACAAAGTTTATGGGTATGTAGTGTTTAGTTGGCGTACTTGGAATTGGAATTTTTCAAGTGGAAAGCTTCTTCCTCCCAATGGACCGATGTAATAAAATTGATAGTCGGTTCTATGTCTCGTTCACATGGACACTCAACAACAAATATCCATGGTTTGTCAAGATAATCATCTAGAATAGCGTGCAATGAAAGGTCACCATATGACTAAGGAAAATGTAAATGTGCAAGTGTTAGTAATAAGTAATCACGCAACAAATGGTGTAGAAGTGATGAAAGTATAGTACCAATGATGCATATACTTCCAACTCTACCGTGGCTACATGTAGAAGAACTTGTGCATCCTCGTGGAGAATGATAAACCTTCTATAACCTGTATGATCCCTCAAGAGAACTAAGAAGAGATACCTGTAATTTTAAATAGGTTAGTAAATCATACTATGAACATCTGTATGAAATTACATAATGAAGAGTATATGACAATAGGAAACTAATTATGACAAACCTTTTTTGAGTCAAATTTGTTGAAGTTGAATAGGTACAATCATGACCGTGGGAACTTTTTTTTGTAATTAGCGCAAGCATCGTACACTAGTGGAGAGATGTCATGCATGTACGCAAAAATGCGGAAAAAACTCACCTGTGTATATGAAACGTATATTATTACAATATTGTTGAATGTTCTATATGAAAGCATACAATTATAAGAATCAGAGTGTGTATTTTACGCTTGGTCTCAATGCATATTCATCCAATCTGATCCTCTGAGCAGCAAATAACCTCTCAAGATGAACCATCTGTAACGGTCTCTTACGCATTAAATCGAAGTGACCCATCACACTTTTGGTCCCAGTGAGCCTAATATACGAAACGAAAATATCATGTGTGAATTCAATTGCAAACTTGCACTTACTATGGAAAGTATCTTATGTTACCATTTGTAAGTACCATCTCTCAAAGGCATCTGTAGCTTCAATCTCAGGATTAATCAACAATCTATTGGTTGGTAAAGTAGAAACTGATATCCCTACGTTCATTTTTTTTTTAAATGGGGTTAATATAAAAGTATGTCATTATAACGTCCCAAAATTAAACGACATTACCAAAAAGGAATTGCTAAATGGATGGCAATTATACCTCCGTAGGTCTTGACATGCACCCGAAAAGCCAAAAGTATGTTTTCATAGTACAGGTGCTAGTGAAGATGAACACCCTCAATTTCAGCAAAATCTCCCCACAAAGTTAATCTCAAAGTGCGCATCCTATGTATAAGCGTTACATGCACTAATTTTAGAAGATAAATATATGTTAATTAGAAACTGGAAAAGAAGTAAGAATAAAAATACATACTGCATTTCACATAATAACACTTCCTGCTTTGCAGTGCCCTTCGTTTTTGTTTTTTCCGAAGGGTATACAGCAATGACCATGCCGATGATATCCATATCAGATGCAAATAAAGATACTATAAACATATATAAAAATATACATGAACAAATAGGCTAAAAAATTAAACATTTTAACAATGTTACCTATAATATTATCACGTGATCATAGACGTGACGAAACATTGATAAACGACACAAAAGGTGATAGGTGCTGGCAGGGAATATCATGACATTCATTTAAAACCTCAAGAAGGTGTCGATGATGTAAAAGTCAATCTTAAATTGTTTTTGACAAATTGTCTTTCTCTATTTGTAGCATCCTCAACTGATAGTCCAAATATGCGATGAACTTGGCCAGCTTTCAGTAGATCCATCCATTTATCAATGTTATCATCGCCTTCTATTATACCTAATATCTCATCACACTCACACTACCAAAAAAATATAGTATCTTCACAATCTACACATACATATTTGTTAGTGGAGCTATAGCAATTTTAATAACAAAAATACATGATGGTCCATGAATAAGACTTTCCATATTTTACATTTGTCATATGTTCATATGCTCATGCACCACATAAGACGAACGAATACCGTCATAGATTTATTGTACGGGTTGATCGCACATTTCGGGAGAGAATTATGTGTTGAATTTGCCATCTCTATAGTAATAAACAAAGGGAATAAAATATTTATGTACGCCCATAATATATTTAACATTGTAATTGTAAAAGTAGTCCATGTTATGCAAATGGGTAACATCTACATAGTAATTTATTTGGAAAGTGACTAACCACGCATTAGGAATGTCATAAAAAATTTCCAGGTAGACAATATTTTTAGTGACAATATGAGGCACATCCCTTTTATTGCAAATCAAAAACTTTAGTCCTGAAGGGGAAGTAACGCGAGAGATTGCGACATATAGTTGGCCGTGAGAGAACAAAGGTTTAGGAAGATAAACACCCACACACTGCAATGTTTGACCTTGGCTTTTATTAATTATCATTGCAAAGGCTAATTTCAAAGGGAACTGCCTCATCTTCAAGGCAAATGGGGAGTCCCTTGCTGAAGAAGTTAGGTCAACTCTTGGGATAGTTACTGTTTGCCCAATGTTTCGCCAGATCAAGATTTTTGCTTGAACCACTTTACTTCCAAGCCTTTCAATAATCAAGCGAGTGTCGTTGCATATCCCAATTGATGGGTCAAGGTTTCTCAAAAGAACCATAGGGGCACCTACTTTCAACCTAATTTCATGGTTCAAGAAGGATGAAAAGTTCATATCGTGTAGTAGCTCAGGTGGATTAATGTCGTCGATTATAAAATCAGTATTACTTGGCAGGAATGTGTCTGAACTTAGATACGTATGGCTATTACCAGGAAGCATTACTAGAATTCTATTATTCAATTCATCCACATCAGTGTTTAGGGAGCCAAAATAGATCGATCTTGAAAATAGGAAGCATCTTTATATCGTTCAACTATACATGGGTACACGAATTCTATCAAGCTTTTGAGGTCATTATTGTCGTTGTTGATGAGGAATTCTTCAGGAATTTCTATCCAGTCAGGTTCACTACCTCCTAAGAATGAGTATCATTGAATAGAACCATTACCAACATTTCATGTCCATTCTGCAAAACTTTACAACTGCTCATGCTGATCATGACTTAAATTTGAATGCATGAGTCGCATGTTGATCTTAAGATGTTGAACATTAAAATAGCACCAAAATGATGCCCCTGATGTTAAAGACACAACAACATCTGCTCTGCTCCCTTTGGTAACAACAGGAAGTACTTGCCTAAAATCACCTCCAAAAATGATCATTTTCCTACCAAATGCTAGATTCCTGTTGCAAAATATCACGTAAGGAACGCTCGAATGCCTCTAACGTGTAGGGATGTGTCATTGGAGCTTCACCCCATATGATAAGTGATGCTTCCCTAAGTAGTTGAGCTAATTCTAAATGTTAGAAAATTGAGCAAGTAGAAGTCTTATCAGCATCTATAGGGATCTTAAACATTGAATGTGTTGTCTTTCCTAAAGGTAAAAATAGTGCAGCTATGCAAAAGGATGCCACTGCGAGCACTATCAAACCCTTTGACCTAAAATATGTTACAACAACTTTCTAAAGATATGTTTTCCCAGTTCCCCTACTACCATATACAAAGAAACATCTTTCGCCACCACGTTCATCTAAGTAAGTGATCGACTGAAAAACTCGCATTTGATCCGAATTCAATGTCGGAAGCAAGATGTCAAGGTTTTCTTTTTCCTTTTCTTGATCATAATTAAGTTGCTCTCTTATGAGCCTATTAGCAAGTCGTTGCACCATATCAGGCGAAGGTAAAGGCATAGGAGGGAAGTTCTTCAGCAATCTACCATTTTTATTCAAGATCAACTCAATTTCATAAAGTTCGAGATTTCTCCTTTGTTTAATGGTTATCTCTAAATCGTGGTCATTAACATCTCTTTGCAGGCGCCTTTATAAATCAACAGTAAGATCTTCCCAATGTTATTCTCACAGTTGATGAGGTTGTGATACCTCTGAAAATATAAGCATTGAACAAAATATACTCCTTAGTTCAGCCCCTATTGCCCATGTTGACGCCTTTGTTAGTGCCCCATGCCACTCATTAGTGTCATCAATGAGCCCTTGTGCCAAACATGCTTCCTTGAAAGTTGAATATAAGATACCATCGACGGTTCTCAGGTCCTCAAATGATGTTGCTCCCTAAACAATATGTAACAATATTCTAAGGTAGTATCGCTCTCTCATGTTTGGATAGCATACAACAATCGTCCAATGCATACTCTTTGTTTTCTTTTAGACCATTTCTTCAATGATTTATTGCAAACATAGTAAGTTGGGAATGCCGCATAAATGTACCGTCGTGCTTCAACATCTTCAATATTCACAACAAACCAACCTATCAGTATGGTAGTTCTCTCTTGTGCTGCGTTGACAACTTGATGAAGTTCATTATGATCATTGAATATAACATACTGTTGGCCCGGTAAGTAGAATTGTAATAATTCCACATTTGGGTAACGATATGCAATGTCAAATTCAAACATTTTCCAAATGGCATCCACGGGTGACACATAACGACAATCTAAGTATTGCTTAAACTCATCGACGTCTTCATAATATTGAGGACCTATTCCAATTTGGGCATTTTGAACATTATCTTTAATAACAATGATTGCCCAATTAGGTCCCTTATGCATGTACTTGTGAAGATATTTAATGACTTTCTTTTGTGCACAGCGTTCGACATTAATATGTGCATCATATTTGACACAGAGATCGCGATTATATGGTACTCCCCATCTATCATCAATGCTCTTACCATGAATAGTTACACTCCTACCATCATTCCTACATCTAACAAAACCATTTTCTTTAATAATGGTATCAATAGAGAAAACTTTAGGATAATATTTTGTGCAACTACCACCATCCATGTGTGGCGCATAACGAATACTAGTACCACATGGACCATGAATCATATGCCTTGTGATAGTTTCAAATGCCAGAGGATCAGTATCTCTCTCAGGGAGCTATGCACATATAACATGATCTATGTCTTCTACACACGTTGGCCTATCCTCACTTGCAAGAGTCAGAAGTATATGGGCATGCGGTAGTCCTTATTTTTGAAATTCAATGACATGGATATCTGCAGATGGAATACATGTAGGAAGCATATGGCAACATAATAAATTAGCATGATTAAATTAAGAAGGAATTTAATTTTGCTAACAGCAATGGCAACATGAGAGGATGATCATACCTGCAATGAACATTCCAAATAGATTCCTCTCTTTGAAGTCTCGTTTCAGCTCTTTCAGCCTTAAGCGAAAAACGCGAGCAATAATATCTGGTCGGTTGTTCGCATGTTGGCCTGGTTGCTGAAACAAAGCTTCTTGAATTTCAGGCTAGTTTGGATTACATGTGAATTTGATAAAAAAAATAATCCGAATAGCCCATTTGATTACAATTGGCCATTGCATCCAAAAAGTGTTGCCTCATATAACGTGGCCTTTCTGTAAATGATACAGGTAATATTAACCTCTTTCCAACTGCATAGGCATTGTTTTCCTTGGTTGTAACAGCATCTTACAACCCATTACACAGTTATGCTCGTAGTGTACCTTGGTGTTCCCTAAATATCTTAACCTCGAAGCCTTAATCATAGCATAATAATCAACAAAAAATTGGAGAAACAATCCACCACATCGAAGTAATATATTTCCCTCGTTAGGTCTATATTGTATGAGGAATGAAACAAATTCTCTCATTGTCGCATGTTCTCAACTGTTGCTTGATCCTTCTACACATGGAATATTGAGCAATCAACCATCTGTTCCATATGGAATAGCAACGGGTACTGAAGAGGCATACATAACAGATGAGTTTCATATATTCACTGTAAATTGTCATCTATTTTGCGAACAGTGCTATCACGTTCCTCTTCTCGTCCATGGTCACCCTCAACTATAAGAGCAGCAACTTTGTCTACGGTGGGCATGCCATATTGTCATCCAGGACGTGCTTTGATGAGACAAATTTTTAAATCAACTACATTATTGGTCTGCAGGATATCTCGTGCATTTCGAAAAATCTTTACGTATGGGTTAACAACATCAAGCATGCGTTATAGGGTCTGTAAGGTTGCATGATCAACTCCACGAACACTTTCTTGGCTATTCAAAGCTCTACATCGATTTCGGATTTCATCATGTGTGTCATAGATATATAGTTGAGCAAATTTGGGCTTGTGACCTTCTACTGGGAGTAATGAACTAATCCGATGATAATTTTGTCCACTTATTCTGAATGAATAAGGACCATGTCCATCCATTACAGAGTGGTTAATAGATCCACCCATGGATGTGAACTATAACATAGAGTTATATGTCCTTATGTTATCAAGCAAATTCGGTTGATTCAATAATGTGTTCAGCAATGAAAAAAGTGGAGGTAATGCTAACAACATAACACGACCACTTTGACTGCATATCATGAATCAACGTTGGGAAATACTAGTTTTTACAACTCTTTCATCTAACCACACGGTCGCTTTACAGTGACCACAAGAAACCAGAGTTGCTATGAAATTCCGATGGCTTGAGAACCTTCTGACTGGTGGATTCATACGTGCGATTGCTAACTGAATTGATCTAGATTCTGCTTGATGGCGTTCGCGTTCTGCAATGAACTGTGACTGTGTTTGATCTCGGTGACACCATCTAAATAACCTGCACAGAGCAATATATCAAGCAAGTTTAGTTTGTAGGCTATTTCTAGTGCTCTTAGATCCTCCGGGTGGAGTTTCCATTACCATGTAAGAAAATTTATATGCACAATGAATTAAATTATAATCTCATATTTGAGTCATATGGAAGCTAATTACTTATACATATCGTCCATTAATGTCTCTTTATTCTTGATTCTTAAAAAGGACAGTTGTGTTATATGATGTGAAATTATGGATTGGAGTTTTTGTTGTGATGAGGTTTTTTTTTTTGTTAATATAATTAACTGCTTGTGGAAGATATGAGCAGCACGTTATAATTACATATAGATGTTTCGTAAGTTGTATTCCCTGTTTTTTCGGTGTCCTTAACGGAAAGGAAAAAGAATGTCCTCAACTTTTTGTTAAGTGTTACATATTTATGTCTATTTATATTGAGTTTTAAATATTATGATCATTACTAGCAACACATTATGATTATTATAGATGTTTTGTGAGCTGTATTTCATGTTTGCTTCGGGTGTGATAAACCTCTATTTCGACCCTATTTTAGCCCCTATTTGACTCCTTTTCTCCCGCATTTTCGTGTTCAATCGTGTTAAGGAATGGTCAAATCGGTCTTCTTTAGCATACATTTTACTCATATAGCGTCTTTCTATACTTTCAGGGACTGTGTCAAAGGAACGAAAAGATAGACGTTATTTAGCATAAAGGAGCGATAAGGAGGCGAGTTTAAAGCCGCAAAAAAGGTCACTCAATGTCACACGGAAGCGCCAAAGATCGAGCACGGGGACCCCATGCCGGGTAGCACGCTCGTGCCACACGAAAGTGGCACGACCAGCCGGCCAGTAATGTGGCATGACCATGCCACGTGTCCCATGCTAGCACGGTCTGGCCGTGCCATGTGGCACAGCCGTGTCCTCCTATCTCGCGTCATGACTTAAATTTCCCTCGGGGTTGCTTTAGGAGGATATTCAGTTTTCGTTTCTCAAACTGGCTCTTAGGCGTTTTTATGTTTACATTAAGAGTTTTTGGCTTTTCATCTCTAGTACTGAATTCCTTACATTGAGGATTGTTCTACATTGCAGCGAATTAATTCAAGTTTGTCTTCTTGTTTCTCTTTCTCCTTTCTGTTGTTGCTTTGGATTTTTGAATTGAATCATGTTTGGTGGAATTGAATTTACGATTGTTGCTTGTGTGATAATGCGTGGCTAATTCCCCAACTTGGGTTGGGATTGAAGCCGATTATGTTTAGTTGAATCATAATCTAGCCCCAACCCCTTACTTTGCTCACGCTTGCATCCATGATTTCTACTATGCACACCACATGCCCGATGAAAAGTCTGAGAGGGCGTTCATCTTTTATTATTCTAGTTTAGGGGAGTGTTGAAAGACAGAACCTTTACCTAGCGTGGATTAGTAGACAATTAGGATTTTAATATGAAAATAATTAAGGTTCTTATTGAGATTCGAGATTGTAGTTCTTGTAATCTTGCGACTTTAGTTCCATGAGAATAGGTAACTACAGTCCTAGGATTAGTCTTCGAACCTTGAGAGAGGGAGGAGATGGGCTTAACTGGCAATCTATCTACTCATGATGCATACTTGGGATTGTTTGACGGGGTTAGTAATTGGTTCAGCTAGCATAATCGTGCTGATATCTCAACCTAGGTGCTTTAATACTCTGTTGTTTCATTCGATCCTTTAGTTGTTAACATTCCCATAGTTTAAATATAAACTTGCGATTTGATTGGCCTAGATTAAGTAATTAAATTAGTTCCAGTAGTTAGAAGCAAGTTCCCTGTGGACACGACTCGTACTTGTCGTTTGCTAGCTACAGCTACGCCGTGCACTTGCGGTAACACATTTTAAGACTATCAAGTTTTTGGCGCCGTTGCCGGAGAACTTGCACCTTCCAATAAATTCTTCCTATTCTTGCTAGAAACTGTTTATACAGTGGCAGTGTTTGCTTTTGTATGCGTAGGAGGAGTCAAAGGGATCAAGACCTTATCCCATTGGACACTGAGATAGAAGCAGCAGCACGCTGGCGTAGCGGAGAAGCGAGAAGGAAGAAGAAAGCAGAAGCAGCGATGGCAGGGCAAGACCAGAGGGTGTTGCGCGATTACGCCCCGCCACAAGCGTCGAGTATCACATCGTCTATTGTGAACCCGACGATCAAAGCCAACAACTTCGAACTCAGTCCCACCCTCATCACCTTTGTGGAGCGGGACCAGTTCGACGGCCACCCCTCGGACAACCCCAACGTGCACCTTCGTAAATTCCTTGCGAAGTGTGACACCATCAAACTCAACGGGGTGAGCACCAACGTAATTTGACTGAGGCTCTTCCTATTCTCATTTAGGGATAGAGCCAGTGACTGGTTGCAGAACGAGGAGCCCAACCCGTTCACCACCTGGGAGGCTCTCTTAAAGGCTTTCCTTAGCAAATACTTTCCACCTGGCAAGACTGCCAAGTTGAGGACAGACATCACATCCTTCATCCAGTAGGATGGGGAGTCCTTGTACGAGGCCTGGGAGAGGTTTAAAGACCTCTAGCGGCAATGCCCCCACCATAGAGTTCCTAAATGGCTCCTAATCCAAACCTTCTATAATGGGTTGGAGCGGTCAGTGAAGATTTTTGTCAATGCCGTAGCGGGGGCTAATCTCATGGGCAAGTCTATTGAAGCGACGAGGGCATTGTTGGAAGAGATGTCTTCCAACAATTATCACTGGTCGAGTGAGAGAGCCACCCCCAAGAGGGGTGGTGGCAGACACGAGGTGGACGTTGTGACACTTCTGGCCAGTAGGGTGGACACCCTAGCACAGCGATTAGATAGAATGGTTACCCCATCAGTTACTTCTGCGGGGTCATCAATAAGGGCCTTTGTGTATTGTGAGGCCTGTGGTGTATAGGGTCATACCTCTGTTGAGTGTTACAATGTTCCTCCTAGCATTGAACATGTCAATGCTTTCCATAGCTACAACCCTCCACCACAAAATAACCTATACCCCACCACCTATAGCCAGGATTGGAAAATTCACCTAAATCCTCTTTACAAGAACCCCAACCCTCACCCCCAGAGTTCTATCCAGCCACTTGGTTTCCACAACAGAGCTCCCTACACTCCTCCACCTCCTCAACCCACATCACATCTGGAGAGTCTCATGGAGCGCTTCATAGCGACTCAGACCAAGACTAATGAAAGTCTTGGTGATTCGGTCAATTTATTAACCTCCAGGCTCGATGCCATGACTGTCCATCAGAAGACAATGGATGCCCAGATCACTCAGATCGCTCAACAGGTGAGCCACCTATCTCGGCCTCAGGGGCATCTCCCAAGCCAGCCCGAGACTAACCCCCGAGGTCATGTCAATGTCATATCCATGATGGAAGAGGGGTTAGAGGAGAGCACGATGATGGTTCTCCAGGAGGTGATTCCAATTCCTAATTCTACAAGAACAGAGGGGAAGAAGAAAGAAGAGAATCTGAGTTCTGTTGTGGACCCTGGTCCTACGCCTCCCGCTTGTACTTACCAGCCCCCAGTGCCTTTCCCTTAGAGACAGGCATGGTCCAAGCTATCTCAGCTTGAACCTAGATTTGCGCAATTCCTGGATACCATACGTCGAATTTATGTCGGTAGCCCCTTCCTGGAAGCTCTCAAGAACGCACCTGCCCATTTGAAGTTTTTGAGAGAGCTCCTGTCCAAGAAGGGAGAACCTGGGGAAGCTTCAGTGGCTCCCATTGGCGGGTCCTGGAGCTTACTCTTACTAAGGCGGCCGCCATCAAAACTACATGATCCTGACAATTTCTCTATCCCATGCTGTATAGGGGATATGCAGATTGAGATAGCCTTTTGCGATCTGGGCCCCAGCATGAGCCTCATGCCACTTTTTCTCTGCAAGAAGTTGCGACTTCGGGACCTCACGCCCACCAGCATGACTATTCAGCTAGCAGACTGCTCCACCAAGTAGCCTGTCAGCATTCTGGAGGATGTCCCAGTCCAGGTGGACAAGCTCCTCATTCTCTGTGATTTCGTCATTCTTGACATGGATGGGGACTTCCCGGCCCCACTCACCTTAGGTTGCCCATTCCTTGCGACAGCAGGGGCAGTGATCGATGTGCAGACGGGCACCATATCCTTCACTATATGTAGGGAGAGGATGGATTTTAGTTTCCCTCCTCCCGCACGTCCTTCAATGCCTATCCTCCCTTCACCTTCTAAGGAACCTATCCCTCTTTCCCCCTTCGCTGCTGTTTCTGGGGTTGAGATATCTGATGGAAATGGGAGATCTCACATACTGCTTAGAGGTTTCTCTACTTTTTCTGCGGGCGTCCTGATTCGTTTCGCGACCGCTTCTGTTTATGCTGGGGAGGTAGAGGATCCTACTTTGCATTTCTACACCTCTCCCAGGCCACCTCCCGCATCATTACCGTCTACTGTTTGGAGTTAAGGGTCAAGCTAAGGACCTTAAACAAGCGCTTCTTGGGAGGCAACCCAAGCATTTACCTGCTTTTGAAAAAATAAAAATAAAAAAAGGTGTGTTTTTCTTTCCCTCCCACCCACCCTTTTCCCCCTAGGCGCTATGGGCTTCACATTTCCCTTGGCTTTCCCTATGCCCCTTTCATTGAGAACAATGAAAGTCTCAAGCATGGGGGAGGGTGCGCTTACAACTCTTTGGGTAAAACTGTGGACTTGGGGTGCGGGATTAATAACGTCACTTGCATTCGCATAATATAGATAGGACCTCATCTCGTTTCACTAGGATTGGGATGAATGACATCACTTGCATTCGCATCATATAGATAGGACCTCATATTGTTTCACTAGGATTGTTCTTACATTTTTTTCGTTATTAGAACACGTAGTTTAGAGCATATAGTTTAGATTTTGCATCTCAGAAAGGAGAAATGATCGAGCTGGGCTTCTTTAAGATTTCTAGTTACTACTTCTTGCCCTTTTCTTCGTTTCCCCTTATATCCTTTACAGCTTTCTTAGTTAGATTTATTGCTTTTTAATAAAAGTGTGCGAAAACCCCTCTTATGAAGAGAACACAAGGGGTGATGATTGATTGATCTTGTTGAGTTGTGCGTTGAAGTGTGGCATGTTATGGTGTGAACTTTTGTGAATTGCGCTCTAACATTGCCATCAGTATTTTTCCTGCCCTATGTTGTATGTCATATTGCCCTTGAGATTCATGTGACTTAGCTTGATTGACCCCGATAAGTGGAACATTCCTTGGAGTAAGTTGTCGGACTGTGGTAGACTTACCTGTGAGACTTTGAGCCTAATGACTATTCATTGCATACAGTCTCGTACTTTCCTTCATGTGTGACTCATCCAGGATTGCATCTCTAGAACTTGGTCTTGTTCTCTTTGAAATCGCATTTAGCATGTGCATGTGTCAATATGATTGAAGCCATTTTTGTTTTATTTAGCCACATGAGCCAAAAAGTCACCCATTAAGATGTATTACCCTCTTTGCTAGCCCTTTGTGCCTTTCTCCTTGTCTTTGTTGTTGCCCCCTACACACTACACACTTAGTCTATCGATATTCTCTATATCTTTGTCAAGGTCTAGTGAAGCGACACTTCCATCTTGAGTTGGGTTTGCTTCGAAGGTTAGTTCACCTTGGGTACGTTATTAGTGGCTTGTTTGGGGGGATTTGTGATTCGAGTTTATGTTCCCTATGCCATTCACATGCTTTTCTCCTTTCAAAGAAAAGAAATAGAAATGAATGAAAAAGGAGGAAGCAAAGGAAAAGAAAAGAAAAATGAAGAAGGAAAGAAATGAAAGAAATAGAGAAGTTGTGAATAAGGTGTTTGGTATGGGAGTGTGACAATGAGATTGCTAAATTCCTCCTTTGAGATTTTTGTGAGGTTTGTTGCTTAATTTTCAATTGTGGTGTGAAGTGTTGTTCTGACATTAGTTGTGGAAGTGTTTTTTGCTCTCTAGTCTTTTGACTATTAGCTCCACTCTTCCCAAATTTATTCCACTTCACACCTTTTACCTTTGCCCCCATTACATCCCTTTACAAGTCCTCATTGCATTAGGTGGAGGAGAATCGAGAACTCTACTAAGCTTATGGTAATTTGCTTGATTGGATAGAGTATTGAGTGCACCCTTGTTACATATTCCAAACACATTGAGGGGAGTGTTCCACTTTGTCCTAAAGTGAGGTTCTACCAGTCCTGCTTACTCACCACTCATTGAGGAAGGTCCTGTCTTGTTATGTACTTCGATACTAGGGCATTTGATGCATTGCATTTAGGTATGAGGGTTCATGGAAGGAAGTTTGCGTGCTATATTTAAATTGTTTCACACTTTGACTTGGCCATCTTCAATGCACAGTTTATCTTGGATTATTGATTATTCGTCTCCTGCCTGAGGAGGAGTGTGGACGGACGTTTATCTCCTTTTTTGATGTTCTATGAGCTCGTCTTGCTTGGGGACAAGCAAGAGATAAGCACAGGGGAGTGATAAACCTCTATTTCGACCCTATTTTAGCCCCTCTTTGACTCCTTTTCTCCCACGTTTTCACGTTCGATCGTGTTAAGGAAGGGTTAAATCGGTCTCCTTTAGCATACATTTTACTCATATAGCGTCTTTCTATACTTTTAGGGACTGTGTCGAATGAACGAAAAGATAGACGTTATTTAGCAGAAAGGAGCGTTAAGGAGGCTAGTTTAAAGCCATGAAAATGTCACTCAATGTCGCACGGAAGCGCCAAAGATTGAGCACAAGGACCCCATACCGGGTAGCACGCTCGTGCCACACGAAAGTGGCACGACCAGCCAGCCAGCAATGTGGCACGACCGTGGCACGTGTCCCATGCTAGCACGGTTTGGCTGTGCCATGTGGCATGGACGTGTCTCTCCTATCTCGCATAGCGACTTAAATTTCCCTCGGGCTGCTTTAGGAGGATATTCAGTTTTCGTTTCTCAGACTGGCTCTTAGAAGTTTTTAGGTTTACATTCAGAGTTTTTGGTTTTTCATCTCTAGTTTGAATTCCTTACATTGAAGATTGTTCTACATTGCAGCGAATTAATTCAAGTTTGTCTTCTTGTTTCTCTTTCTCCTTTCTGTTGTTGCTTTGGATTTTCGAATTGAATCATATTTGGTGGAATTGAATTTACGATTGTTGCTTGTGTGATGATGCGTGGCTAATTCCCCAACTTGGGTTGGCATTAAAACCGATTATGTTTAGTTGAATCATAATCTAGCCTCAACCCCTTACTTTACTCACGCTTGCATCCATGATTTCTAATATGCACACCACATGCTCGATGAAATGTTTGAGAGGTCGTTCATCTTTTATTATTTGGGTTTAGGGGAGCGTTGAAAGACGGAACCTTTACCTAGCGTGACTTAGTAGACAATTAGGATTTTAATATGAAAATAATTAAGGTTCTAATTGAGATTCGAGATTGTAGATCTTGTAATCCTGCGACTTTAGTTCCATGAGAATAGGTAACTACAGTCCTAGGATTAGTCTTTGACTCTTGAGAGATGGAGGAGATGAGTTTAACTGGCAATCTATCTACTCATGATGCATGCTTGGGATTGTTTGACGAGGTTAGTAATTGGTTCAGCTAGCATAATCATGCTGATATCTCAACCTAGGTGCTTTAATACTCTGTTGTTTCATTCGATCCTTTAGTTGTTAACATTCCCATAGTTTAAATATAAACTTGCGATTTGATTGGCCTAGATTGTGTAATTAAATTAGTCCCACTAGTTGGAAGCAAGTTTCCTATGGACACGACCCGTACTTGCCGGTTGCTAGTTACAGCTACGCCGTGCACTTGCGGTAACACATTTTAAGACCATCAGGGTGTAGAAAGAATGCCCTCAAGTTTTTTATTCTTAAAAATGACAAACATGGATCACAAACTAAATACCAAATTTTGTATGAAGTATGTGTAAAGTGTTTAGAAATTTGTGCAAAGGTGTATTCATTTTTTTTAATGTTTTGGTGGGTCTGAGGGTAAGAAATGCCCCCCCTCAATTTCCTTAATCCTAAAAATGACATATATGGTTCACAAAGAAAATAACACATTCTTATTTGGAATTAGATACATATTTATGTTTTAATTTTTCAATCGTACGTTTTTATTTTTGTTTTTAAGTGTTATATATTTATGTCATTTATGTCTATTTATATTGAGTTTTAAATATTCTGACCATTATTGTAGTAATTCATGTGTATCTCGATTAATTTAACCATTGTTATCAACTTTCAGTTAAAGTATCAACAATTTCATATTGGAGAAATACGCAAGATAAGATAAGTATTTATAACATTGATGCATTGTATTGAAAAGAAATTTTTTTAAATAATCACTATTGCCATTTTATTGGGATACACACACACACACATATATATATATATCCCAATATATAACATAT
>JACYFF010031959.1:23599883-23630184 GCA_017589665.1 Selenicereus undatus
TAAAAAATAAAAAATAAAAAAATAAAAAAATAAAAAATAAAAAGCTAAAAGTAAAAATAATAAAAATAATAAATAAATAAATAAAATAAAAAAATAAATAAAATAAAAAATGAAAAATAAAACATAAGAAATAATACAAAATATAAAAAAAATAATAAAATAAAATAAAAACAAATAAAAAAATAAAAAACAAAAAAAAAATAAAAAACAAAATAATAATAAAAAAAAACAAGTAAAAAAATTAAAAATTAAAAATTAAAAATATAAATACAAAAACACAAAAATGAAAAATAAACAAAATAAAACAGAACAAAACAGAACAATCGAAACCAAAATTTTTTTATCATCATTAATTACTATCACAATAAAATTACTACATTATAAAACAAAAAAATATTAATAATTAATACTTTAACTTCATTCAACTACGTTCAACTTTCACCCACACTCACCCACTTTTTCGTTTACTTACAAAAAAAACCACACTCACTCACTTCTTTCCCACCTTTTTCACAATCACTTATTCAACATCTCTTATTTTCCACCAAAAAGGACAGGGCCTCATTCCTCTCCCCTCCCACATCTCTCTCTAGACACTATCACATTTCTCTCGGTCGCACTCTAGACAACACTCCATCGTGATCTCTGAGTCTCTCATTTCTCTCGGTCTCACACTCCTGACAATACTCTCGGTCTTTCAGTCTTACTCCCTGTCTTACTCTCCTTCGCGATCTCTTTATCTATTCATCAGATCGTCCCCTTCATTTCTTGTAGAGACAAATTCAAAGGAGTATGGTTTAGATCTGGTGAGGTAGGTTCTTTTAGGGTTCCATGTTTTTACTTATATTTACTTTTTTGGCATGAATTAGGTTCTTTGGCATGAATTAGGTGCTCTATTTACTTCTTTTGGCACGAATTAGGTTCTTTATGTAATCTATGTAATTTCAGATATTTTTAGCATGAATTAGGTTGTTTATGACATAGATCGTATCTGTAAAAATGCAATTTTAGAAGAATTTGACAAAGGATTTTGTGGGTGTATCTGTAAATATGCAATTTTAGAAGAAAGTTGCGTTCTGGGAACATATCTATATATGGGATAGTGAAGGGTGGGTATTTTGCTACGAAATTTTCCTATAATCACACATGCTTTCTGTTTTTCAGAGTGTATTATATTTCTGTTTTTGGGAGTGTATTATATTTCATGTTAGAAGAAGAGTTTATTGATCCATCATATCCTTACTCTTGGTCTCTCACTCTTACTCTCAGTCTTACTCTCCTGCGCGATCTCTCTATCCATCCATCAGATCGTCCCCTTCATTTCTTGTAGAGACAAATTCAAAGGTGCATGGTCCAGATCTGGTGAGGTAGCTTCTTTTAGGGTTCTATGTTTTTACTTCTATTTACTTCTTTGGCATGAATTAGGTTCTTTGGTATGAATTAGGTGCTCTATTTACTTCTTTGGCATGAATTAGGTTCTTTATGTAATCTATGTAATTTCAGATATTTTTGGCATGAATTAGGTTGTTTATAACATAGATCGTGTCTATAAATATGCAATTTTAGAAGAATTTGACAAAGGGTTTTGTGGGTGTGTCTGAAAATATGCAATTTTAGAAGAAAATTGCGTTCTGGGAACAGATCTATGTATGGGATGGTGAAGGGTGGGTGTTTTGCGACAGAATTTTCCTATAATCACACATGCTTTCTGTTTTTCGGAGTGTATTGTATTTTTGTTTTTGGGAGTGTATTATATTTCATGTTAGAGGTAGAAGTTTATTGATCCATCATATCCTTTCAGCTGTGGTGCCTTAGATAAGTGAGATGCTTAGCTTAATCTAGTGGAACTCTTAGGTTGAACATTCTTTGTATTGACTCTTTAAGCTATGTTCAAAATGGATGAATTGTAGGAGTTCGAGTACTGTCATTGGCCATTATAGCTTTCTGTTGAAGAGTTGGTATATGTTTTACTTGGTTTTATTAAATATATAAGATTCTTCAATATGGTCTCATCCTGAAAGTATGTCTATCATTCTATAAGGTTTGTACTCATTCTAGTTCTAAGTAGTTAGCCTTTGGTACTTTGATAAAAGGTAAAGTGTCGGAAGATAAAAGAAATATATGCCTTATGGATATTTCCATTCTAAAAGATGACATAATTGTAACCTGTTTACGGGTGGATGAGAAACATGCTTTTGGATAGATTTCATTCTGCAAGGTTTTGATGAGTTGGTCTAAAATTTTGCTGGCTGTTCTGTCTTGTGAGTTGTGAGAAATTCTTTGTTTAATTAAGTAGCTTTCTACTAAAGTATGTTTGGTTTAGATAGCTTCTGCCATGTTGTTGTCTTCGTTTTATGATAAATGCATGTATTGTAAGTTTATGCAAATGGTTAAGTTTAAGAGTTAATCTAAGTTGGGATTTTGGCTACATATATTTGGTTATGTGTTATGATAAATGCCCTGTTTGTGATCTGTGTGTGTGTGTGTGTCCATGTGAAGGGAGTTTCTAAGCATTCAATTTTGGGAGGAATTGGGGAAAGAATTCAAAAAAGAAAGGTAATTTTTCTCTACCCTTATGAATTGTCCTTTATGACTTTGATTTCCTGAATGTTTGGTTCTTCATTATGGTCTGCTTTTTCCTGTGTGCTTGCCATATCTTCAACTGGGTATCTGTTGATTGAACCCATGTTTTTATTTTTTCCTCTTTTTCCCACCCACACATTTGCTCTAATTCTTGGTGGGTCTTTATCCCAAAGAAAATATTTGCATAAATGGGTTCTGAAATTCAAGAAACTGTTAAAAGCACATTTCTAGGTTCATGCAATTTTCTACAATGTGTTTGATTCAATGATTTCTTACTGGTTGGAATCCTGTAAGTTGCATATATGGGTTGTGAAATTCAAAGCTTTCAAAGCAGATTTTTCTGGGTTTTTTTCAGTTTGTTTGATTCAATAATTAGCTATTTGGTGGAAATCTGTAAACTCTTTTGTTTTTCTACTCTACTAAAGCTAGCTACTATCTTTTTCCGTTAAGAAAAATTAATAATATGTGCTTTTACTTTAATAATGTCGTCAGATATTTGATAGGTGAACCTTGGTGTCTAGAGAGTGGCACCTTTGGCCCATCCACTAATCAAGTCAAGGATGATAACAACCTACCTTTGCTACTACCTGAGACTCTACGATCATTCTTTTTCAGGACTGGGTAGTAATGTGTTTTACATTTTCCAGTTTAGCATATTGAATGTGTACTGTACCCTAGTTCTTATGGTTTTAATGAAGTTTTCATGTGATTATATTATGGTTTGGAATCAGTTTTCACCCAGCTCTTTAGCTTTCTGTGCTTGCCAACCCCGATTTGGGGGGAGGCGGCAAATTGAAGTTATGGAGCCCTGCTACTGGTATATTTCTTTCTGTTTATGGTTCATTGGACTCTTTTTTGGGTGCATTTCTGGGCTGCCAGGATATGTAATCCTTGGTGTCTGGAGAGTAACACCTTTGGCCCATCCACTAATCAAGTCGAGGATGATAACAGCCCGCCTCTGCTGCTACCTAAGACTCTGTGGTCATTCTTTTTCAGGACTGGGTGGTAATGTGTTTTACATTTTCTAGTTTACCAGATTGAATGTGTACTGGACTCTAGTTCTCATGGTTTTAATGAAGTTTTTTTGTGATTATGTCATGGTTTGGAATCGGTTTTCACCCAGCTTTTTAGCTTTCCTTGCTTGCCAACCCCTATTTGGGAGGAGGCGACAAATGGAAGTTATGGAAGCCTGCTCCTAATATATTTCTTTCTGTTTATGGTTCATTGGGCACTTTTTTTGGGTGCATTTCTAGGCTGCTAGGATATGTGATCCTTGGTGTCTGGAGAGTAGCACCTTTGGCCCATCCACTAATCAAGTCGAGGATGATAACAGCCTGACTTTGCTGCTACCTAAGACTCTGCAATCATTCT
Source organism: Selenicereus undatus (assembly GCA_017589665.1). Taxonomy (NCBI): domain Eukaryota; kingdom Viridiplantae; phylum Streptophyta; class Magnoliopsida; order Caryophyllales; family Cactaceae; genus Selenicereus; species Selenicereus undatus. The sequence continues at coordinate 23,603,838 of JACYFF010031959.1, forward strand.
TTTTCAGTAATGGGAGGTAATGTGTTTTACATTTTCCAGTTGAATGTGCACACCAATTTCAATCGTTCTTTCTCAGTCATCCACTAATCATGAATGTGCACACCAATTTCCATCTTGAATTTAGTAATGTGCTTTCCATTTCCAGTTGAATATGAAAGTTTTTGGGAGAGTATTGTATTTCTAAGTTTGGTGGTTTCTTAGGGATTATATTCCTTGATCTTGGTGTTTAGGGATTATTATTGGTTTATGTTGAACATTACTCATTAGACCACCAGCTGTGTGCTTTGTTTCTTGTCTGTGTGATTTGTGCTAGATGCGTTATGTTTATGTGAGTAATGAACATTAGTTAGATTTTGCATGGAGTTATATATGATATTCCACTGTTATGTTTATGTGAGTAATGAACATTCTGCTTTGGTAGTATCCCAATCTTAGACAATTAAAACAATAGCCTTCTAGAACAATAATATCAATTACAACATATATTATCCGAAATGAGAGAAGTAATTTGCACATATATGATCGAGAACAATGCCTATCTAGAACAATAATGCCAATTTCAATCTCTATTGTCAAAAATAAAAGGTGTAAGATGAAAATATGGGTTTTGAAATTCAAGGTTTCCAAGAGAAGTAATTTCTGGCTTTTATGTTCACATTCTTTGATTATATTTTGTTAGTCATATAGCAGAAGCTTGAGTTAGCTATAACATAAAAGCTACTCGTATATATCTCTAATTAATTTTGCTCATATTTTAGCATAACTTCACTTGCATAATCTCTGTGTGTGTGTGTGTTTTCTTTTGTTAATGGTGTAGATTTGCTGCATGTTTTGTGCATGTTTTGTCTCTGCCTGTATGAAGTTTACTTTCTACCTGTTTAGCAGATTCAATGTGTACTGTACCCTAGTTCTTATGGTTTTAATGAAGTTTTTATGTGATTATGTTATGGTTTGGAATCGATTTTCACCCATCTCTTTAGCTTTCTTTGCTTGCCAACCCCTATGTGGGAGGAGGCGGCAAATGGAAGTTATGGAGCCCTGCTTTTGATATATTTCTTTCTGTTTATGGTTCACTGGGCTCTTGTTATGGGTGCATTTCTGGGCTGCCAGGATATGCGATCCTTGGTGTCTGGAGAGTGGCACCTTTGGCTCATCCACTAATTAAGTCGAGGATGATAACAGCCTGCCCTTGCTGCTACATGAGACTCTGTGTCATTCTTTTTTAGCACTGGGTGGTAATGTGTTTTACATTTTCCAGTTGAATGTGCACAACCATTTCAATCATTCTTTTTCAACCATCCACTAATCATGAATGTGCACACCAATTTCCATCATGAACGTTAGTATTGTGTTTTGATTGGGGAAAGAATTTAAAAAAGAAAGGTAATTGTTCTCTACCCCTATGAATTGTGCTTTATGATTTTGATTTCCTGAATGTTTTGTTCTTCTTTATGCTCTGCTTTTTCCAATGTGCTTGCCATATCTTCAATTGGGTATCTGTTGATTGAACCCATGTTTTTATTTTTTTCTCTTTTTGGCGCCCACACATTTGCTCTAATTCTTGGTGGGTCTTTATCCCAAAGAAAATATTTGCATAAATGGGTTCTGAAATTCAAGAAACTGTTAAAAGCATATTTTTGGGTTCATGCAACTTTCTACAATGATATATTTTGATGGTTAATTAGGAAAAATTATTTTTCTCCTTTGGTAAAATGTAAAATCAGTACTAAAATATCTACGTTTAATGTTTTGGGGGTTTTTTTCTAAAGCTGATTCAATGTTAAATCCTATGTGTTCAGGAGATATATGTTTCAAAGCACTTATATGTCTTTATTTCTACACCTCATATTGTATTCTAACATTCATATGGTACGAATGGAGGGATTTATGTATGTTCTGTTAATTTCCATACCTAAAATCATGATTTTATTCTCATATACTTCATGTACCTACTTTGCATACAATTATGGTAGATAATATGTCAACCACTTACAATATACATGAAATTATGATTTGATTGGGATCATATATTGTTCTCCTTTGGTAAAATGTAAAATTTGTACTAAAATAACTACGTTTAACAGTTTTAATATTAGGATTTCTGTTCTGTTAATTTGGTCCATGTTTTGTTAATTTGGTCCATAAACATGTTCTATTAACTCAGTTGTACATATGCTAGCATACTTCAATAATTTGCTTTTAATGTCGTTAGATATTTGATAGGTGAAAAATCTGAGTGCATGATTTAATGGTAGTCTGTTTGATTCAATAATCAGCTACTGGGTGGAAATCTGTACTAAAATAACTATGTTTAATGTTTGATTCAATAATTTGTACTAAATTGATCTTTTTGGGTGATATTTGTTTTTTGGGTGATATTTGTGATATATTTTGATGGTTAATTAGGCAAAATTGTTGTTCTCCTTTGCTGAAATGCAAAATTTGTGCTAACATAACTATGTTTAATGTTTTTTTTTTGGGGGGGGGGTTAAGCTGACTCAGTTTTCAATCCTATGTGTTCAGGTGATATGAGTTTCAAAGCATTTATATGTCTTTATTTCTAGACATTAGATTGTATTCTCACATTCATGTGGTAGGAATGTTGGGATTTATATGTGTTCTGTTAATTTTTAGACCTGAAATCTTAATTTTATTCTCACATACTTCATGTGCCTACTGTGCATACAATTAAGGCAGATTATATGTCAACCACTTGCAATATACATGAAATTATGATTTGATTGGGATCATATATTACGTACACTACGTTGGTGTAATTGTTTACCTCGGATGAAACAATGTAAACCTTGAATCCTTCTTCTGTGCACGATTTTGGCAATAGTTTGCTTCGAACACTGAATCTCCATCAATTTGCCAATTGTAAGGGCATGTATTTGGTAAATTGAAATTGAAAATTTAATTTCTCGCATGATCTTACCTTTTGATAGAGCAACAATTTTCCGGTAGAAGGACTACTGAAATAGGCGGCTATGTGGTTTGATTTGTGAGAAAAATAGAGGATCAAAAGATGTATTGTTGTGAGAGCTTATAGATGTAGTAATTGTGTATTAGTATGAGACAGAGGTGGTTTAGATGTTATCAAATTAATTTGCTTATATGTATTGCAGTAGCGACTCAGATTGTTGCTTGCCTTTTTGTTTTGGTGGTATATTTTTTATTTATTTTCTGTACATATAAAATAAGGAGAGCTCTTATTGGGGTGGGGAAGTTATTGGCGTGAGGTGGGAATGTTGAGTGTGGAAGAATTTCTTTTTTTTTTTTATTCAGCCGTAGGAATTATTGCTTGCTTTGTTTTTGGCGGTATATTTTGTTTTTAATTTTCTGGACATCCAAAGTAAACAGAACTCTTGTTGGGGTGGGGATCTTATTGCCGTGAGGTGGGAACATGGGAGTGTGGAAGTTTTATGTTTTTTTAAAAATTTAAGTGGTATGAATTATTATTTTATTTATTGGATAGAATTAGCTCTTTTGAAGGCTAAGATTAAATGTGCAAAATAGTTTAGCAGTGTAGATCGATCTTATTTTCGCAATTCACTCCTGTGTGAGTATTCTAGGGTTTCAAAAGGATTGCTACTATATTAGTATTTCACATATACTAATGGTTGGTTTCTCAAAAAAATAAAACGAAATTTATAGGCTTTTTCATAAAAAAATAAGAAGAAAAATTTGATAGCTTTTTATCAGTCTTTCTTTCATTGAAATCTCTCGTCTTGGATTTATGCCAGTCTTTCACCCTCGCATTCATCGCAAACCCTAGCTCCTATCTCAACCTCAATTCCCTGTGTAAACAACAAAGTTGAAGGCCTTCCAAATTCCGCAATCGCCTCCGATCACGGTCCCTTGATACGCTTCTTCGCAGCAGCCGCCCACATACCAATCGTTCTGGAGGTAAAATAAGTTCTGTGAATGTACTTTTAAGACTTTGATTTTACATGATTGTGGTTAATTCATTGATTATTTCAGTTAATTTGGTTCAATTTGTGATCTCCCCTTCAGTTTGGATCAATTTTGATGGCCTTTTAGTGAGCTAAATGCTATTGGTGGAATTGATTGAGATTGCTAAAATCTTTTTAGCATTTTGCAGTCCATATACAGTGGGCACTTGTAAATCCTTGCAATCTGTAACCATGAACACTATGACAAGTTGTGCTTCGTTGAAACTGTATTGTTTGTGTTATTATAGCCGTGCTTTTGCTACGTGAAACTATCTATCATGCTAATTAGTCAAAAGTTTATTAAAAAGAGAAATGCATAGGTTTCATATGGTGTTTCAGTTTAAATTAATTAAAGGGAAATAAAAGAGAGAATGCCCATACCCCCAAAATACCGCTATCAGATGGGGTGTGGGGGTATGATGTAACAGCCTTATCCATGAATTTCAAAGTTACAGAGATACTGGTTCCAATTGATTCGAGATTTAAAAAACGTAGACTACCTAATACTCCACAAAAACGGAGCAGAGGAAATTTAGAGAGGTGTTTTGCTTTATTTTTCTCATTTTAAGTGTACATTTATTTTAAAGACTAGTTTCTCTATCGTTTCCAGTGAGGTCTTCATTCCTTTTGTGTTATCCAACCTTATTCTATATTGTCTGTTTATTTATCCACCAACCTCACTTTGTCCAAATCCTAGTCTACCACGGGTCAATTCGTGCAGTTATGTGTTCATTGGTTTTCTTTTTTGTTTTCTGTATCTCTTGTTGGATCTGTGTTTAAAAAAGCACGCCCCCGGTGCCCCTAGACTCACAAAAGCCCAAAGCCCAACTTGTTGCACCTTGCAAGTGGTCAAACCCAACCCATTCTCTAGGTTCACATAAGCTTGCGCTTTTTTGCGCTTCAGATCAAGGCTCAAAACTACCCAAGTCCGCGCTTTATGGAAAGGATCATCGGAGAGAGTGAAAAGGGAGCACACACCATGAAAAAATCTAAATACCTTTAGATGGAGACTTGCCTTTGCAATATTATTTGATTTTGGATGGAAACCATTATCTAATTGCATACAATTGCTTCGAGTATAGATCAAATAGAAGAACCCTAATTTAGAAACACTAATTTTTGGATAGAGGGTTGGGGCTGTAGTTTAAGGCTTGTATAGTGTTCTAATAAGACAAAGTTGACCAATGTTTTCCTATACTTTTTCGGTGGCTGATCTACGCCGGTCTCTCCCTCTCTCTAAATGGGAAATATGGTGCTGCCGATAATATGGAAAGAGAGATTAAAGAATATACTTCCCTTCCGTCCTAATATACTATCAAATATTGTTTCCTTCCTTTGTTTCCTCTTCTTCCTAAAATGCCTTCCGAATTGAAGAACTCAATATAAGATATTATAGTATGGTCCGCTGTAATATTTAATCACTTGTTTAATGCTATCATCTAGCTTATTTATCAAAATATTGTTTGGAAATGATTTCCAAGTATTTTTGAGTAAAAGTGCACCTTACGTCCAAAAAGCCCGCACCTTCGCCTCGAAGCTTGCGCCCCAGGCCCCAAGAGCTTTTGCGGTCTTGTGAGCCTGGAGCTTTTTTAATCTAAATGTTCAATAATATATACTTGAGATATTGAGGGTTCGTATGCAAAAAAACTTGCAATTTGGCTACTCAGATGCTGAGAGGATCATCTCTTATTTCAATCTTTGAACTTACAGTACATGCTCTGTCTGTGTAGGTTAGCTCAGTGGTGATGGATAACATTGTGGACGCTCTAAATAATGCATATCAGGACTTTGTTGCAGCTGCGGCAGGGGTTCTTGAAGCCAAAGAATCCTCCGGGGGCCAGAAAACAGCGGCCACAGATGCTGCACTGGAGAACTTTAAACAGCGTTGGGAATTATTTAGGGTGGCTTGTGATCAAGCGGAGGAGTTTGTGGAGTCAGTTAAGCAGAGAATAGGTTCAGAGTGTTTGGTAGATGAAGCAACTGGCTCAGCCCCAGTGAAGCCTGGTGAGCCTGCCACAGGTCTTCCCCCAATTAGTGCTGTGAGGCTAGAACAAATGAGTAAAGCCGTGAGATGGCTTGTTATTGAGCTTCAACAGGGTTCCGGCGCCAGTGGTGGTTCATCACACTCCCACCTTTCTGCTCCCTTTGATGCAAGGTTCTCGGAGGACACAGCTCAATAGGTATCTCTATCATGAAAGTGTTGCCCTTTGTGTTGGTTAATTGCCTTTGTTTTGCTTTATATGAGAGAAATGGTAAATTGTCAATTCTTTTAAGCAATAGAAACTCAAACATCTATTTTAGATTGCGTGGTATATTTCTGTGAAGTTTGTTGCAGAAAAGAGAGGAGATTGTTTTTGGGGGGGGGGGGGGTATGATGAGGATTGAGGGAATTATGTTAAATTTCTGATTGGATTTTCTTTCCTTTTGCTGAAGATTGCTGAATTGCAACTGGCCTGTTTAATTTAAAGACCAAAAAGATGAAATTATTTGTATACAATAAGTCCTATGACTTTAGGATTTAGGAAGAGGGTGAGGCATCCTATTGGACATTGCCATATTGGCAGGGAAAGAGGATTTGTAGTTCTGAGTGATTGATTTTTTTTATCCCTAGAATTGTAGAGCATTTCAGTAAGGGTGGATTATTTATGGCCCCCCCCCCCCCCCCAAACAAAAAAAAGTAGGAGAGAATTATTACTACTTTGGAGGGAGGAAAACATATCCATTCCTATAAAACAAACCTGCAAGCTCATAATATGAAAATTCTGCAAGTTAGATGAAGCTCATTTAAAAGCAGTTTCATCTGTGTTAGATTTTGAAGATGGTCACTGTTACATGCGCAGAGGTCAAAATGTTATTGCTGATTGCTTGAGGTGAAACGACCAGTGCAAGTGACATAGCTTTCTGTTAAACCTTTGAATACTATATAATATATGTATGTGTGCATGTATAACTTATGTGCATCAAATTGTCAAGATTTTAATGGATGAGTCTTCATCTAACATTATCTTTGGTCAAAAGCTTGATGGTCAGTGATGCAGCCAAAGTTGATGTTACGATGAGGGCTAATTCCATTCACTTGATCTTGTAGGATGGAAGTATAGGCAAACAATGACTTTGTCACGATTAAGCAAAGAGGGAAACCCCCCACAGCTCATGGAAGAAAGGTCAGGAAAGCAACCTCAACTTCGGATTTAGAGCAGCTCTGAGTTGCACTTAGGCTCTGTTTGGTAAACAGCTGTTAGCTGTTAGCTGTTTGTGTTAGCTGTTAACTGTTAGCTGTTTGATTTAGCTATTTGCATTAGCTGTTTGAATTAGCTGTTTGCAAAAAAAGTGTTTGGTAAAGTTAGTTGTTTCTGGAATGTATATTTGATAAAATTTCAATATTGCCCCTATGTTCAAATGAACTGCCAAGGAGAGGAAAGGTTAATTAATGGCATGAGTGTAATTTTCTTGAACTTCTGGGTAGTATCGTAATTTCAATAAAAAGCTATTCCCAAAAGGCTATTAAGATTAGCTGTTTGAAAAAGAGCTGTTTGGGGTAAAACAGCTGTTTACCAAACACCTCTTTAGCTGTTTGACTTGTTCAAACCAGCTAAAGAGATGCCAAACAGTTCTTTTTTATCAAACAGCTGATGCAACCAAACAGGGCTTTAGAGTTTTCATATTATTGCAGGCTTGTATGCCAAAACTGGCAAACAATAGTTGCGCTCTTTTCAAGAAACGGAGTAGGAGGGTCATGCTTTGCATCGAACCTTTGTGATCGATCCTGCTCACTATTAAACTAGGAAATTTTCTTTATGCCTGGCAACTTATGGTTTCAATTGTATGAGATGAGGTTGTATAGTGAGAAGGGTGTAATTCCTTTTGGTTGACTTTCCCAGTACCAAAGGGATTGTTACCTAAGTGGCTAAGTACAGTTTGGGGGCAAAATTAGTGATGGTGTTGTATTTTCTGCAAATAGATTCTCTTTTCCGTAATTATTGGAGTTCTAACTAAAAAATGTCACTAAACTTTTTAAAATATATAATGAACGCCACTTAATGTGTTTTTCAGTTAAAAATATCGTTAAACTTTGTAAAATGTTCAAAAATGTCATTATGATAGGGGCGTGTTTGACTCAGTGATGTTTTTTCATTTTTTTAAGCAACATTCAAAGTTTGCTCAATCCAAGCTTAGGATAGCTAATTGGTCCAATTTTTTTTTTGTTTTTTTGGTTGATAATTTTTGTTCTATAAATACCGAACTGTGAGCCTTAAAAATCAGACCAAATTCATTCTTATCTCCTAAAAATTGTGAGGGTGGAAAAAATTTTTGGGGAGTGAAGAGAAGTAAAGCTGTTTTGCAATGTAAGTTTTATAAATTTATTATAATGATTTAATTTAGTAATTTGGTTATGTCTATATTTGCTTTAATTATATGTTGAAACTGATAATTATTTTTTATGGTTTTGTTTGTAGATATTTGGGAGGTGTATCTCAAGATTCAAGAAAGAAGTGACATGAAGAACTTTGTAAGATAATCTAAATACTAAAATCTATAATTTATGCATGTTTATATGGTTAATTGTGAACTAATAATTGTTGAATATGTTAGAATTTAAATTGGTAGAATGTAAAATGCCTAATAAGATGTTCAAGTCAATTATTGAAGTCAACATGCCTAAGTTTAGTATGTATGAATTAGTATGTTGAATTACGTCATTGAGTTTTAATTCAAAGTGAAGTTGCAAATTATGATTTGAAAATTTGATTATGTTAGAAGTTTAGTGTTTGAAAATTTGACATATAAATTAATTTAATTTTTACATTCGTCGAATGTAGTTGGAATTCGAGAATGACTAAAATATGCGGAATTTAGTTAGAGTAAAAGAGGTTAGAATTTCAATTGTTAAATTATTTTCAGCTTAGGTTAATCAGTTGTTAGAATATACTATGCTTGAATTTAAATAAAAAAGTAATTAGTTGTTTACATGTCACATTACATGGTTAATTTAAGGCGAAGTTAGAAAGTAAACTTGTGGAGTTACATGTTAACATGTGGAGTTAGAAATTATGTTTAGAAAATTTGATTAGTTTAGAAAAATGTAGTCATTTGAAATTTGACATATAAATGAAGGTAGAAATTAAATTTGTAAATGTAGTTGGAATTTAAGTATGGTTTAAATTCATGGAATTTAGTTAGAATTTCAATTGTTAAATTAGTTGTCATATGTCATACATGTTTAAATTTTTTAAATTAATATGATTGCACTAATTTGATCATCTTCTTGTTAAATTATATATTAAGTTACCATGTTTAAATTAATATGATAAAAGTAGTTTGATCATTTCAATGTTAAATTACAAGTTTAATCTAAAATTATTTGAATATCACTTTAACTTGGTACGTATGTTATAATATTTAATATTCGTTAACCTAATATTTGGACTAACATTTCAAGTAGTGTTTAATATTTAAATCTAGACCTGGCAAAACTGACCCGAGACCCGAAACTCGAACCGAACGACCCGGACCCATATCCGACCCGACATCCGAAATATGTTCACCCAAAAGTGGACCCGAAACTCGAATTGATCCGAACTGAGCCATACCCGATCCAAAATTTTCTAAAAAGTTGTTTGTTTTTGTGTGACGAGCATATTTTGACCAAAATTTGGTTGACCCGAAATCGACCTGACTCGAACCATACCCGACCCGAACCGAAACGACCCGAAATATCATTTAATTCGAACATGACCCAACCCGAACTTGACCCGACTCGTACCCGAACCAAATGACCCATTTGCCAGGTCTATTTAAATCCGTGTTTTTGAAAAACTAATTGCATTAGCTTTTAACATTAAAAAGTACCGTTTCATATTTTTAGACCAAAAAATATGCATTTGAAATTTTATATTGGAAAATTATCTATATCTTTTATATCCATTTATATTATTTTGCTAACCTAGCAGCTAAATTTACTGAACACATTTACTTCAACCGTTCATCTAAATAGCTATCTATTAACGACTAAATTGAAACCAATGCTCGTTACCTAAATAACTATTCGCTATCTGAAACGCTGTTTGCTACTTAAATAGCTAATTTTGATGAACAGGGCATACATGGAGGTGCGACCATAAAATGCATCCTAATCACCCACAATAGTTTATGAATTTACTCATTGGGGACGATCAATAACGAGAACTCAAGAGTAGCTTGAATAATTACCGGAAGCTCCCAAATTGGCAATACCACCTACATGACTCCCACAATGCTTGGGGTCTGTAAAATTGGTTAACTGATTTTTCGATTCAAGAAAATCTAGAACTATAACCAAATTGGAAATTTCGATTCATCCAAAACCCGAGATGTGAATGAATTTAAAGCAATTTTTTCTATCAATTAACCGGTTTCTCAGTTCAGTAACCATTTAACTGTTCACTGATAACATAAAAGTGTAGTTTTTAATCTAAATTTTTCATTTTTATGTTTAATCTTTTTTTAAAAAATAAATTTCGGTTACCATTCACAAATAATTAAAAAAAGTGTACTTTCTTACCTAATTTTTTTATTTTTTATGTTTAAATTTATTTAAAAAACTAACTTGGGTTCAGTTAATTGTTGGTGAACCGAATTTTTGAACTGGCCAAACCACAGCCAAATCGAAAATTGAATTTTTTTTACGCTTTTTTTTTAGAAAATTTGTTCAGCTAACTGATTTTTTGGTTCAATTTTTTTTTGTTTTTCAATTCGATTTTTGATTTCGATTTTTTTTGCACACCCTACACAATAGCCCCCACATTACCCACCACTAGAACACACCCCACCACAAAGCCAAAATGCCCCGAAAGTGCCAAGTTATAGCTAGGGGTGAGCAAAGCTCTTGTGTACCCTGGAACCGTATTGGAACCGGTCAAACAGTTCTGGTTCCTAAAAATGAGGAAATGATCCAATCTGTTCATGTTTTAGTTCTTAAAAAAAATATCCAAAGCCTACAACCGGTTCAGAGAGAAAAATGAATGATTTTTTTGACTTTTTACTACCTTTTCTATTTTTTTTATTCTTTTTCTATTTGATTTCTGTTTTTACAAAAAGTGACTCTTCAAATAGTGAATTTAACACAATGTAAGTTATATGTCTACTATTAATTGAAGAATGAATCACCGTACTTTTCAAGTAACTAAGATAAAACGATACAAATTTAATAAATTAACTTTCTTTTTGTGTAAATATAGAAGATGAAGGCGGAAAAAGATAAAACATCTCCTCTCCTCCTCCAAATAAATAAGAAAAAGTTAATTTATTAGGTGCTAAAAGTTCAATATTAGGCACGGCGGATACCTTGGAATCAGAACCGAACCCTGAGGTTCTGGTTCCAGTTTCGAAAAATTAGGAACCTATTTGACTGGTTCCGGTTCCCAATTTTTTGGGCGGGTACCCGGAACCGCTCACCCTTAGTTATGGGTATGGGTCAATGCCCCCTCGTATTGCCCACCATAACCTCATCCTACACGCTTGTCAACTCCTCATCCTCAACTTAGTAATAATCTGAACGACAATGATGGTGGTAGTAAAGGAGCCAAGTGGACGATGGAGGAGGATCACCACTTGATTAAGTCATAGATAAAAAAATAGGGAGCCTATAATGAGGGCGAATCAAAAGAAATTGGGGTTTTGGAGTTAGGTCATCTTCAACAAATATGCTCCCAATGGAGTTTTAAAGAGAACAACAAATTTTGCACTGCCCGCTGTAATCGAGTCTCTCCATTGGTATCCAAGTGGTGCGCTTGTGTGGCAGAGATGTAGCAGACGAAACCCAAGTGGCATCGAGCTAGCCCATGATTTGTATGAAACCAAAGAGGCCAAAAGGTTTGACCTCATGCATTGGAGGATGCTACGAAAGGATCAACCTAAATGTGAGACCTTTTGTGATCAATACCTAGAAGCATTGGAGTGCTCGAAAAATTTTGGCACTGGGGTCATTCAGGTGTTCTGACAAGAGCTTTTAAGAAAATCAACCCAAACTGATGTTGACCATCTATAGCAAGTATGAAAGCCTGTGATTTTTTTGGTATGTAGGGAGTAGAAGAACTGTCTAACGGATTGGAAATGAGTGTTTGTTAATGCGATTTATAAAGGCCCCTCTTTGATTCTCGAAGCGGTTGTTTCTAATGATCTTAGGATATGGCATGACTTCGTTGGGTCCCTGCTAAACCCCAATGATTTAAATGTCCCTGACCGTTTGTAGGTTTTCCAAGAGCTATATGAGGGTCCGACTCCAAAATGTGAATACATTGTCAATCGTCAGTGGTCACAAGTATAATATCAACTTCCTATTTGATGGTATTTATCCATATGGGCGACTATTGTGAAAACTATCCCATTTCCTTGAGGACCAAAGGCAAAACTATTCGCCGAACATGAAGAATATGTTAGGAAGGATGTGGAGAAGGCCTTTGGGGTCTACAAGCTCGCTTCGATCATACATGACCTTGCTCAATATAAGGACTTGACTAAATTGGGTATGATAATGAAGGAATGTATTATACTCCATAACATAATTGTCGATGATGAACGTGATTTGTATAACCTTGGTTAGGACCATGAGCATGTGGAGGAAGCATCAAAGCCTAATGTCCAACGAGACCATCATCCATGCTGTGCAACCTAGCTTCGTAAAGTAGCTCAAGTTCATAGCCCCAAACTGCATGTATGTCTCCAATCGGAATTGGTTGAAGAAATATGGAAGTGACAAATGACGAAGCAAGATCACAATCATAATTGTGATGTATTTCTTTCGTCGAACTTTTGTGTTATTATTCTTCTTTTTCTTGTTGAACTTTCGTAATGTAATTTTTTTTCCCCAAGTCTAACCATGGTGTATTTTTCAAAGTTGATCTTCAGTGTTGTATTTTTTAAAATCGAACCTTCATATTGCATTTTTTGATCAAATTTCATTGGCTTCTGCAACCAAAGAAATAAACATTTTATTACATCTTCAAGCAAAAAATAAATAAATAAATTATGTAATCAATTTTTCAGGAACTTAAAAAATATTATACATTTTTTTTGGGAAATAAAAAATAAATATTCCATTTCTTTGAATAATAAAAAATTTATTTACAACTATAAACATAAAATACAAATACGAAATAAAAAGGATAAAAATAATTAAGTATGTTTTATGGTGGGTTCCATGACAAATATTTTATTTGGTGATTCAAGTTGAAGTTACATGGGTTAAAAAAGAGAAGGAATTTAAGTTCTAAAAAGCTAGAACTTTTACTAATGTAGTAGGCTGAAGTTCTAAAAACTGAAGCTCTAGCTGGAGATGCCATTAGAGCACTAGCGACCTGTGGAACACATGACAACAGTGGCACCCGCGTTCCTCACACATTCCACCGGTTGGCTCCCAACACACGAAAAGGGGCCTTAACACGCGTGGCGGAACGCCTGTGCATTCCATTCCATGGGAATTTTTTTTTTGTCTGCATGCGTGGATCAATGACGAGTTTTGGGGAGCACGACAAAGAGGGAGTGACGCGTTTTGAGTGCAGGCCAAAAAAAAAAGAAAAGCTTTTCTCACCGTTGGACTGGGCTTGTTTTCTTGGGTTTTGGAGTGAATATAGCCGTTGGACTAGGGGCGGACTCCCAACGACTATATTTGCTGAATTTATTTATTTATTTATTGGTTGGTAGATTTGTCTATGCATACCATATATGAAATTGGCAAAATTCATCCCAATTTTTTCTCACTCTTGCTCTATATTTCTGTCATTATTGTTGTAATTTTGAGTGTTATGGGAGTTGAACGGAAGTGAAGTGGAAAAAAATTGGGTAAGTAAGTAATTATTGTTATTATTTAGCTATGCTTTTAATTTAAATTAATGTTTTGAGGTATATTTTTGAAGTAATAATTTTTGTTTTATGGGTCTGTTGCTAGGCATATTTTAGAGGCGTTCATAAAGTTGAAGAATCAAGATAAAAATGAATTGAAGATGAAGTGAAGGAATTTGTAATAAATTATAAATTTTTGTTATGATTAATATGAATTATTTTAATATTTTTTGAATTAGTAGAATTAAAAATGGCTAACAGTGAGTATATTTAAGTGAATTTCTAAAATTAATAAATTCAATTTATATGTTTGAATTGTGATGTTGGAATTAATTGTTGGATGCATGTGACACATGTTTATATGTTTAATGAATAAGTAATATATTCATATGTTTAACAATTTATGTCATACATGAATCTGTAGTTTAAATTGAACCTGCAAATTAAATATGTGAAATTTTAAATTTTGAAATTTGAATAAGTTGGAATTTAAATAGTAGTTATCATATATCAACATGTCATAATGAAAAATTGCTGTAATGTAAATTTTTTAATTGTATGATTACAAAAATGAATCATTTACATGTTTAATTTTAAAAGAAGTTAAAAATTAAATATGTGAAATTTACAATTGTGAAATCATAGTAAGGTGGAATTTAATTACTATGCACAAAATATGAATATGTTAGAATGGAAAAATCTTAAAATTTTCATGTGTGTATTAAATTGAACTTTGAAATTAGGTATTTGAAATTGAACTTTGAAATTAAATATGTCTAATTTACATGTTTAAGTCTTAGGTAATTCGTTTATATGTTTCACAATTTATGTCATAAGTTGGAATTTAATTATTATGCACAAAATATGAATATGTTAGAATGGAAAAGTCTCATAATGTAAATTCTTTATTTTCCATTGTTTAATTTTAAAATAGGTGAGAAATCTAATTTATAATTTACAATGTTTATAAGTAGGAATTTAATTTACATGTGTGTATTAAATTAAATATGTGAATTTTGTACTTTTGAAATTGTCATACATTAGAATTTAATTATTATTCACAAAGATGAATATGTTAGAATGGAAAAGTCTTGTAATTTACATGTGTGTAATAAATTGAACTTTGAAGTTAGATATGTGAAACTGAACTTTGAAATTAAATATGTCTATGTTAGAATTGAGAAGTCTTATAATGTAAATTCTTTAATTACATGGTTTAATTTTAACATGTGTTAGAAATCTAATTTGTAATTTACAATGTTTGTAAGTTGAAATCTAATTTACATGTATGAGTGTATTAAATTAAGTATGTGAATTTTGCAAATTTGAAATTCTCATAAGTTGGAATTTAATTATTATGCACAAAAGATGAATACGTTTGAATGGAAAAGCCTTATAACGTAAATTCTTTAATTACATTGTTTAACTTTAATTACATGCTTGCAGTGTGCTTTCACATGTTGAATCTCATATTACTATATGTGTAAAGATGTATGTAATTATTGTAAATGTGAATTCCAAAATTGTTGATTAACATGTAGGTGTGTACTTAAAATGGATTCTAATCACCCACAATCGTTCATGAACTTACTAACTGAGGACAATTCACAACGAGAACTCGATAATAGCACGAACATTTCCCTAAACCCTCCAAATTGGCAATACCACCCACAATACCATCAATAATATCCGCCTCTTTATTCCACACTCTACCCATGACCACAAAACATCCTACCACAAAGCCATAATGCCCCTCAAATTCGCAATTATATCTACGGATCAATGTTCTTTATCAACTGCCCCCACCTGATCATACGACCTGATCAGCACATTGTCCTCCACCCAACCCCACCAACAATGAGAGTGGCGTAGTGGCTTCCAAGTGGGCATTGGAAGAGGATCACCGGTTGATCAATCGTGGATAAATGTAAGCACGAACCCCCTTATCGGAGTCGACCAAAAGAAAATGAGGTTTTGGACTAAGGTTGCCCATGCCTACAACCAGCATGATCCCCATGGAGCTACGAAGAGAACGACGAAAGTTCACAATGCCCATTAGAACTGAGCAACTCCTATTGTGCCCAAGTAGTGTGCTTGTATGGGTCAGGCTTACTAGCGAACCCAAGTGGGGTGAATGCGGAAGACATTATGCAGAAAGCCCAAGATCTATATGCTATTATGGTGGGAAAACCTACCCTTTGACCTCATGCATTGGTGGGTACTATTGAAGGACCAACCTAAATGGGAGGCATGCTGTGATCAATTTGTAGAAGTATCTTCTAAATGGTTGAGGATAAATGATGTAGGGGTGTACTCTGAGAGCGAAACACCCAGCATCCCCACTTGGCACCTCGGCAATTCGCTTCAGTGATTATAAACCAACTGAAGAAGTTGGTGGGCTCATCGGACCCATTGGAAGAAAAGTCATCAAGAGAAAGGCGAAGGGGAGAGTATAGAACCCGGTGTTGGATGTAGTGACCAAAGAGCTATCAACCTTAGGGATAATAAATGTAAATAACAACACCATGTTTGAAAGATATGTCCTAGCATAAGAAAAGAATGCGGATGCAACTCTGAAAGTTGTTCAACTAAGAGATCGACATCAATGCCTTAAGGAGATGAAGTATGAGGGCAAGATTTTGAGAATGAACATTGCTGAGATGTGTGCTGAGGATCATGTCGATATGGTCCTATTCAAGGAGAAATTAGGAGCCGATACCGCCAAGCATCGTCCTCATTTGATTTTGACCCTTCTTTAGATTGAAACCCATGTTGAAGTTAAAAGAATATGTCTGCTATGTTATGCTTATGTTTTTTTCTTTTAAGAAATGTTTGTTGTAATGGAACCTCTTTAAGTTTTACAATGAAATATTTATTTTTTAATTTCATAGGTTGAACGTTAAGTTTACATTTTTTCTAGAAGTTTATATATATATATATATATATATATATATATATATATATATAATTTTAAATTTTACTTACATTTGTAACTTAATTATTGGCACATGTATTACGCAATGAGTGATCCATCATCCTTATCTTCATTATCATCAACAGATAGCTTGAGCTTCACATTATAATCTTCTAATAATGATTCACCGATGATGGAAACTTTACTCAATAATGAAACCAACATGAAGGCATTAGAGTTAGTTATGAACATTACACAAGCTAGGCAAGAGAAGAGAGCTTTGTCATCATTGTGAAGGCCAAGAAAGAAGAAAAGATTTATAAGGAGAGATTGACAAGAAGTACACAATCGCCTCCACAAAGACTATTTCGTGGAAGATTCAATTTATAACGAAATACATTTTCGACATAGATTTCGAATGCAGAAGTACTTGTTCCTTCACATAGTTGATGCGCTTGGGAGTCGCTTTGAGTACTTTTAGTTGAGGTACGATGGTCTTAGTAGGCGTGGGTTGTCGCCGCTTATCAGGTGCACCGACCATGGGATGTGGGCTTATGGTATATCGGCATATCGTGTCAATGAATACTTGAAGATTGGTGAAAGCACGACTATGGAGTGCATGAAAAATTTTGCCACCAGGATCGTTCAAGTGTTTGGGGAAGAGCACTTAAGAAATCCAACCCAAGTTGATGTTAATCGTCTATTGCAAGTTGCGGAAGCCTATGATTTTTCCGGTATGTTAGGAAGCATTGATTGTATGCATTGAGAATGGAAAAGCTGTCCATCTGGTTGAAAAAGACAGTTTGCAAAAGGGATATATGGAGTTCCCACCTTGATTCTTGAAATGGTTGCTTCCTATGACGTTTGGATATGGCATGCCTTCTTTGGGAGCCCGGGAAGCCTCAACGACTTAAACATCCTTTACCAATCTGATGTTTTCCAACAGCTGTATGAGAGTCGGGCTCCAAAATGTAAATCTATCGTTAATGATCGAAAGTATAATATCGGATACTTCTTATTTGATGGTATTTATCCAAGATGGGCCACCTTCGTCAAAAGCATCCCCCTTCCTCAAGGACCAAAGGAGAGATTGTTCGCCGAACACCAAGAATGTTTTAGAAAGGACGTGCAGGGAGCATTTGGGGTTCTACAAGCTCGGTTTGCCATCATATCATTTGTGGCCCTACTCGAAACATGGACAATAAGGTTGAATTGGGTATGATAATGAAAGCATGTATTATACTCCACAACATGATTGTCGAGGATGAATGTGATTCGTGTGACCTTGCTTATGATTATGATGATGTGGAGGACAGCACCCCGCAACCTAATATTCGACGGGACCATCATCCGTGCTACGCAGACTAACTTCATGGAGTAGCGCAAGTTCATGACCCAAATCTACATGCATATCTCCAATCAGACTTGGTTCAAGAAATATGGAATCGATATACAATGCTACAAGGATCACAATCGTAGTTGTTATATATTTGTCGATCTTTTGCGTTGTATTTTCTTTAAAATGTCGAACCTTCATCTTGTACTATTTAAAAAAAATGTCGAACCTTCGTATTGTATTTTTTTTTATTATCGATCATTCATATCGTATTGGTTTTTAATTGAATTATACTTTCTGTTCTATCTTCATTCGCATGTTCAACCAGTAAAAATTAAATCTTTTTAACATGTTCAACCACAAAAAATTAACCAATTTCCAAGAAATTTAAAATAGAATTATACATTTTTTCTATCAAAAAAATAAACATTCCTTTATTCGGAAAATAAAAATATTCATACAAATTATAAAGTTAAAATAAAAATACAAAATTAAAAGGATAAAAGTAATAAAATATATTTAATGGTGGGCTCCATGACAAATATTTAATTCAATTATCCTGGAATGAGTTCCACTGGTTGGAAAAGTGATGGGATGCAAGTTCCTGAAATGAATAACTTTTGCTGACGTGGCATACCTGAGTTTCAAAAATTGAAACTCAGGATGGGAACGCTCTAAGTGTTTATATATTTGAACTAATAATTTTTGTTTATGGTTTTATTGTTAGAGATATTTTGGAGTTGTTTTTGAAATTGAAGAATCAAGATAAGTGAAGTGAAGTGAAGTGAAGAAATTTGTAAGAAATTTAAAATTTTTGTTATGCCTATTTATTCTTAGTCATATGTTTAAATTTTTGAAATTTTCCTTAATTTGTTAGAAATTAGAATGTTTAACAGTGAATATGCATAAGTTAATTATTGAAATTAACATGTTTGATTTGTAAGTTTAAAATTATTATGTTGGAATTAATTGTTGGATACATTTCACAAATGTTTATAAGTTTCATGTAGTATGCTTACATGTTCTAGAATTTAGTACTATTTAAGAAATTGAATTGTCAAATTTAAAAAGATGTTAGAAATTCATGTGTTGTAAGTTTAATTTGCATGTTTGGATTGTGATGTTGAAATTTATTGTTAGATACATGTGAGACATGTTTACATGTTTAACGAATAAGTAATATGTTCATATGTTTAACAATTTAATTATGCCATTCATGTGTAGTTTAAATTGAAATTGACATGTTTATTTTAAAAGAAGTTAAAACTTTATATTTATAGGCTTACTTACAAGATTATAAAAAGTAAACATGGACATTTTTAAATTTAAAAAGAAGTTAGAAAACTTTCTTTATAGACCTATTTAATATGTTTAATTTTTAAAATATAATATTTTAATTGCATTATTACAAGATGATTAAAGAGTATACATGTTTAATTATTAAAGAAGTTAGAAATCTAATTTATACTTTACATTGTTTACAAGTTGGAATTTAATTTACCTGTGTGTATGAAATTGAACTTGGAAATTAAATTGTATCAAAATTATTATGCACCAAAATATGAGTATGTTCTAATGGAATAGTTTTAAAATATAAATCTTGTAACATGTTTAATTTTAAAAGAAGTTAAAACTTTATCTTTAATTTCATGTTTACACTATTGACGATCTTTTACATGTTTAATTAAAAAAGATGATGATAGAAATATAAGTCTTAGGTAATATGTTTGCTAGAATATAAGTTGAAGTTGGAAATTCTTAGAATATATTTATAATATTAGTTAATTTATTTTATAAGTTACAAATTGAAGTTAGATGCTTAAATTAGTTGATAAACATGTTGTATGTTGATATGATTGGACAAATTTGATCATGTTTATTGTAATTTACATGTTTAATTTAAAAATAAATCAAATATTACTTTAACTTGGCATGTTCATGTTGAATTAAATGTTAAGTTAGTATGTTTTAATTAATATGATAAGATGTTAAATCACCATAGTTAAAATAATTTGAATATTGCTGTAACTTTTTCTGAATTTTACTAATTAAATTTTAAAATTAAAAAATTTGCATTACATGTAGGTGAACATAAAATGGACACTAATGACACAATAATTCATGCACTAACTTACCGGGTCAAATCACAATGTGAAGTTGGGAATAGTTCGAACCTTTCCCCACATTGCTCCAAATTGGCAAAATTAACTACCACCGCAAAACCCCCCACGTTATTCCCAAGAATACCTGTCATAATACTCTCCAAATGGGCAACATTACCCACCATCACAAAATACCCCGTCACAGAGTACTTATTCCTTCGTATATTTGATGCCCTTGTGAGTCGTTGTGAGTACTTCCAGTTGAGTTACGATGGTCCTGGTTAACAACAACATGTTGGCTTATGGTATATCGCATATTGTGCCGATGAATACTTGAAGATTGGTGAAATCACGGCTATGGAGTGCATGGAAAATTTTGCCGTCGGAATCATTCAAATATTTGCGAAAGAATGCTTAAGAAAACCAACTCAAGCTGATGTTGATCGTCTATTGCAAGTTGCAGAAGCTCGTATTTTCCCGGTATGTTAGGAAGCATTGATTGTATGCACTGAGAATGGAAGAACTGTCTATCGGGATGGAAAAGAATGTTTGCATAAGGGATATACAGAGCCCCCACCTTGATTCTTAAAACAGTTGCAACATATGACCTTTGGATGTGACATGTGATCTTTGGGTGCTTAGGAAGTCTCAACGATTTAAATGTCCTTTATCAAGCAGATGTTTTCCAATACCTGTATGAGGATCGGGCTCCAAAATATGAATATGTCGTCTATGGCCGCAAGTATAATATTGGATACTTCTTCTTCTATGGTATCCATCCAAGATGGGTGACCTTTATCAAAACTACCCCCCCTTCCTTAATGACCGAAGGCAAGATTGTTCGATGAACATCAAGAATATGTTACGAAGGATGTGCAGAGAGCATTTAGGGTTCTACAAGCTCGGCTCACCATCATTCGTGGTCCTGCTCAAAACATAGGCAAGGCTGAATTGGTAATGATATTGAAAGCATTATTATACTCTACAACATGAACGTCGAGGACGAATGTGATTCATGTGAACTTGCTTTTGATTATAATGATGTGGAAGAGAACGCCCCCCAATTCGATGGGACCATCATCCGTGCTATGCAGCCTAACTTCGTGGAGTAGTACAAGTTTATGACCCCGATCTACATGCACGTTTCGAATAACTTGGTTGAAGGAATATGGAATCGACATACAGTGTGACAAGGATCGCAATCGTAGTTATTATGTGCTATTTGTCGATCTTTTGCATTGTATTTTCTTTAAAATGCCGAACCTTCATCTTGTACTTTTTTTTTTAAATGTTGAACCTTCGTATTGTATTCTTTTTTAATGTTGATCCTTCATATTGTATTGGTTTTACATTGAATTGTACTTTTTATTCTATCTTTATTCGCTCATAAAAATTAAATACTTTTTAACGTGTTCAACCAAAAAAAATATGTGATCAACTTTTCGGAAACTCAAAATAAAATTACACACTTTTCAGTCAAAAAAATAAATATTCCTTTATTTGGAAAATAAAAAATATTCATACAAGCTATAAAGTTAAACTACAAAAACAAAATTAAAAAGAAAAAAATAATAAAATATGTTTAATGGTGGGCTCCATGATAAATATTTAATCAAATTGTTCCAAAATAAGTTCCATTGGTTGGGAAAGTGATAGAGTGTAACTTTCAAAAATATGAAACTTTTGTTGATGTGACATACTTGAGTTTCAAAAAATGGAACTCAAACGGGGAGTGCTTTAATGCAAGGCTTGAAAGTGGAACGTTGGACCCCACATGCCACTTGTCCAAATGTCATGGGGAGTTGAGAGGATTAGGACGCGGGTAGAACTAGGCAATGTTCTACCATGTGGACCATCTTTTTGTTGTTAGTTAAATATATTTTTGCCTTTTATGGGTAATATATAATTTTTAGATGATTACAAATAGGGGTTGTGTGTTGGTGGGTTTATGACAAATATTTTTATTGGGTGATTCAAATTGAAGTGTCATAGATTAGAGTAGTGATTAATTGTAAGTTTTGAAAAATTAAAATTTTTGCTAATATGGCCAGTTTGAGTTCTAAAAAATAGAACTATGATTGGAATTCCTTGCTCTACTTCCCCCCCCCCCCCCTTTTTACATTTACCCTAATTAAATGATGGTTATGTTTCAATTTGTAGCTACGGAACTCCATATTTTTGTTAGGCCGCCACATTTAAATAGGTGAACCTCGTTCTTGAGAGCTCTCAACATCCACAATTTTGTTCCGTGTCAATGTGGTGACAATAGATGTTGCATGAAACCATACGAACTATTTAAACTATATGAATCCAACTTCACAATGTTTTCTTTGAATATTATGAATACGATTAGCATAAGCAACTTAAACTACACTTGATGAAACAATAACATTACACATATTATCTTATGATTTAGCACAAGTATCATGTCTCCCATCCCATATTCCTATACATGATCATATAAATAACAAATATAAATGAATGAATCAATTGATCAAGTCCCCCTTCAAAAAAATTGAAAACCTCAAATGCCAAATGCCCTAGGAATCAAGAGCAAAATGGGCAAACAATCAATCCATTCTCATTACATTGTGTGCATTTACTCCAAGACCCACCTTCTTGTTGTTGATCATGGTCAAACACCTTCCTACTCCCATTGCAATTCAGGCATAACCCAAATCTCAACCCACAACACCCATTACAAGGCCCTTCACTATAATCAATTGGGATGTACATAAACAGGGGCCTAAGCCTCCCCTGTTCATGCAACCCCAACACTTGCTCTGCTCCTCCTATATACCTCCCCCTTATAAACAGCCTTGGGGGCACCACTCTCTCTCCCATTATCCTCCATAATTCATTCCTAAACTCACAATGTGATGAAACATCTCTCTCATAGTAAATCACTTTAAAGCTTTCAAGCAAGAATCGAATGCTCTGACAATCCTCGAATGTCTTTCGGATCCCTCTTAGGCTTGTTGTGTAGAAGATCACTGAGTCACTCCCCCCTGGTGGGCATTTCTCTTCGAATTCGGATAAGGGGTCGCTTTGATCATCGAGTTCAGATAATGGGTCGGGTTTAAATTCGGATCTGAAAAATGGGTATGGGTCATTCTGGGTTGTGGGTTTTGCTTTTGTTGCTGATTCCAAAGTTTTGAGGTGCTCTGTTACTGCTTGCTCGAACGCGGCGAGAAGATTGGGATCGAATAAGGTGCCGGAATCCATGTCAGGCCGCCGGAAAGATGAAACATCCAGCTCTTTTAGAGGCATTTTCGTGATCATATCAGAATTATTCGCTTTTGATTTCGAACTTTTTGTTGTTTCTGAGCTGATACTTTCAAGAGATTCCTCTGTTTTCGGCACAGAGGGATTGATGCTTTCTTTGTCACCAATATAGTTTTCGGGGTCCAAATTTTCATCATTTTCTTCATCTTCAAGATCCCTCATGAGCTCGGCAACATCGATGATCTCGGGTTCTTCTAATTTTGCATTCGGGTTCGGGTTGGGATTCGGATTTGGATTTGGATTTGAGTGAGGGGTTTTGTTGTTGTCGTTATGGTTGGATTTGAAGGGAAACTTGTCAACAAAAGTAGATTTTAAAGGGAAATTATCAACAAAACCATCCAAGGCACTCACCTGAAGAATTCGATCGGGTTTCAAGTAGCCAATTTGCTTCACTGTTTTGAGTTTCTTCAAAAATCTTCCCTTCATCCCCTTCATCTTCCCCCCAAATCTGGGAATACCAAAGATATTCAAGCCAAAAAAAAAAAAAAAACAAAGAGATAGGAAAAAAGGGAGGAAATTAGGATATCAGTGGATAGAGAGACTGAGGAAGAGATTCAATTGATTGAGATGCAATGCGAGAGAGAGAGAGAGAGAGAGAGAGAGAGAGGAGAGGGTTAACTGGTGCAACGGTCAAAAATGATGGTGGTGTTTTAAAACGTTTGAGATGGAAAAGTGGGAAGGCCTCGTGTTTCGACCCACTTTGATTGTCGAGCCTAGTGACGACTGCGATGATGTTACGATGTCTTGCGCTGTGAGAGCATCACTTCTGGGAACCAAACGCAGCTTTCTTTGCAACGGTCACAACTCGACCATAGGTCCATCGCATATAAAATAGAGAAAAAAAAAATATCAATAGCTCGACTTACACACTACAAAACATGATACTTTCATTTGGATAATACAATAACAACAATACTTTTCAATAGAGGTTCTATTTTTACAGAGTCTCTGAAAAAATTTAGATATAGACAACATTACTTTTACCATAATTTCTATCCATAGAGAGACTGATTCAAAGAAACCCACAAAAAGCAGATTTTGAAAAAATATTTTAAGGTGAAAGGTTTTGAGAAAATATTTTATGGGGCAAGCTAAGGGTGATTACCAGGGAATGAGTTAAGAAATATGAAAAATACGAAAAAATTAGGCGGCAGTAACTATGTGACCAAAAGTGCAACAAAGCAGATGGAGGATACTGTACCTTAACAACCAGAAGTACGCAAATAATGTCTCTTTTCAGACGCAAGAACTACCTGTAGGTAAACAATACATACGAAGAAACCGCAACTAGTTTCATTTGAATAATGTTGATACAAAAAAATGTGAAAGCACTAAATTTTCAATTTGAGGTATTCAAATTGAAATGAGAGGTGCAAAGTTTCCTTCTTAATTAATAATAGATTTATAATTAATTGAATTAAACTTCATTGAATTATATTTGTGTCTAAATAATTAAAAAAAATTATCTTGATAAATTGATTCTTTTGAGATAAAAATAAAAAGAGTCTCAGTAGTTATATAATTAAGTCTTGATATAAAATAGTAGTTATAGAATTAATCTATTTATTTAGTTAGCTTACCATTAATTTTTAAAAATGGGTTAAAAATTTTGTAAATTTAAAAAAGAACAAGTAGCTATGATTATGAAAAAACCCTTAAAAATTTTCCTTTTATTATATTTGAATTGATAATATCATATATTCACAATAGAACTAGAGATTTAGGAAAAAAATTATATTCACAAGTAGCTATGTGAAGTGATGATATCATACATAGTATATATGTCTAGGAACAATGATAAAGACGAAGGATGAAGTAATTAAAGTCGTATGAAAGCACTTAATATGAATTAATAAAGTTAGGAATGGGAGTTGTATTCGAATCTGAAAATTCGTTCCGAACCTGTTCCACTAATAATGGGTATGGGTACGAAAATTTGAAAAAAATGGATAGAAGGTACATTGAAAATGGGTATGGGTATGAGTACGGGTTCGGGGTATAGCTATCACCTGCCCTATACCATACTCGCACTGTACCTCTTTTTTAGGTAAAATAAATTATTAAGTAGAGTTTTAAGCTTTAAACATTGATAACTCGTTTAAAAAAGGCCCAATACCTAACTAAGGCGGAACAAACTTGCTCTGATACCAAATAAGGTGGAGTGGACTTACCCTGATACCAAAATGCATAGGAGAATTCCATTTGGCCAAATAAAGGCATGAAATCTAATAAGCCAAATGGATGTTGAAGACCAATCTTTTCAAAGACGAACCAAGAGAGAAAATCTCCAATGAGAAGAAAGCATTTGATGGAGATGAATCAATACTTGAAATATGCAACCAAGAGATAAATCAAAGACGATATATATGGGCTAAAGGTTAAACCACCACCCAGATTAAATCAACCCATCCTCTAACCCTCTAGAGCTTTATCACTAAGGGCCTGTTTCTTTCGTGGGTAAATTAGATGGGTCAAAAGGGTGAAGTGGGTTGAAGTTGGTTAAATTGGGTTGAGATAGGTTGAAGTTGGTATTTTTTTTCAAGGTGGGTTGAAATAGATTGAAATACGTTGAAGTTGGTTGATGTTGGTTGAAGTAGGTTGAAGTTGGTATATTTTTTATGTGGTGGGTTGAAATGAGTTAAAATAATGAGAATGTAATTAATGTGTGATAATTTATGAAGTTATCCAAATTTTGTGAAATTTTTGTTTGTTATTTTTAATTTTTTTGATTTTTGATTTTTAATTTTTAGTTTTTTATTTTTAATCTTCATTTTTCATTTTTTTTGTTTTTACTTTTTATTTTTTTATTTTTTATTTTTCTTTATTTTGTTTAAAATTTTTCTTATTTTTTTATTTTTTTACTTTTTATTTTTCATTTTCATTTTTTATTTTTATTTTTTATTTTTTATTTTTTATTTTTTATTTTTTATTTTTT
>JACYFF010031959.1:23635184-23693441 GCA_017589665.1 Selenicereus undatus
AACAAAAAATAAAAATAAAAATAAAAAATAAAAAAAATGCAAAAATAAAAAAAAAATAAATTAAAAAAAATAAAAATGTAAAACCAAAAAAAATTAAAAATTAAAAACTAAAAATTAAAAATTAAATATCAAAAAAATAAAAAATAAAAGATAACAAACAAAAATGTCACAAAATGTAGATAACTTCATAAATTATCACACATTAATTACATTCTCATTATTTTAACCCATTCAACCAACCGCATAAAAAATATACCAACTTCAACCAGCATCAACCCACTTCAACCTACTTCAACCTATTTCAACTCACTTTCAAAAAAAAATACCAACTTCAACCTACCTTAACCCACCTCAACCTACTTCAACTTGTTTCACCCTTTTACCCACCCAATTTACCCACGAAAACAACAGGCCCTAAATCTCACATGATACTTTACAAATTATTAAAATTATGAAGGGGGTGGGTTGAAGTTGGTTGAAGTGAGTTGAAGTAGGTTGAGATAGGTTGAAGTGGATTGAAATTGGTATTTTTTTTTTCAAGTGGGTTGAAGTATGTTGAAGTAGGTTGAAGTAGGTTGAAGTGGGTAAAAATGGATTGACCCATGAAAAGAACAGGCCCTAAGGATTAGATTAAAGGAAAGACTCAAATCACCACCCTCCTTAGAGAGATAAAGAATTTGAGATTTTAAGGAAAGCCAAATTTCAAGCTTTTATATCATTAATCAATCTCATTTTTCATGGAGGTAATTGGGTCCATAAATACACAATGAGAGAGGGAATTAACTGTACATTAGTGGGGCAAGTGGTCTAATAGGAGACTTACAAAATATCTTAGGAAAATAAATCAAGATGTTTAAGATAATTACAATCACTAGGAGTTGTATTTTTCAGGATTCATCATTCGTCTTCTAGGAAGCCATGAGGAGGCTCTACTCCTCCAAATGAGGTGACGCTACTTGTTGACTCGTTCCTTATGTGTGAAGAATCATTCCAAGCTGATTAGTCTCTAAAATTACAGCATTGACATCGTCATTTAAGCCCATTCAGAATTGTGCATTTTCCAGTTCTAAATCGACCCTTGCTTGTTATTTGGCCCATAACTTCCACAATACTCGGAGTTTGAGTGCGATTCAAGACTCGTTAGAAAATAAACATTTGGGACTTTCCATCCATGTATAATTTACAGAAATGGGAGCTCATTTGCATGGCCAAATTTGAGCTAGAAATGAAGTAAGGTATTTTGTCCAGAAACTAAAAATAAGCTAATGAGGTGGTTTTGAGAGGATTAAGTTGTTAAACTCCTTATTTAGGGATACTATTGGCCCAACCACCTTTTCTAACCCTACTTGGACCTTCCTAAGGGCCCCAAGTCAATATTGACCTAGGGGGACCTAGTTCTTGAGCTAGAGTCAATATATTGGGCCGACTTGGTTGATGACTCCCACTAGTGGGAGTAGGCCCATGCTTGAGAATTGCTCTGCATCCCCAACCATGCAATATATCTATTTGTGTCACTCATTTACTATGCCGATATATGAAATCACATGACTCACGATTCAAAAAACCTAAAATTTTAACTCATTTGCTGTGTCCCTGACTCCCTCATTTGCCACATCACTCATTCCCTCATTCCAATCATTTTCAGAATACAGTTTTTGTTAATGAGCTAAGTGTACTTTTGCACTTCATCCAATAGATATTATATTTTTCTATAACATTCTGTTCAGTTGAATTTAGTTTTATGAATTTCTTTAGATAAAAAAAAAATTATTGTATCTGGTGGGTATTATATGTCAATATTCGTATATACCTTAATAAAACCCAAAATATTCGAAATACTCGATGGGTATGTGGATAGATTTTGAAAATCCGATGAATATGGGTGTGAGTATGGGGATAAGGATGACTTTTAAAAATGAGTATGGATGCGAGTATAGCTCTACCCGTCTCCTATCCGCCGCATGCACATCCCTAAATAAAATCAGCTTAAAAATTATTGAGAAACAATGTGAAGTTGAACATAATGCTTCAACTAAGTTTATATTTATTTTATTCGTGAGGTGATACAAAACTAATTTTGATTGATCGGTTTTGAGATAGAAGTTTTCTCTATAATATAATTAAATGTTAATTTCTTCAACTATTTATGCCCATATTCTATTTTTTACCATTAAAGGCTTCTACTTTTCGGGGGAGGGGGAGGTTCCCACCAACTCTTCTTACAAGTGTGTAATTCAGTCCACTTAAAATGCTCTATAATGCACTAAAATTAAATCTAGTGTCTTAAAGTAACCAAATAAAAGTCAGGTTTTCAAATTGAATTTTGATAGAAGTTGAGTGTTTAAGAATTATATAAGTTGGATGTTTAATAATTATAGTTTTCTATAAAACTTATATAAGTTGAGTATTTATTTGTATCTAAAGATGATGACAGGTTGGATTCAGATTAAGACTACCTGAATTTAGATCCATTTAAATTTTTGGACTTGTATCCAAATTCAATCCAAATCTTGTGAGTCTGTAAAGATGGGACTCAAACCCAGATCTTCTGCATCTATCGGGTGCTAATGGATTGATCGATTTCTACCATTTTTTTCAAGTTTGCACTTTTTTCAGTAATTTGAAAAAAAACCATAATATGGCATTGAAAACTATGAAATAATCTAGTAAACTATTACTTGACTATGCAAAATTGATAAATGACTTGAACATTTTTAAATAGCATGATGCTATAGCTCTAAACACTCACAAAGCATCATAATTCAAAAATCAAACCCATGCACATAATATCTACAAATAAAGCGTCGAACTCTTACCATCATACTACACCAAAAGGGTACGTACATGACCAAGCGTTGGCAAAAACAATGGTGAGCTATATTTTTTGGCTCACCAGTCGGGTCCTACCACTATTACATCAATCATCTCTCCAACTTTTTGCCTCACAATCCTCACTCTCTGCAATGGCAGACTTATCGCTTTTCCTCACCAAATAAAATAATACATCTGGATCCACACTATAACACAACTTTATTTTACAACCAAAAAAATAAAAGAAAAACTAATTAGAAATATTAAAAACTAATTAAAAATATTTTTAAAAAATAAAAAATCCCTCACGAGTTGGCTCTGGGAGCCGAGGAAACTCGTGAGGCACTGGTGTCGAGGAGGTCACTGCATACCCTTGAGCTTGACTTCCCCTCACTCGACTCTCTCTCTCTCTCCTCGCGCTAGTCTCACGCTGAAGATTCTCTAATAATTTTTCAAAAGCAGACAATACGGTTTTTCTCATAAAAATATTTTTAAAAAATAAAAATATTAGCATATTTTAAACATGTCTCGGGTTGGGATTAGATCTACAATTTTTGGGCCAAAACCTAGATCCAGTCCAGCTACTCATATATCCACTATATTCTAATTGATTAGATCCAAATTCTTTCATTCATAGCGGATCAGAAGGACTTGCGTCCTATCCAGGACTCACTTCATAATTTCATCTCTATTTGCACTAATTTTTAGTAGTAGGTGAGGCCGTAAATGAACCAAATCTGTCAACTGGGTGAGCTTTTCATATCAGTTCGGTCCAAGTGTGTTTGAACTTAGGTTGGACCAAGCCCGACCTCGAGCCAGCTTCTTACGCTACTAAGCCTAAGCCAAGGCCAAGGCCAAAGTCCAGCACAGCTCGGCTCACTTGACTTGGTTTATCTTTTTTTTTTTTTTAAGCAATAAAGTCAATAAAACATTGTCCATATTATACGAAAAGATTTACATAATGATACATTAAGGTTTGGTGTTAAAATATTTGTGATGCCAAACTTTCAAAATATTTCCTAAAATTTTAGACTACTGAACTTTTGAAGAGGTTGATAAATGGGAGGTAAATGATTACCAAACCTGTTTCTTATAATATTGCAGTAGTTTTTGTTATAGTAGTAGTTCCTGTCATCAATTATGATATTATATTGAAATTAATAATTTGAGCTTATTTTCCGTAATTCAAAAAAACAAAAACACCGACAACATTGTTGTTGTTATCATCATCGTCGTCCACTGGCAAACCGCCACCACCTATGCTAACCCCATTCCACACACTGAAAACGTAGTTACCACTAGTTTTGAGTATTGTTATCTTTAGTTTGAAGGGTTTTTTTTATTTTTATTTAGTCTTGGATCCTCCATTTCACCAGAGTTGAGTTACTGTTTGGCGCAATAATGTGCTTCGATGACAATTTTTCTTAATTCACAAGGCTTGAATCTGATACTTTTTTTAAGGGGAATAAGTGTCAACCACTTGAACCAACTTGTATTCGTGATTTTTTTTAAATTTTATATTCTTTTAACTATTTTGAACTCATTTTATTTTTTCCCCGTTAGTTATCTGCCAATTCATTATAACTACTTCAAAATTCTGTCAACTATTTTCAACTTAAAATTTTTTCAACTGCTTCCAACTTTGTACACCTTTTTCAGTGCATTCCATCTTACAACTCAAAAAGGGGAAGTGAGCCTTCTATTTGCTATTTCGACATTATCGGATATGAATCGAAGAAATATGTAGTATAGTCAAGAAAAATTTGGCCATGAGGTTTGTAGCTTCCGGATTGTCCATCAAATATTTAATGTTGGGATCCTTATGGCTCGTTTGATTTCAGATAATCAAAGTGGTAATACAATTAAAATAGTAATTATGATTCTATTACCATGCGCAAAATAAAGTATTGTTTGTAAATGAATTCATTTCATTACAATTGCAAGAACTATATAACCAAACATTGTAATGTAATTATTATCCCATTCTATTACATTAAAAATTATATTACATGGTTGATTTCATTACATATTGATTGCATTACTTCCAACCAAACACCACATTAGAGTCATACCTAAGTCAGCGTCTAATAGAGACTCGAGAACCTTGATCATAGAGATTACCTAGAAATAGGTTTTTTGAAAGTCAAGTTGAACACTTAAAAACTTAGTCAAAGTTATTAATTAGACTCATAAAGCAACACTAAAAGTGTTAAGAGTGTTTGACATTCTTGTCAAAGTCATAGATTTGTCAGAGTCTAACTAAAGAAACGGATGATCATATGTAGGATGAAAGTTGTAGCCGAACAGGAAAAATCAAACCCGAATCCGAATGAATCCGCCTCATTTGAAGTAGGTATGGATAGAAAAAATTGAAAAAAAAAAGGTATAAGATGAGTACGGGTTCAGGTACAGGCATCAGCCACCCCACACCTGTACTCGCCCTGTACCCAAATTTTTTTGGGCCTAAAATAAATTATTAAGTAGAGTTTTGAGCTTTAAATATTGGTAATTCGTAAAAAAAAAGGGCCCAATACCCCAACCCAACCCCAACCATGGGGTCCATCTATTTGTGTTGCTTATTTACCGTGCTAATACATGAAGTCAATTGAGTCATGACTCACAAACCCAAAATTAGGGGTGAGTAAGGTTCTCGGGTACCCAAGAACCTATGTGGAATTGGTCAAACAGTTTCGGGACCGATTCCTAAAATAGAGGAGCCAGTCTAATTGGTTTCGATTCTGGTTTTTAAAAAAATATCTGAAATTAGAACCTGGAGTCTGTTTAGAGAGAGGAAAATGAATGACTTTTTTGATCTTTTAAAGCCTTTTCTTTTGTTTCTTTATTTTTTTCTATTTGATTTTTTTCGCTACAAAAATAACTCTTCAAATAGTGAATTTAACATAACATCAGTTAATTTTCTACTACTAATTGAAGAATGAATCGCTATATTTTTTTGAGTAACAAGGATAAAAAAATACAAATTAATAAATTAATGTTCTTTTTAAGTATAAAGATGGACGATAAATGTAGCAAAGATTAAACAACCCTCTCCTACTCCAAATAAATAAAAAATTCATATCTTAGGCACTAAAATTTCAATATTAGGTGTGGCACATATCTTAGAATCGGATTAGGAACGTGAAGTTTCGGTTCCCAAAAGTTAGGAACCGGTCTAAATGGTTCCTGTTTTGATTCCTAGTTTTTTAGGCTGGTACTGGACCCACTTACTCCTACGTAAATTCCTAGCTTATTTGCTGTGTCTGTCATTTCCTGTGTCCCTTTCTGTTATTCCAGTTATTTCTAGAATATCCAGAATACAGTTTCTAATTATAAGCTAAGTATGAGTTCTTTCACTTAATCCAATGGCCATTACATTTCTTTAGAATATTGTGCCTAATTGAATTTAGTTGTGTGAATTTCTTTAGACAAAAGAAATTATTATTCCTGATAGGTATTATATTTTTAATATCTGTATATACCTGAATAAAACTTGAAAATACCCAAAACACCTAATAGGTACGGATATGAAATAGTTTTTGAAAACCCAAATGGTATCGGTGTGGATATGGGGATGACTTTTGAAAATGGGTATGAGTGTGAGTATAGTCTACCCCGCCCCACGTCCATCCCAAATCATGGGTCATTTAGCTTATAACATCTGCTATGCTGTCCAAATTGTGCTAGTAAGAAAAAAATGTGATTTCTTGTTGCAAAAATTTGAATTTGCAAAATTTTAAAAAATTAACGAATATTCATTGAATAAAGAATACATACAACAACAACAACAACAAACTCCCAAAGTGGGTCCCGCTTTCGCGGGGTCTGGGGAGATCCAGCTGTAGGCAACCTTACCTCTACCGGTATTCCTACCCATAGAGGGGTTGATTCCATAAGACCCACAAAAAAAGTTTTGAGAAAAAAGTTTGGAGAGAAAACGATTGCAAAACCATTTACCGAAGTAAGAGAAAGGGGAGGAGAAAAGGTTCCGGATAAGCGAATAAAGAGGGGGCGGAGACATACCTCAACACATCGGGGGCGCTTGGTGCCGTGACAATCCGGAAAAGCATGACCTGCAAACAAGCAAACCAAAACCCACCTCACCCCACACCGCCTAGGCTACTGCCTCCTACGGAGCCGGTCCCCTACAATCAGGGACCTTAATCTTGTCCCACCACAACTTCCTATCCTGAGCCATGTCCTCCGTGAGACCGACAACTCTCAGGTCCTCTTTAACCACCTCTTCTAGGCTCTTCTTTGGCCTACCTCTCCCTCTCTTACCACCGGGTGGGTTGATACTCTCGCATCTTCGCACCGGGGCGGCCACACTTCTCCTCTTCACGTGGCCGAACCATCTGAGCCTCGATTCCCTCATCTTCTCCTCTATGGGGGCCACTCCAGCTAGGCCCCTAATAACCCCATTCGTAATCCTGTCCAATCTCGTAAAACCACACATCCACCTGACCATCCTCATCTCAGCTACTATCAACCTCTAGACCTGCGCCTTTTTTAGAGGCCAACACTTCGATCCATAGAGAACTGCCGGTCTAACTACCATCCGATAGACTTTGCCTTTCAAACCCATGGGCAGTCTCTTGTCACACAGCACCTCTGACGCTGACTTCCACTTTTGCCAGCCCACTCTAATCCGCTGGCTAATATCCTCGTCAATGTCCCCATTCTGCTGGATGATCGAGCCCAGATACTTGAATTTGGCGACCTTCGGTATTGCCCTCCCATCCAGTACGATTTCTCCCCCCTCTTCTATCCTTCCGCTGAAACAAAAGTGAAGGTATTCTGTCTTCGATCTACTCAACCGAAAGCCCCTAGCCTCCAGTGTATGCCTCCAAGTTCATATGTTGATTCATATGTTGATTGCCCAAATGGGAAACATTCTGTTACGTTTTAAATCGCAAGTTCACGGCACAACTGTAACTAGTAACTGGCAAGTACGGGTCGAATCCCCAAGGAGCCTGGTTTCAACTACTAGAACTAATTACTCTACTTAATCTAGGCTAATCAATGTAGGAGATTAAAAGATTAACTAATGATAGGAATAACAACTAGGAGTTCAAATAAGATGGAAGAATAGTAAACACCCAGGTTGGAATTAATAGCACGAATACGATAGTGAGGCAGTTACTAACCCCGTCAAACAAACCCGAGTATGCATCATGAGTGGAATGATTGTCAATTAAGTCCATCTCCTTCCTCTCTCAAGGGTCGAAGACAAATCCTAGAACCAAAATCTCCTATTTTCATGGGATTAAAGGTTAGAGGATTACAAGGTCTACAATCTCAAATCCCAATTAGAACCTTAATTATTTTCATATTAAAATCCTAATTGTCTACTAAGTCACGCTAGGTAAAGGTTTCGTCTTTCAACGCTCCCCCAAACCTTAATAACAATAGATGAATGCTCTCTCGAGCATTTCATCGAACACGTGGTGCGCATAGTAGAAAACATTAACACAAACAAGGGGGAAGTAAGGGTTGGGGCTAATTCTTGATTTAACTACACATATTTGGCGTTAATCCCAACCTGAGTTGGGAATTTAGCCACGCATCATCCCAAAAGCAACAATCATAAATCCCAATTCACTAAACATGATTCAACTGAAACCCTAGAAAAGCAATGAAGAGAATGAAGAGAATTGAGAACAAACTTGATTTAATTGCTGTTGAAAGGTAGAACAATCTTCAACTGCGACGAATTCAATCCAAATACATGAAAATAAAACTCTCTCAAGTACCCTAGAAATCTCCTCTAAAAGATGCTCTCTAGTAAAGAAAAACAATGCACAAGAGATGTCCTGGAAACCACAATCGAAAGAATTTAAGTCGCAACGGTGTGAAAGGGGGGCACGGCCGTGCCTAGCGACACCGGGTGGTCGTGCTGCCCTGGCTGGCCCAGCACGGGGCCACCCTGCTAGTCGGCACTTCTTGGTTCTTCTGCAAGGCATGACCGTGCCGGTAAGCATGGGGTCCTCGTGCCGAATCTCTAGAACTTCCGTGCGACGTCGAGTGACTACTTTTGTGACTTTAAACTCGCCTCTTTACCACTCATTTCTTCTAATTATCAGCAATCCTTTTATTCATTCGGTAGAACTCCTGAAAATACAAAAAGATGTTAAATGAGTGAAATATATACTATAGGAGGCTGATTTGACCCTTTCTCCTAAAGATCAAATATGAAAACAATGGAAAAAAGAATCAACTAAAGGCTAAAATAAGGTCGGAATAGAGATTTATCAACTCCCCCATGCTTATCTCTTATTTGCCCTCAAGCAAGACTAACTCAAGAAGGATCAAAGAGGGAGATAAACCTCTAGTCACACGCCTCCTCAGGCGAAAGATGAACAATTGATAAATCAAGCTAAATCATGCATTAAAGGTGGTCAAGTCAAGGTGCGAAACAATTTCAATGAAACACGCACACTCCCATTCATGAAGCCTCATACCCAAATGCAACA
The DNA here is from genome assembly GCA_017589665.1 of Selenicereus undatus. Taxonomy (NCBI): domain Eukaryota; kingdom Viridiplantae; phylum Streptophyta; class Magnoliopsida; order Caryophyllales; family Cactaceae; genus Selenicereus; species Selenicereus undatus. The sequence continues at coordinate 23,644,466 of JACYFF010031959.1, forward strand.
CATCAACCAATATTGAGGCACATAGCCAGACAAGACCTTCCTCAATAAGCGGTGAGTAAGCAAGACCAGTAGAATCTCACTTTAGGACAAAGTAGAACACTCCCCTCAATGTGTTTAGAATATGTAGTAAGGGTGCACTCAATACTCTATCCAATCAAGCAAACTACTATAAGCCTGGTAGAGTTCTCGATTCTCCACCACTTGATGCAAAATGTAATATGCGAATCATGAGGACTTGTAAAAAGGATTTAATATGGCCGAAGGTAAAGGGTAAGAAGTGAAGTAAATTTGAGAAGAGTGGAGCTAATAGTCAAAAGACTAGGGAGCAAAAAATTCCACAACTAATGCCGAAACAACAACTTCACACCGCAATTGGGAATTGAGCAACAAACCCCACAAAAACCTTAAGGGAGGAATTAAACAATCTTATTGTTTTACCTTCATGCCAATCACTTTATTCGCAATTTTTCTACTTCTTTCTTTTCTTTTTCTTTGCTTCCCTTTTTTTTTCCTCTCTTTTCTTTTTCTTTTATTTGGAGTGAAAAAAGAACATGCGATTGGCATGAGAAGTACAAACTCAAATCACTAATCCTCCCAAACAAGCCACCAATAAAGTACCCAAGGTGAATTATCCTCCAAAGCAAACCCAACTCAAATAGAAGTGTTGCTCCACTAGACCATGACAAGGATATGGAGAATATGGATAGGCCAAGTGTTTACTGCGTAGGATGCAACAACAAAGACAAGGGGAAAGGCACAAAGGGCTAGCAAAGGGGATAGTACACATCAATGGGTGGTCTTTTGGCTCATGTGGCTAAATGGAACAAAAATTGCATCAATCATATTAACACATGCACATGCTAATTGCGATTTCAAAGAGAACACGACCAAGTTCTAGAGATGCAATCTTGGATGAGTCACACATGAAAGGAAGTACGAAACTATGTGCAATGAATAGTCATTAGGCTCAAAGTCTCATATGTAAGTCTACCATAGCCGAACAACTTACTCCAAGGTATGTCCCACTTATCAAGCTCAATCAAGCCAAGCCACATGAATCTCAAGGGCAATATGGCCTACAACATAGGGCAGGGAAGCTACAGATGGCAATGTTAAAATGTAATTCCACAAAAATTCATACCATAATAGGCCACACTTCAACACACAACTCAACCTGATCAATCAATCATCACCCCTTGTGTTCTCTTCATAAGAGGGGTTTTCGCAACTTTTATTTAAGAATTTTTTTCAAAAGCAATTAATCTGACTAGGAAAGCAATAAAAGATATAAAGGATAGTGAACAGAAGGGTAAGAAGTAGTACCTGAAAAGTTTATGGATGCCCAACTCGATCACTTCTCCTTTTGAGGTGCAAAATCTAAGTTATATGCTCTAAACTACATGCTCTATTAAAGGGAAAATGCAAAGATAGCCTAATAAAACTACATGACATCCTATCTATATGATGCAAATGCAAGTGATATCATTCAACCCGTGCCCAAATCCACACTCCATCCAAAGAGCTAAGCTCACCCCCCATGCTTGAGATTTTCATTGTCCTAAATGAAAATGACAAATAAAAAGACCAAGGGGAGGGGAAAACTAATAGTACCCAAGAGAAGAGGGGAGGGCGGGGGAAGAATGACAAATGTTTTTTTTCTTTTTTTTGTGTTTTTTTTTCCTTTTCCAAAAGCAATGAAATACTTGGGTTGCATCCCAAGAAGCGCTTGTTTAAGGTCCTTAGTTTGACCCTTACCTCAGGTTGGTAAATGATGGTAGGATGGAGGGAGGTGGAGGTGGTGTAGTGATGAATGGTGTTGCAGTCAACACCTTCCCAAGGTGAAAGGTAATGCCTCCATGAGTAGTAGGGATGGGTGGAGGCTGATCAAGTAGCATTATAGGCCTCATATGAGGTCCATCCCTATCAAATACCGTGACGCTAGAAATAGTTGCGTGAGGGACAAAATATATAGGGGCCTCAGGAAGTAAATGAGGAGTAGGAACTGACGGTGGTATGGGTGGAGGGAAACAGAAATAAACCCTCTCCCCACACAACTAGAAGGACATAATTCCTACCTGCAGATCGATCGCCGCCCCTGCAGTAGTTAGAAAAGACCTCCCAAGGATGATAGCGACCCGAGAGCTCTTATCCACATCCATGACCATAAAATCACAGGGGATAATGAACTTACCCGCCTGAATAGGAACATCATCCAGAATACCCACAGGTTACTTGATGGAGCAATCTGCAAGCTAAATGGTCAGACTGGCGGGTTACAGGTCCTATAACTAAAGCCTCCTATAAAGGGAGAGGGGCATCAGGCTCATGCTAGCTCCCAGGTCATAGAGAGCTCCCTTAATCTGGAGATCCCCTATAGCACAGGGGATGGAGAAACTGTCAAGATTTTGCTGCTTAAAAAGTGACTGATTCTGTAAAATCGAGCTGCACACCTCTCTAATGGGGACCACTAAAGCTCCCCCATGCTCCCCCTTCCTATAAAGAAGCTCTTTCAAAAATTGTATGTAGGACGGTGCTTTCTTGAGAGCTTCTAAGAAAGGAGTATCCGCATAAATTCACTTCAGCACATTCAGGAATCTAGTAAATTTGGGCTCAAGCTGAAATAACTTGGTCCAGGCTATCCTCTAAGGGTAGGGTACTGGCGGCTAATAGAGGCGAACTGGAGGTGTAGGACTGACCTTCCCAATGGAACTCATACTCTCCTCTTCCTTCTGTTCATCAGTTCCTGCAGAATCAGGAACTGAAACTGTCTCATGGAGAACCATCACAGGGCTCTCATCTAACCCCTCGCCCACTGCAAAAAGGGCGCTCACATGGCCCCGGGATTAGTTTCAGGTTGGCTTGGTAGTTGCCCCTAAGGCCTGGATAAGTTGCTGACTTGCTAAGCAATCTGGGCAATCTGGGTGTCCATTACGCTTTGATGTGTAGTCATAGTGTCGAACTTGGAGGTCAACTGATTGATTGATGAACTAAGAGCTTCATTAGTCTTAGTTTGAGTCACTATGAATTGCTCCATGAGACTCTCCAAATTTGACTTAGGTTGTAGAGGTGGAGGTAGAGGATTGTATGGGCTTTGTACTAGAAACCAAGTGGCTGCACAACGTTTTGGGGTTGAAGGTTAGGGTTCCTGTATTAGGGGTTTGAATAGCCCTTCCATCTTGAACTGTGGCCACTGGGGCAGGAATTTCCATGTGGGGTGGGGTTGAAGTTCTGCACAACATTGGCGTGCTCAATGGTAGAGGAGCTATTGTAATAGTCAACTGAAGTGTGCCCTACACACCACATGTCTCACAAATAGCATGCACTCCAACTGGGTTAGGAGTACCTACCCTGTCTAGTCTCTGTGCCAGCGCATCCAGCCTGCTGGTTAGGAGTGTCACAACGTCAACCTCATATCTACCGCTGCTTTTCTTCAGGGCGGCTCGTTCACTCAACCAGTGATAGTTGTTGAAATCCATCTCTTCCAACAAGGTCTTCGCCACCTCAATTGACTTACCCATGAGAGTTCCTCCTGCAGCGACATCTACTGAAATCTTGATTGACTGTTCTGGCCCATTATAGAACGTCTGGACTAAGAGCCAGTCAGGCACACCATGGTAAGGCCACTGCCATTGGAGGTCCTTGAATATCTCTCAGGTCTTGTACAGGGATTCTCCATCGCTCTGAGTGAAGGAGGTGATGTCAGTCCTTAGTTTTGCAGTCTTGCCAGGAGGGAAGTAGTTGCTGAGGATGGCTTTGGAGAGAACCCCCCATGTGGTGAACGAGTTGGGCTCCTCGTTCTACAACCAATCACTGGCTCTATCCTTCAACAAGAAGAGGAAGAGCCGCAGCCTAATAGCATCTGTGGACACCTTGTTTAACTTGATAGTGTCGTATTTCGAAGGAATTTGCGAAGATGAGCATTGGGGTTCTCCGAGGGATATCCACCGAACTGGTCCCGCTCCATGAATATGATGAGCGCAGGACTGAGTTTGAAGTTCTTAGCCTCCGCCGCAGGGCTAACAATGGATGAGGTAATACACGATGCTTGCGGTAGGGCATAGTCTCGCAGCACCCTATTGTCTTCCTGCGCCATCGCCACTACTGCTCTTTTCCTGCTTCTCGCTTTCGAGTGGTTGCTTCGATATCAAGATTGAATGGGACAAGGTTTTGATTCCCTTGGCTCCTCCTGTGTATACAAAACAAACGCTACCCAGGCGTAAACAGTGTCTAGCAAGAATAAAGAAGAACTAAAATCTACAAAAAGAAAAATAAAATGCCTAGTCTAGAGTATTTCGATTGGTTCTAATATTGAAAGGAATAAGCTCCCCAACAACGGCGCCAAAAATATGTTCCGTTTTAAACTGCAAGTGCACGACGTAGCTGTAGCTAGCAACCGACAAGTACGGGTCGAATCCACAAGGAGCTTGGTTTCAACTACTAGAACTAATTACTCTACTCAATCTAGGCTAATCAATGTTGGATATTGAAAGATTAACTAATTATAGGAATAACAACTACGAGTTCAAATAAGATAGCATAATGGTAAACACTCATGTTGGAATTAACAGCACGAATATGATAGTGAATCAGTTACTAACCCCATCAAACAAACCCTAGTATGCATCATGAGTGGAATGATTGTAAATTAAGTCCATCTCCTCCCTCTCTCAAGAGTCGAAGACTAATCCTAAAACCAAAATCTTCAATTTTCATGGGATTAAAGTTTAGAGGATTACAAGGTCTACAATCTCGAATCCCAATTAGAACCTTAATTATTTTCATATTAAAATCCTAATTGTCTACTAAGTCACGCTAGGTAAAGGTGTCGTCTTTCAACGCTCCCCCAAACCTCAATAACAATAGATGAATGCTCTCTCGAGCATTTCATCGAACACGTGGTGCGCATAGTAGAAAACATTAACACAAACAAGGGGGAAGTAAGAGTTGGGGCTAATTCTTGATTCAACTACATATATTCGGTGTTGATCCCAACTTGAGTTGGGAAATTAGCCACGTATCATCCCAAAAGCAACAATCAAAAATCCTAATTCACTAAACATGATTCAACTGAAACCCTAGAAAAGCAATGAAGAGAAGGAAAAGAATTGAGAACAAACTTGATTTAATCGATATTGAAAGGTAGAACAATCTTCCACTGTGACGAATTCAATCCAAATACATGAAAATAAAACTCTCTTAAATACCCTAAAAATCTCGTCTAAAAGATGCTCTCTAGTAAAGAAAAACAATGAACAAGAGATGTCCTGAAAACCACAATCGAAAGAATTTAAGTCGCGACGGCGTGAAGGGGGAGGGGGGGCAGGGCCGTGCCTAGCAGCATAGGGTGGCTGTGCCACCCTAGCTGAGGTGGCACTGGCTGACACTTCTTGGTTCTTCGGCACGACACGACCGTGCAGGTAAGTGTGGGGTCCCCATGCCGAATCTCTGGAACTTCCGTGCGACGTCGGGTGACCACTTTTGTGACTTTAAACTCACCTCTTTGGCACTCCTTTCTGCTAATTATCAACAATTCTTTTATTCATTCGGTAGAACTCCTGAAAATACGGAAAGATGTAGAATGAGCAAAATATATACAAAAGAAGACCGATTTGACCATCTCTTCTCAAGATCAAACATGAAAATAATGGAAAAAGGAATCAACTAAAGGCTAAAATAAGGTCAAAATAGAGGTTTATCACATTCCTCATAGACTTGTATTTATCAATGATTAACACGGACATTTATGACTTTATTAATTAAATGTCAGACTTCAATGAAGAGACACTTTTGATCGTACACATTGACTGGGCTAGGCAACGAATACTTCCCTCATGTAGCATTGGGTAGTTATAGATTGAATTGCTCCCTTTGTCTTTTCTTAAGTTTAGCTGCTGCCAGCTAGGTGCCTACTTAAAGACATGTTAAATAGAGGTTTAATGATGTAATTAATATAGTTAATCTCTCCCTCAAAAATAGTTTTCTCTTTGCCTTTCCCACTCACAGTTGTCCACCACCAATCCTACTTGGGTTTAGGGCATGACTGATTTCGGCAATTCTAGTAGCCACCGGACTCTTTAATTGGAATTCAGTTTTGGATGATCTATAGTTTAGTTTAACTTCGTTGACAAGTGGGATAAAAAATGACATTCTAATCTATTGCCTCCACATTAAGTTCATTCCCTGTACTATCAATAATGATATCATAGCCTAAACTACTTGTTTTTTACCTTGTTTGACTCGACCTAGATTAGCATAGGTGATTTGTTAGGTTAATCTAGCAATTATGCTATAGAATTCATGAAAGCATGTTTTTGCGTGTACATATTTGTTTAGTGTAATTGTTGATCAATCATTGTTCCCCATTGATTCTCTGCCTGAAACATTAACTAATGTTGAATTTGACTGTCAACCCCGCGACCTTGTATTAATTCGATCCTTAGCAAGGTTTTGACCACCCTTTGGCTACCATCACCACTAATTGTTGTAACAACTGTTGGAGTATGAAAGTGGGTATTATACCACATTGATAAAATTCAAAGAATATGAAAGTGAGTGTTGTCCCATATTGATAGATTAAAGGGATTCAAGGATGCATATAAGCTTGTGAGTTACTCCATCCATTGTCGATTGGTTTTGGGTTGAAACTTTATTTGAGCTTATATGCATAATTCGTTTGTTAATTGCCAAATTGATATACAAACTTAACATGGTATTAGAGCAGATTGCTCGATCTTGGTTTACCACCATCCCCGTTTGATTAAAATCGTGTGCACGTGGTGGGCTTTGTTAGTAGCCCACACGTGAGAGGTGTGTTGGAGTGTGAAACTGGGTATTATCCCACATTAATAAAATTCAAAAAATATGAAAATGGGTGTTGTTCAACATTGATAGATTAAAGGCTTTGAAGCATGTACATAAGCTTGTGAATTACTTTATCTATTATGAATTGGTTTTGGGTTAGAACTTCATTTGAATTTATATGCACGACTCTTTGTTGAAAGCCCAGTTGATAAAAACTTAATAGCAACAACCAACTTCAATGTTGCCTTCATGGCTAGAGTAGACAGATGCCCAAAGCTCCCTTACAGCCACATATAAAACTTTTTTTAAAAAAAAAAATTAGAGAAAGGTTGTCAACTATTGAGGGAAAATGGGAGGTTTTAGAGGGGTCAAAGTGAGATGTTAAGAGAGGAAGATTTAGTTAACATTGAGCGCATGTGTTTCTTTTGGACAATGGCCCCTATTAATTTTGTCTCTTTACGATTTGTTTTTCTATGCAGCTAATGATATTGTCTCAATAAGTCGATATGTTCTAGGTGTTGATCAACCTAGATTATTTGTTAATTGCACTAGGTGATTAATATGAATTTGTTTCATATTGTTTTATAAATGTGTTTTATGTGAATTTTTGTAAAAACATGAAGTTGAGCAAATTATGTAGTTTTAAGTTGATAACATTAGATGTGAACATGGTTCTTGTTATTTGTGATCTCTAACAATTATATGAATACATTTTAAATAATATTATACAAATTTCACTATAATTGATTTTGCGTAATTTTGTATTTCATGTCATTATCGTTCTTATCGATGTGACCAGGCAGGGGGTGAATGACAGGTTGGAGAGTTGGAGGCATACGTTGGAGGCTGCGGGCTTTCGGTTGAGTAGATCGAAAACGGAATACCTCCACTGTTGTTTCAGTGGAAGAATAGAAGAGGGGGGAGAAATCGTACTGGATGGGAGGGCAATACCGAAGGTAGCTAATTTTGAATATCTGGGCTCAATCATCCAGCAAAATGGGGACATTGACGAGGATATTAGCCATCGGATTAGAGTGGGCTGGCAAAAGTGGAAGTCTGCGTTAGGGGTGTTGTGTGACAAGAGAGTGCCAAGGGGTTTGAAAGGCAAAATCTACCGGATGGTAGTTAGACCGGCTGTTCTCTATGGATCGGAGTGTTGGCCTCTAAAAAAGACGCAGGTTTAAAGGTTGACAGTAGTTGAGATGAGAATGGTCAGGTGGATGTGTGGTTTTACGAGATTGGACAAGATTAGGAATGGGGTAATCAGGGGCTTAGCTGAAGTGGCCCCCATAGAGGAGAAGATAAGGGAATCGAAGCTCAGATGGTTCAGCCATGTGAAGAGGAGAAGTGTGGCCGCCCCAGTGCGAAGGTGTGAGAGGATCAACCCCCCCAGTGGTAAGAGAGGGAGGGGGTAGACCGAAGAAGAGCCTAGAAGAAGTGGTTAGAGAGGACCTGAGAGTTGTCGGTCTAACGGAGGACATGGCTCAGGATAGGAGGTTGTGGCGGGACAGGATTAAGGTATCTGAGTGTAGGGGACCGGCTTCGTAGGGAGCAGTAGCTTAGGCAGTGTGGGGCGGGTAGGGCTTTTGGTTTGCTTTCCTGCAGGTCGTACTTTTCTGGAATGTGACGGCAACAAGCGCCCTTGGTTTGTTGAGGTATGTCTCTGTTCCCTCTTTATTTGATATCCGGAACTTTTTCCTCTTCCTCTCTCTCACTCGGTAAATGATTTTTACAACTGTTTTCTCTATAAACCTTTTTTACAAAACTGTTTTATGGGTCTTATGGAATCAACCTCTCTATGGGTAGGAATACCGGTAGAGGTAAGTTTGCCTACAGCTGGATCTCCCCAGACCCCGCGAAAGCGGGACCCACACTGGAAGTTTGTTGTTGTTGTTGTTGTTGTTGTTGTTGTTGTTGTTGTATTTCATGTCATTAGATGTTTAATTTGTTTACATTTTATTGATGGGTTGTAATTGTATAAATTCTATTGACATAATATTATATAAATTTGTTTTACATGAGAAAATTTAATATACTTGTGGTAATTAAATCACTAACTTAATTTGTTTAACATTTTATTATGATCCTTATTTTATCTGTGTGTAAAAACATGGCAATTAAATTATAAAGATTCCTAATTCATGTTATATGTGATGATTATGAACTTGGCAAAATTTTCGAAGTAGTCATGAACCATGAAATTTTGGATTCATGAAATTAATTTCATATGTGATGATTATGAGCTACATTGTACTAATTACGACGTATGGCATAGGAAGATTTAGTATCTCCTAGAGGAGTGCAAAGTCTGAGAGCACTTGTCAATCTCTATAACTGATGCTACTAATGAAAAGGTGGTAACCTATTAAGAGGATCTCAAAAAATACCAAGATTGGTCCATACAGAATCGTTCTGCAGGCTTCACTAAGTTGTGTCACATTCATGATCGATCGTCTTAGAGAGTTTAAGGTCACAAAGGACATGTGGGAGAAGCTTAAGATCCAATTCCGCCAAATATCCGCTACAAGGTTATGTACCTCGCACTAAAGTGGATGTAATACACTACAAACTCTAGTTGTAGTTGAGCCAAACATCTTCAAACCATTGGTGCCATGATTTGTGATTTTCAAGCTGTTGGGCTTGAACTCTTCGAAGAAGATCAAGTCTTGAATGTGCTTCAGGCTTTCTCCAATAAACCTAAATAGTGGAAGAATTTTAAGCTTCTCATAGCTCACAATGAGAATTTGAAAACTTTCTCAGAGATTTCAAAACATGCGGAACTGGAAGAAGAGTGCCTAAAAGTGCTTGGTCAATCCAACGTTGAACTTTGTAGTTAGGAAGTGCGGACTAACTGCTCTGGCATTCCTTTTTTTGGAAATGAGTCTTTGGACCTTTTAAAACAGGTACAACTCCTTTCCATCTTTCTTGATCGGGAAGGAAGAGGGGGAAGAACTCAGATTGGAGCAAGTAGAACAAACCATAAGACAGGAGAAGCAAGCAAATAGCAGCCTCTCATCCAATCATAGTTGAACACTATAAATGAAGTCTAAGTTCTTAAGACCCGTCGAGCCTCTTTTACGGCACTAGCCTACGGGTTTTCCCACTGTGCCAAGAAAGCATTGCTTGTCGTCAGCCTGCAAATCCTGATAACAACGGTGTCGATTATGGAGTGCTATAAGTGTGGAAAGAAAGGGCACTATGCTCGGGATTGTCTTGAGCATGTGAAGATGTCTTTCCCCATTGAGACTCCAAAATTATCTGTTAGTTCTCATGCATTAGTTGCTAACTGTCTTCCCAATTAGATTGCAACGAGCATATAGTTTTGCAGTTAAACTAGCTTTCTCAACTTTAATCACGGTCCGATGGATTTAGAAATTGTTGTCCTGGGGAACGACGTGAAGAGGATATCCTTGGTATACAAAAATATCTGCTCAAATTAGGTGATGGAAATAAGTAGATCCTGTTTGACACTATTTACGCTCCTGGGATTCCATGTTGCCTTTCATTAGTGACCGCTTTAATGAAACTGAAATTATGGTTTGGACATTTTGTGTGATGGCAATGAGTTTATCCATTGCTGATTCATTGTTTCCGACTTGAATGATATTTATAATTCATACCTTATTTTTATCTCACATTTTTATTGTGATTTTGTATTTGCTAAATGGCAAGCTAGAGTTGATCATTTTGTCCATGATGGAACGACTAGGGTAGATAAGGTGCATCTTTAGATCATCTCCATAAGGCTTATTGCCTAATTATGAGTCATTTTAAGCTAGCAAGACAACCTAGAAGCCATTTGGTGTGGCCTTGAAGTGTTAAATCCCTTAGAGCTGATTCATGTTAACATTTACGAACCTATGAATTTAAGAGCATGTCACATAGTTGTATATTTCCTCCCTCTTATAAATAACTATTCACGATATGGTTATGTGTACCTATTATCTCCCTGTTCTGAAGCATTAGAAGAGTTCAAATGCTATGTGGACGAAATAGAGACACAATAGGAATGAAGCGTTAGGACTCTTCAAACTCGTGGTTGTGAATACTTCTTTGATATGTTCATAGAGTTTTGTGAGGAAAAGGGTATAAGTAGACAACTTATTATTTCTAGCACCCCTCAACAAAATTGTGTTGTGGAACATAGGAATCATACATTACTTGATATGGTTAGGTCAATGATGACATAGCTAATCTCCAAATTAGTTTTTGGGGGGTGCATTGCTGACAGCAACTTATGTCCTAAATTGTGTGCCAAGCAAAAGTTTACCCACCACTCCATATAAGTAATAGAATGGTAGAAAGCCTTTATTGGATCATCTCTATCCATTAGTTTTGGCTATCAATGTGCACATCATGGCCTATAAACGTGGAAGACTTGGTCCGAGAACTACCAAGATAGTGTTTATAAGGTATCCCAAACGTTCCATAGGGTATGTGACATACAAGGAACATCTAAATAGTGGCATGACAGAAATGGATTCCCACAATGTCGAATTTCTTGAAGATAAGTTCCTAAGTATCAATCAAATCAAAAAGGACACATAGTACTATATGAGTTACAACAAGATGTGCAATTATCTTTATGTGGGCAAGAGGATTTGTATCCTCACCATATCACCGAGTATAGCACACTTGTTCTACTTGAACAGGATAGCAGGAATAGTCCCACAATCCTAGATGGTGCAAACTTTTTCCCTCGCAAGAATCAACCTGAGAATAAGGGTCGTCTTCAATCTCCAAGTCTTGAACGTGAGGTTAGTCCTGCCATTTAGGGTCTCACATGTCAAAAGGAAATTGTCATAGTTTTCCATATGTTCAAGATCTTACACCTCAAAGGAAAAGGGGGAGGGATCCTCCATTTGATATGGTGGGTAATGGATGTCCTAAGATGCGAAGGAGTGAAGCGGAAGAGTCCCGCTATGATATTTTCAAATCAAATAGGAAATATTCCTATGCAACCTTATGGAAATAGAAGAGTGTACATCTCTTACAGAGACTATTGATTCACCAAACCACAAAAAGTGGATGGGTGCCATAAGAGATGAGATGAACTCAATGACAAGAAATAAGGTTTGGAAACTACTTGATCTCGCCCCTCAACGTAAATGTATTGGAAACAAGTGAGTTTTCAAGATAAAACTTAGGACATATGGATCAATTGATAATTTTAAGGTGCATCCCTTTATAAGAGACATTTTCTCATGTGGTGTTGTTTGCTTTATTTGCTTGCTTCTTGTTGTGGTTCCTTGTTAGGACTTAAAGTTGTTCCAAGTGGATGTAAAGACTGTTTTGTTCAATGGTAGCCTTGAGGAAGAGATTTATACGAATCAACCTATTGGTTTTCTATCAAAAGGTTAAGAGGACAAAGTTTGTTGTCTTAAAAGATTTATATATGATCTTACGCAATCTTCTAGATCATGGTACTTTAGATTTCATATATGAAGCCATTGCTTCATTTGGTTTGTTCATGATTTCAGAAGAGCATTGTGTGTATGCCAAGAAAACAACACAGGGGATTATGTTTCTTACTCCGTATGTTGATGACATATTACTGATTGGTAATAACATGGAGATGATCAATGCTACTAAGCATGGGTTGTCCTCTATCCTTAAGATAAAGGACACAGGTGAGGCCAGGTATGTCTTAAACACAAAAATAATTAGAAACTGTTAAGAGGGTTCTGGTTTTTGCCAAGAGGCCTGCATTAAAAAGGTTTTGGAATGCTTTCGGAAGATTTTTTCCAAACCATAGGTATTCCTATTGAAAACGGTCAAACCTTAAATCTTAATCAATGTCCTAAAACATATGAAGAAAGGGAGAAAGCAATGTTCCCTTTGCTAGTGCCATAGGAATCATAATGTATGCGAAGTTGTAAATATAGCTAGACATTTGCTTTATGAATGGTCTGATAAGTTGTTACCAGAGTAACCTAGGACCTACTATGGCAAGCTGTTAAGAGGATCTTGTGCTACCTTCATGGTGCAAGTGACATGATCCTTTGTTACTGTGATAGGGACCTAAATCTAAGACGATATTCACATGCCAATTGGGTGGCGACCCAGATAAGTCTGGGTCGAGCTTAGGATAAGTTTTTTCCTGTATGAAGGAAATCATATTTTGGTGTGGCAAGAAGCAAGACTGCATAGCATTACTGACTATGGAAGCAAAATATGTTGCCTGTTTTCTTACTGCTCAAGAGGCAATATGGCTGATAAGATTTCTTCAGAATCTCAATCTTAGTCACAGAGTTGATGATCCTATTGAAGTGTTATGTGAAAACACTATTGTTGTTTAGTATGCAAAAGATATAAAGTTCCATAGAAAACCAAGCATATCAAGAGGCATTATCATTTTTTTAAAGACGCCATAAAGAGGAAGGAAATTGCCATTAATTATATTTCCATTAACTAGAGGTTTATTGCTCCCTTGACTAAACGTATCCATAGATATGCTTTTAAGGCCCATGTTATAGGTCTAGGTCTGTGTAAGATTTAGTTCTTGGATGAATCTTGTTATGTGATGGACACGATTGTTTTATATTGAGCATTTATGTAATAAAGATTGATGTTTGCATTTTCAAATGTTGAATTACATGATTAGGCATATTGAAATGTCACTAAACTTCTGACCTACCTTGTCACACAAGTAATCGTCTAATGCTTGAGTAATGGGCAAGATAGAATCATATTAGCACTAAATGTGTAATATTAGTCCACTTTCATACCTGTGAAGTATGGAGAATATGTAACAGTCGCCTCTCGAAGTGTGAGATGAGACTCTGGTAATTTGAAAAATGCCCCACTTTCCTGTCGAAGTCTTAAAGCCAAATCTTGAGTGTCATGATGAACATGGGGTATGTTGATCTTGTAGTAAGGTTCATTCTAGGCTTATGATTCACATAGCATCTAAGAGCGATATGCCCATATTAGTAGGAGTTATGCCATAAGGCCCATAACACACATTTTATATTGTGGGTGCTATAAAACAATTAAACATGTAGAGTGACAATTGAGTTCCCTTCCTTTGTCATTGTGTGATTCGTAAGTACGATACTTTCTGAGTTAAAATTATGATATGAAGCTAAGGCTTAGTGTTGCTACCTTAATGTGTCTTCTACATGCCACGATGTATATGCTTCAGCGAAACATGTTAGGAAAGCTATTGAGCTAAGGTGAACTATCATGAATGTCTAATGAAGAATATTTTCATCTTCGCCATTTTCATCTTCACCATGTCAGCCTGGGCGATTATGTTCGGTATATAATCAACTGTTGCTTTCATGCATTTAATGCCCAACAAAACTAACTCTTGAAAGATTCTAGTTGGATATCGGATAAACCAAAAGATCAAAAAGGAGGTTGAATTCGAACAAAACAACAATTAGATTAGAAGGGAAAAGCTAAGAAGATTATTCTACATTTAATGACGAAGTTGGAGAGCAAAACAAATAGAGGTTGACATTGCCAACTGATCGAGGAAATATGCAGTTACCTTGAAGAATCGTCAAAGATTCTGAAAGGCATATATTCATGTGTATCAAGGTCAAAGGCCAGGATTACGACACTTGAGCAAATTAATTGGGCTTTAAAGAGAATTACTTGTAACCTTCTTATTGTACTCAACTCAGATCACCTTAACATCTTGTGCGGGGATAAGGCACGAAGTGAGTGACATACTCTTGTATTGGTCAGGAGACAATTGAGAGTTGTTGACCTTACAGTGAGCACACTCTGAGCCTCAGAGAAACTTTGATGGTAGGCAAGGAGCTAGCCCTCACTGAGTGTACCTCAAGTGTTTGAAACTATAAGGGGAAGCCTTAAATGGGGACTATCCCAACTAATTTGGGTGAATATCATTAACACATTTCGCGTTTTGTCTATCTTTATTTTCTTGCACACCTCATAGTCATTGTGCACATTTACTTACTACTTATCCAGAATATCTGACTTACCTACTTCCAAACGCTTATGTTTGCTAGAGCCAAAAGTTTTCAAGTTTGAAGTTTTTATTAGTCACCCAATTCGCCTCCCGTATAGGATATGATGACATACATTGATACTGAGACCATCATTCAATACTTAAAAAAAAATGAGTGTCTGAGAATATATATCTTGTAAAGTATTTCAAAATTACCTAGTACTAAGAACTTGGATTTAAATTGTGCCTTTATCAACCTTTATGTCTCTTATTGGAAAAAAAGAGAAGTTGAATGGCGTAAGGTAGGCTAACTTGAAATTTTATTATTAGATTCGCATCATCACTAGATGTAGGTTTTACTTTTTGCAAAATTTGAAGAGATCAAACTATAAATAATCTTAAGCTGTAATAATTTGCAATCCTATCATGAAAAAATATATGGAAGTTTAAAATAAATTTACTATGAATGCAGATAAACATGAAAAAGTTGAAAATAACAGCTTGTACGATTCCCTCGTGTAACACAATAGACACTCCTTGCGCCCAAATTCTTGGTGATTTTCATAAACCAAGTCAAACAAATGGGAATATAATAATTATTTGGGAACCAACTGCTTTTGAAAACGTTCAAATGCCATCATGAGTTTAGAATCGGTTACCCTAGAAAGTTGCAACAAAGCTGTTTGTGTTTGGGTTATCTTTTGGCTTACACATGATACGCAGTCGAAATTTCTTTTACTGATCTTGATTAGCAAGAGAACACGAACAAGTTCACTGCCAATAATGACCCATACCCCTAGAAAGAGCTTGTTTTGAGAGACAGCAAATTCTATCTCTCGTTGTAAGTTTAAGAAAGCATCTTTTAATGGTTGAGTTGTTTCAGCCTTTTTTTTAATATAATTAGGTTGTACTCGTTGAACCGAATACCTATTAAAAACAGGCTTAAAATCGTACAAATAAATCCTTGCATGCTAGCACACTTTAGAAGATCATCTAATATTCTATGTACACTAATATATTATGAGCATATGAATATGCCCATCATTAATAGCCTAAATAGAGGTAACACGACTTCTATTCTATGTATTGCTCTAGATGGGCTCCAACTAAATGAGTTGATTAATGTGAAATGATATCATTATGAAGGTTGCATGTAGGATGTCATCAGATGTTGGAACATCCGAATCCGAATTCAATTACGTTTCGGATCCAAAAATTCGATCCGAATCTGATTCGGCATATGGGAAGGAATCTCCGAATCTGATCTGAGTCGGATCGGATTCAGATTTAATGCGATCCGACAACAATTGTGTTTTGTGTTTTTTCATCCAAACTTATTTTGTCTACTTATCGATACGATAACATGCGCTTCCCTATCATGTCAATCAAATACTTGAACATGTAATACTAAGTTAGGAGAGACTGACAAACAGGCAAATGACGACAATGTGCAGTGATAGGGAGTCGAGCGGCTCCAGGCCTGCCAACACTGAAGTCAAATGGGGGGGGGGGGGGGAGGGGGAGAGAGAGAGAGAGAGACACTAAGCGACAAATGGGAGTAGATGTTAGAGACCTACAATTGAGTTTGGATGGTAGAGTTTAAATTTGTAAAATAAAAAATTTAGAATCAAAAATTGGGGGTTGGGCTTGGAGGTTGAACTTGAAGGATAGATTTTGGATTTATAAAGTTTTAGATCTGAATTTTAATTATTTAATAAAATAGTCGGATCGGATTTGATCGGATTGGATGTTACTTTTCCTCTGAAGCCGATCTGAATCTAATTTGGACTTGGATTATTTTTGCCGGACTTGGACTAGAATATTTTTTAATCAAATTCGAGTCAGATTGTTTTGCTTCGAATCGGATCAGATATGTCTCAAATTCGAATACAATTGTCATCCCTAGTTGCGTGCATCGCTATATTATGAAATAATGGTGCCTTTTAACTGACTAGGTTAGGGGCCAGGGTTTCAGCTACAGCGCGCACTTGTAAGGAATCCCAGCGTTAACTCAGTTTTTCTCCTTTGTAAATGGCTTATCTCTAACTTCATAAACGAATAAGTGGCCTGACTGCTCTTTAGCACCAAAAAAAAAAATAAAAAAATAGAAGTTGTAAAAGACTATGGAGTTTAATTCACCTCTAGAAGGGCTTTTCTTAGCTTCAGTCGAGTGCTCATCTCTCTCCTTTTTTCCCCCCTTCGGTTATTATTGATCTTACTGAAGAAACAGAATTAATAAGAGAGGATGCAATGCACTCAAGAGACAAAACTCATAGACTATCTGCAACTGGCTTCCTTTTTTTTTCTAAGTGCGAATTGAGACAACACCCCCACCCCCCCAACCCCAAAAAAAGAAAGGAAAGAAGCAAAGTAGCAAACGGAAAGAAATTAAAAGCAAAAGAAAAATACTACTACAATAAAAAGAAACCGGTTTATGTGTTTATTTAACGTCAATGAGAAGGATGACTATGAAGTAAGCTAAATAGTTCCATCTCACCTAATCTTTCACATGTCTTCGTCAGCACCCCTCGGATTCACCAATAGAATAATAGACTAATAGGGACTATTTGACTCACTAGTTATAAATCCATGACCTCATGGTCACATTGCTTCTTTTTTTTTTTTAAATATCATACTATTAGAACGTACTATTTAAATCAAAAGAATAACCCAATGACAACCAAAAAAAAAAACCTTATGGACAGGATTCATTGCATGTAACATATAGTTTACCTTTGCAAACCGAATGCAAGATAGCAACCTTTTGTGATAATATATACACAAATCTACACCTTGATGAGACCATGAGTGCTTGCCATTTAAAAAGAACACCTTAATGATTCCATGAAGGAGTTATATTGAAGCTCACCGCGCAGCCGTCAAGGGAGCCACCTCGGCAAGAGGAGTGGGCATGGGAGAGGGAAGGGGAGAATTTCTACAAATGGGACAAGTAGGGCGTAATCTCAACCAAGGATCAACACAGTTCTGATGAAACAAATGCCCACAATCAGGCAAAACCCTTAGAATATCAGTCTCCTTGTACTCCCCTAAACAAATGGAGCAAGAAGACCCCTCCTTATAGAACCCTTGCACTTTGGCTTGAGAATAAGGCACCGTGGGGAAGCTATTGAGGGTGGCCTCATCGAGCCCTGCATCGACGATGGTGAAGAAGGATGGGTTAGCCATGTTGGTGGGCCTACGACCTGAGCGGAGGACGGTGGTGGCTCGAGACAGGTAGCTTAGGTGTAGGCGAGTGCAGATGAAGGTGGCTAGGGTTATGAGTAGGATTACAGCCAAGACGCTTATGAACATGGCTACTCCATACTTGAATTGGCCTTTGTTTGTGTCTGCTAAGTCTGTCGGTGGTGCATCACTTGGGCTAAAGGTGGTGCTGCTCATTATATTCTCTGATCTCCCTCTCTCTCTCTGTGTTTCTTGGTCTCTCTCTATGTGTGAAGTTGAGGCTTGATTGGATGGCTGATGCTGTAGCACTTTAAGTAGCACAAGTAAGGTGTTTGAATTTGATGATGTTGTGCTTGGGATTGGGGAGAAGGCACAAGCGGGGGAGGATATATTAGACTACCAAAGGAAATAAGAGGTGAAACATATGCAGTGTTTAAAGGAATTCTGAATTGTGTTCAATAATTCGAAGACTTGTACGTAAGATTAAGAAATAATTTAATTTAGGTATTTAAATTATATTATTAATTATAATTAAAAAATAACTTACACACGTAAGGTTTGGGGGAGGGGTGGGAGGCGATCCACCTTTGTTCACTAATAGTTTTGCTACCGAAATAGAGGCTACTATTTGCATTTGAGAGAACTAATATAATCTAATATGTAATCAATTAAGATGTGTCACCTACTAATAGAGAATCATATAATGAAAGTTTTGGGGATAATCATTCTAAGTTTCTCTGTTTTTTGTTTTTTAACAATAAGGTTCTCTGTTTTGTTTATGCAATAATGCGGTGGCTTCAAACTTCAAGGCTAATTTTTCGGGGAGGTATTAGATGGATTGATTTGTTTGGGAATGGAGCATAGACGTTGTTATCTGTAGGAGTCAGCGGTTGTTATGTGGGGATGTGTCTTTTCTCATTGGAAAGCAACGGCTTTCAACACCAAATTAATTTAGGGGGGAGGGAGTTTTGTTTTCCACTACCGTCCAAGGTCGCCATTTGTTTGTTCCTCCTCTCGTGAAAGTGTGAAACGTACCGTTTCAATGAGATGATGTCACCTTTTGTAGAAATACTTACATTTTTTTTTCTATGACTGTTGCACATATTTAATTATGCATGATGTAGGATCACCTTTGAGTGTGAATATTCCATATTGAAGAGTAGGTTGATTGTATATTAATTTACTAGTTTTGTTTTTGTTAGTGAGTCAGAGTGGTCAACGACCACTAAGCTAAAAAACAAGAACCTTGAGGGATTTTAGGGGGCCAATTTTAGTAAGTGGTTATGGCTAAGTGCCATATAAATACCCCCAATCTGTTTGTGAGACACAAAACGCATAGCATACAAAATTACAGTGCTCTCATTACTCTCCCTCTCTCTGTCAAAAACGTGTGTGTCACTTGGTCGGGTTTGAAACGTGGTCGCATTACCGGGACTCTAGTAGCCACCGAGATACAGTTCGTGGAGCAAAAGACATCAAAAGAGATCAGTTCGCTTTCGTCGTTTTAGGTACGTCCTAAAACCCTAAGTCTACTAGCAGTTTTGAACACAATGCATGCACAATAATATTATTAGGAATAATTAGATAAAAAATAAGAAATTTTTTTAAATTTGTTAGATTCCCCCTATATTTTAAATAGTCGGTAACAATCCTGCGGTTATTATATGAGAAATTAATTATTCAAAATTAAGTCTATTAAAAGTCTCAAAAAAATATGTCTACTAGATTAATTTAAATATAAGCATTCATTTCAAGTAACAACAAACAATTTGAACATTCTTTTTTTTCAGATGGATGATGATATGTGTCTTGTAGCAAGACACCTCTTAAGTGTCTTGCTTCGATTAAAATTAACATGTTAAATAGTTTAAAATTACCAAATTCTTAATATTTAGACTTAGTTATGAATTGTAAATTTCTAAAATCTATTGACTACATTGGCGGATACAAAATGAGGCTCTAACTGAATCAACTATGCATATCCACAAAAACATATCACACACATAATTTTCTCATTGTAAAAAATTACGAATAAAAAGATGATTTTGTACAATTTATAGGTTGTAACACCCTTGTACATTTCAGTCATATTATTTTTTTTTAAAATTTAATACATGATATATAGTATAACTTTAAAGCTCAAATAGGACACTTAAAAAATATCTTATGACAAGACATTTATCATTTTGCTTTTCAAATATATGTTGCCTAACATTTCAATTTTTTAAGAATTTGGGAACAGCTATATGAAAATGGGTTATATTAATTAGTGCATTGATCCATTAAACTCTTTTATTGAAATAGGTTAATCAATCCCAATGCACCCATGGTGTTGATGGTTTTTGAGGGGGATGGAAAAATAACTTAAAGAAAAAGGAAAGTGATAACTCAAATACTCACGATTGTCAGTCGTAGTACTTAAGAGTCGGTCCACAGAGAAAAAACGTGAAGTTATGGTCATTTTAAAACGAAATGCTTAAACTAATCAACTAACCTAAGTGAAATTATTTAAGGCAATCTAAACTATTTCAACCAAACTCATCTAATCCTAATTCATTAAACATTAAAACAAACTAATTTACTAAATCAACTAAACCTAAACTAATACTTATATTAATTGGCCAATTAAACCAAACTAAACAACTAAACTTGAAATTAACCAACCTAATTATTTGTTATTCCAAAACCAAATTCAAGGCAGACTAATTAACAGTAGGGGAGGGGAAATTGACAGAAACGAACGCTGCAGAAGGGCTATTCAACATAATTGAAACAGAGCTTTAACATTGTAAACGGAAATTGCATCAACAGGGGAAAGGGGAACGAAGCAAGACAAGCAGTACCAGGACAGAACGGGGCCTGAATTCGCCATTCTCGACCCAAAAGCATCCATTACAAGCAATTTGAAACCCTAACTAACGTTAACCCTAACCCTAATTCGGAATTCGAAAGCAAGAGAACGAAATTGAAGAACACGAAATTTCTGAGATTCGAATACGAAAATGAAATTAACAACGAAATTGAACGAAATTAAATGAAATTAAACCTAATCTACTCCTAATTTCTAACCTATGCTACCTGAAACTCATGGCGTCGTCTTCCCCCTTTAAATACCCAAAGTCTTCGCCTCTTGACCGTCGATTTGTGATGTGCTGGAGGTAGATGTGGACGGTAGCGATGAAGGAACCCACTAGGGTGGTGTCGTGGATGGAAGAGATGGAAGCCAGCGAGGTTGAAGACGTGGATGGTGGAGATGGTGGGATGAAAGCTGTGGATATGGGGTTTTCGGTTTCTAGGTTTCGGTGGGCACGGTGGCCTGGAAGGTGGTTTCTGGGTTTGGTGTGCTGGAAGAGAGAGGATGGGGTAGAGAGAGAGAGCGGGAATGGCGATGAGGATGGGTATGGCGAAGCAGGGTTCTGGGTTCTCAAGGTTGGGTATCAGGGAGAGAGAAAGAGCAGGGCTGAAAAGAGGAGAGAGAAAACGAAGGGGTGGGGGTTGTTTTAAGTAGAGAACCGGTTCAGCTGAACCGGCCGGTCCGATTCAGGCTGGACCAGTTTGGTTTTATTTTTTTTCTTTTTCCTTTGGCCGATTTTTATCGATTTTTGGCCCAATTCTTCAACCTCCGACAATTCTTCTATTTTTCTCGCTTTTTTCGCCATTTAAGCCCATTTTTCGCATTTATTCAAAATCTGCAAGATAAAATAAAATCAATTAAAAACCTAAAAAATATTATTAAAACGAGCATAAAATTGGTGAAAAAGTACCTTAAAAATATCACATTTTTAGCTCAAACACATGGTAAGTAATTAAAAAAAGGATTGGAGAAAGTATTTGAATAAGATAAACATACATTGATAAAATGAAAAATAAATAAGAATTAGTGATGTTTTATGATTAATTATTAATTAGAGAAAACAAAAAAGTGGCTGAACATATATTAGAAGTAATTTGGGAAGCAGCCCTAACTACTTGGAATTAGGGTTGATGAA
Organism: Selenicereus undatus; assembly: GCA_017589665.1. Classification (NCBI taxonomy): domain Eukaryota; kingdom Viridiplantae; phylum Streptophyta; class Magnoliopsida; order Caryophyllales; family Cactaceae; genus Selenicereus; species Selenicereus undatus. Next base: position 23,666,360 of record JACYFF010031959.1, read on the forward strand.
TGGAATCATTCCATATAATAAGGGCATTGGCTCTTTTGAGTTCACGTCTAGTCCAAATAGCCAATTAAGCAAGTCTGCTATAACCAAAATAAGTATTTATACTATAGTATAAAACTAAAGTTATGATGACATGACTTTTTCGACTTTCATTATAAATTTGAGATTTTGAACCATTAGATTATTTGACTATTGATTCGGCAAAGCCTGAGACCCTATAGTCACACCCATGGGCCTGAGCCACAATGACTATTTATGGCCTTCATGGGCCCTACTAGGTGAATTGTCGTCTTTCAGCTCATTAGGGAAACAACCCATGCGACGTTACGACTTTAGCCCTGGTAACAGGAGTTATAAGTACCCACCTACCTACCTCAGGAAAGGGGAATTGGGAGGAATCATCCATCACGCGTAGTCAACACGAAAAAAACACACACGTCACATTCTCAAAAAAGACTCATCGTTTATCAGTACTTTCTCTATATTTTCTTTTATGCGGGACCCATATTGACTTGACCGTCAGAGAAGCGTTCCTCGGATCCCAATCCAGGGTGGCCCTTTTTGCATGTTCAACGCTAGCGAAGTGGTTTGTTAGACGTATAGTCCTTGCCATCGCGTAACCCAGCTCTCATCCCAAGTTAAAGCAGAAAGTTCCCAAAACAGATTTGGCGCCATCTGTGGGGAGAGAATGACGAACGATGGTAGTAAGTCACGCCACACACGTACGCCCCAGGAGATATAAGGCCCAAATGACTTACGCTTTAGCGGCCCCTAAAGTGCAAGATGCCTCAGAGAACTCACGGGCAGATCCTCGCTCGGTCAGTCACCGACCACCCGAGTGGGAAGCTTACGTCACGGTGGACGCGTTGAAGAACTTCATGACCACAATAACCGACATCGTCCTAAAGCAGGTGACCGAACAAGTAAAGAAGACCATGGAGGCTGTGAGCTCCTTGAGGCCGCTGCCTACCTTCGATTACATGTCTATCGCAGATGCAAGTTGTCCTACAGGCAAGCTCCCGCTGAGTCACTTCGTCAAGGTGATGAAGTAAGAGAGATCGTCTGACCTGAGAGGAATGGATCCATAGGAGGAACCTTGACTGCATGACAGGGAGAGACATTCGGCAGGTCATCTAGGCAGGACAGGCTCGCTCGGTAGCCCGAGGGGGCTCGTGAACTCCACGACTGCGTCCGCACTGTACGCAATCTACTCTCAGTGCATGGTCTGGTTCGAAGAGTAGGAGCAAACCTCAAGGCCTCGGGAAGGAGCCTGTTGAAGGGGGCGCACTCCCGAGCGCCCTTCAGCTCGGGTGCGCAGGCATCGTCCGCCCGCACGAGGAGAGCGCAACCGTAGCCTTCTCCAGCTCAGGCACTCCCAACACAGTTCGTCAAGAACTAGTCTCTCTTGCAGGAGCCCATCGGTAGTTGAGATTGGACAGCAGTGGGAGATTCCCGTCAAGGTGTTAAGGACGGCTGCTCGGACAGGGCTGGTCCCCTTCTCCACGCCCTTTAGAGTAGAGGTGATCAATGCTCTCAGGTTCGGAAAAGTCAAGATGTCTACCTTGGAACTGTATGACGGGACCATAGATCCGAAGGAACACATTAGGGTCTATAAGGCTCAAATATACGTCCAAGATGTGGACGCGTTGCCTACTGTCGGTACTTCCCAGCCACTCTGAAAAGGGTGGCATAATCCTGGTTTAATGGCTTGACTCCGGTGAGTGTCTCTTGTTTCCAGGACTTGGTGGATCGGTTCGTCAGTCAGTTCATTGCTAGTCGGAAGGAGAGGCAGACTAGCATTCACATGTAGACGATCAAGGAAGGGCCGTAGGAGTCCCTGGTGGAGTTTGTAAAATGGTTTCACCAAGAGGCAATCCTAATTCCTGATCTGTAGGATGGAGTAGCTTACACCTCCTTCCTGAACGGATTAAAAGATGGGTAGTTCAAATTCTACCCAACCGAGCTGAAGGAAACTTCCTTGGTCGAGACTATGAGAAAAACCTTCGAGCCACTGAAATCTGTACCGAAAACACAGACACGTCGAAGAAGACTAAAACCTAAGTAGACAGGAATGCCGGCCAAGGGGATATGAGGCTAAGAATCAACACTCGGGACTCCCACTTCACTTCAAACTCCAGGAGCATACAGATGAAAGTAAAGGGGCACCCCATGTTGAGGAAACCACAACCTATGACCATGGCGCCGAAGCCACACAATCTGCAAAAGTATTGTGAGTTTCATGAGCAAAACGAGCACACCACCGCTGAGTGCAGGGAACTTAAGATAGCCCTCCATGAGCTCGTCGTTAAGGGACAAATGGACTCTTTCTTGAAGAGAGGATCCCGATCCCTTCGTAAAGACCGTGACTCGGCCCGCGAAGAGCCTTAAGAGGAGGAGTGCTCCACTGAGATCATGGCTACTATTGCCGGTGGATATGCGGAAGGCGTTAGCCATGCTACATGGAAGGCCCAGGTGTGAGGGACTCAGCAGGTTCTAACACCGGAGTAGGGGAGCTGCATTACGATCCCCACCATGACATTTGACGAGCACGAAGGCCAACATTTTAGTTCACCGCATAATGACCCTTTGGTTATTGAACTAAAGGTGGCTAATGCACTAGTACGTCGAATTTTCATCGATACCGGGAGCTCTGTTGACATCATCACTTAGGACTGTTTGAAACAACTTAAGCATTCAGAAAGGGAAATCGTTCCCCTCGTACATCCAATTCTAAGCTTTGGAGGACAAGAGGTAAACCTCGCTGGAGTGATCTGCCTTCCATTGCGATTTGGAGATAAGTACAAGGCGTAAAATCTAGAGGTCGACTTCTTGGTGGTAAATGTCCCTACGGCCTCTAACGTCATTATGGGGGGCCAACCTTACACAAGGTAAACGCCATCATAGTGTCATATTTGCTACAGCTTCAGTATGAAGTGGATGATGGCAGTGTTGGGAAACTCTGGAGAGATCAGCAGATGGCCCGAGAATGCTACCTAGTTAGCATCCCACCTTTAGTGGAATGCTCGGATGGACGAGGACTTGTCGGGCAACAACCTTCAGATAAAAAGCTGGGGGTCACCCCTCCTCCTCCTATGGAGACCATGACCATCTGCACCCTTACCTCGGCCGATCCTGGGTGTCCACGACCCAAGTCGACTGATAGCCTAGAGGTCATCCCCCTCGATGAAGGGTGGCCCAATGTGCCTTAATCGGTCTCTTGCGGGAATATTAGGACATTTTTGCTTTTGGCCTCGATGAGATGTCTGACATGAGCTCTGCAGTGATGGAGCATCGGCTAAACGTGGATCCCACCCACAAGCCAGTGGTCCAGAAGAAAAGGCATATGGGACCTAAGCGAGCTACGGTGGCAACAGTAGAGGTACAAAAGCTATTAGAAGCAAGCTTGATCAAGGAGTTTCAATACCCTGAGTGGATTTCAAATATGGTACTCGTCAAGAAACCCAAGGGTTCTTGGGGAATGTGCACCGATTTCACCGATCTGAATAAGGCATGCCCTAAGGACAGTTACCCTTTGTCAAAGATTGACAAGCTGGTGGATGCCACGGTAAGTCACGCCATGTTAAGCTTTATGGATGCTTTCTTAGAGTATCACTAGATTCCTTAATGCTTCGAGAACGAGGAGAAGACAGCCTTTGTAGTCGATCGCGGGCTGCATTGCTATAAGGTAATGCCCTTCGGGTTGAAGAATGTCGAGGCCACCTACCAGCACTTGGTCAACAAGATTTTTGAACCTCTCAGTGGAAAAACCATGGAGGCGTACTTAGAAGATATGATTGTCAAAAACATGCAGGACATAGAGCACGGTGGGGATCTAGGACGTTTGAAGTTCTTTAAAAGTCCTACGCAAAGCACAATCTTAAAAAGTACGTCTTTGGGGCCCAATCAGGCAAATTCTTGGGTTTAATGATTAGTAGTCAGGGGATAGAGGCAAACCCTGACAAAGTGAAAGTTGTCCTAGATATGAGACTCCCATGGAATATAAAAGAAGTTTAGCGGTAAACCGGACGAATAGCGGCATTGGGCTGCTTCATGTCAAAATCGGCGGACAAGTGTCAACCCTTCTTTCTCGTCCTTTGAAAGTGCACACACTTTGTGTAGGATAAGGAGGCAAACGAGGCTTTCGAGTCATTGAAGGCATGTCTTTCCCATCTGCCGAAGATAGCTAGTCCAGTGCAAGGGGAGATGCTCCTTTTATGCCTGGCAGTCTCTGAACAGGTTATGAGTGCGGTCTTAGTAGTGAAAAGGGCTAAGGAGTAGATTCCAGTGTACTATGTGAGCTATACCTTAGCCAGAGTCGAACTAAATTACACCCGATCAAGAAGTTTGCTTACACCTTGGTGCTAGCAAGTCGAAAGCCCCGCCCATATTTTGAAACCCACAAGGTAACTATCCTTACCGATCAACCACTGAAAAATGTGCTACAAAGGTTAGACATCTCAGGAAGACTCCTAAAGTGGGTGATAGAGCTGTCTCACTATGACATCGCCTTTAAGGCATGTCGTGCAATCAAAGCACAGGCCTTAGCTGACTTCTTAGCCAAGAATGCGGGTGGCCTTTTCAAAGCACCTATGACCCTTGCCTTTTGGAACTTATATGTGGACGGTTCTTCAACCAAGGATGGCAGCAGGGCCAGCCTAATAATTGAAACCCCACAAGGAGAGAGGCACCAGCATGCATTGAAATTAATGTTCAGGGCTTCTAACAATGAGGTTGAATATGAGGCCTTGATAGCGGGAATGGAATTATGCTACATGGCTGAGGCATACTTGGTCAAAGCCTATTTAGATTCACAATTGGTTTTTAGTCAGCTCAACAGAGACTACGAAGTCAAGGATGACACCATGGCAGCTTATGTCTACCGAGTGTGAAAAGCCACTGGCCTACTGAAGCACCTTTTGATAAAGCACATACCACGGTCTGAGAACCGTCAGACTGATGCATTATCTAAGCTGGCCAACTCCTAAGAGGACGGGAAGTCCAAGTGAATCCGATGGGAAACTCTGTTAGAAAGAAGCATTGAATCTCATGAAGTTCTTTGGTTGGACTGGAGCTCCACTTGGATGGATCCCATTAAGGCATACTTGGCTGATGGAACACTACCCACGAGCACTAAGGAGGCTGATTGAGTGAAGAAATGGGCGAACTGGTTCATCTTATATGACAGTATCCTCAACAAACGCTTCAACACCCCGCCCACTACTGCGTTGTGTAACCCTGGAGATAGGGTAAAAGGTCCTTAAGAAAATCCACGAGGGAGTTTGTCGTTCACATATCTGAACTGGCTATTGTTGGTTCTTTTTGCGCGAAGATGCTATGAGCCTACTGCACAAGTACGACAAGTGCCAAAAATTCACCCCCGTACAGCAGAGGCTACCACCCCACCAATGCCTATCATTAGTCCCCTACCATTCACCCCTTGGGGAATGGACATCTTGGGGCCTTTTCCCAAGGCCACGGGCCAGCGCAAATATCTTTTTGTTGCTGTAGATTATTTTACTAAATGGATAGAGGCATAGGCCATCACCTTCATCACTACTACTATGGTGAGAAAGTTTATTTGGAAAAACATTATCACCGGCTTTGGCGTTCCCATAACAATGATCTTTGACAATATGAGTCAATTTGATACAAGCAAGGTCACCAACTACCTTAACAACTTAGGCTTCCAAGCGCGATTCACTGAGGTAGCCCATCTACAAACCAATGGCCAGGCTGAGGCTGCCAATAAGGTCATCCTCCTAGACTTACCGAAGAAGTTAGAGGACTCCAAAGGCAAGTGGGCAGATTAATTGCATGGCGTTTTGTAGTCTCTCCGTACCACAAAAAAAACGGCCATGTGAGAAACCCCATTCATGTTGACTTATGGCTCTGAAGCTATTTTGCCCATCGAAGTAGCCTTCCACATGCACCGCCTCACCACTTTCCAAGAACAACTCAACAATCCAACCTTACGAGAAGCCCTCGACTTACTCCCTTTTGTTCGAGGCGATGCTCTTCTCTGCGGGACACTTTATAAGCTATGGCTAGCACAGCTCCATGACTAGTCGGTTAAAACCCACCTACTTAACTTCACCGATCTAGTGCTCTGAAGAACGGAGGCAGTGGCTTGGTCTGGTGAGCACAACAAGCTTATCGTCAATTGGGCAGGTCCATACAAAATAGCCAAGCAGGTGTGATCTGACACTTACTGGCTCACCACCCTATAAGGAACGCCCATCCCAAGGATGTGGCATATCAGCAATTTATGCAACTTTCATGTTTAACAAGTCGCATTTCTTCTCATGGTCAAAACAATGTACTTATGTCGTTTTCCATCATAAGCAATGAACGCGAATATTATCAGTCAAGACAAATCTTTCCCTTCACGTTATCGCTAAACCTTTAGCCCCTAAGGGGCTAAGGGTATCAGAGCACAACCTATGGCCGGTCATTATACCTTTAGCCCCCCAAGGGCTAAGGGTCTCATAGCACAACCTAGGGTTGGTCACTACACCTTTAGCCCCTAAGGGGCTAAGGTCTCTCTATGCACGACCTAGGATCGGTCACTACACCTTTAGTCCCCAAGGGGCTAAGGGTCTCATAGCATGGCCTACGGCCGGTTGCTACACTTTTAGCCTCAAGGGGATAAGGGTCTCATAGCATGGCCTAGGCCCGGTCCTAAGGGTACCGTACGCCCGACCCCTAATGGCTCCTATTTCTTTTGTTACCAGGAGTTTCTAATTTCTGAATTGTTGTTTCACTTAGGGATTAGAGGCCTAAAAGTCACAACGATAAATTGTACAATGACATAGATGGTGTATGGTAAAACAACAAGTCACCGAACGTAGGGGTAACCAATGAAAAAATTTCATTGATGAAAAGTCAAGTACAATCGCTAATGAGAAAGCACAAAAGGGAAGGGGAGGAAAGGTCGTAATCTTAAGCGTCAGGGTCGTCATCGGCACTGGCCTTCACGTCAAAATCGTCAAGGGGAAGTGGTGCTTCTAGGATTGTCTGGGTCTTTATCATCAGGCACCTCATACGGAAACATGACCTCCTCATGTTCTTGCCCGGCTTGGACGGCGCTACAAAGGTCTTCGACATGACAGACCCAACCCTCAAAGAAGCCCTTATGCTGGAAGTCTGCGGGGACTAGCATCCCTAGAAGTTTGCAGAAAAACAAGGTTTGCTTCTTCTGACCCTGTCGATACCGTGACTGCTCGGCTTTGGCCGCGATGTCTTGACCGGTAATCTGTTCGTTCGGTAGCTAAATGTGAGCATCTTCTAGCTGGCCATGCAAATTTTTACTCTCTTTCAACAGTTCTTCCCTCACTTTCTCCCACGCCTCCTTCTCTTTCTTCAACTTTTCCCAACGACCTTTATACTTAGCCGTTGAGTCCTCAGCCATTCGTTGACCCTCCTAGAGGCGTTGGATCTTCCCCTCTAGATTAGAAGTGGAAAGCATAGACAACGTCACCCTCAGGGCCTGGGAAAAACTCTGCATAGATCACAACCAACATTTAGGGTATGAGACGTAAAACAGAAGTAAAGGGGAAAAAACCGAAAGAATGTGTGGCCTTACCTCAGCGATGACAACGTGGTCGTTGGTCATTTGCGGTCGGCTTGGGGAGGCCCCAGGTGCAAGGTTCCATGAGTAAGCAAGCTTATCCACCAGATTTGACTTGGTCAGGGGTTCAACTTCTCAGAAGTTCACAACCCCCGCACACAGCTAGGAGGAGGCCACCTCAGCTTGCTAGAGGGGCTATCGGATAGCTGTCTTGAGAACGCCTGGGATATAACGAATTTTTGTTGTTGTGGTTTTTCTGCCTGGTGAGTCGATCCTCCGGACCCCCTCCTGGTGGAGATCCCTCTACTTCGGCCGCTTCCGGCTAAAACTCCTCTGCCATTGAGGAGTAGGTGTCGAGGAAGTCTGGGCCGCAGGCATCTCGTGGCACGGTCGCTTGTGTGCAGCCGACGGAGGAAGGCTGACATCCACTATAGGAGGCTTCTCTGGTCGAAACAGGATCATGGGCACCTGTTAGAAGCGTTGTGAGTAAGTTCTCAAATATTGAAAGTTGTTCAGCTACGGGGAACTATAGTTAATGAAACTGAACTTTCCTACCTGGGATTCGACCCAGCGGCGCCTTTCCTCCTTTTAGCATTGGGTGCTGGCAGCTACGACTTCCTCGAGGTTGGCATCCTCATTCTCAAAGCGACGAAGCATCACCCTAGGTTGCTCTACATAAAGGAAAGGGAAGTTGGGTCAGAACTAAGACAAAAAGAACAAATTAGGGAAACGGGAAGTACCCTTAGAGTATTCTCAAGAATAAAGAGGCCGGCGGCCGCGAGGAAATTTTTTTTTTCAAAATACGATAGCTTGGGGAGCCAGCTTAAAGGTTCTTTATCACTTGACTTGACCCTTCGGCGCTTGGCCTCCTTGTCTCCATCTACTATGTGCGACATAAAGGAAGGGATGGGCTTCGGCCGATCGTCCTCCCTAATGTAGTACCGAAAGTACCGCGTGGTAGACCTTTCTTCGAAAGTCGGTTCGCCGAAAGGGTTCCTAACCGGCTTGCCATGTTTCCAATCAGGAACATCGGCCTAACAGGTCACTCGGTGCACAAGGAGAAAGTCGTACTTCCAATTCTTTAATTTTGACTTCTTCTCGATGGTTGTCATGAAACCCTTTCGGTTATTGAAGCTGTACCAACCAGTTTCCCCGGCCTCGCTAGGTGCCTTATGTGCCATATGCACCCAGCCGAACGCCCAAGCTGTGCAGGCTAACTTCCTCAGTTCGCAGGTAGCGATGAAGAAGCAAATGTTGTGTCAGGATGTAGGCACTATTTACGCAGATGCCAGCTCTTACTTGTTGAGAATCTCCAAAATCACTTCGTAAAGAGGAAACCTCAGGCCGTACGTCAAGGCTGCCCAATAAATCGCAATGCATTTAGGAGACTGCTATTCACTATGGCATCTGGGTCGGGGAGTACGAATTTATAGCCTACAAGCAGCAGGTGTTTTTCCTCCAGCGCCGGCTTCTTTAAAGACCGCATTATTTTTGGGTTGGGAAAGTGCAAGCTTAGCCCATCTCTTAGATCTGAGCACTCGGGTGCTCCCGAGAAGCCCCGTACCTTCTGTGACAGCTTCGTGAGATGGCCCTTCCTGGGGTCGTCCCCTCTTAGTTGTGAAGACTGAGGAGTGAGATTCCGAAGAATGGGCCTCGCCCCTCCATTCGGAGGGGTTGGAACTAGTGGAACAGACCTCAACACTCAGTCTGAGAGAGTCAAAGCAGAGTGTGAATTACATGTAGAGTATCCCTCGTTCATTGACTCAAGTACTGTTTTTAGCCTCATAGTGGTTTTGGTTCTGGCCAGCTTGCGTTCCTGAACATCAGCCATATGGGAAACAACAACATCAATTTCCCAGGGATAAACAACTTCTTCCTTAGTACTAAGGATTCCAGGGGTAGAGGAATACGAGCAACTCGACCAAGAGGGTAGTCCGAGTTCTTAATTGGCCTCCCCTTAAGGATTTTCCTTGGGTCCCCTAAACGGTTTCTTGGGGGGGGGGGCCGCCCAAGGCCACCACCTAGCCATCGATCATGATCGGCAGGTTAGGAAATTGGGGATGACGACCCTCTTCTCGAGGACCAACCGAACCTTCTGGGACAATCTCACTAGACGAACACGACGATGACATAACTTATTTAATATTACAAGTATAAAGCGGAAAATGGGGATACAGAAGCGCGTACCTATAGAAGTTTGAAGAAGGTTGAAGATTAAGGATGAACTTGAGCAACTTTGTTTGAAGATATAAAGGAAGAAGGGTTGAAGATTTAATGTGATTTTAAGACAAAGAGGAAGCTCAAGAAAAGGGGCATACCTTATCTCTCTAACAAATTCACTTTTCTCTCTAAAATCTCAAAGAAAGGACTATGTGTGGTTTCCACTGAAGCCTCACTGCTCTGATATAGAAGAGAGAGGGGAGTAAATTCAACACGCCACTTGAGGCAAGGTAAACTTGGAGCACTAGCTAGGCCACGACACGTGATAATGAAACGTACATGTATATATTATAAACAGGAAATAATAGGACTGCCACATCTTATCCTGGGTCTCGCCAAAAGTACAAGGATCCTGATCAATACCCCTGCGCGACCCTAGGCCACCCGCCACTCCTCTATGCACGACCTAGGGCCATTTACTACACCTTTAGCCCTAAGGGGCTAAGGTTCCTCTAAGCACGGCCTAGGAATGGTCGCTACACCTTTAGCCCCCATGGGGCTAGGTTTCCTCTAAACATAGCAAAGGACCAGTTGCTACACCTTTATCCCCTAAAGGGATAAGGTCCCTCTAAGTAAGACCTAGGACCGATTGTTACACCTTTCCTAGCTTGATTTGAAGCCATCCGTTGTGCACTTGTACCCTATGGGGCCTCGACCCCTATGGTACAGTCTGTGATCCTCCATAATTCTTAGTGGTCAAAAAGCACAACTCTAAATCAAGCACACAAAAGTATTAATGTAAACTAGGGTCGCTGAGTGAAAAAATCATTCTTCATTACAAGCGCGGGTAATTACATGATGGCTGTACAAAAGAAGAAAGAAAAAGAAAAGGTGAAATAAAGCCACAGAAGAGCCTAAGGTTGTCAATCGTCCTCATCATTGGACGCTAAGAGAGGCCTCGTTAGACCCAGTGCTCTCTTCCTAGCCACTTGAAGGCCCCAGCCCTGCTTTTGCAGTTGCAGGGCCAAATTGGAAAGCTGTCAAGATACCATCCCTGTTTCGCTGTAGCCAGCCCTCAAAGATGAACCACCATAGACCCGTAAGGGTAGACTTTAGAGCCACGACCATGCCCCTACTCGAGATGCTTCACTACAGGGCCTCATTAACCACCTTGGTGTAAAATGTGGTTTGAACCAATTCAGGAATACAAAAGTCATGGGCGGCCTCCTCGGCGTCGGCCAAGATAAAGTTTGGACACAAGTCATGGTAATTCTCGGGAAGTGGCTGAGGAGGGTGAGCCGCACCTCTCAAGTGCCAGTTGAAGGCTTTCCACGCTTGAAGAATCATTTCCTCAGTGTCGAGATAGTAGGGAAAAACCATGATTGTGGTCCTAGCAAGATGATAACTAGGCGATAGCAAACATGCAGTCCCACTAAACAACCCCTTTTTTATATACAAGGGGGACTTCCTGAGGCTGTGCCCAGGTCTCGAGAATGATGACACCTCGAGAAACACCCTTTCACCGAGATTAAGGCCCAGGTTTCTACAGATGAGAGGAGTTTTTTGACTAAAAACTACCCTTAAAACCTGAAAGTAGTAACTTCTACTAGTACTCACTCTACGTTCTACCTGCCCTCCTATTCGGCCGAATGAGTAGGCAAAATGTGAGGGGTTAAATGATTCGGCAAAACTTGGGACCCCAATGGGGACCCCACAGTCACACCCATGGGCCTGAGCCATAATGGCTATCTATGATCTTTATGGGCCCTACCAGGCGAACCGTCTTCATCCCATTAGGGAAACACCCCATGTGAAATTATGACTTTACCCCTAGCTACAGGAGCTATAAATACTAATTTGCGCACATCGGGAAAGGAGCATTGGGACGAATCATCCATCATGCATAATCAACACCAAAAAAACACACACATCACATTCTCAGAAAAGATTCATCCTTGGTCAGTACTTTCTCTGCATTGTCTCTTCTGTGGGAATCCACATTGACTTGACCGTCGGAGAAGCGTTCGTCGGATCCCAGTCTGGGGTGGCCTTTTTTGCACGTTCAACGCTTGCGAAGTGGATTGTCGTATGTGCAACCCCCGCCATCACATAAGACCGCTCTCATCTTACGTCATCCTTGAGGAAACTAGAAAGTTCTCGAAACAACTATATAACCACAACCGTCAAATTTTAAATAAAAATAATTACCATCATAATTAAAATTAGATAATTTCTTTTTTTTGGCAATGAAATCTCTTAACTACTTAAAAACAAAATATACGTTGATAAATTTTCCTAAATGAATGGACTAATTACCATCATAATATCATTAGATTAATTAATTATATGATCACAACCTCAGATTTTCAATAAAAATAATTACCATCATAATTAAAAATATATTATCTCTTGACTTTTTTTGGTAGTAGAATCTGTTAACTACCTAAAATAAAATATACTTTGATAATTTTTTCTAAATCAACCAAAAATATAAAATCTCTAAATTTTTTATTTGATAAATTTCCTAAATATTTTCATTTGATAAATTTACCTCTTTATTTTCTTGTTAGTTTGAATCCTAAATCAATGAAAATAATTACATCATATTTAAAAAATAAAATCTCTTAATTTTTCCTTCTTTTGATGATAGAATAATTGTAAATATAAGTTCTTAATGAGTAACTTTGATAAAAGAAAAAATGATGAACATCAATGGAAAAATGATGAACATAAATGGAAATAATAATTACATAAATAAGAATCATTGGAGAAATATGTTGACATATCTTCTATGCTCTTGATAGTTTCACAACAACATAGCATAATTAAATATATTCTTATTTACAGTCTTCCATAAGTTAAATACTCTTATATTCTCATTCACAATCCATATGCCCAAGTTACTCCCTCTCTCTACCATTTTCCCTTAATTGATGCAATTGGATTGTATTCGCATACCCTTTACAAAAGTCATCCTTCTGAATTCTCTTTTTCTAAGTGATGATAGAATTTTGTAAGGTGAGTCAACAATTCTTTCTAATTAGTGGTTTATTTTTTAAAATTCTTTACCTGATGTCTTAGATTTAGTTGTTTCGTTCCCAGTTTTTCATTCCCTTATTGAAGTAATTATTGTAATTTAATTAGAATTTCATCCGTCACCATCTTTCGTAATTAATACCGAACCACTTTTATTTATTTTTTTATAATTTCACCAATGTTACATGCTCAATTCTAAAATATACTCATTTTTCCTTTTGTTTTCTATTTAAATTTATAGAAATTAGAATATATTAATACAGAGGTCTACATTGATCGAAGTGTATTTATATTTATCCCCTAATCTCTTCATGAAATTATTTCTTTCCCAAATGCCATCATTTGCCTAGCCCGTTGCAGAAATGATGGCATAACATGTAGAAGGCAAAATAATTAAATAACACCAAGAGAAAAATGCTTAGAAAGAATATCGTCTTGAGAGCATCGATCTAGAGAGGTAAACATACTTACCAATTTTTTCTTCAGTTTTATTTATCAATCTAGGGCTAAACATATTTTGATTTCATTGTATTATACACTATTAAAAAAATAGTTGTGTTTGAGCATTGATAAATGCCTACTTTCCTTTCTTTTTTTACTTTACCATCATTGCTAAGTTTTGATATCTTGGTTTGATGGTTTTAAGTTTTATTTGAAGTTACACCATCCCTTACTTGAATCCTTGTTGTTGTGCAAGATTAGGACAGAATTTGACCATATAGTTCATCTTATGAGCTTAACTATCAAATGAGTACAATTACCCATTGAAACTCTCAGAGGCAAGTTTGGGTTATTTTTTCAACATTGACTGCGCGGGCTAAAGCAAAATACTTATCTAAACTTTCTCTGCTCTGATTCTATGGAGTGGTAGGTAGTCTATAAGTTTTATATCTAGGGTCAATCAAGAACTAATCATTTTTATAATTTTGTAATTCAGAAGTAAAACTGCTACATCAGACCACCTACACCGTGCCTTGTGGTAGGATTTTTGGGACATTGGATTTGAATTTTGATTTAGTTTTTCAAGCTACTAATTGTCATGAAAACCTTTCAACAATTGATGCCTTGAGTTTTTTCAAAATAACCCTTGAGTGTTGTAATAATAAGTTGATCAATCTTGCCTTTAGGATTTTTTATGGTTCATTTTTATAAACTTGACATCTATTTGAATTATAGCATCCAATAGGGACCAAGGTAGATCTCATAATGCTATAGAAGAAAATTCAAAAAATGTTGACAAATATACTATACATAATTTCTCCATGTTCTAGGTGTTAATTAACGGAGGGATATGCTATTCCTTTGTATCAGTAATTTTATTTGGATGTTCTAGCAACCCCCCCCCTCATTGTATTTGGTTGATGAATTTTTGCTAAATATTTTATTTCAGGCAAAGATGATAAAAGAATGACATATTTGATACTTTTAACCAAGTTATAATCATCCAAGAATCAAGTTAGTTAAAAAGAGTGAGATAATTATGGCCTTGTTTTTAGTTGGTGTAGATAAATGCCTTAGATGGATGTAAAGTTGGTTCACATAAATATGTTGAATTTTGTACATATCCCCATCTTAGAATATTTTGTACATATGTGAGGTTTTCCCTTTTTGGGGGGGGGGGGGGATTGGGGGCGGGGGTGTTGTATCAGTATCAATTTTTTTATAAAAGTGTACTTTACTACTTTTAGGGGGAAGGCAAGGACATATATGTAACAAACTCCAAATAATGACTTTAAACATTGGTTCAAGACTTTCCATTTAATGAATACCAATAATTCATCTAACAACTACTCTTATCAAGATAATCCTAAATGAATTATTGATCACTTTATGTTTGTTAGAAATATCAACCTAGAAGTATCCATCTTAAAATATCTTTTGTTCAAGACCTATAATTCTAATTTTGTGCACATCACTCTTACACAAAGCCAGAGCTCTGGAGTACTTGACCATGTCCAAATCTGACAAACATTGGTTTGATTTCATTCACTCGGTTATGTCATTATCTTCATATCCCACACTATGATAGCAACACCTATGGCTTGTTTCCAACAACCATGTCCATACTTTACACAATCAAAAGTACGTAACAAAGGAAATAAACATCTAAATATTTTCTTCACCTGAAAAGAGCTAATCTTTTTTCTTCATAGTACAAACAATTGTCTGCCAAAAATAACCTTAATCAAGCAGAAAAATGGGAGGAAATGGGCCAAAAAAACAAAATAAATATGGTCTTGAATGGCCCTAAGCATCATAACCCCTGCCTCTCAATGAGACAGAAATCAAGCTCCAAAATCTTCAAGGTATACATTCTACTCAAGACAGATCCTTGAGGCATATATCATTTTGAAGCTTATAATACCAGAACAAGAAAACAAAACTTATTTCCGATGACTATCCACCCACATAACATAGCCTTGGTTGAGGCAAATCATTCCCATGATCAACCAAACAATCCACCCCCCATCAACTTATTGTTGAGGACACTGAACCCTCTGGGCCCCACCGTGCATATCATCATCCTCATCATATGCCTCTTGCTAGGTCCGCGCCTTTTTCTTACGCATCTTGTTCTCAATGTTAACATCATACAGGGTTGTCTCCTCACACTCATCCAACTCCATATCAGTAAGTTATGGTGAAGATCTGGCAGGTAGCACAACCTCCAAGGATTTCCACTGGTCCAAGGAGAGAGACTCAGGGAACTCAACTGTGAAGTGGATGTACAGTTTCCCTTTCATGAAGGGTCTCTGGTACATTGGCATCCCTTCATCATTTATTGCCTTGAATTGGTTTGCAAGATATGCCAAATAGACAAATTAGAATTAGAAACTCCTCGTCTCAAGCACACACAAGTTAAAATCTAGATAGCCAAGTTATAGAAGAATAAAGCAAAACACTACAGCAACTGCTTTGTTCTTTACATCAAAATCTTCAAAGTCATTTCCCTTTTGTTATTAACTAGGTTTTTTAACAAATGTCTCTCTAATAGTCCCCCGACCCTACATTGGCTGAAGTCGCTTACATTTTAAACCTTAATCTTACCATGGCCAGGCCCATACTGTACGGCGGTGGAGTGGTGTTAGTTGAAACACAAGTTCAACAATAAGTGACTGTATCATTTGATTAAAGAACATGCAATTTTAAACCAGCAGATCAAATCAACTTCCACCAAGAACTATATAAAAGTGGGAACAACATCATCATAAATAGAAATGTTGTTTGTGAGAATGTGAAGCCATCTGCATCATGTATACCACAATACAACTTGTTCAACTTATAGGGTTTTATATAACATCATAATTTAGCAAAGATAATTGACAACTACAGGGGCACAAAGGATATTTACCAGGCTTGATAGCTTCTCCAAGTTGAGATTTGATGAGCAATTGTCTGCTATCCAAATGTGTCAAGACAAACTTAAAGCCACAAAGGGCCTCTGTTAGAGACAAGGTGTGCTCATGAAACAAGTTATCGCCCTTTCACTTAAATTTGGGGTGTTCCTTTTGCTGTGGATATCCCCAGCAACAATGTCAAGCCCCAACAAAAATATCACCAAATTAAAAACAAAAGAACAATACAACAAACAAGCTAAGAATTCAAAAATGAACTCCATGTAAAAGTTTCATACTGCTTCATCAGCTTCCCTAGGGAATGTGATGTTTTGTCCATTTTTCATTCCCTTCTCAACATGAACCTCCAAAACCTTCTTCTCTTGAACAACTTTCTCACCCTTACATTGAGTGCGACGATCCCTATCATTGATGGTCTCACTGGTACCCTTACCCTCGTTACAAGTATGTTGCATTTGCTATACCATGGAAGGGCCAAGATGCCTAATAGAAATCTTCACTCCAGACCCCTGGCATCCAGGACATGTCATCGAAGCACCAGACTTTGACCCTTTTTTGCGATTGAACTAACATAAAAGCCACAAGGTAACTATAAAAGTTCACCCAGCTAAATAACTAAAATTGATAATTGTCACTGGGAAAATGATTACCCTTTGCATTTTGAGCAGATAACATTACGTGAAAGTGATAGTTTCCTGGATGTATCATTGTAAAGGTCCTTCAAAGAGACCTTCAGAGGATGAATGGCATCCTCTCCACATCTCTGTCTCCGACCTCTATTACTACTACCTCCTCCTATACACAACACACATTAGTAGTTTACTACCAACTTCACGTTTTATGCAAACCCAAATTACGAGCATTGGCAAAACAAATACGCAATCAGAGAATGCTCACCACCAAACGGGCTATCACCAAAGAATGAGGAGAAGATATCAAATAGGTCATGAGCGCCGCCGCCGCCGCCGCCCCTTCTTTAAGGGCGTCCTCATCATATTGGTCATATATCTCACGTTTCTCATGATCACTTAATACCTCATAAGCATAATGATAGGGCCGCAAGTGCACGGTGGTGTTGTAGCAAATCAAGGTCGATCCCATAGAGACTAGATCAAGCTACTGGGCTATATTCCCTCAAGATATGCTAAACGAATTAACATGAGAGATTTAAATTAAACTAATCTAATATATATAATCTAATGGATAAATGGTCCAGGAATTAAGTCAACCAATGAATTACCTGATTCAAGAACAGATAAAGCACTCTCTCTTTAATTAGGAAATTTTAAGACTGATAATTGAGATACCACAACCCTCTTTCAAGGTGAAGCCAAATATTGAAATCAAATCAATCATCAATTCTCATGGATTCTTGATTAGTCTAAGTTCATTAGCCACACGATTATCATTTTAGGTCTCTCAATTGGTAATTCTCTCTCAATATATCACACAATCAAGAAGACGATCAAACTTCTTACAAGCAAGTCAAACTCCAAACTTGATGAAATAAACCTAACAATTCAAAAGCGCAACAAACAATCAATTCAAGAACATAGGCAAACGCAAATTCAACATCAATCCCAAAAATTACAAATTAACATGAATTATATAATCTCATCTATCAATCCAGAAAGTAATAAATCTAAACGAGAAAAGAGAAGAGAAGGGAAAGAATTGCTTAGCCCGAACGCATGCTTGAATCCATCAATTTGCAAACACGATCTCGCTTCTTCACGAATCTTCCTCTTCTACTTGCTCTCAACTCTGTCTAATCTAACTTCTAATCTAAGTAGAATGGAAAAGGATATGGAGATGGGATGTGTGTTGAAATGAGGATGAAAGCCCCCTTTTATAGCAAAGTTGCTGGAAGCCGTACAGCCATGCGAATAAACGGCATTAAAAACTACTTGGAATTTGAAAAGTCCTGAGAAAACAAACAGCCTCAAAGGAAAGAGGTCTACCACGGACCGACCATGGTCAGCTCTATCTCGACATTCTTCTGTCCTTCTTTCTTTCCACGAGCATGGCAACTTAGGAAGATCCGTAGGGAGTGAAAATACACTCAACTAGGGTCACAGTAAGGGCAAAAAGGTCCAAATCCTGCAAAACATAGAAAATAGCCATTCCTGAGTGTAAAATGACAGAAAAGAGTATAAATTATTATATAAAGCATATAATTTTCCCTAAAAATGTAGCAAAATGACCATAAAATAATATACGCTTTAAGCACATATCAAATTTCCCCATGCTTAAACCTCTGCCTGTCCTCAAGCTAACATTATAGAAAACCGACAAGCGTAGATACATCTATGACTCAGAACTTGACAACCTCTATAAAGTATGCAAGCCATAGCATATCACAAGCAAGAGTGACAATTAACGACAACCCCAAGTAGTGCACCAAACATTTCAAAATTAGGAGGAGAAGGTTTTCGAAGAAGTATAATACCGCAAGCTCGATATCAAACTTGATCACCCTCAAAGAACTACAAAGCATATCATGCAAGCACATGGAATTTAATAGAGCCATTTAGACTAGTAGAACCACTTTTAGGAAATATAGATCATTCCTGCTCATATGTTTAAAATATAGCATAGGTTTACTCAAGACTCATTCCAAAGATGCAATCTATTATATGCTTGCAAAGACTCTCAAATTCTCCACCATTAAAATGAAATATGCACAAGACAATCAAGAGGACTTTATATGGGTTGTAATATGGGCTAAAAGGGTTAAGGAAAGAAGCGGACAAATGAATATGGGACAATGTAGAGTTAAATAGCAAAGCGACCAAGGAGCAACCAACAAAACACCAAGAAATCTTGAAGTTACTAACACTCCAAACCTCAAAATACAATGAACATACCCCAATCAATTAAGAAGGAAATGAGTTGACAAAGAAGGAACACAAGCTTTTTACATATCCAATGCCAATCACTGAGTCAATTTTTTTTTTCTTGCTTTTTTTTCTCTTTGTTTTTGTAACATGACTTTTTTTTCTTCTTTTTTTCCCCTTTAACATGACTTCTTCTCTTTTTTTTCTTTTTTTTGTTGGGAAATGAAACAAAAATTGCATTTATTGGAAGGCATAGGATTACCATTGTCAACTAACAATCAAATACATATATACACAACCCAAATAAGAGGAAACCAGTTCCAAATGCTCAACATCGTCAATCCCTCAACAATCCAACATACCAAAGCCACCTTAAACTCAATTATCTCCAAAACCATCCACTACATAGATGAAGTGATGCTCCATAGACTTGGCTTAAAGGTTAGAATATGTGTTTGGCCAAGGGCTAATATGAAGGGATCATAACAAAGACGGATATAAGCTCAAAGGGGCTAGCAAAGGGAATAAATATATAATACAAGAGCATGCTATTCGGCTATGAGGCTAAAATGACCATAGAAAGAAATGCATCTATCACATCATCAACTATGCACATGCAAATGTGGTTTTGAACAAGAATCTAGGTAAGTTCTAGAGATGCAATATAGAAGAGTCACACAAATAAAAGAAACATGAGACTAAATATAATGAATAGTCCAAATAAGACTCAAAATCTCAAGGGATATCTAACAAAGTCTCAATAAGCTTATAAAATGACTTATAAAATGACTCCCATGTACCAACATTAGTGCTAATGATTCTAAGGGGTAACAAAGTTCTCAAACAAGACAAGGGTGAAAACAAGAAATATTTACAAAACCATCAAAAAATTTTAGCACCAAAAGGGATTACACAATAAAAAAAGTTATTCAAGCTCATGAAAGCCATTTTGCCTAGCAAAAACATCATTGGAGGTTATCTCAAACCAATCCACACCATCTCTATATGTAATCATATATGCAAACCTAAAAATCCACTAAATGCAAAACACTAATCCAAACAAAAAGAAACCTAAAACTACATGCTCTAACATTTATGCAAACTAATAATCGAAATAGAAAACATAGGAACTACCCTTCCCCCATACTTAGATAAAACATTATTATTCAAAGTAAAGAAACTTAGAGAATGGGAACAAAAGAAAACAATCTCCCCAGGTTAGGTGCAGAGTGCACCTAAGCTATGCAGCCTCGCAATAACCAGTATGCAGCCTCGTAAAAACCGGGGCACATGGAGTATTGGCCACTCCATTCACGATGTTAAGGCTCGGCCCCTTAAATCAGACATCGTTAAGGCACGTAGAAGCTTGTCAAACTCCTCAACGTACAGTTTCCAAGCATGGTAGTAAGAGAGCATGAAAATAATCACACCAGAGAAAGTTAGTGCTCTCTTTAATAATGCGAAAACCATACAAAAATCAAACGAGAAAGCAAAGAAAGTATTCCACATGATTTTTCTAGATGAATCCACTAGGTACATGCAATATGGGTCAAGGGAGGCATCATACCCACTAAAATAACCTAGGGACAAAACATTTTCAATATTCCCACCAAGCATATTGAAGATATTATCCTCATAGCCCAAATCAACATTATCATCACAAATCATAGGATTATCAATTAGCACATCGAGATAATACTCGGGGGAAGGAGAGGGGCGTGAAAATGTAGGGGAAACATGGGAATGATCAAGGGGATTAGGGAGAATAATATTATCAAAACCAAGGCTAGGAGACTCCTCATGCATAAATACGTCATGTGACCCCCTCCAAGGGCATCTCAACTAGATCATGCACCTCATCAAAAGTAACTCCTGACTCAAAATATGCATCGATAACGCTAAACCTAGCAACTACCTAAAAAGGCTCACCCACCTCGAGCCCCGTGCACTGAGCTAAAGGAAAGGATGAATCATGTAAGGTCATGACAACTCAGTATTGTCCATAGGTGATGCAAAGTCAGACTAATCATGGCATGCATAATAAGGACATGAATCATGGTCAGAAGAATCGGAGAAATCAAACCAAAAAGGAGTATAATAAGATCTAGAATAGAATCCACCAGGATTAGGAAATGAATATCTAGAAACATAACTAGCCTTCTCAAACTCAAATAAATCCCAAGCAATCCACTCAAGTAAATGTCATACATCATCAACATTTTTAGCAACAAAAACCCAATATTCTAAAAGAATACTAGTTTTACTATTCATCCCCTCATCAACAATATCCAAAATTTCTCATTCACCCACACAATAACCACATTGAGCAAGAAACATATTTAAATGCTTAACATACCTCCAAAATAATTCATGCTCGAACTGGAGGAAATGAAAAATTGCGATTGTTGTTTCTTAATATTTTTTTTTTTGTAATTTTCAAATTTTTTTCGGTTTTTTTTTTCAAAGAAAAACAAAATGCTTAGTCAAACCTATTAGGAAAAATCCAATATTCAACGCTACTCCCCAGATGGTGCCAAAAACTTGATAGGGCGGCAAGTGCACGAATGTATCGTAGCAAATCAAAGTCGATCCCACAAAAACTAGGTCAAGCTACAAGGCTATATTCCCTCAAGTTATGCTAAGTGAATCAATATGAAATATTGAAATTAAACTAATCTACTACATAATCTAATGGATAAATAAATACTCAAGGAATTAAGTCAACCAATGAATTACATGGTTTAAGAATAGATAAAGCACTCTCTCTTTAATTAGGAAATTTCAAGACTAACAATCAAGATATCACAATCCTCTTGCAAGGCGAAGCGAAATACCCAAATCAAATCAATCATCAATTCTCATGAATTCTCGATTAGTCTAGGTTCATTAGGCACACAATTGTCATTTTAGGTCTCTCGATTGGTAATCCTCTCTCAAGATATCACACAATCAAGTCAAATATGGTGATTCCGACATCAAATGTCACCTTTTAGTACTTCACCCAACACCTAATACAAGCAAGAAGGCGATCAAACTTCTTACGAGCAATTCAAACTCCAAAGTTGATGAAATAAACCCAACAATTCAAAAGTGCACCAAGTAATCAATTCAAGAATATAAGCAAACGCAAGTTCAACATGAATCCCAAAAACTACAAATTAACATGAATTACATAATATAATCTATCAATCTTAAAGGCAATAAATCTAAAGGAGAAAAGAGAAGAGAAAGGAAAGAAGTGCAAAGCCCGAACGCGTGCTTGAATACGTCGATTTGCAAACACGATCCCGCTTCCTCGCAAATCTTCCTCATCTACTTGCTCTCAACTCTCTCTATCTAACTTCTAATCTAAGTAGAATGGAAAGGAATATGGAGATGGGATGTGTGTTGAAATGAGGATGAGAGCCCCCTTTTATAGCAAAACTGCTAGAAGCTGAACAACCATGCGAATAAACGGCAATAAAAACTGCTTGGAATTTGAAAAGTCGTGAGAAAACAAATAGTCTCGCGGGAAAAGAGGTCTACCATGGACTGTGGCCTTCACCACGGATCGACCGTTGCCAGGTCTGGCTCAACATTCTTCTGTTCTTCTTTCTTTCCACGGGCATGGCAACTCTGGGGGATCCATGGGGAGTCAAAATACACTCAAGCAGGGTCAAAATAAGGGCAAAAAGGTCCAAAATCTCGCAAAACACATAAAAGAACCATACTCAAGCGTAAAGTGGGAAAATGAGTATAAATTATCACATAAAGCATATAATTTTCCCTAAAATTACAGCAAAATGACCCTAAAATGATATACGCTTTAAGCATTTATCACATGAGCTAATTCCTTGAACTATAGAATACCGAAAACCCATAAAGTCAAGGGAGACGATGCCCACAAACAAGTACCATTTGGATAACAAGGATTGTAAAAATCAAATCTAAAATTAAATAATCATGAAGATCAACAATTCCAATTTTCAATTTTTGTCATTCTAATACAGATCAATTCTCTATGAAAGCAATTCACTACTTATACTCATGGACGGGTGTTTACAAACAAACCCAAAAAGCTCAAATTAAAGTAAGATCAAGAAATACAGGCAACAAACCGAAAGAACAAACAAATAGAAATATGAAGCTCACATCTATTCGACATGGGCAGATTAAATCGAAACTAAAAACTCAAAGCACAACTAGGTTAACCCAAAAAAACCCCCTCAATAACACAGCAATCAAGAACAAAAGGGATAAATCGAGAGTGATAAAACCCTTTCGGGATCGCCGCCTTTATTAGGGTGATTCTTGATGGCGGCTTTCTTATAGGCCTTCTTGAGATCTTCAGGAGATGCATTCTTGAGCACTCCCAAAACGTCATAGTACCTCATATTGTCGCTCTTCTTGGGTGGTGTGCCGAACATCTTTCCTTTCGCTCATACTCCTCCTTTGCAATCAAACCTCCTCTTCACTAAAACCCTAAAAATTTGAAAGAAATAATCCAGACTAAACCAATTTAGATCCTAAACAACGGGGATTTTTCAGTGCGAGAGAGAGAGAGGGAGGGAGGGAGAGGAGAACTAATCGATTTGAACTCAATTTGCAAAGGGGTTAGAGAGAGAGCGAGAGAGTAGAGTGCCAAGGGCAGAGCATGATGGCGGAAGAGGGTTTGCTCTCTTGCTTGCTCCCTCTTTTATTATTGCATGTACACTTGACGGTGTAGATTGCTTTAGATTTTTTCGTTTTTCATTTTTTCATTACTTTTTAAAATTAAATAAATATATTGAGATTCCAAGGTCGATCTAAATTAAATTACAAATGATTGAGTACGTACCTCTAAATCAGAAGGTTTAAGGTTTAAATCTAATTAATTGTAACTACTCATTTACATCTTCTTTTCTTGTAAGAAAAATGCTTACATTTTTTCAAAAAATTTTACAATACTTTATTGATTCAACATGGCACCAAATAACAGTTGAAAATTGTTGCCAAGAACTTGGATCAAATCCGACTTACAATAGATTTTGTGCCTCATGCACCCATTTTTTTTAAGCGTAAATTTGGTAATGATTATTACTATTCTTTATTTAAACTAAAATTTATCTATCAAGTTTTGGCCAGCTTTAGATTAGAGGTTCTATTAAAGTTTTAGTTGGATTAATTTTTTTTTTAGTTATGTTTAAAACAATAAGATTTTAGAGTTTTAAAACGGTCATCTTTTGGTAGGGTTATTTATTGTAATTGCAAATAAGATTAGTTTTAAAGGAAAGTGTTGACTTCAATTTTAGGCAAAAGTTAACTATACACAAATTTGAATTTTTAGTCGAGATCTTACATGAGTGTATCATGTACATTAAGGCAGTGTTTGGTTCAAGACAACATGGTTTTCATGAAATAGGTTTCATATCAAATGTCTCATCATTTGATGCAAGGTAAATAGTTTTCCATGAGAAAAAAGAAGATGTTAATTGAATTATTTTAATGAGAATAAATGTCAATTGAGATATCATAACAAAGGCAAATGTTAACTATCTAAATGAGTGAATTTTGAGAACTCAAAATTCATATCTGAACTTCTTTATTTTACCCATCAAGTAATCAATTTCAATCCAAACTATTGAAGTTGTTTTAGTAGCACAAAATATCAACAGAATTATTTAAATGATGAAAATTATAATTAAATTTCATATTGGAGATAAATATTAACCAAATGAAAGAATTTTGCGCTCAAAATTTAGACTTAAGGTTTTTTTAAAATATTTCACATTGGATCGTCAAGTTTCAATTTCGATTTGAATATATTCTATAGGTATAGTGTTTTTAATAGGACGTTGTAGGTATATTTGGGTTGTTGACATTGTGTCGTTTTCTTTCCTTTAGTTCTTTTTCTCAAGGTTTAATATATGGCACACCGCTTTTGCTGAGTGCTTAAAATTTCACCCATGAATTTTTAGTCAAGGTTGGAAAATACCCTTAGGCTTTAAACTTGAAGTAAATACCCTTTGAGTAAAAGAAAATGTTTTATTTTTTTATAACTATTGGTGATGCAGCATCTTAAAAAGTGATGTGGCTTAATTGAATACTATGTACCATGCTAACGTGTATAAAAAATTAAAACAACTTAAAAATTTATGTGAAACTGATAGATTATTTACATGATAGAAACATGAAAACATATATGCCCTTGTCATTAGAATAAAATAACCCAAAATCAAATCCAAAATGATGTAATCCAATTTTTGTGCCAACTCAAGTTGATATGTTCCACATTGAACTAATGCAAACCATATCAAGTCATATTGATAACTCTATTTTACTACCAACATAATTGAACAAATTTGTTATGACAAACTCAAACATAACAATCTAAAATTTCAAATCTTATTTGTGCCCCTTTTAACCAAAAATGAATATAACATGGAATTTTTTCAGTGAATCTAGTTTATTGAAATAAAATAAACTAACTTTAATATGATTCAAAGGTATGCATCGAGTACAACCATGTATTGTGTCAGTGAGGCCAAAAATACAATGGTGAGGTTGTTTTATTTATTTAAAAAATTAAGACAACTTGTTAATTTATTGGCATATAGAAAAAAATAATTTTGGTTAGCTTCAAATAGATAAATATTTTAGCATAGGTCAAGTTCAAAGAAAATTAATTTATGCCCAAATCATATTCAAATATGCAATTGTTTTTTTTTCCCCTTAGACTTGTCAAAGCAAAAAAAAAAAAAAAAATTATAGTTCACACCTAAAAGTATTTTAAACTAATTATGTTTAATTGGAGTGTGGTTAACAAGAATTTTATTCGATATAAGGTCCATGGTCAAAGCCTGGATAATACTATATTCTGAGTTTGAGTTTAATAATTAAGAGTAGGTTAATCTTAATTTATTTTTTAGAATTTTAATTTTTGTGGATAAAGCTAATAAGCATCACTATATGTTAAATCACTCCTTTTTTTCATATCTATATTTTTTCTATTGTTAAAAGCTATGCCATTCTTTTAAGATGACATATCATAAATAAAATAATAAAAAAAATTAAAATAACTTAATTGAATCAAGGGGTACTCTTTTCAACTTTTATGTTTAGGGTATTTTGCTCCCTTCAGAAATGACAACATGTTTTAAGAACTCCCGCTTGTGATATTTGAATTAGATTTTTCGTGATATTAATGAAAACATCCAAAATTTTTCCTAAAGGCTTTGTAACCAAAAGGAAAACATCTATGTCATTAAGGTAGCAGGTTGGATGATGGTTGTGATGTGCCTGACATTGATTCCCCCCCCCCCCCACATCAACACTGAATGCTAAAAAAGGAAGGCTACAAGAAGAATGGGTCAACTATCAACCCGAAAAAAACAGAAAAAAACAACACCAGAGGCCCTTTTTTTTGTTTTCCTTTTTTTAGGTTGGGATTGAATTAAGGTTAGAAAGGTTGAAGTTGGGTTGGATTGATGGTGGTCCACCAAAAAAAAGGGGGAAATTGGGTTCCTATTTCCGTTATGCATGTTAAAAACGTTTTTGAATGTTTGACCATATGTTAGACTATTGCATAAAGGGTTTTTTTTTTTCCCCATCAAGTCTCTTATTTAAAGTTAGATTAACTATTTGTTGGCTGACAAATTATATTGACAATAATAAAAAAAGTACGTATACTAAAAGTATATTCATATATTTTTATTGGTTCATTTTAATTTCATTATTAAATCCTTTATTTTAGTTGCAATACTTTTCATTTAATTCCACCGCATTATGTTAGTGTAAATTTTGTATCCATTTTATTAGTTTATTTAAAATGATTTTTGTCGTTCACTAGGGATGAAATTATTTCAACATAATTTTCCTTCATCATTAAATTTAAATCCAATTTTTTGAACCCTAAAAGAAGAACGTTTTACCTTACTTAAGGAAAAAACAGTGTCAAATTATTTATACTAATACATATAAAAATGCTTAGCTTTGGTCGATAAATGTTCTATCATTTTGTTTCGAAAAAAGAGTTCTTAGATGTCAATCATCATTCCTTTGTGGATATTGGATGAAAATAATCCAACTTTCAAAATTAGTGCCCAACAATGCTTTGACTAGCTCTTTAGTTGTATAATAGCTTATTCATCATATATGAATGTTTGTGTTGA
>JACYFF010031959.1:23693451-23706000 GCA_017589665.1 Selenicereus undatus
TTCATCATATATGAATGTTTGTGTTGAAAAAGCAAATGAAAAATGCACTATGCACAAGTGATAAATAAGTTAGTATCTCTTAAACTAATGTGCAGAAATTTCTCTGACTTGATAGTGATCTAAATTATAAAAAAAAACACCCCTAAAATTTAGAAAATAATGAGGTGTTAGCTCATTTATCACACCTAAGTGGTGGTGCCGGAAAAATGAATGAAAATATACCATCAATATATGATAGATACATTAATATATTGTCAGATTGGAAACACACAATCCTTTGCGCACTTGTGACCTAACCTCATTCTATCCCTTTTCCTCCTTTGTGCCAACCTCCCAAGCGATGTCGATGGCATAACACCCTTAGGCCCCTCATCCCTCTTAAGGGAGGACAAGTAATCTACCTTGGAGTTTCTTATCTCCAACTTTGGTCTTTACATGCAAGCGACCACCGGATTGGTTCCCCACCTTTGTCTGGATGGCACTTAGGAGTAATATTGAGGCAATCTGGGTTTTCTCTTCCTGCATCTCTTCTTCCATCACAAGAGCAACAAGATTACCATGCTTCGGGCACTTGAAAACCCGATTACGCTCGTTGCAAAAAGAGCATGATATTTTCTTCGACGTCTCATCTTTCTTGTCTTTAAATGTTGTTGGCTTGTCCTGATCTCTGTCATGTCATTATCATCCTGGGTCTTCTTACCTCGAAGCTTTAAGGACTCCCTCTTGAACTCAATGAGTGATTTGACAGCAACAATCGTCGATGCAAGGTCTTGTACACCTCGCATCTTTGGCTCCATCTTGGGCCATCCTTAAAGGCTATTGAGGAAACAGAAGAGGACATCGTGCTCTTCCATAATCAAAATCTCCAAGGGTGACTCTTGGAATTCCTTGACACACTCCCAAATTTAACTATCCTTGTACTGAAGTCGTTGAAGCGAGGCCCTAGCCTCGTATTCAGTATCCTCCAGATAGAATTGCTTCTTGAGTTCCCTTTTGAACCCATCCCATATGTTAATGGGATCGGATCCCCTCATGATGTCGCTAGACCTGTGATGCCACCAAACAAAGGCCATATCTTTAAGAGAGAAGGCATCGTTGCTCACCTTTTGAGTATCATTCTTGATGCCCATTGCCTCGAAGTAGGCTTCAAGTTCCCAAAGGCCGTTATCTATCTCCCCTGCACTCTTAACCCAGTGAAAGGTAGGACGTCTTGGTGCATTCCCTTTCAGAGCGGTGGATACTTGGACATAGCCATTGTTGGCCCACCATGGCCACGCATACCTTGAGTTAGGCTTCAAGGGCCTCGATCTTTGTCTTGTATGCCTCAACCTCAATCTTGCAAGTCTCTACCTCGGCCCTGCAACTTGCACGCCTGGATTTCACCATTCTTAGCTCCCTCCGATGCTTGAAGGGCTTGAATTTCCTTGTTAAAGTCGGCATTAGTGGCTTGAATTTCCTTGTTAAAGTCGGCATTAGAGGAGTTAATCACCACTTGTATCACCATGCGAATCTCTTCTATGTCCCTCTTAGACTCGAGCTCTTCGATGTGCTTTTCCATGTCATCCATCATATCCGTTAGGGTCAACATGGAGATGTTGATCTCTAACAGCCTTTCATCGACACGGACCACCATGTCTTTATTCTTGTCCTTGCCCTTCTTGCACTTTGTTAATGGTTGACCTCATCAGTTGCACTTGAAGCCATGATATCCCAAACCTTGCTTTCATACCAACTGTCACGGGTTGATAATTCAATCAAACTCAAGCCCGTGATGTACTAGCGAACACCCTCAAAACCCTTCCTAAGTTTGTTAGTAAGCCGTAAGTGTTGCTAGACCTAGGCTTTATAGAAAGCCAAGTAAGCGCGTGCGCGCACGCGCGCACACACACACACACACTCTCTCTCAAAGAGAGCTTACGAAAATAGTGGACACAAGGAAGTTTGGGAGAATGCCTCGTATTGCACTTAGAAATGCTTTCAATGGCTTCGTGTACAAATGAGGCTCCTTAAGGGTATATACACATCCACTTTCTTAATGGACGATGGAAATCTATTTGGTCCTACAGCTATCATTGCACATCTAGGATGTTCTATACAAATATCCAAGATAACACAAAAGTGTAGAACTATGTGAAACATTCTAGAAATTATTCTAGAATATTCTAGTATAACCTAGAAGGTTCTAGAATACGCAACAAGATCCTAGGCACTCTAGAAGGTTCCAGAACACTCTGGAAGATTCTACAGCGATCCAAAAGACTCTAGAACATTCTAGAATGTTCTCGCATATTCCGAAAGGTTTCAGAGCATTTTGGAGGATCCTAGAACGTTTTAGAGCTCTCCAGAAACTCGGCATATGACATTTAGTAACTGTGTACTTGTCATTCTTGTCTAATCGCAAACCACTTTCTTTCACTTCAATGTGTTTCTCTTGGACACTGGATGTTGTCATGTGATATAATATACTCAACTTAAAAGGAAAATCCTCGTGATCAGATGATATGAGTTTTACTAGTTGGATTAACTAATGTGCATTTTCTTTTTCTTTTTCAAATGAATTATTGTATGTTAATAATCTCTGCTTTGCAATATTGGATAGTGGTAAGCACAACATTAGATATAATACCCACATTCCAAACTATAGGATGACTTATTTTAGGATACTACAATTGGGTCATGACAATCTTTTTAAGTCTCCATCATCCATTTAATGAGAATTGAGCTGTTGTTTGCTTATAAAAACTAGAGCTCCCAACACAAATCTTTTCCACCGACAACATTTAAACTTGATACCTTGTTTAGGATGGACCAGTATAAGATCACAAACTTATAAACACTTTTTGATTCATCCAACTAATGACATCATAACTTACGTATTATATCTAATGCAATGGTAAATCTACATATTTCACACAATAGTGTAGTACTTTTTACCATCATAAGATTTGATAATACAACTTGATGACTTTTATAGGTGTCCATTGAAAATATGTAAATTTTTTTGTTATTGAAATTTGAATAAAGTCTTGGATCGAAGATTGTCAAGGACACTATTGTCATGAACTTGCACCCACATCTATGTGAATGATATATTTTTCTTAGTATCCTTGATTGATAAAGTTTCTATCTAATTTAAGTTTGAATAGAGTTCATTGATCCAACTTGTAAATAAGTTCAATATAGAAAATTTTAGTCAATTTGAATATTAATTAAAATCGTGTTTTCCCCTCTTTTTTGAACGACGGGGGTCGTATATGAGTCTAAGTTATATGAGACAAATATAAACTCAATTTTAATTTTAAACAGGACTATGTCATACAGTTAATTTCAAGCGAATCACTAAATTATAATGACTATAATTATCCAAAAACAAATAATTTTTGTGGTGCTATCATGGTTTCAAAGACTTCATGTTTACGATGATGATTTAGGTAGGATTCGAAGTTGTCTAACTTTTAGCACGCTTTGCACCGATTATCCGCCATTTGAGCAATTATCTGTATAACCTACAACAAAGCACTAATAAAAAAACCTAATTTATCAATTATTATGATCAAAATCTAGGTAGAGTACGGTATAAAATTCGCACATGTCACTCCCAAACAAATATCCCCACACCAAGAGTTTACTTGTCCTCAAGTAAATCAAAATAAACTACTAGAACCTAACTCACCGTCATGAGAGTCACGGTTATATTTAGTGTATGCCACAAGACCTTTAAATCATTGGATTTTCTCAAGTGGATGAGTGACATCTCGTGATAATTTGCAGAAGACGTACCCATAAAATTTTTGAACTATTTTTGGATTTTAAAAAGCATAGCCTTACATACAAGTAATTTGGAGATTATACACACAGCCTGGACAATTGCATCATTCTAGTAACCAAGTCATGAAATTATATACAAATCGAATGTACAATCAAAAGATATCTGAGCCATGAGATGCATTTCGACCCTCATTTTTCACCCCACACAATAATATGCAATGATATGTACACCTCGGTGCATGTGCAAACATGTATCAATCCTTGTAAGTCAACTTGCCAAAAGTGACACGATCCCCGTTCCCTTGCTTAATTGACTTCGTTGGCCCCCCCCCCCCCCCCGCCCCCCCAAAATTTTTTTTTTCCTGTTACAAGATTAATACCAACTTGATTTACAAATATTTAGGCCTTCCCTAAAATGGAGTTTTATTAGACTGTTCAAAGTATTTATTTCATTGCCCAAATAGATGTGTAATGAAATAAACTAGCATATATTCGAGCCAACTAAGGATACGAAATAAAAATTGTGGCTTTGAACATTGGTGCCATTCACATTTTTTGTTTCTTTTCCTTTTTTTTCGAATTTTTACTAGAGCGTAGAAGGTTAGTCAAACAAGAAACTCACATGCCAATTTAGCAATTAGACCTGAAGAATTGATGATGAAATGAATAAAGCAGGTGCAAAATCACACATATGAAATGAGGTTATTATAAAAAAAAAATTCAAACTACATCCTAAACTAGACATCTAATCATGTAAACTCTATTTACATATAACTCAACATCCTAGCAATATGGGATCACAACCACCTAAAAAGGCACACAAGTCTCCAAAGAAAAACAACATTTTTTTTGGATTTTAAAAACTTTTTAAAAATATATATAAGTGGACACCTCACTCTCGCACTAAAACTCCACAATGTCTTTATTATGGAAACTAAGGCACCTAAAAGCCATCACATAAGCAATTTAATGGCAAAGCCAACACAAATCCAACAAATATAAATAAACTCATGGCACCACCAAACAAAACACAAAACCAAAAACACTAACAAATATTTACAAAACAAGTTACACCACAAACAACCACACATAAAACAAAACACACCAAACAAACAAGGGTGATCATAGTCATCTTAGCTTAACAAAGCATAAATTTTGCCTCAAAATCAATAACCCACAAAAAATCACAGTACTATATATATCAACAACTATGTCCAAAAGAGAAAGAAACAAAAGAAAAAGGAAAAGAGAATAGAGTTAGAACAATCATGCTAGTTTGAGTACATAATGTATCCAACTATGCCCTACTAAGATGGTGTCATTGTCATGTTTGAGGAGCACTAACCACCCCCTTTATAGCCAAGATCAAGGGCACCCACTTGGATGTGGTCAAAGCTTGAAGAAGCTTATCAAATATTTGAACACTCTACTTAGAAGCATTTAAGTAAGAGAACATAAGCACAATTATATAAATGATATTCAACGCTCTCTTGCACTTGTCAGAAGCCTAAGAGAAATTGGTACAATGATGAATCATTTATGGCCACATGACTCTCTTAGGCATGTCCTCCAGGTAAGCATGATAAGGGTCAAGGGAGGGGTCATAACCTCCAAAGATACTTAGAGACCCAACAACATCAACCACATTTCCCTTAAGCATATCAACATGTGGTCTATATGGTACAAATCCAAACTACTACTATACATCACATGATAATCAATGGGTCTTACAAAGTCATGCTTAGAGGAAGGGAAGGGTGGCGAACAAATAAAAGAAGTGGGGATCACGTTAAAGGGGTTGAGGGACATATATATTCAACAAGCTCGAGAGGAGGGAGAACCTTATGCAGAAGCATCTCACATGACCCCCCTAAAGGAGTCTCCTCAATGAAATGTTCCTAATTACAAAAATACTTTGCCTCATCACAAGCACCCAACTTATCCGTACTAGACTCATCCTCAAAATCCTCTCCCTCCTTGAGCTCCCTTAAAGGAATTAGAGGAAAAGCAACAGCGGGAATGGTTGGGACATCCTCAGGGGAGTCCAAGGTCAATCTACTCTCAGGAGGAGAAGCATATGTAAAAGAAGGTGAGAGATGTCCTCATTTCCCTCAAAGTCACACAAAGGGGTATCAAGTTAAAGTCGGGGCTCAAAAGAGGAGATAACTTAAAATCAACTAATGAACAACCGTCGGATGGGTAAGGTCTTACCCTAAAGTTGGTCTCATGGAAGACAGGCATAATGCTCTCCAAATGGTGCTTAACCAACTCTAAGAATTGAAGTATAAATGAATTTATCATGTTCTGCGTGGACTCTCTATAATTTTCCATTTCTTGCGCAATTTTCTTAAGTCTAAAGATCATAGATGTAACATGAGGACCAGAATTGGTACCATGGTCAGATGTTTGACAATAATCACATAAAAGGGGAACATATCCAAGGGATCAAGAGAGAGGAGCATAAAATTTCATAAGTTGTTGGTCATAGTACAGTCTTGCATGAAATACATATGGATTGAGGAATGACATCTCAAATGAGCAACCAACCTCCTCAAACTTATAAGTGTCGCCAAACAAGCGACGTGTAAACTTTTGGAATGAAAACCCAAATACTCCAAAAGAGTAAGGGTTTAGTAATTCATGCCATCATGAATAAAACCCAAGATTTCCCATATGAATAGAAATAATAAGCACATTAAGCAAGACAAGCATTTCAATGATTCCAATAATGATAAAACAATTCTTGCTCATATTCCGGAAAATGGAAAATTGCCATTTTTCAAAAAAAAAATTCAAGATTTTTCAATTTTTAGGGATTTTTGGGTCTTTACACACAAATGAATAAACCAACACATAAACATCACTAAACTAAACACGAAACAGTTAAGAAACACATAAAGGGATATAATTTCGTGCCACTGTCACCAACAAGGACACAAGTTTATTGAGTAGATTACATAGTGATAGGGTGGAAAAGTTATCGTCGTCTAAGATGGTGTTGAAATCAAGTCACCTATTGCTTTAGTTCCAAATCTAATCTAAGAAAAGCAATCATTGTATATAAACATGATTAATGAAACTAATTACTCACTAATTCTAATATAAACATGATTAGTTAAACTAATAAAAACACAATTAACACAATCACATGAAACATCATTGTAACTAGAAAAAAGCTAACAAAACATCTAATTTAAGTAGGAAAACATTAAATCTGCTAGGTAAGGGAAGAAAGAGAAAATCAAATAACTCAAAAGCGCAAAAATCCAACAATGGAGGTTGGCCTCTATTGTTAGAGCAGGTAGATGGAATTTGTTGCTTGACTTTCACTTCTTCTCACTGATCTACCCTAATAAGTAATAAGTACCGATCTAACTCTTAATGAACCAAAAAGTTGATCTTTGAAAATGGTTTTTAACCCCTAACTTAAAATAGGAAAATAAGAGCATGAAATTTGAAAGTTGAGACAAGGGAGAGAGAGATTGGGTTAAAAAGAGTAAGAAAAACATAATTACCAAGCAATAAGGCAAGATTAACACCAAAATCTAGTATTCAAAGCAAGAACTTGAGCAGCAAAATAAATCATAAAATTACTAGGAGAAACTAGTGGAACACAGCTAAATTTGCAAGTAAAGAAAGAATGCAAATGGAATCATTAAAATTAAAACTCTAATTAACTTGAAAAGAGCGTTTGAGAGGCTACAAGAAGTAATCTACCCTAAAGCCTACCTAAAAACCTATTTTAAAACCCTACCCAAAAACCTAGCTTAAAGCCTAGCGTATAACATGAATGGGGGAAGGGGGTTTCTATAGACCTTGAATTAGCGAACTTGGCACAGTCGTGCCATGTGACATAGGTAGATCGTGCCACATTTCTAGATTTCGGCATAGAAACAAAACATATTAGAGTCTGGCACGGGCATGCCACTTGGCATAACCAGCCTGTGTCAAATTTCTGGCTAATTCTTCTTTCTTGTTTCTAAGTAGTTGACCTAGGCTTACTTCATGGTTATCCAGGTTATCCACTAGGTTAACTTAACTAACTTTTAGCACACTCTGTACCCATTATTTGCCATTTGAGCAGTTATCTTCATTACCTACAAAACCAATAAGACACTAGTGAAAAACCTAACTTAACAATTATTATGAGCACAAACCATGTAGATTAAGGTATAAGATTCACACATTTCATGCTCGAACATTAAGGTTCCCAAGAAGAAAAAGGCAACATGGGAACCTTTTACTTGGTTAGAGAAGCTTACCGATGATTGAGTATTATGAAGCATAAACTATAAGGGTCTTAATTTACTTGGGCTAAATTTCTTGAAGAACTTAGGGCTAAGATTATTTCAATCATAGTTCAATGTCAAAAGAGTAAAAGTTCTTAGAGTTTATGATGAGCTATAATATGTCAGCGATGCAGTATGCTCTCAAATTCACTGAGTTACCAAGGTTTTTATATATTTTATAGCTTCTAAAGTGATGAAAATGAGGAGAGTTAAAGAAAGTTTGGCCTTATAGATTCAAAATGAATGGCCACATTAACCAATTCAAATGTATCAAGAACTGTATAAATGAACAACTAAAGTGGGGCAAGTAAAGAATAAGTTAAGGGCATTGAATCCAAGGAATCAAAATGGAAATAGAATGACTAGGGTGATTCAAATGAAAGTGTTGCTCAGAAGAAGCCTGCTGCTGGTCCTACCAAAAGTCATCCATCAGTTATGTTGAACCTTATAGGAAGTTTGGTCAAACAAACCACATTACAACATAGTGCGGAGTGGTATACTAATAAGTGCATATAGTGTGGTAGCTCTGATCATGTGGTTACCACTAGCATAAGAAAGAAAAAGGGTAGAACATAGTTGTTAGTGCACCACATCAAGCCCCCCCCCCACCTCTTAAACTTGCAATAGTTGGACGAGCGTATGTAATGAGCAAAAAGAAAGCTACAACTTCTGGTACTATAGTTATTGAAACTTTCTTTCTAAATTCAAAGACATTTTATATTTTATTTAATTCGGGAGCCACCCATTCACTTCTATCAGCCCAATCGAAACTTAACCTAGAAAATAATGAAGTAATGGCCCAGTATAAGATATAATTTGCCAAATGAACAAGTGGTAAAATCTCTAGTCCTTTACAAGAAAGTTCCTATTTTAATTGGTGAGAATGTGTTCCCTGGGAATTTAATTCAATTTGAACTCTTAGAATTTGATGTAATCTTAGGAATGGATTAGTTGATAACTCATGGGCAAATATTTGTTTTAGAAATCTTAGGCTTTGAAGGACCAAAAAGCTTAAGAAGCATGTTTTTATAGTGAAAGAAATGGAAAGGATACCTCATAACCCTAATCACAAAAGCTAATGAGCTATTAAGGCAAGGTTGTATCAGATACTTGTGTAATGCTACTTAGGTTTAGGATGAAGAGTTAAAGATAGAAGACATTCCTGTCGTATGTGAATTCTCATGTGATTTTCCTACAGAATTACTGGCATTACCTCCTCAAAGGGAGATTGATTTTGAAATTGAACTATATCCTAGTGTACAACCTATTTCAAGAGCCTTATATTGAATGCCCCCAACATAGCTCAAAGATTTAAAAACCAGGCCAGATGAATTATTCCAAAAAGGGTTCATTAGGTTAACTGTGTCTCCTTAAAGAGCTCCAATTTTATTTGTGAATAAAAAGGATGGAACCTTAATGTTGTGTATAGAAATAGAGAGTTAAACAAAACTATCATTAAGAATAAATATCCATTACCCTAAATGAATGATTTATTTGACCAACTGTAAGCAGTTAGGGTGTTCTTGAAAGTTGAGTTAAGTTCTAGATACCATGAAGTTAGGATTAACCCAGAGAATATTCCCAAAACTCCTATTAGAATCTGGTATGATCACTATAAATTTACTCTGATGCCCTTTGGTCTTACAAATGCTCTAGTTGCATGCATGGATCTCATGAATATGGTTTTTAGATTGTACTTGGATAAATTTGTGTTATTATTTATAGATGACATTCTGATATACTTTAAGGATAGAGATGAGCATGCCAACCACCTGAGAAATGGGTTACAGACCTTGCGAGAGCACCAAATATATGTTAAGTCCAAAAAAAAAAGAGTTTTGGTTGAATGAGGTGACAATTTTGGGGCATGCTGTTTCCAAGGAAGTGATTAAAGTCGACCTTTAGAGAATAAAAGTGGTTGCTGAATAGCCTAGGATGATTAATGTTATAGAAGTAAGGAGTTTCCTTAGGTTAACGGGGTGTTGTAGAAGATTAGTGAATGGTGTTTTTGAAAATAAAATCTCCATCAATCAATTTATTAAAGAAAATGACTAAGTTTGAGCAGTCAGATAAATGTGATGAGGCATTTCTAGAATTAAAGAAGAGACTACCCATAGCTCCTATCCTTACCCCAACAGTAGAGGGTAGAGAATATATTATCTACAGTAATGCTTCTAAGAATGGATTATGTTATGGGCTGATGCAAGATGATAAGGTGATAATTTATGCCTCTCGACAACTTAATCCATATGAAAAGAACTACGCTACCCATGATTTGGAGTTAGCTTTAGTGGGTTTTGTATTGAAAATTCGAAGACATTATCTGTTTGGGATACCGTGTAAGATTTACACTGATCACTAGAGTTTAGAGTACATTTTTTCCCAAAAAGGGATTAACATGAGGTTGCAATGATGACTGGAATTACTTAAGTACTATGATTTGTAGATTGAGTATCACCAGGGGAGCGCAAATGCCATAGTGGATGGATTGAGTGGAAAGACCCAACACAAATTGAACACTATAATAATTACTTAATCTGCCATTTTGTGGGACCTCCAGAATATCGGTATTAAGTTTGTGTCATACAAATGGGTTGCTGTCAGCACTAGAGGCTCAAGCCTCTGTAGTGGAAGAGATTAGGTTCGTTCAAAAGGATAATGTCAAGTTAGAAAGGCTTACGCAAAATAGGGAAAGCGAGAAGTCGTCTGCCTTTGTGATACATGGGGATGGAACTTTGAATTTTCAAAATCAATTATATGTACCAAATATGGAGTATTTAAAAAGAAAAATTCTAGAGGAGACTCATAATACTCAATACTCATTGCATTTAGGAGGAACAAAAATATACATAGATTTAAGGCATTTTGTTGGGATAACATGAAAAGAGAAATTACAAAATATGTGGATAAATATTTGACTTTCCAAAAGGTGAAAGTTGAACATCAACATCTAGTGGGTGAATCAAGGCCTTTGGAAAATTCCTACCTAGAAATGGGATTGAATCTCAATAGACTTTGTTATGGGGTTACTTTCACTGCTTTGAAAAAAGAATAACATTTGGGTTATTGTCAATAGACTCATAAAATCTACCCATTTGTGCCAATTAATGATACTTAGGGTCTGAAACACGACTAAAAAAGCACAAAATAACGACGGAATTCAGCAACAGACAAGAATAACGACGAAATCAGCGAAGGAAATGGTGACGGGGAAAATGTATTTGAAATAACTCAGACTAAGCGACGGAAAAGGACTTTCGTCCCTCGTTTTCAATATTGGCGACGAATATTCGGCCCAGGAAATTAAATTTTAATTTATTTCAACATGGCGACGGAATTTCCGTCTCCAGCGGAAAAAAAAATTCCGCAACTTTATTTGTTACACATGGCATTGGAATATCCGTCACAAAATATTTAAAAAAAAAATTTTAATATATCTGTCGCCAAGAAAAAAATTTTAATAAAATTTTGTTGTTAATATATGGTGACGGAATATCGCTAGGTATATTTTTAAAAACTTTTTTAGTACATGGAAACGGAAAGCTTGTCGCCAAGTAAAAAATTATTTAGAAAAAAATTATTTTCAGCATATGGTGACAGAATTTCCGTCGCAATTTTTTTTTTTTTTAAAGTTTAAAGGTGGTCATCGCCACCCAACTTAAAAGAACCAGATTTGGTTCTAATTTTCATTTTGCTTGAATGAAAGCAAAGAGACAGCGAGAGAGATCAAGAGCTTCGCCGCACCCCCACGGCCCCTGCCTGTTGCCATCGCTGTCACTTGGCATAGACGCCCGCCTCCCACAGCTGCCCCTTGCCGGTTATTTTTAGTGACATTAAGGTACTTTTCTCACTTCAACTAGTTTTAATTTCTGTAAATTTTTGTATTACATTGTTAGAATTTCGTAGTTAGTTTATATTTCTGTTGAAATGTGGTATTTGTGTAAAGTTATTGCTCTAATTTGTCTCAAGATTTTGCTCAATGCAATTTAGGATTTAGGTTTGGTAATTTGAAGTTAAAATTTTATATGTTCATGGAATGAAATGCTTTAATTCATAATTTTGTTGAAATGTGATAATTATGTTAAATTATTGCTCTAATTTGTTTCAAGATTTTGCAAAATATAATTAGGTCTAGGTTTGGTAGTTTTAAGTTACAATTTGATATGTTGGTGGAATGAAATGCTCAAGTTTGGATGAATTATTACTTTTCTGAAATTTGTAAGAATATAAGTATATTTGTAGAAGTTTATAAGCAAATGTATAAAATTATTCCATTTTATATAAGTATGTTTGTAAATTATTAGTTTTCTGAAAGTAGTTTGGATGAATTATGTAGAAGTTTAATTTGTAAGTTTGGATGAATTATTATTTTTGTGAAGTTCACAAGAATATAAGATAGCTTATGTAGTGCAAGTTTTCAATGTTATATATATACAAAATGAATTCATATGCATTTTTGTGGATTAATTAAGTTGTCTTTGAGTATTAAAAA
>JACYFF010031959.1:23712633-23724303 GCA_017589665.1 Selenicereus undatus
ATTATTATTATTATTATTATTATTATTATTATTATTATTATTATTATCGTCATCTTCCTCTTCTTCTTCTTCATCATCATCATCATTGTTGTTGTTGTTGTAATTGTAGTTGTAAGTATTCTAGTGTTATAATTATTATAATGATAATTATAATTACCATCATAATCATAACATTTTGAATTCTAAAAACATTTTGAATTACTATAGAGAGTAATGCTTCGCCAATTGCTGTTAGATCAATTACAATAGCTTAATTTAACCAAAAAACTAAAAGGACCAAATACATGGCTTGATGTAGCATATCAGTTGTAATTACTATCATAGTCATAACATTTTGAATTCTAACATTTTGAATCGTATCAAGAGCAATGTTTCAGAACTATTGTTAGATCTCCCTTGTTAACCCCCCCCCCAACCAAAAAAAAAACCCATAACTAAAGTAATTACATGATGTAATGAATTGCATGTACCTTTGAGAAGTGGAATAGGAAAGTCTCTTCTAAACATTATCCAAGCTCTTCAAACCTATTAATGTATAATTAATGCATTGTTAAAGCTTATAGGTTCCACAATTAAAGTTAAACCTAATAATTTATGGACATCTTATTTTTTTTTTTTCAAAAACAAAAAGAAAGCTAAAACCAACCTTAATAAAAAAAAACCAATGGTGACTTTAATAGTACTAATGCTTTTTATAACCACCTTATGCGGGGTAAGTTTCATATGTAATCATTGATCTCTCTTTCTCCTTAACTTGATTGGCTCGGTTCTTCTCATCTTCTAACTTGGAGCAGGGGTTTGATAGGGCTACTAGTTGCTCAAGTAATTGCATCAAAGTGATACTTTTCAGCTGTTGGATTAACTGTAATGATACACCTTATTTAGCACAAAAAAAATAAAATAATTATAGTGTTGCATGATGTAACCGATCTGATTGTATGAACTTTTGAGAAATGAAAAAGGAAAGCCTCTTTTAGATTATTATTATTATTATTATTATTAAGTTTCATTAGTTTTTATTTTCATTTATTATTATTTTTTAATTAAATTTTATTCATTGAGTGTTCAACTCCAAAAAAAATAAAAAAAAAATGTAATTGATCAAGCGTACAATGCCAAATGACCAATGATACAATGCTAAATTCCACTAACGGAGCACATTCACTTTCATATTGTATGATCTGATATGATGATATAATATGAAATAATAAGATGTTCTAGGAACTTGTTGCTCTCATTTAAATAGGTTTAGAGACAGCAATTGTTGTGTCAAAGATGTCAACTCCATACTTGCTCCATACTTGACCTCCACTTTCTCCCAAATGATCTTGGTGGATTTGAAGGTGACAAACAAATCGAACAGGGGGTTATTCATATGATTCAATAGATGCCCCCTGACCATTTTGTTGTCTTTCTCGAACTTTTTCAAGGTTGCCTCATCAACAGTCTGGCTTTTATCTTTGACTGTTCCATCAAGGCAAGCAGCAAAAGTTTCAAATCAATTGTTCTCTTCCGGTAGGTCAGAAAATAACATATAATCCACTTCTAACTATTCAAAGAAAATCATAAGCTTCTGGGACCAACGATTGTAGTTGGTTCTGTCCAGAGGTTCGATTTTTTAGAGATCAGGGAAAGCTTTATTAATAGAGAGAGCCATTGATTTGTGTATGATAGTTAAATCACTTTCAAAGTGTAGGAAAAATAAGTATAAATCAATGGCAAGGAAATGGGAACCAGAGTTGTGCCATGGGAGTACCACTGCCTTGAAGACAATTTCAGCTTGACCTCGACACAAATTGAAAACAGTTGTTTGCTCCCCAAGGTTTACATGGCTAGTTTGCTGGATGCGTGCACTCACAGCCAAAAGCTTGAAATATAAGACTACAATTTCCCAGAACAAAGAAGAGAACAATAAGAAGGAGAGAAAGAAAAAAGAGGAGAGGAGATGCTTGGTGTGTTTTGAAGGTTTAGGGGAGGAGGCTATTTATACTACGAGTGAAGTTGTTGGTGGTGAGGGGAAAAAGGAGCATATATAGTGCAGAGTGTATTCCTGGCTAAAAAACAGCATCATCACTCCTGCTAAAAACCAAGTTAACTAACTGTTAAGGAGAAAATAATGGGAGAAAAATCTACAGGCAACAGACAAAAATATTAAAAGAAATTTTCTCAAACAAATTAGCAGAGGCCCACAACCAATGCCCACACCGCGCCGCACCCGACCGGTTGGCCCAGATCAGACCACGCGGTCGCGCGCATGTTGGGTGCTTGCCCTCACTCCACAGCCCCACTAAAATCAAGCCCAATGTTGCTCAATAGAACCAGAGTAGAAAGGTAAATATAAACCCCACTCTAACTCCCAACACCACCTATGTGGGATAAAAGGAGATAGGAAAGAAAAGAGCTAGTGTATGCTATTATATACAACAATCCCCCACTAATGACATACAAACTAGCGAAGAGAAGATATGGGCAACGGAAGGATTAGACACCTAAGCATCAATATCTTTCAATTGGCTTGATACGCAGTGAAGTAGGGCAACAATTGTGTCTATTATTGAGGCCCAAACAACACGCGTCATCCTTTATGGTCACTGTGTATTCCACAATAACTCACTTGCACGTTTGAAGGCCATGCTCACACCTCTGGTATCATAAGATCTGGTTATGGAATTATTAAGAGCAAGACTTTGCACAACCTCACACACATCAATCGATGAATTCATCAAGTACGTCTCCGTAGTGCCACCCCAACGGGCTATGGATCCATTAGGAGCATAAGAGCTCAACCTCTCAGAAGCTCTACTGTATGCCACAGGGATGGAGATGTAGTGCACATTGAGACCAATATGGCTTCGATTAACCACAAGTGGGTATCCACCATATTATCTCAATCCATGGGCTTCGGTCCCATCCTCCTCGATGTCTCGAGAACTATTCGCCTTGTCAAGCCCTTGGTCAACGGATCTACTAAATTTCTTTTGGATCTTACATATTCCAAGGAGATGACACCATGTATCTCCTTGTTTTAGCATATGTTTCACAGAACTATGTCTGATGTGAATGTGTCTCTTCTTTCTGTTGTACACGTTGTTATGTGCAACTCCGATTGTTGCCTACGAGTCACAGTGAAGGCAAATAGTCGTTGGCTGCCTCCCCCATAGTGGCATATCTGCTAGCAGATTTGTCAATCATTCTGCTTCTCGACTTGCCAACTCAAGAGCAATGAATTCAGCTTCCATGGTAGAGCGAGTATACAAGTCTGCCTGGCAGACTTCCACAAAATAGCTCTTCCACCTAAGGTAAAAAATTTACTGAAATGCAAACACCAGCCTATAGCACCTCTCAAGTACTTAAGCAAACGGAATAATGCATCCCAATGTTCTTTACTAGGGTTATGAGTGTAACAACTCAGTCAACTAACAACGTAAGCAATGTAAGGTCGAGTATAGTTCATCAGGAACATCACACTCCTATGATTTTAGTATACTCACTTTAGGAGACACTAGGACCTTTATTTGTTTTAAGATTTATGCTATGGTCATGAGGGGTTCTCACTAGAAGCACATCAAATAGTTAAATTTCTTCAACACTTTCTTAACATAATGAGACTGACACAAAGAAAAACGATCATTAACCTTTCTAATCTTAATCACTAGGATTACATCAGCTTTACCATGTGCTTGATTTTAAAATGAGAAGATAACAACTTTTTAGTCTCATTAACATGTTTATTAGTGCCAAATATCAACATGTCATCTACCTACAGAGATATTATCATACAATTCAAACATATTACCTTTGAATACACACAAGAATCAGAGGTGTTCACAACAAACCATTTTGTACGACTGTGCTATCAATTCATACCAGCTTTTAGGAGCTTGCTTAAGGCTATAAAGAGATTTCCTAAGTTTGCATACTTTATTCTCCTATCCAAGAATTGTACAGCCCTCAGGTTGAGTCATAAAAAATCTCTTCCTCTAGGTCATCATTAAGGAATGCCAGTTTCACATCCATCTGATGCACAACAAGACCATGGATGGCAGCTAAGGTGACTAGAGTTCTAATGGTAGCTATCTTAGTCATAGAAGAATATGTCGAAGTACTCAAACCCCTTTTTTTGGTTAAATCCCCTTATCACCAGGCTGGCTTTATATTTGTCAATAGAATCACAAGTCTTAACTTCTTTTTAAAGATCCATTTATTGTTAATGGATTTACAACCTTTAGGTAGTTCAACCAACTCCAAAGTTTGATTAGATACTATGGAATCTAATTCACTTTTAAGAGCTTCTTTCTAGAAACTAACATCTGTAGATCTCACAAACTCTTCATAGATTCTTGGATCTTCTTCGATGAAGAAAACAGTTACTAGTTTATCAGATAAGAAATTAACATCAAAGTCTTCGATCAAAAAATTAGTGAGGAAGTCATGACCAGAACTAGTCTCGACTCTAGGTCTTTTACTCCTCCTAGGTTTATCAACTAAGATTCTAACACCAGAACTGGAAGTAGACAAAGGCACATTGTCATACACATGTATGGTTTCATGCACAGTAGTAGAATCATTCCTTTCCAAAGGAAATACGTGCTCAAAAAATTCTACTTCCCTAGATTCACTAATAGAGGAGTCATTCAATGACACGAATCTATATGCAACACTATTTTGGGCATACCTAATAAACATAGAATTGGAGGTTTTAGGACCTATGTTTTCCCGTTTGAAATCAAATAGGGGAACTTTAGCCAAATACCCCCACACCTTTAAAAACTCAAATTAGGAGCGTAGCCTTTCCACAGTTCATAAGGGGTTTGGTCTAACTTCTTATG
Organism: Selenicereus undatus; assembly: GCA_017589665.1. Taxonomy (NCBI): domain Eukaryota; kingdom Viridiplantae; phylum Streptophyta; class Magnoliopsida; order Caryophyllales; family Cactaceae; genus Selenicereus; species Selenicereus undatus. Next base: position 23,717,463 of record JACYFF010031959.1, read on the forward strand.
GGGTACTCTGGTAAGAACATAGGAAGCAGATAAAACAACTTCCTACTACATATTATCAGAAGTCCTAAACTCAAAAGCATGACATTCATTATTTCCTTAAGAGTTTCTATTTTTGCTTTTAGCTATCCCATTTTGTTGTGGAGTACAGGGTGCACTAACCTCGTGTATTATGCTATTTTGCTTGCAAAAGGCTGTCAGAGAGTTAGTCTCATATTCTCCACCCCTATTAGTTCTAAGTCTATGAATCTTTTGGTCCAATTTATTTTCTACCTTTCCTTTGTATTTCGAAAACATTTCCTCAACCTCATTTTTAGACTTAAGGAGGTAAACTTTGGTATATCTAAAGTAGTCATCGACAAAGGTGATCTATACCTTTTTCCTCCTTTACTGGATGTGTTTTTTAAGTCAAGCTAAGTTTGAATGTACTAGTTCTAGTAGTTTTGTTTGTCTGCTAGTAGCTAGCTTAAAGGGCTTTTTGGCATATTTTGCTTCCACAAACACAAAAAATTTGAAAATTTGATGAAATTTTCAACATTCACAGTAGATATAAGTTTTATATTTTTGAGTCGTTTAATGGATGCAAAATTAACATGGCCTAGCCTATCATGCCACAAATCAATAGACTCAGCAATATAAGAAGAACTTGAAGCATTTCCATTTATGGTCACAGAAGTAAGATTAAGTACAAACAAGCTTCCATTCAGGTATCTCTTCCCAACAAAGACCCTATTATGAGATATAACAACATTGTCATCTCTAACAATAGTTTTCAATCCAGCCTTATTAAGAAGTATACCAGAAACTAAGTTCCTACGAAGGGAAGGCACATACAGCACATTGCTTAAAGATAGTAACTTGCCTGAAGTAAATTTGAGAAGAATCTTCCTTTTACCCATGGCTCTAGCAGTCGTCGAGTTTTTCATGTAGGCACATTCACCATCTGTCACATCTTTGAAGTCCTGCATAAGATCTTTGCTGGCGCAGAAGTGCATGGAAGCTCTAGTACCGTAGATCCATTCAGCATTGTTTGTGACCAGATTTGACTCTTCGACCACTGTACAGATCATTTATATGTCTTTGGCAAGATTTGCCTAGGCTACAGGCTTTCAGTTTAGCTGTGACTGCCCTTTGTGAAGTGGAAATTGCTATGCTTTGTGCCCTGGCTTGCCACAAACATAGCTCAACCCCTTTGGTTTCTATATCTTATTACTGAACCTTTTATGCTGCTTAGCATAGCTGGGCTTATAGTTCTACTTACCTTTGCCTTTAAACGTGTCTCTGTTTGTAAGTACAGTAGATTCAACTAGGTTAGCTTTAGAATAATTTAAAGAGAGAGTCCATCTCATCTTTTAGGCGATTAGCTTCTTCTATTCTCATGTGACTGATCAGCTCCTGTAGAGTGAGATCATTCTTGTTATGTTTCAGCTGGTTCCTGTAGTTACTCCAGGATGATGAAAATTTCTCGATCAGCACGTTAGGGTATAGAATCTCGCACATCTTCATGTTCTCACTCAGAACTTCTACACACAAGTTCTCATAAACATGAGCATGTTCCATAATTGGCTTGTCATCAGTAATATGAAGTTGTAGCCATTCAGCAATCACATATTTCTTCTTTCCAGCATCGTCAACTCCATACTTGACCTCCAATTTCTCCCAAATGATCTCGGCAGATTTTAAGGTGACAAACAAATCAAATAGGGGGTTACTCATATGATTCAATAAATGCCAACTAACTGTTTTGTTGTCTTTCTCGAATTTTTTCAAGGTTACCTCATAAGTAGTCCGACTTTTATCTTTGACTGTTCCATCAAGGGAGACAGTAGAGGTTTTAGATGCATTGTTCTCTTTAGGTAGGTCAGAAAGCAACACTTCTTCCACTTCTACCTGTTCAGAGAAAATCAGAAGCTTTTGGGATCAACGTTTGTATTTGGTTCCTTCCAGAGGTTCAAGTCTTGAGAGACCTAGGAAAGCCTTGTAATAGAGAGAGTCATTGATTTATGTATGACAGAGAAATCTGAAACCGCAACCATTCACCGACCATATATTTCTTCTTTCCAACGTGGTTATCTCCATACTTGACCTCTAATTTCTCCCAAATGATCTTGGTAGATTTGAAGGTGACAAACAAATCAAATAGGGGTTTCGTCATATGATTCAATACATGCCCCCTGACCATTTTGTGGTCTTTCTTGAATTTTTTCAAGGTAGCCTAATCAATAATCTGGCTTTTATCTTTGATTGTTCCATCAACAGAAGCAGCAGAGGTTTCAGATGCATTGTTCTCTTCAGAAAGGTTATAAAACAACATATAATCCACTTCTAACTGTTTAAAGAAAATTAGAAGCTTTTGGGACCAACGTTTGTAGTTGGTTCCGTCCAAAGGTTCGAGTTTTGAGAGACCAGGAAGAGTCTTGTTAATAGAGAGAGCCATTGATTTGTGTATGACGGTGAAATAGCTTTCAAAGTGTAGGGAAAATAAGTCTAAATCAATGGCAAGGAAATGGGAATGAGAGTTGTGTTGTGAGAGTACCACTACTTTGAAAGCGATTTCGGTTCGACCTTGGTGCAAATTGAAAGCAATGGTTCACTCCCCAAGGTTTACGTAGCTAGCTTACTGGACGCGTGCACTCGCGGCTAGAAGCTTGGAATGCAAGACTACAAGTGGCCAGAACAGAGAAGAGAACAACAGGAAGGAGAGAAAGAGAAAAGAGGAGAGGAGGTGCTTGGTGTGTTTTGAAGGTGCAGGGGAGGAGGCTATTTATACTGTGAGTGGAGCTACTGGTGGTGAGGAAAAAAAGGAGCATATATGGTGCAGAGTGTATTCCTGACTAAAAAACAAGATCATCACCCTTTCTACTGAAAATCAGGTCAACTAGCCGTTAAGGACAAAATAATGGAAGAAAATCTGCAGCCAACGGACAAAAATATTAAAAGAAATTTTCTCCAAAAAATTGACGGAGGCCCATGCTCACGCCCATGCTTGGCCTGGCCCGGACCAAGCTGGCGGACGGCACATGCACGCACATGTGTGTAGTGCTTTCCCTCACCCCACAGCCCCACTAAAACCAAGCCCAATGTTATTCAATCGGCCCAATGTAGAAAGGTAAACATAAACCCCCATTCCAACTCCCAAAACCAGCTATGTGGGACAAAAGAAGAAGGGAAAAGAAACGAACTAGTTTATACCATTATATAGAATGGACTAATCTATAATCATCAACAATAAGGTTCAAAATACAACAAAATTTCAACGCTTCAAGTACAACCCAAAGAGTTCCAAGATACATCCAAAATCGAAGTTAAAACATATATAATACGAAACTCTTGTAGCTAATCAATTCAACTACATACTTGTTGAAAAAAAAAAGTACTTATGCATTTTTCGGAGGAATGATGATGAGGACAGGGAGTTCTTTCCAATGGAGGGAGCATGTATGGGATTGTCCCCACCTCGTCCTTTTGCAGGGGGTTTAAATTCTCGCTTTGTCTCCTATTCTGAATGGATTCCTCCTAACTTCGGGATAGGCTTCTGTCAAATCATTCCTAAATCAAGTCCAAGACTAATACACTAACCATTTAAGAGTGAGCACAATTAGAAAAGGGAATTAATAATTACACTCTAATTCGATTAGGCAAATTTTTGGTTCTACAAAATCCAAAGTGAATTCGTAATTTGACAACTAAACTAGACTTAGATTATGAATTTTTTCAGAATAAGTGTAGTGAGACTTAAATTATACACAACCATTTTGAAAACAGGTAAATATATGTCTATCCTTTCTTATTTAAAAAAAAAAAAAGGAAAGAAGATCAAATTAAACTGAGTACTGTAAGAAAATTCCTTCTTTTAAGAAAAAAGAAAAGTAGATGCCCTTTTTAAAAGAGTATACCCTTTCAGTTTTATAAAAGGAATACAAATAAACTCCCTACTAAATTGTGCTTTTAACAACGATCTTTTTCACATGTGAAGTTAATATGAGGATGCAATTTTAGTAACTAATCCTTTACCCTACTTCCATCCCAAGAAGTATGATAGATTGTGCTTTTTAACAACGCCCTTTTTCGTCATTGAAAGCCCTTTATCTAGTAGTGCAACAAGTGGAACGAGGTCAGTCGAAGTTGTGTGTGGCAGGTTGGCCACACACACCACTTTCCACCCCTCCCACTCGGGTTCGAGCCTGGGGCGCAAAATGGATTAGACAACTTTACCATTGTAAAAAAAAAAAATGTGGAACGAGGTCGATTTCACCTAGTGGCGCATTGATGGATATATTATTGTGGTGGCCCATCTTGGCCTGCATGATTATGTGTCATTTCTAAATTTGTAGTTTTAAACTCAAGGATGTATTTTTAATAATCTAGATATTTGTCACTAGGGTGTTTTTTTTTTCGTGTGATTGTGTTAAGCAACCTATGTTATGGCTTGAACTATTTGATTTTTAGCACATTTTTCGATGATTTTTTTTTTTTTTACATTTTCCGAACACATTCTTAAGTAACAAAAGCTAATAATCATAAGTAATGAAGGAATTTTCAATTTTAATTTAGGGTGTGTTTGGTAGGAATGAAAATCATTTTTTTGGAAAATGATTTTCTCATTTTACAGTGTTTGGTAAAACAAACAGGGAAATTCATTTTCAGGAAAAAATCATTTTTCTTAGAATGAAGGAAAATATTTTCACTTTGAATAGAGGTTAAGTTGATTTTACATTTCTTGTACTCTCACACAGTCTCACACTCTTTTTATATTTCGTGTCTATTTTCTCGGCATATGATTCAAAGATTAGAAAATTATTTTTACTTTTTTTGTTCATTTTTTGTTAATCAAAGTCGTTATTTAGAAAGTTCATTTTCCTTTTTATCAAACAACGGAAAATATGGTACTAATATAGAATATCCTACCATGTCATTCTATACACAACTTTTTATAACCATGTACCTAAGAGTCTGACTTTCACCATATCCTGTAAAAGAAAACAAAGTGGAGAAAAGATGAATCCATAAACTATGGTGGTGGTAAATGGTACTAATATAGAATATCACATCAATGGAGGAACTCATTTGTCTAATTCATCTTCGAATATCAAAGTTTGAGTCTAGTATGAGATAAGGAATGCCAGTTTTGAGGGCTTTTCGCACTTTGCAGCTTTAGGTTTTTGACATTAATTTTTTTCAACCTTGAAATTTTCGACTTAGTTTCACCACTCTTGACTGTTGAGGCGTGATTAATATAGGACTCAAGTCTAGTGAGTTAATAATGTGGCAGATAAAGTAATCTTGCATTACCCCCAATGATCCCTTTAAGTGGTTGGGGACTTGGCGCTTTAATTTGAAATTGCTTGAGCGAATTAAAAAAGAGGCAAAAAGGGTAGAGAGAGACGATGGGAGAGAGGATAAGTTTGGGTGAAAGAGTGTTTTTTAGTGAGATGGTGTGTAAAAGAGGGTCTAATCACCATTATTCATAGCCCTAAAAGGCACAATAATACGATTGCTCAGACAACATTATCAAATGAGGGCAAAATAATAATCTATTATGATGTTTTTGAAACTCTGACCGGAATGTCGCTTAAATATACACTACTAAAAACTCAAGGATGGTCAAAATTAAGTAGAAAATATTAGGGTTGAAAAAATTAATGTTGAACATTGAAGGGTGCTAAATGCAAAAACCCCCTAGTTCTGATCGAACTTGCAGTAGGTGATCTTCCTTATATAATTTCTTCTCCCCATTCTTTCGCATGTACTGTGTAGTTGTTCTCCTCCCCCCTGTTTGTATTCTTGGTTAAGGCATATGGTTTTTAATTAAATTTTACTCTTTATTAAAACTATCTGCATTTGGATTTCTCTAGACCGTGCAAAAGTAGGACCTGCACTGGAAATTATTGCTGTATTAAGATATATTTGTTCTCTAATTAAATATGCATGATATTGTCACATTATTGACGCTTCTTTTTTCTTTGTTCTTTTAGCAATGATTCAAAAATAAATTTCATTATGACTTAACTAGTCCAAATCTCACTGCATTTAAGATAAAGCCCTCATACTGAATTAACTAACAAAAAAAAAGGTTACCCATGCAAAAAGAGGTTAGTCCGACATACCCTCTTTATCAATCACAACAAACTTTGAATAGCAAATTCAAATCCAAGACAACAGAAGTTAAAGAAAGATCCTAATCATGTTTACACTAAATATAATACTTCAGAGTTTAGACATTTATTTCCTAAAGTTAGAAACATATTTTCACATGCAGACAATTGTCATCCTAATTAACAAGATTAACTACCAGATCTTTCTGGGTTTCTCAAACATCAACTAACTCAAAAAATAGGATTTGGCTTCCTAGATGATTTTCAGTCAATTTGCTCATTAAGTCAACTTAATAACTCCTAACACTTAACTACGAAAGAAGGGGTGATCAAAATCCCAACAAACACAAGAAAATCTTTGGAATATTAAATTGAACATACCTAAATGTTGAACTTGCTGCTGTCATTTAAATAGGTTTAGGGATGGTAATGGGTGTGTCAAGGATAAATGCGTGATATATTCCCTGCCCTACCCGGCCCCGCCTAGGTCCCCACAATATTCCCACCGGATCCCATCGAGACCGTAGCAGGGGAAACTTAACCCACCTGGTTTTCTCTCTTTCTTAAGCAATACTCCAATTTCAGCTAAACTAGTGATATTTAAAAGAAACACAGACTTGTTGAGAATCTTTAGAATTTAGGTAGGAAAAATACATGGACTAATCTATAACCATCATATATCATATCATCATATCATCATCATCATCATCATCATCATCATCATCATATATACATACATATATATATAT
>JACYFF010031959.1:23724703-23735844 GCA_017589665.1 Selenicereus undatus
ATTGAACTCATGTATGAGCGACACGTAAACTTGCCATATAGGATGCCACATAAGAGAGATCAAAATAGCCATATGAGATACCTTAGTGCAACATATATAGGATGCTACATGAGATTTAAAATAAAAAGAAAAGGCAATGTAGGGTGGATGTAAATTTAATACAATATTAATTCTATTTAATAAGATAATTTCTCACATACCTTTTTATTATTTAATGATAAAATTTAATCATCAAATATATATAATTTTATGAACCAAATACAACAAAAATATGAGTCAGATATTAATTAAGAACAAAAAATAATGCAATACATCAATTTATTATTTGCTTTTTTTATTAAAAAAGTCTATTCTCTTAATAATATATTAAAAAATTATTTAACTCGCACCCTTGCATCGTAAGGGCAGAAACCTAGTTAACAATAAAAGTTCAAAATACAACAAAATTTCAAGACTTTAAATACAACCGAAAGATTTCCACGACACAACCAAAGTCCAAGTTAAAACATAATGCGAAAGTCTCATAGCTATTCAATTCAATTACATACTAGAGAAAGGAAGACTGGTTAAATCAGCACACATTTTTTTCTTCAAAAGAGAAAATGAAGATTACAATATTCAAACATAAAGTTAACTCCTTGGATCACATAATACTGCAATTATTTTTCTCTTTTCCTGTCTCTAATTCTTCCTACTATCCATTCTTTGTTTTCTAATTTCATGATCGAGTGGTAGAATTAAATGATTGTAGCAACATCATGAAATCAACAAAACATAGGACTCCAAGGAGATACAACAGGTATATAGACAGGGTCCATTCATTGTAGTTTTTACTCATAGTTTTGGAGACCAAGGCCCAACTTCATGCCTAGCATTAGCTAGTTAGCTAGACCGCCTTCTATTATTAGTTTGACTATATTATCCTGTGTGGCTCCTCCAAAACAAAAAAAATATTATGAGCTCGACGGTAGTTGTTGTCACCACATTGGTTGTGGTCCATGTTACAGCTTAGTTAGAGGTACCAAATACTGGCTTTGATTACCATGGCATTCTATACACAACTTTTTGGAGCCATGTACCTAAGAGTCTGACTTTCATCCTGCAAAAAACGAAAGTCGAGAACGGATGAATCCATAAAACATGGTGGTTGTAAATGGTAATAACATAGAATATCACATCAATGGAGGAACTCATTTGTCTAATTCATCTTCAAATATCAAAGTTTGGGTGTCATATGAGATAAGGAATGCTAGGTCTGATCGAACTTGCAGTAGATGATCTTCCCTATATCTTCTTCCCTACATCATTTCTTCTCATTATTCTTTTGCATGTACTGTGTAGTTGTTGTTCCACGCCCCCCCCCCCTCCCTTGTATAGTTGGTTAAGGCATATGGTTCTTAATTAAATTTTACTCTTATTAAGATTGTCTATATTTGGATCTCCCTATACTGCCAAAACAGGACTCATATTAAAAGTTGTCGTTGTTGTATTAAGATACATTTATTCTCTAATTAAATAAGCATTATATTGTCACATTAGTGACGCTTCTTTTTTCTTTGTTCTTTTAGCAATGATTCAAAAATAAATTTTATTATGACTTAACTAGTCCAAATCTCATGACATTTAAGATAAACCACTCATAGTGAATTAACTAAAAAAAAAAAGTTACCCATGCAAAAAGAGGTTAGTCCAACATACCCTCTTTGTCAATCACAATAAACTTTGATTAGCGAACTCAAATCCTAGAAAAAAGAAATTAAAGGAAGATCCTAATCATGTCTACACTAAATATAATACTTCAGAGTTCAGACATTTATTTCCTAAAGTTAGAAACATATTTTAACATGCAGACAATTGTCATCCTAATTAACAAGATCAACTACCAGATCTTTCTGGGTTGTTCAACCGTCAACTAGCTCAAAAAATAGGATTTGGCTTCCTAGATGATTTTCAGTCAATTTGCTCATTAAGTCAACTTAATAACTCTTAACACTTAACTAAGAAAGAATCGGTGATCAAAATCCCAACGAACACAAGAAAATCTTTGGAATATTAAACTGAACATACCTAAATGTTGAAACTAATCTCGGAATATCACAGTCTCTAATATATTCATTAAACGGTTCAAGCAATCGGGTGAGAATTTTCGTGCAAATAGGTATTCATGGGTTGAGTTAGACTGTCTAAGATGGTAAACCAACTCCGGTGAGATCTCATGCTGCTTGTAAGTGTGGGGATGACCCTCGAAACTGCCAGTCCAATTAACTCGAGTGAGTGTGAAATGCGAGCACCCCGCAGGGTCCTCCATGGATAAAAGGGTCGAAAAATAGTGCTCTTCAGGATAACATGAGTCCCAATTGATGCAAGGCAATCGAAACTTCCGCCAAAGTCGATGATCTTGGATAACCATAAGTGCATGGTTTCGAGCTAGAACAAAGAATTGGGACCCTCCTCGAAACTTATGATACGGCACCTCTGGAACCATCACGTCCTTTCCTCGCGCATTGTAGCGATCAGGAAAGATTGTCTCATTCGCAAGGATCTCGATGAAACTTATCATTTTATGAAGGCGAGGGATAGGAGCTGGGAAAAGGGTGCGGTAAATGTAGGGGAAGGAGTGGAGGGGAATACAGGACGGAGAGATGAGGGCGAAGTACATGTTAAGGGGGTCGTCAATGAGGGCGGTAGCAAGGAGGCGACGCTCAGCAGAAATCAAAGTCGGGGAGCCTCTTTCTGTTGGCCTGCTAACTATTTCACGGCCAGAAAAAATGCCAGTGAGTGGGATTTTTCGAGAAGGGTCACCGTGAATGTAGATGTTGAAGAGGTTGTGATGGTTATGGAAGAATTGTTCCCACAGAGGAGAGAAATGGATGTCAGAGTCAATTAAGAAGAGGAAGGCAATTTTGGGTTTAGAAATGGATGATTCAAGGTGCAAGAAGGAAGGGAAGGAGGAGGAGGAGGAGGAGGAGGAGGAAGCGGCAAGGGTGGCGCGGCGAAAAAGGGTGAGATCGTCAAGCTCGTCGGAGAGGGAAATTTGAACGTGTTTAGGGGGCAGAAAGTGTGGCATAAGGATGAAGATGAGAGGGAGGGATAGAATTAGGGTAAACGCCAAAAACACAAATGGGTATGGGGTTGAGAACATTGTTTGTGGATGAAACTCCAGAAGGGAATTAAGGAGAGAGATTGCCAATTTTAAATAGCCAAAGGAAGAAATTTAGAATTGTTGTTTAGGGTGGCGGGGGCGTTACATTGCAAGCACAAGGTTGGGTAGGGAATGGAGGGAGGGAGAGAAAAATGCGGCATAAAAGGAAAGGTTGTTGTGAGGGAATTGAATGTATGTATATGCATATCAGTGGGGAGCGAGATGGTTTGTTGATAATTGGAGTTGGAAATATGGGCAATTTACTATGTGCTTTCTGGAGCACATACTCTCATCATCTATGTGTATATATTTTTTACGTGTGTATTTGTCTTATATTAATTTTTAATGTATATGTGCTGATGTGGCTCTTAGGGGGCATGTGCTATCAGAGTATAATATACATATTGGGAAATACGTGAGTGACACGGTAAGGAAGAGGTAATGCAAGTAATTGTGATAAGTTGGATAACTAGGGATTAAGGATGCCAAAGAAGAAAACATCGAAAAGCTTTCAAATTTAATTTTAGATGAATTATTTTAATTTTTATAATCTAAATTGAACTCTGATGAATTATAATTATTGAATTTGTATTATGTCTATTTTCCAAAATTAATATAAATTCTTCGACTATGAAAAGTAACAAAATTCCAAATACAAAAGTACTTTAAAAAAACAAATTATTAATGATTCTCATTTTGAAATTATCATTCCATCTATAATAAAAGAAAAAAAAATTCATTGCTCAGCAAATATTGACAAGATTTGCGTTAGATCTAATTTAACCCAATCTAATATTATATACTTTAGTTTAATAGAGCTTCTAAAATTCTTGTGCAATTGCTGAAAAAGACACGCCATTTTTAATACAGCCAATGCTCTTAACATTCAATTAATTTTTTGGGCCATTTAACATTCAATTATGTACCCTGACCCATTACATGAACCAACCAAATAAAAAAAGGAAAAACTTCTAAACCTCCACAATTGAACTTTCGATGATACCGTCAAGTCACTAAGATAACAAGAAATAGTGTGATAAATAAACACCTATGTTTAAAATTAATTTTATTCAAAACAAATCAGAATAAATTGCTAGTCACCTTTATAATTATTTACAGTCACCTACATCTTATGATGCCTCTTATGTATGTAAGATGGTCTCATTTTATCTGACTTTCAATTAGAACTTTTTCTAATGAATACTTTATTCTAGTTGTTGATAATCCGTTTCATTGAATGCAAAGTTGGTTGATAAGGGATAGAGCTATCTATTCTGCATCTTCTCTATCCATGATATTTGAACCCCGATATCTTGACAAGGAACTTCACTAGCGTCATTTTAAAGTGTCTTGACACAAAATTGAGCAATTTCTTTGTTTAATAATTAGTTAGGACTTCATGCAGGAAAAAATAAATATATCGATTTCTATAAATACACCTTAATAGTCTGTTTGGATTGAGCTTAGAGAGTGGGAGTGGAGGGAAAAACAGATTATATACTTTGTTCGGTAATTAAAAGCAAAAGAAGGGACATAATAATTCACCTCATTTAACCCCGATTAACTTAGTGGCCCCCCCCCCCCAAAAAAAACATTATATCATATCCTACATCATATCTATATAGATATATTTTTTAGTTTTAAGGGTGTGTCGTAAGTAGGGTATGCAAAACAGGTTAAGCAAACTTTCGATTGATCGAAAATCAGTTAACCAGTTTATTGATTTAAGAAAATTTTGAACTGTAACCGAGCTGAAGCATTGAAGCATTGTGTCCCACATTGGTTTTGGTGAAAGGTGTAGCACTGTTTTTCTTTTTTTTTGTATAAATAACAGAAGGTTAAACCTCTGCTCTTAAGCTTCTTGCTTGGAGTTTTCTTTAAAAGAAAATTCTTTCTTGGTGTCTGTTCATTTTCAGCATTTTGCATCTACTATCTGCTCAAATATGCTAACAGCTAATCAAACCTGTTTCAACCTCCTCAAACTTACTCTAGCCAGCATGCTCCAATCCTCTCTAACCTACTCCAAGCCGCTCCAAACTACTCAAACAAAAAATAGAGGTAGGATCCTAGTCTATTCGAGAAAGTGGATGCCTCACTTGTCTTCTCTCGATAAATAACGCATCACTACTAAGAAATCAACTTTTTTCGATGGATATTCCGACGGAAAAAGCAATATTTTCCATTGGAAAATGACTTTTCCGACGGAAATTCCGACTGACTACGTCCGTCAGAATAAGGAGGGCCGGGAAGGGGTTCCGATGGAAATAACAAGTCCGTCGGACTGGTTCTCCGACGAAATTGGGCAGCCGACGGACTCATTCGTCGGATGCAACAAAAAATTCGCGAAAAAATTTCAATTTTTTTTTTCGGATCTTGTCGGAACCCATCGGATTCCGTCGAAACCCGTCGGATTCCGCCGACAATTTCGTCGAAACCCGTCAGCAATTCCGTCGGAATTTTTAAAATTTATTTAAAAAATAAAAAAACATAGTACTGAACAACAAAAATATTTTTCAATGTATGTAATACACAATAAATTCCCATCATTGACGTTAAATTGATATTAGCATTAAATTATGCTTCATTAATTAAAAATTATATTCTTTAACAACAAAGTACAAAATTGAGAGTAAATTATCATTCTAACAAACTAACATCAATGTAACAAACTAACTATATAAACTATTAATTTGCATAGTTACATACAAACCAATTATACAAATTATTAAATTCAACGTATATATTTAATTAACAATAAATTTATACAAATTACACATAAGAAAACCTTATCAAAAAGTCGATGACGAATAACGACGAGAGGAGGTGATGGCGGCAACCGGCAGTGAGGCGATGGCAAGCAGCGGTGCTCCCTCTCTCTCTCTATCTGTCTCTATTTTACGAAACAAGCAACGAAAAAATGAAGCGATGTGCAAGTTTTATAACAGAATGTCCGACGAAATATGCCGTCGGAATATTCTAAAATTTTGAATTCTCCCTCCGATCAATTTGGGCAAACAAATTTGAATTTTTTATTTTTCGACGGAATATTCCGTCGGAAATTTCAACAGAATTTCAATTCCGACGGATGAAAATTCAAAAAAAAAATTATTTTGAACTTTGAAATTCGTCCCAGATCTGGTCAACATTGACCAGGGATTCCGACGGAATTGTCGGATTCCGTTGGAAATTCCAACGGATTTAAAGTCCGTCGGAACATCCGCCACCTCTGTCTGCTTTTTCGGTCTTCCCGTCGCCATGTCCGTTGGCCTGTGCGACGGTCTCTTTTTCGGTCAGCATTTTCCGTCGGAATAACTAAAATTTTTAGTAGTGGCAGCGCAAACACGAGTTGAACTTTATCCAAACCGGATTTAACGGACCTATGCTCAAACTTTGTCAAACTGCAACATTACTTTGTAACAAAGTAGAATATAATTTTTAATGTAGTAATTTTAAAATATGATATATCACTAATATTTCGTAATTTAATTTTAATATTTGATATATATATATATATATATATATATATATATATATAATCCAACATTAAAACATATATATATATATATGATACATCATAATACACTCTCAACTATCACACCTATATTTTTCCCCAGGAATGGATCGTGGACAACACTCCATAAACCCAGAAATTGAGAACATGGCCATCGATGATCCTTAATTAGAAGAAGGTGTTGGAGATAGTGATGAGGACAGGGATGTAGGCCATAATTATGCAGGTCATAATGTTTACTCATGCATTACAATCGCATTCAACTCTTCTGTCGTATTATTTTCATAAATCTACTATGAACTAATGTTACAAAAACATAAAATATTACACATAATAACTATTAACGATCATAATATTCAAAGAATCGCTACAAAAATGCTCCAAAATGCTTACAACCCATTCCAACCGGCTCGAACCTACTCACTACTAGTTAGATATATTCCAAACTGCTTCAACCTGCTAACCACTCCTCCAAAACACTAAAAATGAACCGGCCCTTGGAAGGAAATTGTATATTATATTTCTTCTCATGTTTGTTCCTCCTTAATTGAATTATTCAATTAATTAGTGGAGAACTTAACTAAAAGGAGAAATGAGTCTTAATAGTTAATGTCGGGTTGCATATGCTGGCCGAAATAAAAAAATTTTAAGTTTAGTTAAGAAAGGCAGCTACAGGTTGGGCACGTTGCATGATCGGCTTGCGTTGCTATGGGAAGAGCCCATAAGAGTCATTTTTGGTACCATCTCGCCTGGCCAACCACACAACTACAGTTTAAGGTTGGGTCCGAGGCCTTGGATGCTTCAAATTGGGTTGAACGGCCCACAAAAAAAGGAAAAAAATATAAGTTGATTAAGTCTAATCAGGACAGAATAATATTTGAAGAGACAAATTTAGGCTTTGTTTGATCCTTAAAAAATTCAGTAAAAAGTAAAGTAAATGAAAAAAAAAAGTAGGACAAAAATGGGTTTTTTTCTCGTGTTTAGATTGAAGAAAAAATATAAAAATTTGGATGGAAAATTTGTATATTGATTAATTAGTTGAATCATATTGACGTCATCTAAGCAGTACAAGGTTAGAGGAGGTTGCGAATTCTTTTAGGAACTTTTCCAAACTTTACTCACAATCGTATGAGAAAAATTTTATCACTTGTTTCTAACAATTTTTCCACTTAATTTTCCTCATATTTTTTTTCTTTGTGATTTTCTCTAAACCAAACACAAAAAAAAAAAGAAGTTATTTTACCAATTTTTTTCTTTCCACAAATTTTTCAAGGTCCAAACGGAGCCTTAAGAAGCATGTCCAAAGAATTCTCAAAAGAATTATTCTACTTTTTTTAAATAGAGCTAATAGTGCCCAAAAGAAGAGACATGTCTTTTAGAGACATGTCATTCTCAACGCTATAAATAGGGGGGTCTAGCCTCATTTGGTGGCAAGGAAAATCAAGAGTTAGGCCCTGTTCTATTTCGCATTTTTCAGGATTTAGCTAAGAGCTTACATCTCCTTACAACTTCTTACATCTCCTTACAGCTTCTTACATCTCTTTACAGCTCTTTATATCTTCTTACATCTCCTTACAGCTCCTTACATCTTCTTACATCTCCTTACATCTCATAGATTTTTTATAACATTTATTTATTTTAGCTACAGAAATATGTATATTTTTTAATGATACTACCAATATACAAAATTTATAAATATCTTATGAACACAACATTTACATAAACATTTGGCCCTGTTCTATTTTGCGTTTTTTAGGATTTAGCTAAGAGCTTACATCTCCTTACAGCTTCTTACATCTCCTTACATCTCCTTACATCTCATTACATCTCCTTACATCTCCTTACATCTTCTTACATCTCCTTACATCTCCTTACATCTTCATTTTATTTATTTTGTATTTTGTATTTTTTTTATTTTTTTTATTTAAATTTTAAATTTTAAATTTTTTTGTTCTTCATTTTTTTGTTCTTTATTTTTTATTTTTTATTTTTTTTAATTTTTTAATTTTTTAATTTTTAATTTTTCATCTTTTCTTTTTAATTTTTTAATTTTCTAATTTTTTAAAATTTTTTAAATTTTTAAATTTTTTTTTCTAATTTTTTAATTTTAAATTTTAAATTTTTTTTTTGTTTATTACTTTATTTTTTATTTTTCATTTTTCATTTTTTTTATTTTTTATTTTTTATTTTTTGTTTTTAGTTTTTTATTTTTATTTTTTAAATTTTAAATTTTATAATTTTTTTTTATAATTTTATAATTTTATAATTTTAATTTTTAATTTTAAAATTTAAAATTTTCAAAATTTTGAAAATTTTTAGTTTTATTTTTTATTTTTTTATTTTTTATTAAAAAATTAAAAAATTAAAAAATTAAAATTAAAAATAAAAATACAATTTAATATTAAAAATTAAAAAGTTAAAAATTAAAAAATTATGAATTAAAAATTAAAAATTAAAAATTAAAAATAAAAATTACAAATTACAAAAATTATAAAATGCAAAATTAAAAAATAACAAAAATAAAAATAAAAATAAAAGTAAAAATTAAAAATTTAAAAAAATAAAAAATAATAATTAAAAAATAAAAAAAATTAAAATAAATAAATAAAAAAACAATAAAATTACAAAAAATACAAGAAATAAAAAAAGTAAAAAATAAAAATAAAAATAAAAAATGAAAAAAATAATAATAAAAAAAAAATAAAACTACAAAATACAGCTTCTTAAGTATATTATTTTAATATTATTATTTTTCATCTAAAACAAATTATACTATACAACTCTTTTACAATTCAACAACTCCTTATATCTATCCTTACAACTTCTTACAGCTCCTTACAGCTTCTTACATCTTCTTACAGCTCCTTACATCTCCTTACAGCTTCTTACACATCCTTACAGCTCCTTGCAGCTACTTACATCTCCTTACAGCTCCTTACATCTCCTTGTATCTATCTATCTATCTAAAACGCGAAATAGAACAGACTCAAAAGCATAATATAACGACGTAAATTATATTTGAGTTTTGACATAAAATATATATTATTATAGATGACCATATATTTATTTATATTAAACATTATTTACTTAAAATAGGCATTTATTTGAAGAGTTGTATTCAATTTTGTTAATTTTTTTTTGGGTTATACTTTGCTTTATTCGATCAAACTAATGTTCATATAAAAAATCACCTTAAGTGGACGAAATTTTATTCACCAAATTTATGGGGATTAATATATTTTATTGTTGTGTAATTAACTTAATTAATTATTTATTTTCAATAAGTATGTTATTTTAATATTATTATTTTTCATCTAAAACGTTCATTGTAAAACAAATTATACTATACAACTCTTCTACAATTCAACAACTCCTTTTATCTATCCTTACAGCCTCTTACAGCTCCTTACAGCTTCTTGCAGCTCCTTACAGTTTCTTACATCTTCTTACAGCTCCTTACATCTCCTTATATCTATCTATCTATCTAAAACGTAAAATAGAGCAGACTCTTAGGCCCTGTTCTATTTCGCGTTTTTTAGGATTTAGCTAAGAGCTTACATCTTCTTACAGCTTCTTACATCTTCTTACATCTCCTTACATCTCCTTACATCTTCTTACATCTCCTTACATCTTCTTACATCTCCTTACATCTCCTTACATCTTCATTTTATTTATTGTGTATTGATTTTGCATTTTTTATTTTTTATTTTTAATTGTTAATTTTAAATTTTAAATTTTTTTGTTCTTTACTTTTTATTTTATTTTATTTATTTATTTTTCATTTTTCATCTTTTATTTTTAATTTTTAAATTTTTCAATTTTTGAATTTTTTTTATTTTTTTAATTTTTAAACTTTTATCTTGTAATTTTTAAATTTTTTATTTTTTATTTTTTATTTTTTTTGTTTATTCTTTTATTTGTCAATTTTCATTTTTCATTTTTTTTATTTTTTATTTTTTGTTTTTAGTTTTTTATTTTTAATTTTTTAATTTTATATTTTATAATTTTTTATTTTTTATTTTTAAATTTTTTATTTTTTATTTTTATGTTTATTTTTTATTTTTTATTTTTTATTTTAAAATTGTCAAAATTTTAAAAATTTTTAGTTTTACTTTTTTTTCATTTTTTTATTAAAAAAAATAAAAAATTAAAAAAGTAAAATTAAAATTAAAATTAAAATTTAATATTAAAAATTAAAAAATTAAAAATTAAAAAATTATGAATTAAAAATTAAAAAATAAAAAATAAAAATAAAAATTACAAATTACAAATTACAAAATTATAAAATAGAAAATTAAAAAATAAAAAAAATTAAAATTAAAATTAAAATTAAAATTAAAATTAAAAAAAATAAAAAATAAAAAATAATAATTAAAAAATAAAAAAATAAAATTAACGAAATAAATAAATAAAAAATAAAACAATAAAATAAAAAAAATTAAAAAATTACAAAAAATACAAGAAATAAAAAAATAAAAAAATAAAAAA
>JACYFF010031959.1:23743620-23804021 GCA_017589665.1 Selenicereus undatus
TTTTTTTTTTTTCAGTACATAATAAAGAATAAATATCATGAATGCATCTTGTTTCAAGTGCATGTATTAGCAAAAGCAAAGTCTATGTAGATTGATTTACACTATTTACACAATGAACTATTTCATCAATCGCAAAGAATTACTCTGTTGAAATTTTAACGTAACACAATGATCTAATCCTTTATTTAATATACACATATATGAAATATGATTTGTTCTGTACTGTAATTGAATTAATATAGCATGTGGTTATAATAAAGATTGTACTTCCGATAAAGTTTTCTATATATTTCTTACACTAATTGATACCATGTGAAGCAAATTATTGTAAATCTTACTAAAAATGTGAAGGAAGATATCATCACCCTATAAAATTTTATTTTAAATAATTATTCATCAACTAACAATTTATTTTATTTTGCTCACTCTTCGATCTCTTGCTGAGTCCTTAATTATTTTTCTTTTTATTCTTTTTTAAATCAAGCTCTTTAAAATCTGATTAAATCAACTGTACCAATTATATATCTAACTCTTATGTTTGAAATATAGATAGCTAAAAAAAGCAAGTTTTGACTATTTTTCAACTTGGATTATATGGCTAGAGCAAAATATTTCTCCAAATTAAACTTCCTGCAGGTAGTTTACAGTTTTTAAATATATAGTTAATTGGAATCAATTTCTATAATTCTACAATTCAGAGATAAGGCTGTTACATCAAACTCCCTACATCCCGATTAGTGACGGAATTTTTGAAATATGAATTTGAATTTGAACCAATATATCTAACTCTTATTGAAATATTTAGATGTAAAAAAAATCATTAACTAGTGCCTCTGCACCCTCCTCTTTTATTTGAGACTAGTATGTTCAAAAAAAAGAAAGAAAAGAAACTAGTAAGAAAGGATTATTGTTTGCCATACGTTCCATTGGTCTTTATCAATAAGATATGTGTACGATCTTTGCGTGGGGCACATGAATCCACTGATATGTACATATTATCTATTAATATACATCAGTTCCGGAATATGTGGGATTGAATTTTCAAAACTATTACATCAGTTTATAATGGCCAAAGGTCATAATCATTAATCAAGCAAACAACATATACTGAAAACAAGTACGTTCGAAATTGTGACGTGGCATTCAAGTTTCGCACCCTGGCCCCTACCCCCCCCCCCCCCCCCCAAAAAAAGATAACCTACGTGATCATTAGTTTTTTTTTTATATATATTTATTGATAGGCATGATTATAACTTGGTTGACGGAATTGGTAGACTGACATTCTTAGCACCGAACTATCCGATTGTTTCTTTGATTTTTGTTAATGAGCAGGGACTCGGAGAAGAAGATTATTTTGTTAGGGAAGTGATAAAAATCACCAAAAGGAACAAAAAAAAAGAAAGAAAAAAAAAATAATAAGGAAAGGTTTTTTTTTAAAAAAAAAATCTCATAGCTAAGCTTCATATGGAAATTAAAGATGAGGTTCTTGCAACTTAAGGTTTCGTAAATTTTTGGTGAGCAAGGATAATAGACTATAAAAATCGACTACGGTTAGGCGTAAGGACAGAGAGTGTGGGGAACAGTGTGAATTTATAGTTGTTTTTAGAAACACATCTAGGAAAGAAGGTGAGAGAAATCGATTGTTTACTAATGCATGAACTTTGTATTTGTAAAGGAAGAGAATTATTTTGTATATCAATCCTGAAACAATAGAAATATTTCTCTCACAATTCTCTTCCTGAATTTAACTTCTTTTTTTTCCCCTTATGCTCTTGTTCTTTTGTGTTATATGCCTATGACATATTTATCATGTGTGCTTCAGGAATACTCACTCGTTTATGATGATGTTAAGAAGACATCTGATGATATTCTAGCCTGACAATGTGCGTAAATGGCGTGACAATTTCCCCCCATCCCCACGGGCACGTACACTCGGGTTTAATTAAGTCCCGGGGTATGGGAAATTCTCATGCAGGCTGAGAACTGGGTAGGAGATAATCTCATGGCCCTATGAAGCCCCAGATTTTTCGTTGGCTGTCTTTAGGTACAGATCAAAATGGGGTATATGATCTTCTAACATACCCCACAAAAAACCTGATGATGTTCTTTGCATGATTGCTGGAGATGCTGCAGTCATACAATTAAGAAAATATTTTGGAGTAAGTGTTGACTAATTTAACTGATAAAATCTTTAAATATTACTGTCAGATATTTAAATTCGAATTTTATCTATGTCAATAATTCAGTAACAAGCCAGCTGTGAAACTAGTGTATGAGGATACACAAGTAGTACAGGGTAGTGGCTACAAATTTGAGGTCCAGGATAAGGAGTGAATGCTTTTGAAGACAGGACGATGATGTGAGGTTGTTGTCTAGAAAATGATGCATGTCATCAAGTTGATGAAGACAACCAACATGATATATAGGTGAATTGGCAACCTACACGGCTAGAACTAGGAAAACTTACCCTTAGTTAATTATCCAATCTAAACCACCTAAGTTCATATTTAATTAAGAATTTAAGACTCAATATCAAAGGTGAATTTGATTTATATAGGACTAGTTAAATGTTCTATAAAGTAATTTGGTTTCAATAATCAAGTCAACAATCTATCATATACGAGGCTATTGAGCTTTTATTTTACAATCAATTGTTAATTGATAATTTGATTTATAAACAAGTTCAAGGTTATATTTTTATCAGTGTGGCCATGTGGGATATATAAAACTTTCATATTCCAAAAAATTAATGCTTGAACTTACCCTATCCAAATTAAGCTTGGTGAAAATTTCCAATAAATTTATTGTTATTTAAAGACAAGTTTACTGGATCAAATCTCGACTAATTATATAAAGTTAATTCAAATAAAAAAAATAATTCAACTTAGGTTAGCTCAAACCATATCCAAATTGCATGAACATGAATACGAGCCAAGCCAAGTTTAAATAACATGCTTAATTCTAAGGTCTATTAGTGAATCTAATATTTTGTGATACATGTAGAGAATGAGAGTGCAACAATCCAAAGAATTACAAGAAGTATGAAGAAGAACAAAAAGCTCTTCTCTTAAGCATAAGTGGAAGAGATTGATTCTTAAATTGGTTATAAAGGGCCAGTTTGAAAATCCTAGATGGACTGACCGACTCTAATCAAATGGAAGGGATTGATTCTTTAATTGATTATAAAAGGTGAGTTTGAAAATTCTGGATAGACCGACTACTTTAATCAACTGAGCAGGAGGCTTGCCAGTATTTATCTATGCAACCATGTGGACCCTTTGAATGTACCACTAGCTTAGAGGGGTCCTACTGCAAATGCCATACAAGAGTAGCTTGGTACGAGGGTGTTGTAGGTTTGCATGGTTTTGGTTGCTTTTAGATTATTTTTTTTCCAGTTATGTTAATTCTTGTTACTTGCCTTTTGCTTGTAGCCTCAGCCATTTTTGACTTTACAAACAATTCAAAAATAAATAAATAAACTTTGTGACATGGGTAAACATTTGTTGTTAATTACTATCAACTTCTAAGTTTTGATATAAAAAGGTCCTTCAATATGTACAACAACAATAAGTCTTAGTGTGTGTTCTGCTTTTATAGGTCTGGCGAGATCCAGATCTAAACAACCTTACCTTTGCAAGCATACATTCATGCAAGTAGAGAGGTCGATTTCAAGAGGTCTTGAATATGTAGGTTAAACTATTTGTATAGTGTGAGAATCTTCACTTGCCCAGTATCCAAACTTGTTGTCATGATATTCAATTAGTACAATATTATTTTAGAATTTTTGGGCCTAAATAATCCTTTTTATGGGGGGTGAAGGATTGAGGCAACCTATTCTAATTGGGGTTTCCAGATGTATATTTATAATACAAATTAGGGTTTTATAGGGAATTATTACAAGGCCTATTAATAAAAATATTTTACACCTCAATCTGAATGAGGTGGAATAACGCGATTGGCCTTGAAATGATAAAATTTATGTGGGGAGAGCCCCTTACTAAAAAATGTATACCACTTGAGACTGAGTTGATCTGGGACACCCTTGACGATGACCTTTTGCAACTATCACATTGTTGGCCCGATTTGGCTAGTTAAATTACCCTAGAGGAGGGTGAATAGGGTAATGATAAATATCGCAAATTAATCGAAATAGAGAGCAAAAAGGTAAATGTGGACAAAACACAAGAACTTTTTAACGATGTTGGCCTCAACTAGACTTAGTCTCATCCTAGAGTTCCCTAACTCTAGGATTTATCCGAATATTTATTAGGATGGATAATTACAACTCTAAAGTATACCTTACTCTAAGTTCCAAGTCATAAGTTGACACCTTCAACTAGGCTTTGTAAAGTTTGACCCTTCAACTCTATAACCCATCCAATTACAACTTGAACGATACAAATCAAATGTAATTGAAGCAAATTAAATCTCAATGTATGCCAATGAATGCTTGAGTAAAAGAGATGCCAATGAGTGCTTGCTTCTCTCTCTCTTGTTATATTCAGCCTTCAGCTAGCTTTAATATTTATAGCAAAGCTTTGATGAACCCTTAAAAACTAGCCGTTAGACTCATCCTTAATTTCAGCTTCAGTTCAAGGCCTTGAACTTTAGTTCAGGATCCTTGAAGATCTTCTATTTTCAGCATGAAACGGCTATATCTCTATTTTTGGCTAATTTACAATTCTATCCAACGGCTACCTTAGTTTTGGGCTGTAGAAATATTCTCTTGATTGCAACTCCTTCCATGATTAAGCACTTACAATTTTATTAGGAAAAATTGAATATTTTACCAAGTGAATATCTCTAATCAAATGGGATATCCTATCTCATAATATAGCATTATCAAACATGATAAGAATCATAATCAAATTTGAATCACAAATATAATATCATAAAGATCACATATTCATTTTTCAATAATAAACTATCTTAAAGATAAAATCAATTATGTGAATATCTATTTATAATTATATCACATAGAAATACTAAGGTAGGTCCAAATATAACATGATAAATATATCAATTGATTAATCTCTTTTTATCTTTCATCAAAATGTATTAATAAACACATTATGAACTTCAAGAAAGCTAACAATCTCTCCCTTTTTGATGGAAAACAATATCTAATAACATATCAATATAATTTTGAATGACACATGTACATCATGAAAACTTTTCAAATACTTCTCCCCCTTTTTGTATTTCATCAAAAAGGTGGCATAAGAAGGAGAAAGAAAAATCGAAGCATAAGTGGGTTCCTTGCCTTGGTGCGACTTCGTTCTCTTCTCACCTTCCTACGAATGTTTCTTTTGTCTTTGTGCGGGTGTTTGTAAATTTGAATATTTTAAATCATGGATGGTTGGCTCTTTTCGTGTGAGATTTGCTTGTTTTCATTATTGGAATTGCACTTGAATTTCATATATATGACTCGTGACAATCTTTCTTCCAAGAATGATCCATTATATCAAATGAATATTTATTCCATGAAATTATATTATAACTAGTCTTCATTCAATAAAAATATTCACTTCAACCCACTTTACTTATTTACCTACCTCTATTTACCTAACGAAATAGGCCCTAAGCCCTAATAGTTTAAAATTTTGTGCTTTTACTTGTGTTTTTTCTTTCAGTAATTATCTTCGTTAGGGGGATCTTTGATGGGTAACATCATTTTTCCATTTAACGAGTTTCAATCAAACTAATATTAAACTATTAAAATCTTTTCTGACTAGATTATTGGTTGAATCCATCAAAGGCTCCAATTCATGTCAATAATCCAAATGCCATGATGACAGTTCAATTTCAAACGAAAAGTTACACTAGATATATTAATGTAATTTCGAAGGTTGTATTGTGGACTAATGGGCAAGTGAAAGACGAGTTTTTATTGTATTAGTGATTAGTTTTCTTAAATAAATATCTATTTTATTATTTTTTTAGATATTTATTCTAATGACTGTGATAATTTTAAGTAAAGCGTACTATTCTCATATCATGTTTGAAAGATTTTGCTTGGGGTATCTAACCCTCTATTTCATTGGTGCCAAGTTACTGTTATTGGTCCATAAGAAATAGAGCTCTCTCATTGTAGATTTTCTTCATTCACAAGGTTAAAACCTATGGCGTACCTTACTTAAAAGAGAATAGATACCAAACTGCTTAAACTATTGTTGATATGAGTGAAACGGATTTTGGTTTAGTCCTAAACCCTAGGTGTTTGTATATAAAGTGTTGTTGTTTTTTTTTTGCAACAGAAGGGAGATAATTCATTAATTAATCAGTCATATGACATCTATATAGTATATTCAACACAAACAAACACACATTCTAATATCAAAATACAACCTCTATCGTAAGAAAATTAACTTTTTACACACTAATCGTTTGGCCTCCCACGATCGTTGTTTCGTAATATAGCATGGAGAAGAGATATGCAGATCTGTTGTAATATCTCCATGAAAATAGATATACTAGTCTAGTGTAATTTACTCGGGCGAGATAGTCTTCAAATATAAGAGAATGTATTCGAAGTGTCGAATTCGACTAAAGTGCCATTTTACAATAGAGTAGAACTTCATCCCTCCAAACACAAGCGAAACTACTACACAAAGACAACTCATAACATCCATAAAATAAAACTCTCATAATCGGAGAGAAGAATAACTCTCACAATTAGAGAAAAATACCACTAAAATTCTAACGATATTAATACAAAAGAAAGAAAATATTAAGTAAACGCTCAGGATGGTCGATTTGGATGGCCAGAAATCCAACCATCCCGGCCCTCAAGGGCACCAAATTACCGGCAAAATGGCCAAAGAGCAGTTACAGAGTGAAGGAGGTGGAGAGAGTAACAGAGAGAGAAAAATATCAACATGCACAAGTATAAAGTGTATTTTAAGAAGTGCCTTTCACTTTTGTCTCGAAAAGGACTATTTATTTACTTCAAAAGAAACATGAAAACGTGCCAATGCCAGTTAGATATTGTGCAATTGTATGTCATATAAGTTAAGGAGAGCACTACATATTTTTTAATAGAAGCGGGGTAGGGAAATGGGTTTCAGTTTAATTTAAATAATATAATTTGAGCCCACCCAAAATAATAATAATAATAATAATAATAATAATATAAATTTGAAAAAATTACAAGATTTAGATGACAATTTTTGCCCAATATTTAATTTCATTTAATATTTGATAAGATTCAAATTGTCGAAGCCTGATTTTAACAAAAGAAATAACAAAAACTTGTATATAGATTTCAAGTTTAGACTATATTTCTCATTCAATTTTTAGTTTCTTTATTGGATATACATATTTGTGATTCATACAATGTTGTTCGTTAGAATCGGAGATCTTTCTTAAGTGGGCAACCAAATGTTTGTTTTTTCCAACAACTTGCTAGTTGCAATAAGCGTCCCACCATGCGCTTGGTTTTCTACTCATTATCAAAATAGACAGAGGATCATGAGACTGGAAATAAAGTAGAGAACAACATAAAGTAAGCACGTAACTTTGTGTTCTTTGTTTTTGTATCTGGAGTTGTAAAAAGGGAATCCAAACAACATATATTATGGAAACCAACTTTATTCATGTGCAACTTGCGTTTTAGAAGTGGAGTAATGTGGACAAATTGTTGCCAAGTAGTTCGTGCAAGTTGACAACTTGCTTAACCAAAGCTCTTATAAACAAATCTTTCCATCCATTTCAGGCTTTCAACTCAATCTGAAAGTGAACAACCTACATATAGCAAGGAATGTGTAGTTTTGCAACAAGTTTTCTGCTTAGTTGGCATGAATTTAACCTATTATTTGGAAGTTCTAAGATCAAATCTTGATAGTTACACGATGGTCAAGATACACGATGGTATTAGTTGGTGGGAATGCTTGTATGGCTAGAGTAACATGGCCTTCATGCTGTGCTATGGTAGGGCTTGTCCTGCCTCCCTATTGTACACAGTTTGTTGCATCTCCTAGATGTTGGAAATATAATTCAAAAATTATCTTCCTTAAGAACTCTCTAAATTGGGCATTTGTTTAAGCAATCTCCCTCTGGTTTTCCTCCAGTGCATGAGGACACAGAGTCGTGTAGTCTTGAGGTCAATTGCTAACAATTAGTGACTGCACTAAGCCTTGGGTGTGTAATTGATCTTTAAACTAGGGTTCCCACTAAACACGACAACAGTTCACTAAACCAATCAGATAACCCTGTTCTAATTGCTTGTTGTGTCTGAGTGTTTAGCATTTTCCAATAACCTCATTTCTAGCCACTCAAAGACATAATTTTATTAAAGTAAGTTTGAGGCTTATCTTCCCATTTTTGAATTCCTCAAGAAAACACAATCGCCATTGACCACCTTTTATATTCAATAAGTAGACTATAGTTTGAATAGATGTGGCTAATGGCACCTATATCCATGATCCATTAAGCTAGATTTTCTACCTATGCAACAAGCCCATTAAACTCCTTGGTCCCCAAGTGGACGAGTGCAGTCTCATGAGGGTTTAATATGACAAAGCCACAAGTCCTTGAAGAAGAAAAAAGAAAAAGGGACAAAGCTTTTTGGGTTTTCCACAAACTGTCACAAAGCAACATCAAAGAGGTAATCACGGATTCCTTAAATCAACAACTCTCCCTAATGCCCGAGAGTCACATAACTCATGCATAGGGTACACAATGAAGATTCTTAACCCTCTTAAATGACAACCATGCGTTCGTTATAACCCTTTTCAATGATGAGTAAGATATGGTCAGCTCACTTTAAGTCATATGGAACTCTCCTCTCAATTGTTTGAAATAATAGTGTGGTTACACTCATATTTAACATCAAAGATGCACTCTACCATATGTTTGGTCTAATTCTCATTCTCCACTACTAGGATGCATATGGACTTTGATGATCAAGATGACTTTTTTAGGGATGTAATGAGGTTCGGGGTTAAGGGTTGACGAAGGGATCAACAATTTGGGAATGGCTGGAGCTAATTAGCTATCCTAATGAGTTATCACATCCACAACCATCAATACACATCCCTCACAAGTACACATCCGATCCAACAACGTGAGATGGTGACTTGAGCAATCTAAACACCACATAAACCCTTCATGTGAAGACTTTTATTTGTTTTTTCCTTTTTCTTTTTTCTTTTTTTTTGCCTTTCCTCATGATCATTTTTTTCATTTTTTTTTCAAAAGACACTTGGCAAAGAGGTTTTCATCCAAATAACTCATTCTCAATGTTGCATGGACTCAAGTCAATCCACACACTTTGTTCTTTCCTTATTTATATACCACACCAAATATGCACCCCCTCACATTGTTTCTCCACCCTTTAATCACAGTGACACTTATTAGTCTTAGCTAAGGTAAGGACAATGTTTAAGGCCAATGGCTAATAAAGTGGGATACTACAAGAATAGTGATAGTTAATGCTCAACACAAGTAGCATGGGATATAATTATGCACAAGGAAAGGCTTCTTGGCTAATGTGACTAGAAACATGCACAAACAATGCCCATTTCCTCTCATTAATCATGCAAATGCAATATATGGTTTCAAAGAGAATTAGAGCAAATTCTAGAAAATGACAACTTTGAGTAAGTCTCTCATGAAAGGAAACAAATCACTGCAAGTGATAAAGCGGTCCAATTTGGCTCAA
Source organism: Selenicereus undatus (assembly GCA_017589665.1). NCBI lineage: Eukaryota > Viridiplantae > Streptophyta > Magnoliopsida > Caryophyllales > Cactaceae > Selenicereus > Selenicereus undatus. The sequence continues at coordinate 23,753,282 of JACYFF010031959.1, forward strand.
ATCCTTGGGGGTCCACCTACCATGCCTACTCTCATCTCTTAGGTCAAAATATGCATATATTATCAAGAATTTGGACATTCTATCCATCATATGCACCCTAATTGTCTACTATTTGAATCCAAGGCATAAATAGATTATAGCAAATAAAAGTCACACATATTCCCCCTAAAACTTTCTATTCACGAGGAAATACAAAATCCTTTTGAGTTTTTGAAAAAAAAATCTCTTTTTTTTCCAAAATCATGGAGGAAGGTCTCCTCGCCTCCACACTTAAAGTGCACGATGTCCTCATTATGGAAATAAAAGCCCTAAAAAGGGAAGAAAAGATAGAGGAACAAGGGGAAAAGTATATACAAAGGAGAAAGAAGAAAAATGCCTTGCAAATAAAATAGAAATTACGCCACATGGATGCATATGTACAATGTAAATGCAAGACTACTCTGAATGCAAATATGTGCATTATGCAATCACAACACTTAACATAATCCTCAAAGTACAAGACCACTATGTTCTTCTTGAAGCCCATTGAACATTTACAGTGTATATATTTGCATTCAGAGTAGTCTTGATCCATGTGTGGTCATGCATTTACAATGTATATACAATGTAAATTGCTCCTTGAATCCCATTAAACATTTACTCAGATCCACCATACGTGGATTGCACAATCAAAGTAGTCAACATAATTCTCAAAGTACAAGGCCAAATCATAACTAAATTACTCCTCAAATATCCATCAACAATCATAATATCTCAACAATAAGGGTATGAAAAATGGGAGATGCATACATAGTACCACTTGATCTAGATGAGATACGCCCCTTAAAATAAAGTATGCAATGAAGAGTAAGAGAGGGGTGGGAGATAACTCACAGTCGCTGGGCCCCATCGGGCTCAAGTGGTGGCCAAAAGTATGAAAGAAATTGCAAGAATGCCGATGAGCTTCCTTGATCGTCCAAAAATGGATGAAACCGTTGCTCCAACTATCGAATGGACCCATATTGTTTCAATATAACCTCATTCATTCGTCATCGCCCCTCATACTCTCGAGCCTCTCTTATGGCAAGCCCCTCTTCTCTTCTCTTCTCATCCGCCTCAACTCTCTCCTCTTAGTAGTCCACAAACCCCCTAAAATAAGTCATCCCCTCCTCAATGGACTCCATGTGTCTGGTCATATGATGAATGTCTCAGCGAACATAATTGTACCTTCTCTCGTAGGCCGCCTCCACTGGGAGGTTAGAGAAGGATTGGAGGAAAGTGAATTAAAATGGCAGTTAGGTTGAGGAAGATGACCCCCTATGTCAAATTGGGGTGATTGCTGATATTGTGGTTGAGGTTGTTACATTGGTTCATTCTCAATTTGGGTCCCTCCGAATTCTTGGCCATTTTGACCATCTTCCTCACCTTTACCCTCATCATCACCACTACGCTCTCGTTCTCATTATATCTCCCTCTTTCCCCTCTCTTAGTAACACCACTTCTCAAACAATTATCCTATCACAATTCCAATTCCTTTTATTGGCTATGGTGGTTTAGGCCACATAGGAAAAGGTGAATAAGATTTGTTTATGGTAGTGATATTTTGTTGATGCAACCTTTTGTATCAATACTGGTCATATGGGCTAGGGTGACAATGTCAAGATTTTCTCCCAAGAAATGAGGTTCACGGGTGCCAAACTTCCCACCATGGCCCAAAGCTTGAGCAATTGCGGTGATGGTATGCCCCCCCCCACCCAACAACTATTACATTATCATGTGCGGGTTTAGCCACCCCTACTAAGGCCCTGTTCTTTTGGGTGGGAAATGCACTCAACCCACACCCACCCACTTTTCCCCCCCTCTTCCCACTCTTTCCCACACTTAAAAAAAAATACCACTCATTCCCACATTCACCCACTCCTTCCCACATTCACCCACTCCTTCCCACACCTACATAAAACAACCATTTCTCATATTTGAAAATTTTTTATACTTTACGTAATTGTGTGTGCGAATAATCTGATAGCAATTATGAGCAGTTTTAATTTTTTGGATGTTATGGAACAGTTTATTTTTTTTCTTTTTCCTTAATTTTTAAATTTTTTAATTCAATTTTTTAATGTTTAATTTTTTAATTTTTTAATTTTTAATTTTTTTGTATTTATTTTTAATTTTTAATTTTTCAATTTTTAGTTTTTTATTTATTTAATTTTTTAATTTTTAATTTTTCGGATCTTATGGAACAGTTTTATTTTTTTTCTTTTTCATTAATTTTTTTAATTTTTTAATTTTTTTAATTTTTTAATTCGGTTTTTAATTTTTAATTTTTTAATTTTTATATTTTTAAATTTTTTAAATTTTAATTTTTTTTGTATTTATTTTTAATTTTTTAATTTTTTAATTTTTTAATTTTTTACTTTTTTAATTTTTTAATTTTTAATTTTTAGTTTTTAATTTTTTAATTTTTTAATTTCTAATTTTACGGATGTCATGGAACAGTGTTATGTTTTCTTTTTCATTAATTATTAATTTTTTAATTTTTTTTAATTTTTTGATTCTATTTTTAATTTTTTTATTTTTTTGTATTTATTTTTAATTTTTAATTTTTTAATTTTTAATTTTTTAGTTTTTTGATTTTTTAATTTGCAAAAACATATTATTAAAAATTAAAAAATTAAAAAATTACAAATTACAAATTAAAATTAAAAATAAAAAATTAAAAATTAAAAATACAAATGCAAAAACACAAATTTAAATGAAAATAAAAAAAATTTTAAAAATTTAAAAATTAGAATTAAAAAATTAAAATTTAAAAAATTTTTAAAATTAAAAAATTAAAAAATTAAAATACAAAAATACAAAAATAAAAAAATAAAAAATAAACAATAAAAAATAAAAAAAAATAACAAATAACAAATAACAAATAAAAAAATAAAAAATAGAAAGCAAAAAGTAAAAAATAAAAAATAACAAAATAAAAATAAATAAATAAATAAATAAAATAAAAAAAATAAAAAAATTTTAAAAATGAAAATTAAAAAATAAAACATAAGAAAAAATTAAAAATTAAAAATTAAAAATAAAATAAAAAAAGTAAAAAATAAAAAATAAAAAACAAAAAATAAAAAACAAAAAAAAAATAAAAAAATTTAAAAATTAAAAAAATTAAAAATTAAAAATTAAAAATGAAAAATTAAAAAATTAAAAATTAAAAAATAAAAAATAAAAAAATATAATTATAAATAATAAAAAATACAAAAATAAAAACACAAAAATAAAAAATAAACAAAATAAAACAGAACAGAACATAATAAACGAAACCAAAAAAACTTCATCATCATTAATTACTATCACAATAAAATTATTACATTATAAAACAAAAAAAATATTGATAACTAATAGTTCAACTTCATTCAACTACTTTCAACTTTCACCCACACTCACCAAGTTTCACCCACACTCACCCACTTTTCCCCACACTTAAAAAAAAAAACCACACTCACCCACTCCTTCCCCCCCTTTCCCACAATCACCCATTCAACACCCCTCATTTCCCACTGAAAAGAACACCCCTCATTAATTTTGAATACATGGTCTTCGGTAGGGTTCTTGATTTCAATTGCCATATGAGGGAACACTTTCACCACAATATAAGGATTGGTCCACCTAGATTTAAGTTTTCTCGGGAATAAATGAAGTCGAGAGTCATACAAGAGAACTTTTTGTTAAGGAGAGAATTCTTTCCTATAGATGTGCTTATCATGAAAGACCTTGGCTTTCCTTTGCTCAAGCAAGTGTCGTCATAAGCCTCTCCTAATCTCTTCAAGCTCAATTTTCTTTCCTCACCATGGCATTTAAATCAAAGTTGAGGGTCCTCATCACCAACCAAGCTTGATGCTCGAGCTCAATGGGTGGCATGGATTCCCATAAACCACCCTATAGGGCGATATACCTGAGGGAGTCTCAAAGGCTGTGGGGTAGGCCCACAATGCATCTATTGACGTGTGCGCCCAATCCTTCCTATTCTTATGTTACGCTATTTTCAAGGATTTGTTTGATTTGTCTATCAGATACCTCTACTTAACCCTTTTTTTGGGAATGGTAAAGGGTTGCGAAGTGGTGTGAAGGATGAAATATCTTTTAAGTAGTGCATCAAATGACCTATTATTGAAATGGGTCCCTTGATCACTAATGATTGCTCACAGCACCCTGTACAGGGTAAAAATATTCTCTCTTAGAAATCTTATGACCATCCTAGACTCATTTGTTCTTGTGGGAATTGCTTGCACCTATTTAAACACATAGTCCACACATACCAAAATGCACTCATTCTCAAATGAATTTAGGAATGGTCCCATAAAATTGATGCCTCATACATCAAATATGTCTACAACAATTATGAGGGTGAGTGGCATCATGTCTTTTCTACCTATTTTGCCCAATTGTTGACAACATGAAAACTATCTATAATAGTCATGGGCATCTCTAAAGAGAGTCAACCAATAAAATCCACTTCGTAGAATCTGTGTCGTGGTTTTTCTCCCACTAAAATGTCCTCCACAAGCATGATCATGGCAAAAAGAGAGGACATTATGGATTTGATCATCGGGTATGCATCTTCTAACGATTTGGTATTGGCGGTATTTAAACAAGTAGGGATCACCCCACATAAAAAGTTAAACCATTGAAAGAAAATAGGCTATATCATCCTCGTTCGAACCTTAGGCATTTCCCCGGTCACCAAATAGTTCACTATGTCAGTGAACCATGGCTCCACAGGTGGTCCTAAAAAGTTGTTCATCGGCGAAACGATCACAAATAGAAGACTCACTTGCATCTCTAATTACAATCCTAGAGAGGTAGTCTACTACCGGATTTTCAAAACCCTTTCTATCCTTAATTTCTCAGTTGAATTCTTAGAGTAGCATAATCCATCTAATTAACCTAGGCTTTATATCTTTTTTAATAAGATGTTTCAAGATGGTGTGGTCGGTGAAAACAATTACATGAGACCCTATGAGGTAAGGCCCAAACTTTTTAAGTTAAACAACTACCCAGGAACTCCTTCTTAATCACGGTGTAATTCACTTGCACCTTATTCAAGGTATGAGTTACATAGTAAATTATATGGGGTTTCTTATCAATCTTTTGTCCTAAAATTACCCCCAACTTCATAGTCCGATGTACCACATATAAACTCAAATGACTCTCCCCAAACAAGAGGATGCATGATGGTTGTTGTGGTCAATGCCTCTTTAAGCTTTATAAATGCCAATTCACACTCTTTGAAGAAGTGAAATGGTATATCCTTAGCTAGGAGTGAAGACAATGGCCTAGCAGCCTTGCTAAAATCCTTGATAAATCTTTGGTAGAAACCGACATGTTCAAGAAAAGATATATATTATGTCCTTCACACAAGTGAGGAGGGGAAGGTTTGTAATCAAATTCACTTTTGTTTTATCTACCTCTATCCCTCAGTTGAGATAATATGGCTCATGACTACCCCCCTCTTGACCTTGAAATGACACTCCCCCAATGAAGAGTCAAATGCTTATCTCACCACCTTCTTAGGACTTTCCCTAAGTTATTCAGGCAATCCTCAAAAGAGTCTCCATATATGGAGAAATCATCCACGAAAATCTCAAGACATTGCTCGACTAAATCAGAAAATATAGAGATCATATACCTTTGAATGGTAGTTGGGGCATTGCTAAGACCAAAGGGAATATTTCAAAAGGCATAAGTGCCAAAAGGCCATGTGAATATAGTTTTCTCTTCGCCTTCAGGGGTAATGAGAATTTGGGTATAGCCAGAATATCCATCAAGAAAGCAATAGAAAGTCCATCCTATTAACCTCTCCAGCATTTTGTCTAAGGGTAAAGGAAAGCGATCCTTTCAAGTTGTAGAGTTCAACTTCCTATAGTCAATGGATACCCTCCACCCATATTAGACTGTTGGGAGAATGAGTTCATCCTTGTTGTTCAAAATCACAGTAATACTGGTCTTTTTAGGAACGACTTGGATGGGACTCATCCACTTACTATCCAATGTGAGGTAAATAATATCATGATCCAACCACTTTAGGATTTCTTTCTTTACCACCTCTTGAAGGGTAGTGTTTAACCTTCTTTGTCTATCCTGATAAGACTTGACATTGTCCTCAAGGTGGATTCGATGTTGCACTATGATATGACTAATGCCTCTAATGTCTCCTAAAGTCCTACCTAAAGCCTCTTGGTTTTCCCTTATCAAGTCGATGACTTGAGTCTCTTGGTTTAGATTTAAATTATTAGCAATTGTCATGGAAAAATTCCTGCCAAGAATGCATATTGGAGTGTGTTGGGAAGGGGCTTTAATTCAACAGAGGATGATGAGGGCACATTAGGAGGTGCCACATACGATAAAGAGGAAAGAGAAGAGATCGATACAAGAATTGATACATGTCATGAGTCATCACATTGTTCCTCAAATACAAATGTATCAAATTTGGTTGCATACTCCACACGAAATGACTCATACAAATATTACATTAGCTCCTCCTCATGCTTAAACTCTACTCCTCCACCGAAAAATTACCCGCCCAATTACGATTAGGGTGCTCAATGCCATCGAATCCCATGGGTTGCTTTTGGAAGGTAAACATATTCAATTCCTTTGTTATATTTCCAAAGGTTAACGTCATTTTCTCATCCCTACAATTAATGAGAGCATTAGAAGTAACAAAGAATGGTCAACCAAGGATAACCGGTATTTCATTTTCGGGATTCGTCACAACCTCGATCTCTAACATGACAAAGTCAACCAAAATACAAATTTTCCAACTTTGATCAACACATCCTTAACCATCCCTCCAAGAAGCCTAGTGGACCGATTGGCCAATTGAAGGACCATCTTTGTAGGTTTGAGCTCCCCTAAGCATAACCTTTCATACACCATACATGGTAAAAGGTTAACACTAACACCTAAGTTAAGAAGGGTCTGGTAAATCTTGTGACTGCCAATCACAATTAAGATGGGGCACCCCGGGTCCTTGCACTTAAGAGGCATTTGGTTTGAACTAATTGAGCTCACATTAGAGGCCAAGAATGTTGTTTGGGGACATTAGTGGCTCTCTTAGTGGTGCACAAATCTTTAAAAAAATGGGCATAGGGGGCATTTGTTGTATCGCACCAAGTAGAGGAATGTTGCTTCTGACTTGGGAGAAGGTCTCCCTAATCTTACCAACATAAAATTGCACTTTCTACCCTTTCAATTAGTTAGGGAAAGAATGAGGGGGCTTAGAAGCCCAAAAGGAAGGGGTAGGAGCATCCTTAGGAAGGGTAGAATCATTGATTGGCTCACTCTCCTTGGGGTCATCCACCCCCTTAGAGGGAATTAAATTATTGAACCTGAAAGTGATGTATTTTATACGCTTTCATTATCTGATATTTGCTCAAAATAAATTGTTAAATAAGAATTTTAATATATTTTTATTTATTTTTTTAGAATTATGGAACTTTCAAGGATTGAATAAATTTATTTAAAAAAAGGGACTGAACCAAAAGATGAGTGGATCAAGTGGATGGGGAAGAAAGAATTAAAAAATAGAGAAGAGAAGCAGGGTTGTTCACTAAGGTCCAATATCATAGTGCAGCCCAAATGCCCCAACCCAGTTTCACCTTTTCCTCCTCATTTTCTCCCTCTGTGCCTTTCCTGGTTGTTTTCTTTACAGGCCTAACCCAAGCATGCCTTCAAACCTTTGTTTCTGCAGCCCAACGTGGGCAGCTCCTCCCAAAATTTTAAACCCAATCTGCGCTTACTTATTCGACCATGTTTCCTCACGTGACCAGCCATTTCGCCTTCCTCGTCGTTCTACAGCCCCGAGAACCCAGAAAGGCACTCAAAACAAAGCTGCTCCCTCATCTTCCTCACCATAAGTGTAGCTCTCTCTCTCCTCTTTATCATCACCGTTAATTCATTAATTCCAGACATTATTTACTATCATCCTTCATTATCAAGTTCAGCAATTACAAGAGTGTTCTCTAATTCGAATTTAATGTTATTAATCAAGAGCAGGGGAGTATTATTCTGCTCCCGCCTTTGGAGTTATGCTAGTTGAATGAAGAAATTTGCAGCTAAATCTTGTTCGTTTCCCTTTATTCATATCTTAGCCATGTTAATTTGTTTCATTTTCTCATGGTTCAATTAGATTCAAGTCTACGGAAATAGTAATGTTAGGATAATTAGTTATTTGCGGCCTCATTTCATACTCCATCCCTGTGGAACAACCCTCAAGTGTTACGACTGACTACCGTATACTTGCGGAAATTACAATAAATTTTTGGCGCCATTGCCAGGAATAGTTTTGTAAAATTTGGTTGCGTCGAGTCGTCTCAATCATTTTTGTTTTAGTTTTGTATTTCTGATTTTTAGTTTTATTTGAGTTTTAATTAGAGGTGTTGATGGTTCGGGTGCCTGAACCAAAAGAGATTTTGGTTCGGGTACAAAAGGTTCGGGTCGGATGAATGGCGAACCGTATCCGAACCGAAAATTATTGGGTACCCAATTTCAGGTGCCTAATAATTTTGATTTGGATTTTTGGTTACCCAATAACCCAATTTTTGTAAACCTTCTTTTTTTGCCAAGCAACTTTGTTGCATGCTAATCCAAACTTCTTTGTCGCCTTTTTTGAATAATTGTTGTAATTTCCTCAAAAGGTCAACTCCTTGTTTATGCCCTAAACCACATGCATACCTAATTACTCATTCTTGTATGTATCCTAAAACCATAATACCATACAACATCATCACATAACAATCAAATTTCAATTACTTCACACCTCGAAAATCTCATTAATATCGTCCAGCATCATACCATGCTCATGGTCCAAATGATTAGAACTCAAGCAATCCAAATCCAAAATACTAAATTACGATTATGCTAAACATCCCAACCAAGCAATGCAACACATGAAAGTTTTAGTGTTATTGAAAACCAAAAAAAAAATTTAAAATTTTTTTTAAAAATTTAGGTTTTTGGGTACCCGAATTTGTAAATTGACTGACCCGTATCTGAACCAAATATCCAAAACAATTATCGGTTCGGGTAGCCGAACCAAAATTTTTGAATATTTCAATTCGGATACCTGAATTTTTGGATCGGGTGTAAGGTTTTTGGTTCAAGTATTTGGTTTTGGATATTTTTGAACACCCCTAGTTTTAATTTAGTTTTAGTTGTTTTGTTTAGTTTAGATTTCTTTGTTTTTGATTTTTGAATTGAGTTGGTATTTTGATTTCTTTGCTTTGATCAATTTAATTTTGCTTTCCAATGGTTATTTTGCTGTGGAAAAAAAGCCACTAATAGATTCTGATTGGTCTGTGTCAGGAAAAAAAAAACAAAACAGGAAAAAAAAACTCAGTGGAGGCTATTTATAATTATTTTCAGATCCTATCTGAATTATTGGGAGTGGTTCTAATGTGAATTTTTATGATCTGATATTTTTATTGCATTCTCCATGATTTTTAGAGTCTTTGTGAATTTTTCTGAAAGTTTTAGGAATGTCTAGAATTGTCTGTAATTTTTGGAACTAATTTTCTGTTTGTAATTTTCGGCACAGTTCTGGGGTGAAAAAAAAGAAAAAAAAATATATTCATATTCCTTGTGACTGTGCCCGATTTTTTTGTACATAGAGTTCTAGCTGTAGAGTTTTATTTTTTGTTTTATTCTATTTTTTATTTTTGTTTTGTTTTAGGTTTGCATATTTTCTATAATTGTGTGTTTAGAATTAGAAAGAGAAATGATGCTTGTCCTCAATGTTTGGGATTCTTTGTGGTTTTTTGTGTTAAGTTACTTGTCGCTGTTTAATCTTTTGGGTCTTTCTTTTCTTTTTGTAATATAATTTTATTTTTGTTAGTTTATTTTGTTTTGTTAACTTAATTACTTTAGTGTCTTGTTTTTAGTTTAGTCATTGGTTTATAATTAGTGTGATAAAGTCATTGATTGGTTTTTTCTTTTTCCTAAACAATCACAACTCCTAACAAAAATTGAAAATTTCTTAAAATTGAAACAAAAAGTTTCAAGAATACCAGTTTTCGATTTCCCACAATACGAGCATGAACCTTTCTAGAGTTATCTATCGAGACTTAATGATTATAGTGCTCAATTGAATCAATCTTTTCAAAATTGAGAGATTTGTGAGGTCATTATTAAGAGTATAAATGTTAAATCTCGAGGTTATGTTGAGTTTATTTGTCTTGAAGGTTTACTGGGATTGTTGATTAGAACTCAAGATAAGTTTAGGATTTCCTTGAAAAATTAGCTTGGGATACCTATGTGTTTGAACAAGCTAAAGACACCTTAGGATACCCATCTCATGTTGAGTCTACTTTTCAAGCTAATCCTCACCTACAGGATCACTTGGGAACTCACATGATTTATCTTACTCCTATATGCCTCTTGTTTTGTGCAGTTACTATGAGTCTTCTGATCATGATGCTTGTAATTGTCCATATCGTGATTATATTGATGCTAAATGTGCAAATCTTGGAAACAAGATAAATGAACTTACTAAATAAATGGTAGAAACTATGAAATAGAGAATTGCTAAATATTCTCACTGTTTCAGTCATAGTAGGAAGGATACTAACTTGCATAAGCTTGACTCTAGCTTAGGATCTCCTAAATCTGAAATTAGTCTTTATGATGACTTTGAACCCTCGTATGTTGCTAGGCATAATTATATGACGACATATCTTTTCCTAGCCTAGAACAAGAGAGTGACCTCCCTATGTCTCTATCACCTAACTTTGCACCTTACACTAGCTCACATAAGGATGTCACTGAGAATGTCATAGTTTCTGCCGATCCACCCACCACTTTGACTTTTGTGAGTGTGAGGAGGGTGGAGACCTTGAGAATCCTAGTGAATTAGATAGAAGCGTTACATCTGAAGTTGAGCATCTTGATGAATCAGAAGTTATTTGTTTCTAGGAGTAATGTAAGGAAGAAGTTGAGCCCAGTAATTTGGAATTCAATGATGATATTCTTTCTATAGAATATGAATTTTTCCTTGTGGATTTGATATCAATGAAAGTCTTGATGAGGGTTCTTATGCTGAATATGAGTCATTTTCCTTTGACCCCATCATACCTGACTATATCCTTGGGCCATGTAAGTTTGAACTTTGAGAGTCTAAAACTTTTGTGCCTATGACTGCTGATTTAGACCAGACTCATACACATATTGAAATTCAGAGACTTGTGGCTTTAAGACCCAGTGATTTGCCTAGATAGCTCGTTCATGATGCCACAATTTCTAGGCCCATGACACATTTGACCCATTTGCTAGCTCGTCATGAGTATATCTGTCTGATTCTTGATTAGGCCCAACAATTTAACAAGTTGAAGGGGGCCTTTAATTGCGCTGGATTGACATGGTAGATGTACTCTTTTTGGTTCCAACTCTCTACATTTTACTGTTTCCATGTGCATGATAATTGGTCTTCTTTGTGTTATAAGCTACTTCATACGCTAATGGGTTTTGATTTGAATAGCAATGTTCAATTTGATTTAGAGTGGCTTATGCTCCATAAATCCTTGATTATAAGGAAAGTATAGCTTAGGTGTAATTCTGCACCTAACCTGATGTAATTGCTCCTCCTTTTCTACTTTTTTAAAATTTTTGTTTTCCTTTTCTCTATTTTGGGTTTTCTTTTCTTTTGTATAAATGTTTTTCTTCTTTGTTTTAATTTTCTGCATTATGTTTCCTTTCACTTCCAATGAGGAAATTATGTGATTTAGGTGTGGGGTGGGGAAACTCGTTCAAAAAAAATATAGAAAAAATGGGAAAAGGAGGACAAAAAATGAAAATTTTTGAAAATTCAAAAAAAAAAATGTTTCATTTTTGGGGAATATATGTGTTATTCTGATTGACTATGTCCTCTTGTACCTTAGTATTAGATTGTATGTGTGGTGTGCATTGATAGAACTTAGTCCTAATGTGTGATGTTTGTATATAGTCCTAACCCTTAGTATTATTTAAGTAAGCTTGACGTTGGTAGATTAACCTGTAAGATTTTGAGCCTTAAAGACTAATTCATCATTTTTAGTCTCTCATTTCTCTTTCATGTGTCTCTTTCATGATTACATCTCTAGAACTTGCTCTGATTCTCTTTGAAATCACATTTAGCATGTGCATTATAATAATATGATAGAGGCATTCATTTGCTTTTGTGAGCGACATAGCAAAATTGCCACCTAGATTTGACTATTTTACCCTTACCCTTTGAGCCTTGACCTTTTTGTTGTGAATTCTTCATTTTAGCAATTAGCTTAAACACATTTCCTATACCTAAACCAAGAGTAGTGGAATAACACTTCATTATTTAGTGGGTAGCTTTTGGGTGCTTATGTAGTTGGTGGTTGATTTCGGTTATATGATGGGATGTATTACTGTGACCATTTGAAAGTAGAATGGTGTTATTTTTGTACATGTCATTCATTTATTTTGTAAATGAGAAAAAAGGAAAAACGCATGAAAAAAAATCGAAAAAAATTTAAAAAAGTTGAAAAAAAAATCTCAAAAATTCCAAAAGAGAAGTTGTGAATAAGAGTAACTAGCATGGATGTTGTCAATGAATATACTCATTTCCAATGGTCCAATCAAGTGTAGTGTGTTCTTATTTTGTGTTTGAGAGAGTGTGTGGTTATTATAGTTGGTGTAAGTGTTGGTTGCTCTTAAGTCACTTGACTTTTAGCTCCTCATTTCCCAAATCATTTGCTCCTCTCCTAACCCTTTACCCTTAGCCCCATTACATCCCTAAAAAGTCCTCTTGATTATTGTGTTGGATATTGCATTTTAGTGGTGGAGAATTGAGAATCTTACCAAGCCGATGATAGGTTGTATGATTGGAAGAGAGTTGAGTGACCCCTGTGATATTTTAAACACGAGTATAAGTGATTCCACATTTTCCTAAAGTGAGGTTTTGCCAATCACGCTTGTACATAATTCTTTAAGTTCAAAGATTGTGCGTAAATGTCATTAGTGGGGCCTGAAAATTTCGTAATGTGTACATTGTGTTTATATTTGATCTATCACTATGGTTACTTGAGTGGTGTTGCTTATTAGAATGTGTATATATGTTTCCCTAATATTTTATATATGGGTCTTGAAAAATATAGAAAACCAAAAAGATTTTCAATTTTCTTTTTACAAATTTTGAGGGTAAATCTTCTGCCAACCCTCACGAGACCTTCTTCGTCCACTAAGGGTAACCTATGGGTTTAAAGGACTTGTTACACATGCTAAGTGCAACCATGATTCCTACAAAAGTGATGCAGGATTTCGTTTTCTTTCTCTAGGCTTTTAAGTTTTATTTTACTCGAGGACAAGCAAAACTTAGGTGTGTGAGTATTATTAAACCTAAAAATGACGAATTTTATACCCTTTCTTTATCTGATATTTGCTCAAAATAAATTGTTAAATGAGAATTTTAATATATTTTTATTTATTTTGTAAGAATTATGGAACTTTGAAGGATTGAATAAATTTGTTGAAAAAAAGGGGATTGAACAAAAAGATGAAGTGGAAGAGAAGAAAGAATAAAAAATCGAGAAGAGAAGTAGGCTTGTTCATTGAGGTCCAGTATGGCGGCCCAAGCGCCCCAGCTCAGCTTCACCCTTTCGTCCTCCTTTTCTCTTTCTTCGCCTTTCCCGGTTGTTTTCTTCACGGGCCTAGCTCAAGCGCGCCTTCGAGCCTCTGTTTTCGTGGCCCAATGCTGCCAGCTCCTCCTAGAATTCCAAACCCAGCATGCCCTCACTTATTCGGCCATGCTTTCCTCACGTGACCAGCCCTTTCTTCTTCCTTGTCATTCTATAGCCTCGCGAACCCAGAAAGGCACTCAAAATAGGGCTGCTACCTCATATTCCTCCCCATAAGTTTAGCTCTCTCTCACCTCTTCATCATCACCATTAATTCATTAATTCCAGATATTATTCTCCATCATCCTTCATCATCAAGTTCACCAGTTACAAGGATGTTCTTTAATTTGAATTTAACTTTGTTAGGAGAAAAGGAGCGACGGTTTTGAGGCTACCAAGCAGAGAACAGAGCGTGGAGTAGAATGCATAAATACTTTCTTTTTTTTTTGTAGTTCTTCGATCCTTCTTCCTGTTTTTCTTTCTTTTTCTAGTTTTCAAATATGGACTCTCTAATTCATGTAATTAGTTCTAGTTTTCCTTAATTCAAGTGGAGTTTTGATGATTTGGACGATTGATAGTTCAAGTGTTTGATTAACATTGAGTATTATTCTGCTTCGCCCTTTTGAGTTATGCTAGTTGAATAAAGCAATTTGCAGTTAAATCTTGTTTGTTTCCCTTGATTCATATGTCATCTATGTTAATTTGTTTCATTTTCTCATGATTCAATTGGATTTGAGTCCATGTAAATAGTAATGTTAGGATATTAGTTATTTGCGACCTAATTTCATACTTCATCTCTGTGGATCGATCCTCAAGTATTACGACTTACTACCATATATTTGCGTAAATTACATCATGAATCAATTGGTGAATGGAGCACATCACAACTTTGAAGGGAAGGGAGAGAAGACAATACGGAAGGGGATTCATTCTCATTTTGGTCACCCACATGGGTGTTAACCTTTTTAGCCGACCGTAGAGAAATTACAATATTCAATTTTCGAACATCATTACGTTCAAATAAAGATAAGGATCCTTCTCTTGGGTTTGCCTCCGATTGACTAAGAAAAATCCCATTTCCCCTATCAGACATAGCTAGTTGTGCAAATGTTCATTCATTGTCTTCTGTATTCTTTTATTCGACTACTTAAGTCACTAATCATCCTCTCCATATCATTGACTTTCTCATTCACTTTAACCAAATCACCATAACCGAGAGGGAGATATGATTGAGCCACATGTGGTTAAGGATAAGGACCCCTTGGAGCGTTGTATACCCCTTGGAAGGGTGACTTTTGGTATGAAGAAGAAGAGAAATTTTCTTGGAAAGCTCCACCTTGAGCGTTGGGTATCAAAGCATTAGGCCTGGTCCATGAAAAATTTGGGTGCTTAGCCCACCCCGGATTGTAAGTAGGAGAGTATGGATCATTTTGGCCTTTGGAAGGCTGCATTCACTTGATCTTGTTCATGGCTTATAGCTAATTGTTGCGCAAATAAGGGACATACACTTAGGGAATAGTCGGTAAATTGACATTGAGAACATGAAACCATTTGGGGAGGGGGAAAGTTGGTCGATGCTTGGGATAACATAAAACCCTCCAACATGTTTTCTAGGCCAGAAAATCTAGTGTCAGTATATGTGGCATCTGCCACCACATGAATCTCTCCATTTTAACTATTGATTCTAGCACATAAACTCTCATGCCTAGTGGTTTCCCATTGTAAGGTCTTTTCTGCTAACTCTTCTAGAAAATCCCATGGTTCGGTCTCACTCTTGTTTAAAAAGCCTCCTTGTCACATAGATTCTACCATATCATTGCAGCTTGGTTAAAACCCTCATGGATTACTTGACATAATCGCCAACGTTCTAGCCCATGGTTAGGACATTGAGCAAGTAAGAGTTTAAATCTTTCAAAGGACTTCTAAAGGCCTCTTTCTCAAGTTGGACAAAGTGATTAACTTCATTCCTTAGTTTCACGATTTTACCATTCGAGAAATATTTTCTTAAGAAAACCCTCACAAACCCATCCCATCCCATCTAATGGAGTTTTTTGAGAGGCTTTGCATCCAATTTTTTGCCGAATTTTTAAAGGAAAAAGAAATGAAACGCAACCTAACAATGTATTGGGGCACACTGGGGAATTGCATCATCGAGCATACTTTCTCAAACTCAATTAGAAATAGGTAAGCATCACCATCTCCACTGAATTTGGGAAGGATGGTCATGTATTGAGGACCAAGGGCGAATTGGACATCCCCAATCCTATCAAGTTAATGGATTAGTGGACCTTGTGGGTAAAATATTTGGTTCAAACTCCTTAGAGCCAGTGGAGGAGGAGGATAAGGCCTTTGAGCTTGTTCCTTCGCCGTTTCTTCCAAATTAAGTGCTATGGTCGGTGTTGCCTCCGTGTGGGGTGATGAAATTTCAAATGAATTAGCCTCCCACAGCTAGGCGACCTTGTTCAAGCACTCATTCATCCTCTTTTTTTTTTAATGGTTTTCTTTTTCTTTTTTTTTTGGATTTTTCTAGTTGACCAAAACTAAGCTATGTACAAAAATTAAGACTAAATCAAATGTGAATCTAACATCATCATCCTTGGCAATGGTGCTAATTATCAATGTGTTTTTAAGGGGGTAAGAAAGGGCGAAAAGTCGTCCTCATGGGTGATATGTGATTAGCTTTAGATTGTCATGATTGAGAAGCGGGATTTCAATTTGATTAACTGCACTAAGCTACTCTAATATATAAATTTAATCTACTTTTTCTACAAATAAGGATTCTAAACAAGTAATAACACAGGAAACTAAACTAACCTAGGTAACAACTAACTAAGGACATTTAAATAACATATAGCACACAAGAAATTGGGTGATTGGGGCTCAACACGCCTGTGGCTCGATATGACTACCAACGCAATACCAACATTCCTCAAGAAGATCACTCCTAAAAGAAAATCTAGCCTAAATTATTATTAATCTTAAGAAATACAATAAAACAAATGAAAATAGAGAAGATTACCCACACTTTAGCATCTATTCAGGATGAAATTTCTACAGCCAAATGAACTTCTTATCCACATTCAATCACCAAACACCATAATCAAGTCCTGATTTGATCCTCTACCAATGATTCTTCATGTTTGCAAGAAATGAACACAACTTTGTAGTATTGATGATCAAGATAGAAGAAGGGAATGAAGAGAAGAGATGTTTGAGTTTTGAGAGGAGGATTTAGGTCTCAAATCCTTTGAGATTGATACCAAAATCTGTCCACAACCCTCATTACATCAAACCCATATTTGGGGTGGATTTAGGTTGCTTAAAAACAGAGTATTTGGAGATATTGAGGAGAGAGAAAGTGAGGTTGTGCACTAATGTAGAAAAGCAACAAGAAAATTACAAAGACTCAATCAAAAGCGTAAAATTTTTAAGTTTTCATTAATGGACATGAAAAAATTTACAAAAGTTAAGTTAGAGAGAGAAAATAAGCTGTTGATACATAAGATAACCTAAAAGATCTAAAAACCCCCTTTTTATAGTGCTTACATCATTGTTTTAAAAAAAAGTCAGAACAGAGGGGGCACGATCTTGCCACATAACACGATGCCCCCATGCTAGATTTCTGCCCAGCCTTATTTCAAATTTCTGCTTCGTGGCATGTCCTGGCTAGTTTAGCACTTCTTGGACTACTCCTTTGACACTAGCAATCAGCTACACTTCAAAGTGGGTTGATCTTTGCTCCAATTTCAAACTTTTTCATCTACTCCTACAAAACACAAAACACTAATAATTAGTTACATTAAGGGTTATTTGTGAGTCTAAACTTTGCTCAATTAAGAACTAAATGGAGGCCAATCATGAAGGCATGCGATTGATGGAATTGCAGGATGGTAGTGGGGTAAGTGAAGAAGGCATCATTAGAAAGTTAATAAAGAGGTTACTTTTGAATTTCATTGAAAAATAAATTAGCCACCTCAACAACTTTATTAGAAAAACACATAAATGGAACTACAATATTAAAATATATTCAGTTAGGGGCACCGAAAATTCACCTAAATAATTGGGGGCCTAAACTTTTATCACAAAATATCATCAAGGTATCAAAAAGTTATTTTTTCAAAGCTCATTCATTAAGAAGTCATTCAAAGCTTTGAGAGAAGTAGAATTATTAAGCTTCTAGCTTGGTGTATCATGCATGACATACTATGCACCTATAGATGTTGGGGTCAATGTATTTAAGCATAGGGTTGTAAAATTGACTGTGGTTGGGAGATATCTCCTTAGATAGTGTTTAAACACTTATATTAAAAAGCATCATATAGGTTATAATGTTGTGCTTCTAAATTTGCTATTGATTATATTCCTCACAAAATAAAGGGCATCATATTTTGAAGGGGAGCCATAGAGTAATGGTAAGGTTGTCTCCGTGTGACCAAAAGGTCACGGGTTCGAGCTGTGAAATCAACCACTGACAAAGTCAGGTTAGGCTACCTATAATTCACCCCTTGTGGTGCGGCCCTTCTCCGGACCCTACGTGAACGTGTGATACTTGTGCACCAAGCTGCCCTTTGTTTTGTATGAAATTATGTTTAAAAAGTTATCAATTTAATCCTTATGGTGTATGTTAACAACAATACAAGGCTAATATGTAGTTGACAATTACATAGCTGACTACATGGTAATGTGACTACTATTATGCACAAAAAATAAAATGTCCCATAACAGTATCCAAGAACGACTTTGCATATCCTATGCATAGGCGATCGTATTTATAGCTCTACAATACCTAGCCTCCAAGGAATGATTCTATCTTCTGGGCTAACTTAGAGTCTCTAAACCTTAGGTACGCCTTAAGTTACATAAAATAATTTGGTCATTAGTCTATAGTTAGATCCTATCACGACTAGAGGCCCATAAGAATGTGATGTTGATATTTAAGAAATAAATTTTTGTTGAGTACAAATATTGATTTTTATGATGTCAAACTAATTGAAAGTAATAATTCATGACGTGTCTAATCTGCATAACATGTTGGTCTTGTTGATTATTAAGCGTGAGCTTACATGCATATAACATTTTCTTGGTGCATAATGTATAATATATTCTAAGTGTTTATATTGAATCCATGATACTTAGTTTCGTTCACTTGATAGTTAAATAAGTCACATTTAAGCACACAGGACATTGAAATGATATCTAAATTGTTGGATCTTGAGTTGTACTTATATTTGCCTAAACATTGACATGTTCTCAAGAATCAACTTACCTAGTTGTATATCCTCCACATCATAAGTTAAACACTACTAGATTTCGAAGTATAGACTTTTAGATGTAGTGCTTAATTGTTCCCTTGTACTTGTGTTAAACGACATCAATGTATGATTGAACAAACTTGGAAGCATTGATCTTACATTTAACCTTTTCACCATAAACCTTTTCACTGTGCTTTATCCTCACTCACTCGCTACCTAGGAAACTTCTTAGGAGATTACCCATTATAAGAGTGTTCCTGGCAAAGCACATTTAATGTAAGTAGTCACATTACATCCCTTAAACCTTATTTTTTTACCATGCATGGGGTATTACAATATGACTTTATTTGCTATTGTAGGATTGTAATTTTGATATTTAGAACCACTTAGAGTGGATCGTTTACAAAGTATCTTGGGATATAAGCGAAGTATTAGCTAATAACGTGATTGAATCTCCATTGAAGCTTTTGAGTGATGATTGATAATTCATATTTTATATACAATTTTCTCCTTCATTTTACCTACTTTTATGTCTTTGAAATATATTTTTGAGTAAATAATGCAGATTTTATGAAACTTGCAGGAAAACTAAAATAGAAGAATTTGGATGAAGGTTGTGCAATTTTACTCGGATCGCCTACAAATGCAAAGTCTAAAGTTCAAGCCCAAAGAAAAAAAAAAAACATAAAATGGTTTGTTTGGGCCTGAGCAAGCGGCCCAGTCTTGACCATGCGTCTCACTCCATCCCATCCTCTCCTCTTCTCTCAAGTGCTCCATTTTTTCCCACATGGCTAATTCTTAACCTAGTTAAATGCCATTAATCAAAATTAATATTATACTTATGACTAGCCATGACCATGCATGTAATATCCTAAATTAATTGGAATTAATTTTCATTAATTTTGGGGGTATCTTAAGGGTTGGATTTTCACTATAAAAAGGGGTCAAGGTTGAGGGAAAAAGTCACTCATATCCACTCTTATTCTTCCATCCACTCACTCAAACATCTTCTTGTCCTTTCATCTTTCATTTTTTTAGAGAGAGTCTTTGTAAGACAAGATCATTTGGGTTGAGGGGTTAGGAAGAAAATAAGCTTTGTTAGCTATTTTTTTCTCTTCTCTTCTCATCTCATTTGTGAGTCAAATTTGAGAGTTTACACTAAGTTTTCATAATTTTGTGTAATTAAGTACAAAGTTTGGACATAGGTTGTGAAATACATACTATATATAATTGATTATTACATATAAATACATACTTTTTCGGTAAAATTAGTGGAAATCATTGTCCATACATGTCATTTAAATACTAGTCAATGCTTATTCATACCAATCGAAATCTGTCTATATTTACCACCCCTAACCTATTTCAACACGATGTTGGCGACACTCAACAAAGCTAACCTTTTATTTTTAATAATTTAAAATAGTGTGAATTCAATATAATAGTGTGCAAATTCACTATCTAAATTCTGAGAGAAATCAATACAATAAGTTATACAACATCTAGTGGCTTCATTATCTCAATTTCCACCACAAAAGTAGGGGTAATTGCATATGGGTACCCTCACGTTTTAGCTTTTCATTTTTTTAACCTTGAACTTTTCGTATTAATATTTTAGTACCTCCACGTTTGTGTAATTTAATTTTTAGGTACCCTCCATTTTTTCTTAAGTCCCTGAACTTTTAAAAATTTGCAATTTACTTTCAAAAATTTTATTTTTGCGCATGTGCATTTTTTTCCCATTAAATAGTATTTTCGATCCTCTTTCATTTGGTATCAGAGCCACGTGATCAAAAATAATTAATATTATTAAGCTAATTAATGACTGATTAAGCTAATTAATTGTGATTAATGTTTGAATCATCACCTGCTTGCCCTAGTCTTAATTATTCACATATTGTCCACTCACTAGAAGGTAATACCTCATTAACACCTCAATTCAACTATATCACTGATATAGTTTTAGAATTAAAAATAGAATTAAGTAAGATTAAGACTAAGCTTAAGGAGCTTAAGAATCAGTTAACTGTAGTCCATCTTTCTCTTATTAACAAAGTTAGGCATAGCGAAAAAGCTACTCCCAGTATTCATACTCTTTTTCAGCATAAATATCCTTTCTAAAACCCGAAAAACAAGATTCCATTTCCGTTGCATGAGATAAAAATTCAAAGAAAAAGTAGGAGAAAAATCTGGTGAAAAATCTACTGAAAAGAAAGAAAAAGAAGATGGAGTATGAACAATATACTCTTGAAGAGTTACAAAAAATGTTCGAGAAAGAACCAAATCCGGAAGAATTAAACAAAATCATGGGCGCAATTAGTGATAAACATGATGTTTTGTCTGATGATAATGAAGAGACCAGTAATGTCCTATTAGAAAAATAAATATAACAGCAGATGAATCTGATTAAATTATAAGATCTCAATGTATTACCATTAGAAGAAGTTAGGAGAAAAGTGGATAAGAAATATGGTAAAATGACTGTTGAAAATGAGATCAATGAGATTGGAGAAGAGATCGACTTACATAAAACAGAAACTGATCTAGTTAACAATGTTGTTCCTAAGCTTGAAGAATTTGGTGAACCTTCTAAAAAAAATACTCATTTTCTAAGATCTAGGGACGTACAAGTAATTTTTTCTTCGAGTTTATCCCAAGGAAAACCACGACCTTTGAAGAAATTGGCCTTACCGCAATTAGCCAAGCTGGATATATTTTAAACATTGATGGAGCCTGTAATAGGGAAGAAATATTTGAGCACTGAAAAAGAGGAATGAGTAGTGTCTTAAATTTAAACACTACATGGACTGCCACAAATTTATTAAATTATATCAAATATAGTTTTTCTGGCACTATAGCCGACTGATATGATTCACTAAGTGAAAGTGGTATAAATACATTAAGAATGATGGAAACACCAACTGCTATGTTCAGAAATTTATGTAAGGAAATAGAAACAGAATTTATTGGAGCTAAACTTGATTCTGAAGAGAAAGCAAGGGAATGGCAAAGAAAAATTAACAACATAGAATTATGGGATATGAGATATCTAGAAAATTATATTGCTGAATTTAGTCAGTATTATTACAAGATCGGGCATAATGAAACCACTATTGGTATGTTCTATGAAAATTTTCGTATCTGATAAATTCTATAATTAATGAAAAATACATAGCTCGGCTTGAACGAACAGATGTTGCAGATACCCTTGGTTCAAGAATTTTTTATTTACGAAAATGGATCAATGAACAATGTCTTGATCTCCAGAAGCAGAAGAAGATAAAGAAGTAGTTCTTAATTTGCTGGGATACATCTCATAAATGGGGAAAAGAACCTGAAAATGAAGGAAAAGAAAATTCTATAAGAAAAAGAGTTTTAAAAAGCAAAGAGGAGAGAAATATAGAAGAAAATATTATAATAAACCAAGTATTAAAAAACGAAGATTTTTTAGGAAAGTCGCTTATTGTCCTGCAAGAAAAAACAACTGCAAATGTTGGACATGTGGACTAGTGGGGTATTATGCTAATGAATGCAAAAATAAGAAGAATAACAAGCTTATTGAAACTTTTGGGAAGTTTAGATTATGTTGAGCTTAGCGAAGATAGGGCATTAGACCAAATCCTAAGTAACAACAAAGGAATTGTTGAAATTATATTAGACAATGAATATGAAAAAAGTGATTATGAAGAAACAAGTCATATGATGAAAAGTAGTTCAGTTAGCCTTGGTGATCTTCAAGGAGAAGAATTTGTGGTAGACAATGATCATGAGGAAGTTAAAGAAGATTGGATTCTTCCTATAATCCAAAAAGACATGATCTATAAAAAAATTCATCTTTCAAATTAAAAAGCAAATACGTATGTGAAATGATGGAAGGAGATCTTGAGATAAAATATTGTGAGTATGACGTTGTGGAAGTTAATCTCATTAATTGGGAGAATATCCTTAAGCATAATAAAGATAGAAAGTATAAATATATCCATGTCAGAAGTGTCCAAATTCAAATCACTCCATTACAATATTATGGTAAAGATATCAATCTTTATGTCTTACTCTGTGATATTAGGCACACCAAATTTAATAATCAAATTATCACAGGGATAAAGACCAATTTATGTAATGAGTCAATCGGATTCAATTGCCGACTAGGACATTATGTGAGTCTAAAAGATGAATTTGCTAAAAACTTTTTGTCCCTTAAAATAAAAACAGTTGGGATGGACATGAAAAGATAAGGATATCCTTTAAGGATATTTTGGAAAATTATCCACAAATTAGATAATACAATAGACCCAAAGACTAAGGTGACACTGGTAGAGGTAGAAATGTTTGAAAGTCTCACCCCTATGCAAAAGATCCAAAGGATTAAGTCCAATCCTCAAGAGATCAAAATCGATCATTCATGGATATCTAGTTTGCCAACCCTACAAAGATCAATAAGAAAAATATAATAAAAATTAATAAGGAGGGTAAAATCACTATTAAACCCTAATTATTAAGCATTAGTACAGGATCAGACTGGGGACAAGGATCTTCATCAGCTAAAGAAGAGCTTAACAAAGATGATACAATTAGCATGATCAATGAAATGAGTAGAATGAGTTTTGAGGCTGCAAGACCTGGTGTAGATTGAATTATGAGTCAAGATAGAAAGATCATTGGGTACAAAATTAGAACTGTTAGTGAACCAATTTAGGAGGATGAACTAGTTAAAAACATGACTATGGACATATGATATGAAGCTACCAATACAAACCCTAATAGCATCTATATCCCAATAAAGGTATGTTTAGAGGGATATAATAAATATGAATTGTGCGCTTACATAGATAACGGTTGTTCTGTATGCTTTGAGAAAAGATCATTATTTCCAGAGCTTATACGGAAAAGAGCTAAAAACCCTTTCCAAGTAAGGATAGCTGATAATAGCATTATGAGCCATAATGAGGCAATAGAAGGGTTATCTATAGAATTAGGAGGAATTCAATGCATTATACTCATTCTAGGGGCTACTGATCAACCCTCTCATGACATGATTATTGGAAATAATTTTCAGAGATTATATTCTCCATGCACACAAACTATAAATCAGATAATATTCACAATTAATGGTCACTCAGTCCCTATTGAAAAATTAAGCAAAGCTTACACTTATTAGAAAATTGAATTTACAAGCAGCAAGTGTGGTGAGAATGCAATGCCAGCACAACGTGAAGTAGCATTAACAATTTCATTACTTGAGTTATCTATCAAAAAGCAGATTGTTGAACAATAAGAAAAGTTATGTAAAGATTCTACTCTGACAATCCTCTAAAATTTTGGAATAAAGATAAAACATTTGCTAAAATTACTTTATTAAATCCCAACACTATTATCCAAGTCAAACAAATGGTGTATACACACCAGGATATTCAAGAATTTGATAAACAAATTAAAGAACTTCTCGATAAAGGATTAATCCGGAATACCAGGAGTTCTTACACCAGTCCCACTTTCATGGTAAGAAATCATGTAGGAGAAAAAGAGAAAAGGCAAGAACAGTAATCAATTATAAAAATTTTAATGACAATACTGTGTTCGATGACTATTTTACTCCTAACAAAATTGTCATTTTCAATAGAATTTAAGGAGCATCTTGGTTCTCAAAAATGGATTGCAAAAGCGGTTATTGGCATATTAAAATGGATGAGGAAAGTATTCCTTTAATTGCATTTAGTGCACCACAAGGACATTATGAATGGACAACAATGCAATTTGGTCTTAACAATGCACCCCAAATATTCCAGATAAGAATGGATAATATCTTCAAAGATCTTAATTATTGTTATTTAATTTACATTGATGATATCCTTGTCTTTTCCAAAACCCTAGAACAGCACAAAGATGATGTCTTGGCTGTCATCCAACGATGCATTAATCATGGCATTATACTTGGAAAGAACAAGTGCATTTATGCTGAACAAGAAATTAAATTCTTAGGCTTAGAGATAAAAGCTGGAAAAATCATCCTACAAAAGCATATTCTAGAAAAAATGAAAAATTTTCTTGAAAAATCAAAGATATGAAGCAACTAGAAAGGTTTCTTGGATGTCTTACCTATGCTTCAGATTTCATCAAAGATTTAGTGAAATTTAAAAAGCCATTGCTGCAAAAACTCAAAAAAAAAGTAAGTTGAACATGGACCATTAATGATACAAAGATTGTTCAAAAGTTCAAAAAGATGTGTAAAAATCTTCTTATTCTTAATTTGCCTAATGAAGGAGATGATTTAGTTCTTGAAATAGATGCCAACAATGAGCATTGGAGTGCGGTACTCAAAATCAAAGAATGAGAAAAATTTTGCAAATATTGCAGTGGAAGTTTTAATAAAGTAGACGGCAACCATCCTACAATAGAAAAAGAAATCCTTGTAGTCATAAGGGGAATTGAAAAATTCTTAATCTTTTTAGCCCCAAAACCTTTGCTGATTCGAATTGATTGCAAAGAAATATCGAATTGATTGCAAAGAAATACTTGATTTTGTAAAAAAGAATTTATCAAATATGCAAGTGCAAAGGCGACTCCTGCGTTGGCAATTATGGCTTAACCAGTTTTCTTTCTCTATTGAATATATACAAGGATCGAAGAACTCCCTGGCAGACAGTTAAACTCGAGAACTCACTAATAGTGATTATCAAAGTCGATTTCCTGCCAGAAAAGGAGGAAATTCTTAATAAAATATCATTCCTACTAGAATGGGTTACACCTTCTAGTAAAGTCCTTATTGAAAACCTAGAATTTTATATAAAAAATGGAACACATTTTGGTCTGCTATTTACTACCTACCTAATAACCCAAATATTTTCCCTTCTAGAGTTACAAGTTAATTATCTTGAATGTCCTTATGATATCCAAAAAAAAAAGTTCTTATGTTCGAGAGAGATGGTTCAATGAATGGTATACAACCTGCATTGACTTCTATCATAATTATTCTTATGATATTTGAGAGTCATGGGGTACAACAATCTACTTTCCTGATAGGTCTGGAGTTGGTGGTGTTTGTTTTTCAATAAATTCATTGTCTCCAAATGACTCTGTCTATAAAGCCTAGAAGTACGAGATAGTACTTTACTTCACAGAAATCCTAGATTCAAATTTCTCATTTTTGTCAACCCTAACCAAATTCCAACAATGCATGTTCAGAATGATCCATTGGATTCTTACGTCTTCTAATGGTCCAATGAAAGTTCCAGTCCACATATGCCTGTATTTAGAGATTTATAGCGCCTTAATTGAATATGAAAATGGAAAATTCAAACTAGCCCATTATCTTGTCTAAATCATTGATTGCGACGATCTCAATGATCAATAATAAAACTAGATTCAGGAAAATCCGGTACATCTAGTTACTGACCCTACTTTATCAAGGGTCATTGGACTTTTCAACATTTATCATCAATGTTCAGTATTAATCGAACAAGAAAAAACATTAATACATTGTGGAAACACTACTTTCGCCTATGAAAATGAGTATAAAGACTACATGAAGATGGACGGAGTAGTGTCAGAAGATATCTTTGAATATCTCTTTAATGTTGAAGCTGGAAAATTCTTATCAGAAAAACGGAAGAAATATCTCCTTGAAATATTTAAAGAATGAGACCCAGAGCATCTTAAAGAAATTATGAAGATTTTGATGATTATCTAGATAATGATGGTCTGAAAGAGATAATTAGATATGAAGACATGCAGAATCTCAATAATGACGATTAGTCCTGTTATCATTAAAAGTTCTGAAAAGTAGCTACCCCATCGTTGTACTTTCTTGACAAGTGTCTGGTTTGTAAAATAAGACAATCTACTGTAGTCGTCGGTATGTACTGTAATCGTTATGACATCCTAAATACCCTCAATCCCCTCTATAAATAGAGAGGTCGAGTGTTGAGCAGAGACATGGTCATTTGAACATTCTTGAGCACAAGAGAAGTCGGGGTTCTTCATTTTTCTATGAGCAAGTATCTCTAATGATCTTAGCTTAAATCCCTCTTCAAGATTTTCATTGTAATATTTCCATTTTCAAGCTTTCAATAAAAGAAATTTTCCAATAGGGAACGTTATCGAGTTGAATCTTATGTCTTAAATATTATAGTTTCTTGATTAAAGTTCCACTATCCTTTAAAAATATAAAGAAATTTATTAGTGACTACGGTCCGATGTAGGAAACAAAACGAATCTGTGTTGTGCCTGATCTAAGGAATGTGTGGTTGAGATTAACAATTTCTGTAAACCGAAAACTAGAGGAACGCCAGAGTCCAGTGCCGACTAAGTTCAGGTAGTAGTCAAAACTCGCTAATTATATTTTAATTATTTTGCTAGGCATGGTGGGCCTATAACTACAGAAAGTATATTATATAATATATAAGTAGTAGAATGTGATAACTAATGCCAATAAAGTGATTATAAGAAGTTTAATCGTTAATAATAAGCATATTTTCTAAAAAAATAGCTTATTTGCATAAGTTTACTCAATCTATGGACCTCTTCTGTAATTTTTAAAAATTTTTATCTAAAAGGCAAAAGATGAAGGGGGCAAAAATTACTATCAATTGGTGGGGGGCTAAAAAGTTATTTCGAAAAAGGTCAATGGGGTAAATGTGATTGTTTTTATAAAAGTAATTTATTTTTTTAAAACAAGGGATAAATTCAGGTTGTATTATATCTATAATTTATTGATTTACTATTATTGGCTATGGCATGTATTTAATTAAAAAATATTGGGTTTTACACCCAAAGGGGAACAAAAAATGGTGGCTTTGATTGCTATAGAAGCTGCATGTGTTACGTCTTTGGCATACCCAAACATTACATTTGTGCCAAGATGGGACCCAGGGAACCTACCAAGCCCATCCAAAAAGTCGTCTTCCGGCATCCAGTTAAAAATGAGCCATTGGACCATCTCATGCTGTCCGTACACTCTTTATAACTTTGCTTCTATCTCCTCCAATGGCTGCTTTCTTCCTCTAATCTTGTCTTTGTTCTTTCCTCCAAGATCTCCTTCCAAAATCCAAATCCTTACACTCTCTCGCAGTCTCTCTCTTTCCCCCCAATCCTTATCTTCTCTGGGTGTCTCAGAAATTCTGCAACAGTAAAGCAAATTTAGCAAGGTTAGAACTTGGAAATTTTCTGTTATAATGTAGTAAATGTTATACATTGATTTGAGGAGTTGGATACTCTCAATTCTTTGTTATCTCCCCTTTTCTTTCATCTAACCCTTTTGTTCCTAATCTTAATAAGGTCCATTTTCTTTATGGTGCTGGATTGATGCTGAAAATTGAAAATGCTTGTTCAAAAGGGTCCATGTCTTGGTTTCTGAAGATTTAGATTTTTGGGACATTTCATGAACTGGGTTTTGCTGAAATTGTTCTTATGTGTCATGTGTAGTTTGAACTTTGAAGATGAATAATCGTTTTTATGGGTTTAAGTTTACTATTCTATTGCAATGGCTGTTGGAACCCTAACGGATGAATGTAGCTTTTACCTTAACTGTACACTTTTATCGGGTTGTGTTTTGTATGTTACATCAGCTAGGTACATCTGTGGTCTGTGCATTGTACCATTTGTTCAGAATTGCCTTCATATAGTTTTTATTGATGGATCTGAAGCTTGGTCATTTCAATTTTTCTGCCTGTTATGGGGCTGTTAGGAACTTAGGATTTTCTCATTCTGCTTCCACTGTTGTAGTTTTTTCTTTTTTTAATGGCCTATAAACTGCTACCCCACCATTTGCTTTCTTTTATCTTTTCTTCCTTTCAATTTTTTTTCTAAAAAAAATAGAATATGGACGCCTTTCTCTGTTAGAACTATGGGTATATCTCTTCCACAAGGATTCTTTCAATCATACTCAGAGCATACCTGTTGAACCATTTTGCTTTGACATATTTTATATCATTGGTGGAGAGACGTGGCTTTTTCCAAAGTTTCATGTTCTAGCTTATCAGGATTGGGATGAAGGCACTGAAAGATGCTTGTTGTGAAGCTGTTTGTGACTGTGAGAGCCCTTGTGGAGCTATACAATGGTTAAACTGTTAAAATCTTGACCCACAATGCCAAGACCATCTCAACTCCCACCTCGCTGCCCATTTCAACGGAAAGCCAATGTGCGCCCAACTCATGAATCTAGCTCGTTTAGTCCTCCCAGAGTGAATGAATCTGGTACCCGACATCACAAGTCATTGTCCCATAGTTCCACTTTGGATGACCAGCCAGCATGGCTTGATGACTTGCTAAATGAGTCAGACTCGAATCCTAAAAGGATATTCCACAGCCGCTCAGCTAGTGATTCTGCAAGCCTGTTTGATGGCTTTGTTCCAAACATGATGCTCTCCTCAAATAAGAATGAAGAACATCTTGATTCGAATAAGGGTGGCAACACAGTGGAATCCAGTTGTGTATATGGACCCAATTCTCCGCGCAAAAGATACAATACAGAGTTTTCAGACAGCTCTTTGCTTCTGGCTTTGTCAGATTATGTTGGTCAGAGCCCGGTGCAATATGTTGAAGACATTTCTCAGAGTTCCGGGACAAGGGTAGATTGCACTTCAAACAATGAGCTCGACATTGAGCCAAAGACTGGAAAAAGGTGTAGCAGTTTTCCTTCTGCTTTCATAAAATGTTGTTGACCCTCTATTTCCTACTTCAGAAACAACTGTTTTTTTTCCAGAAGTGTTATCTTCTTTGTCCTTCTGGTATTTGTTTTTGTACTAGATGCCTTGATATCGTACTTCGGGATGTATAAGTCTGGGAATGATCCCAGAGATTGGAAGTAACCAATGTGGAACTCTTGTTTAACATTCGGTTCTATTCCTCATCCTTCATATACTAATCATATTGTATTGTATTGCCTTTTGTGACTTTTTAAACTAAAACAAACTAGAAAGAAGAAAAGAAAAATACGTAAGTTTGTTCCAATTTTAGCTTGAGATTCTTGCCACTTATGTAATCAAGACCAAACTTGAAAGTTGATATTCCTGACGTATTTGCTTCTGATGATCCTTCATTTACAGGCATCCAGGCCAAAGGTCACGAGCACGTAAACTTCAGTACATAGCAGAACTAGAAAGGACTGCAAACGTTTTTCAGGTGAAATTCTGAAGCTATGATATCATTGCCCACTACTTTCACTTCTGAGAAATCCCATGCTGATTGTACTGTGCCAGTTTTCTCTCAATCATATCGAAGAAAATATGGAAGTAAAACCAAAACCAAGGATGGTAAAAATCTGGCATCCATTTGTTTTTACTTCTGTTGGTCCTCATTTTACCCTCTACTGTTACTGAGTTTTTGATTTGTCCAAATTAAAAGCCTAATCAATCAGGTTGTCCACAATCCATATCACTTTCAGTTTTACACTTTCATTAGTTACCCTATACTTTTTTTTCTTGTCTCGCATCTTCTGCCTGCTGCTGGCCCAATTAATTTTTGTGACTTGTCGGCGAGTTCAAAACAATCCAGTTGATCAATCGTTTGAAGAGTTGTCAAAGTGAACATCTGATGGCGTCTGGCTAATCTACTAGTGGCCTTGTGGGTTCACTTTCGATTTCTGTTGTGTCAATTATATATTTTTAAAGGTTTTCATTGTTCTGAGAACCCCCCCCCCCCCCCCGGCCAAAAGAAAAAGGGGGGGAAAAAAAAAACTGTGGTGTCGCTTTCCTCTAACAGCGTCTATGTTCCATGTTTAAATTTTCTCAATCAAGCTCTACTCGAGACCCACCTCCTGGCAAGTGGAGAATAGACAACCTATAAAGTCTCCTTTCATGGCAAAATAAATCTATCTGTGGAATGCCCCCCCCCCCCGGTTTTTTTTTTTACCCCCCCCCCCCACTCCCCCAGGTGGGAATTTGAAAGGCAGAACTGGTCATAGCAGACCAATAATTGTGAGGATTGGCTACTTTGTGGCAAAAAAAAGAAAAATTGGATAACTCTTTTGGTTGGTAACTTACTTTTGTGGAAATCAAGTCCTTTTGATATGTAATAGGATTGAAAAAGTTGCTAGAATGATACCAATTTTATTATATGTGGCAAAATGCATTCCATTCTTGCAATCATTGTTGTATTGAGCAAATTTTGGCTTTGAATTGTAGTAGACTAATTGAAAATTTCCTAATTAAATTGTCCTTTTTCCCCTTTTTGTGAAGTGTATAGCCATCAAAACCGTTCAAATCTCAGGTCTAATGGAAATAGCTTTTCTGCAATTGAGTTGTGAGGGTGGGATTTCTGCAGTTCTGATCTTGATATATTTGACTGCTTTACTCCTGATGGTAGTGGATTTCTGGGGGAATGGTTTGGTTTGGTATATCTCCCTTGTTATGCATGCAACCTTGGTACTTAAGAAATTGTAGCAATTTGACTGTGTTATGCATTTTGTTATTTTGCTGATGCCATGTGATTGGGAGTCTTATGTCATGTTTGCTCTATAGAACTTGTTTCCTTTGTTTTCTTGTTGATTGCCTGAGAGACTTGTGATTCTGCAATTCTTCTTGTTGTAATACATCCCTGAATCTGTGGATCTATGTTCTGATGATCCTTTCAAAAGGAGGACAGGTATGAATAATCTGCGAGTTAGATTTGAAACAGATAGAAGTGAGAAATCTTCTTATTCTTTGCATCGGTGCTATTTTGCGTGTTACTGCTTTGGTTAAGCATTTCTATATTGTTCTATGGTGCAGGCTTTGGAATCCGAGCTAGCCATCAGGATTTCTTCTCAGCTTCAGCAGAAAGTTATTTTGGCCATGGAGAACAATAAATTAAAGCAGCAGATGGCAAGGCTACAGCAGCAAAAGCTGATAATGGATGGTAAACATTTCTTTCGTCGTGCTGCTTCTGATGATATATATCAGTTGTCAAAGTAAATAAACACTGTTAGACTTCTGAATTTTAGCATTCGTGTTTTGCCCAACTCAAAAAGTTTATCAAATTGATGATATTACCTATTAACTTGAAGTTTGCCTTTCAATTTAAGTGCAAGAACAAAGGTTCCTTTGCCTTAAACCTTATGTGCCGCTTCCAATTTGAGCATATCCTACAGTTATCCAAAGCCTGAGTAAGTTTTGCTCTCAATTATCAACTGCCCTCATCCTGAGGTTTTTCATGAAAGATATGCCATCTATAAGACCAAAATTTAGGTGAGTTTCTAGCAAGTACACAACATGCCTCACTTTCATTGAAAAAAAGATGTTTTGATAGTTCGAAACGATTATCTGACCTTTTGGGGGAAGAAGCTTTCTTTTGCAAACTGGATTTTCCCTTGGAAAACAGGACTTTAAGGGGGGCGGGCCGGCGGGGTGTGTGAAAATGTCTTTCTTTCTTCATCCCTGCTCGAGAGAGAATAGCTTGGTCTTCATTGCTGGTTTCCCCAAATACTGAAAGACTTCTCCACTGTTTCTCTCAGCCAAATGACCTAAAGTTAGAGGAGGTAAAGTCTTGCTAAGTTCTTCTGGCTTAACCTGGCAGCAAATTGCTTCAAGTCCACTGTGATGCAGCCATTCCTGAACCCAAGAATGTTTCAGAACTTAGCAGGCGCTCTGATTAGTTCATTCCTTACGTGAAGTTTATCACTGTGTTTAAGAATATCATCTAGGATATGGGTCTTGTTTCTCTCAAGCGGATGAGGACGATGGTATGTCCAGTTAGCCTTTTTGCTTGGTTTCTTTTTTCCTTTTCTTTATGGTACATTGGTTGCCTTGCCTGTGACTGCATTGCCAAATTTGGCCCGCCCTTCGGCACTAACGTGAAAGAAATCATTTATTTCATCTTCATCCTTTGATTTCAAAATATCAAACAAAACAGAACCAGCATCATTAAATTACAAGGTATGAATGGTTGTTGGTCTGACAGGTGAATATCAGAGCCTAAGAAAAGAAGCTGAGAGGCTGAAGCTGGGTTTGTCAAGCTCCTTAGCTAGCAAGTTCAGTACATATGCTGGTTCAAGTGAAACTGATGATAATAAAGAAGGTTCTTGGCAGATGTTGGATTGGAAGAAACTTCATCTTTAGGAGCTGACAGAACAAGAGTCCTATCTTTTCTTGCTTTTATTCCACATGGCAAATTAATTTTGCAATTTTGTCTGATCGAATATTTGTGATCAGAGCAAAAAAAAAAAAAAAGGCAAATTACTTCCCTTGGCGCCTTTATGGGCATGGATTTGAGCCCTCTTGCTCTGGTTTGTAGATTTTCAACCCCAACCCTATAAAAGGGTATAAGGCATATAGTTCTGTGAAAGATTATACGCTTTGACGTGTTATGAACTTCATGACCTCTGTTATGTTTGATTTTCTTTATAGCTAAGGCTTGCACCTTCGGCAAGGAGAACACACCCCCCCAAAACCCCAATATTGGACATCTCCTAGCCTCAAATCTAAATTTCAGCATAAATAGGCACTCCACGCCTTTTTTTAGAGGAGGGTGTTGGAAGGCACGATATGGACGATAAAATTTAAGGTGAACTTCCGAATTAAATTGTGAGAGGAGAATTTTAGTTATTATAGCTATGAGGCTTCAAAATGAAGTTATTATATTCTGAACTTAAACCAACTACTATGGTATCTTTTTAATTAATTCACAGCTCTATCACGATAACAATTATAACAACTACTACGTCATCTTTTTAATTAATTCACATCTCTATCACAATAACAATTATAACATAAAATAATAAATATAAAAGTTTCAACTATTTGCTATATAAAATATCAGCATATACTCATAGCACAAAAAATTGAGCGAAACTAAGATTCTGATATATAAATAAAATTTACTCCGTTATAAGGGGGAAATTTTGTTAATAGACATATATACTTTATCATAAGATCTTTTAATTTCCTTCCTATGTTACCATCATTGCCAACAGTCTTTTAACAAAAGGCCAAAGGTTCATAACTTTAAACCCGGCTACATTCAAGAAATCCTCAATCCCAACCCCCCCCCCCCCCCCAGCCTTGAGTCCTCAATCCCACCCCCCAGCCTTGCCCTTACCTCTCACGAAAAAGCACCCTCCCATCTGATGACAACGTTTATTATATCAATTGTAAATCTATAACACGTACAACAATGTGATGTCTTCCTCTCCAATACTGTTTAACACATTCCCCCCACCCACAAAAAAAGAGAAAAAGGTAACATAGGAGATTAAAGCGGTAAAAAGGAGAGCCAAAGAATCAGAGTGACATAGAGTTTTTCACAAACTACTGCACAATAGGACACCAAAAAAGTGTACAAAAGCTGGCAGCCCTTGAAGCCTTGCACTTGATAGTTTGGACTACGTCTCCATTCCTCCTCAACCACGGAGGGATGCGCGTGGTACAGCAGGCAAGCCTAATTCATCCTCAGCCTGTCAAATAAAATGGGATTCGAATCATTATGTTGGTAACAGCGAGCAATTTTAGCTTATTTTCCGCATTCAAGGATGTAAACCAGTTTTCCAAATGATTTCCATTCCGTCAACACGGGTTATAACGAGTAATTTATCAGCTTCTCCTCCCAAGGAGGCAGCTCTGAGCAATCTGCAGGCATATGATTACAGAAAATCATAGAAATCTAAAATCACATCATCACATTGCAGAAAAGCCTTGTATCATGAAATAGGCTGGCTCCCACAAATGTTACCAAATACCCAGACTCGAGTAAGAGGCAGTCGAAGCCGCTCCACGTGTCTAACTGATGCAAGGGACTACGGTGTAAATTTACGACCAGGGGGGGAGGGAAAGGATGAAATCATTGGAATAAGAAGATGTAAACCTTACCTGCACACCAGCTGGCACAGCTGCAGGCCTGGTTGGTGCTGATGGCAAGTTGAGCTCCTCAGCCACATCAGGTTCTTGGTCAGGTTGAAGATAAGAGGGAACACCCTGGCTCTCAGATTCCATGTCTAATTCCAAAGCATCAAGCTCTGTACACGGTGGGGAAAACTTGCAATGAATAATATGACAGGTATATAGGGAGAAAGACTAAAAACCTTCTAACTACAGTACATAGATGCATATGTAACAATTAAGAGCTTACCACCCATCAGGTCATCCTCATCAATATCATCAGGAACAGCGTAGCTTCTTCCAAGAGTCTCTTGAATCTCAGTGCTCATATCCATCAAGTCCATCATCTCATCTTGCAGGTTCTACATTACGCAAATAGATATACACAATTATAACCTTCTCTGTGAACTTCAAATAGAGTAACATAAGAAAAAACTAATCAACGTACATCTATTTCGTTAATTTTTACAGTCTTCATCATTCCCTTCAAGTCCTTGTTTGCAGCTTTCAGCGCTGACATCTGAAAGGAGAAAAAGGAAACACAGCATCAAACATAGCAACTGACACACTGCCAATGATATCCGACAAACGTTTTCTGCTGCAACCACTGACAACAAACACCAATGACCTACAACAAAACCCAACCCCCCCCCCCCCTAAAAAACAAAAGAAAAATATAGAGCCAAGAGGTAACTATAGTTGCAGGAGGAGACACTGGAAACTGCTACAACAACAGGGGACAAAAGAGAACATCTGCATTTCCTGTGACAACCATATATTTAACAGTGACAAAGATTTCTTTATTAGCAACAGTGATCTCCTCCCTGGACCCTCCCCCCATGAGATAGGCAGAATCTTCCAATCAAGGTGTACACAAAGCTGTGCTCTAGAAACTCAGTTCAACTGGCCCAGTGGAACTCGATGAAGACACACCAACACTTCCACAGTAAGTGCCTTTTTCTCTTCAAGTAAATCAATCAAATTAATTTGGCTGGATATAAAATTAAGATTATCTGAATAGTCAGCGATCAATAGTCTTCATCAAGGATCCAACAAAACAGCACCTCTGCAATTGATGGGTAAGGCCACTACATCATATCCCTTATGCCCTGCTAGACTACTTGGGCATGGATTTTGGTTTTGGTTTTGATTTATTAAGATATTCCCAAATTTATCAATTTCAGAATTCAAATTCAATGTTCTCTATCTCATATTCTCCCATATTTTATATAGACAAAAATTAGCTGATTAACTCTTAAGTTTCCAAATTTCAAACTCCTGGTTTCAGATTCAGTTAATCCCAAAATTATTCAGATTTATCCAAATTCATTTGGATTTCAGATTCCTGGTATCAATTCCTTCATAATCTAAGTGCAGCAAAATGAAGCCAAGATGAAAATTATTATATCTGGTCATATAAATGGTTAAAGCTGCTAAAAAGTACTAAAAATGGGATGGCTCTTTTTATAAGCATAAGAAGTGTTTTACAGGGGTCACAACATCTGGGTGTATGATGACCCTAAAGATAACAAGTCTATCAGCCAAAAGCTCCCCATAAAAGACATGAATAATGTTTTCCATGTCACAAAGAATCAGAAGTAATAAATATAGGGTCTTACTTAAACAGTGCACATGTAAATATCACAACTATTGCTCACTTCAACTTGATGATTGACTGTCATTGCAAGAATCCTTGCTCACAAGACACCATGTCACATAAGTAACATATCTCCAATGCTTGACTTGCAGAAGAGGCATTTATTTCCAGGCAATATTTCAAAGATTAACCCCGCCCGCGGGGCCCCCCCCCGCCCCCCGCCCCCCCAAAAAAAAACACAAACCATCACCAAGAAATGAGGGGTTGATTTGATTGATATGTGACGACAACTCCTTATGAAGGGAACTTTGCATAAGCCCCCACCTCTTTGGAAGTAACCTACCCATAGAAGGTATTGCTCCAAAAAGGAAGAGAGGTGAACTAAAAGGAGCTCTGGATGCAAAAAATATGACCACTGTGACATCAATATTGTCTAGTTCTTAAGACTCACAGTTTGCTGAGCATCCTTGATACCCTCTGCAGCAAATGAAACTTGGTCAAGATTGAAGGTTTGGTTGTAGAGCATATCACGCTGCCCTTCGTACCTGCCCACAATATGAAAAACAACGATAAGAATGACATAACAACCCATACATCTGTAACAAAGGATACTAAAAAGCATAAATAGAAATCACAAAAACAAGCAGGTAAATGATGAGTCAGCACATCTAGTAACGCAATTATGAGCTGTCAAATTATCTCGCCTAGACCCATCAACATATAAAAATGGAGTCATATAATAACATAGAACTTATAGGATCAATCTAGCTTGCAAGTCACGAAAGAAGATATCATATGTCAACCATTGTTCACATAAGACAAACGAGTGCAATGAAGCAAGAACCTACAGAAATCATTTCCAGGGAAATTATTTAATGAAGCATATAGCAGGATAGGCTAAGACAAACTCGTGCGTAATGGTGGTATACTCCACCCTGAAAATGGGAGTTGGGAATGAAACTCCTCAACAGAATCCAGAAGAAAACTTTCAAGTAAATGGGTACCTGTGACTAAAAAGTCAGATCAAGAGCAAAGCTGCCAAGTTAAATTAAAAGAAATGACAAAGAAAAGTCCATGTTACAAGAACTGATGATCAAGCACATCCCATAAACTCAGGTCTACTCTCACAATATTAGGATTAAAATTAAGCCGTAATGCAATAAGTGATGCACACAGATATCATGGGAAAATATATTCTAGAAGGAATAGGAAATTTAGAAATTTAGGAATTTTTATTTAGGAAGACATTATCTTTTAGTTATTCCCTTCTATCCTCTAGTTAGCAAATAATATCTTTTTTATTACATTATCATTTAGTTTCCTTATCATTTAAGGTTGTATTCATCAATTTAAACTCCCGAGTATGATGGAGGGAGACAGACTTGAATTGAATTGAAATACTGAGTATTTGAAAGTTCTTGTGAATTTTACTGGTGTGAGAATTGCTCTTAGAGTGTCCTACATCAATTGTTTCCCGGTGTAGGAATTGCTCTTAGAGCGTCCTACACCAATGAGGCAGTTCAATGTTTTTTTTTTTTTTAAAAGTATTTATGTTCTTATTATGAGCAAACAACTACCTGTTCATCACTTCAGTTTCATTTCAGTAACAATCAAAACGAAAAATTAATCATCTATGTCCACAACAAACGTTATGTAAGAAGATTAATCATTCGTTTTTCAATGTTATATAGGTTCACCACCACGAGTTCACAGCTCATACTGCAAAGAGCTCTAACTCTTAGCACCTTTGAAGTCAACAAGGATGACAAAAGCAACTACTTTTCATCTCAACAGTACTGCATCATCTGTAACTGATTGCCCAGATAAATATAACACAAAGAAGCTTGAAATATAATTTAAAAAAAATGGTCATATACTCAAAATTTTAAGCCCAACTGGCAACAGCCAATAAACACAACTGATCTACTAACAGTGAGATCTGAGCGAAAAGGATGTCAAAATTAGAGTAGAAAAGAAAGATAAAAGTAAATACATTCGTTTTTGCTTGAGGACCCTCATTGCTCGTGCCTTTACAGCCTCCTGAGCAGGACCAGGCCGTGTCTTCTTAATCTGCTCTTTGTACCGAGCTAACTCAGCGTCAAGCTTTTTGATCTTCTCATCCACAGTTTCTCCTCTTTTATTGATCTAAAACCAAAAAATATTTAAAATTGAAAAAAGACCAGCAGATAAAATAAGAAAGGCTGAGATACAAAATCCAAGAACTTTTGACAAATATGTTCATCATACAAAAGCCACAACTCTTGAGAGGACACCAAGCAAGCTGCAGAAACCGATAGACTACACAAGTAAATCAAAAGACAGTATTCCGTAGCAAGAGCCAGAAATTAAAACATTCCTATATAAGAGTGATGTCTCTAATTGGAAAAGTAAAGAAAGAAAGCTGGGGAGAACTAAAGTCTTAACAAAAGCAGACATTCCATACTGTCATCCAAACAAGTGCAAATTAAGGGCAAATAGGAGGATGCAATTGTCTATGCTATACTCTAAAAGCCTACACCAGAGGCTTCAATCCTGGGACACCAAGTACAAAGCCCAGCCTTCCCACAAAACCATCCGTCACTCCCATATTTCATTTTCAGCCAATCCCAGCCAAAATTCAGCAAATGCCTCCTAAACCCAAGCATTACTTTCCCTACATCTGCCTGACAA
The DNA here is from genome assembly GCA_017589665.1 of Selenicereus undatus. Lineage (NCBI taxonomy): Eukaryota > Viridiplantae > Streptophyta > Magnoliopsida > Caryophyllales > Cactaceae > Selenicereus > Selenicereus undatus. Next base: position 23,792,241 of record JACYFF010031959.1, read on the forward strand.
TTTCCTAAGTGCAAATTCCACAAAAGCGCAATTGCCTACTTCATGCATTTTGCAGTAACTTCGCATTATCACTTTAAATTTGCTTACAGTGTATCATTAAACCTCTAAAATTTTATGGTCAACTATCAGGGAAAAGCCAGTGTTGATGTTGGAGAAGGCAGCCTATTATATTTTAAATGTAAGTTTAATGCCTTTGGAGCCAATAGCCTTCAACATCTACGCATGGTGAGCATACAGATATGTCGTCTTCACATGGAGCTCCTCGTTAAACCTATCAAAGGCCTTGGGAAGTTCTCTTATGAGTTTGTTGCAATAAGTCCAACTTTCAAGAACCCATTTTCGGTTAAACCATAGCACATGGAACAAGGAATTGGTTGATCTTCATTCCCCCCCCCCCCCCGATTTTTAGTCTCAATGATATCTAGAGCTTTGTTTAATCATACCTTCATGTTCGACAAATGCCTTTGAGGAGAGGTAGATGGATGCTCCTTAAATGAGAGGATTGTCTTTGTGAGTGATCAAGGATCATATTAATGAGACGCCAAGGGGGTGACACCCATGTAAAAAAGTGGCAAGTACAAAAATATGATGTCCACAAGCTCTTATGTATAATTTTATCTATAAAACCCAAAGAGATACCTTTGTACCACAATTGAGCACCTGACTCCATCTATACAATATTCTCGAAAAAATAGAGCTTCAAATACTTAAGCGATAAAGCTTTGCCCTCAAAAACATGTGTTCCTCTTTCCATGTACACTGCTAAATAGCCAAGAACCCAACTATTCTTTAATCTTCTTCTCTATGCTCCCAATACATATTTGGCATTAGAATGTTGAATCCAGCTAACTCACATCAAAGAAAGAACCAAATGCCAAAATGAGGGGACCCACCGCCATTGAACAAAGAGGCCATCAATTGAGTCTTCCTTCTCAAGGCACATTACACACCCACTTGCTAAATTAAAATTTCTTGTGAGAATGCTTCCCTTAGATGCTGCCCGAAAACAAGGTTTCATAGGGGATTTAGACTTTCAAATGGCCTTTACGGAAAAGATGGGACAACGTTAACCATCAACAAGACTATTGTAAAAACTCTCAATAAGAAGGACCCGTTAAGTTCAAGAGGCCAAATAATCCTATCATTACCCTCATATTGAACATCCACATGAAAGTAGAGCCAAAAGGCTGAGAATGCTTTCCTCTTCCCAATCATTCAAGCTTCCTGAGAAAGTAATGATCCATCACCTCTGGTTCCTCTTTAAAGAGACTACTTCTTAGGCCATAGTATCTTTCGAACGAGCTATCTGAAAGAGATTAGAAAATTGAACTTTAAGAGGTTGCTCCCTAGACCAAGTATCATGCCAAAATAATATCCTCTGCTCATTTTTCACCTCAAAATTAACAAGAGATTTGACAAGGTGTTGGAAGTATTGTTTCCCAGCAACCCGCCCATATGAATAAGGACTCCTCTCTAGCCAAAACTATCCACTCCATATTTGGCTACAATCACTTTTATCCACAAATTGTCCTCTTCAATAGCGTATCTCCAAAGCCACTTGGTCTTGACAGCTTCATTCATCACAAAAGGTGGCCTAATGCATAGCCCGCCATCCTGCTTAGGACGGCAAATATCATCCCATCATTGTCTTAAGAGCTTGGTCTTGAGAGCTTCATTCAGCGCAAAAGGCGACCTAATGCTTAGCCCTCCATCCTGCTTAGGACGATAAACATCATCCCATCTAACCCAACGGAAGCTATTATCACGATCATGATTAGACATAAGGAAGTCTCTCATGATTTTCTCCAATTGACTACAAACGCTTGCAGAATTGTAAACAAGGACGTGAAATAAATCAAAGGATCCGTAAAGTGCTTTGCAATAGAGTCGATCTTCCTCCGTTAGACAACATATTTGACTTCCATCCAACAAACCTCTTTTCAAACCTCTCCACAACCGGCTCCCCAATTTCTCTGCACTCAAAAGAGGTGCCTAGAGGAAGACCCAAACACATATAAGAAAGACAACTAACCACCCAACTACAGAAGAATGCCAAATGTTGAATGTTAGGAACTTCATCAGTCGATATGAGAGAACTTTTCAACAAGTTAACTATAAGCGCAAACATAGCTTCAAATATCAAAATAATACAACTCAAGTACCCCAAATCTCTCACAAGGTCTACCAAAAACCCGCATTTCGGTAAAAAGAAAAAAGATAAGAAACTGGCAAGCCATCAGATTGGGAGATGTCAACTTGAAATCCTTCTAACAAGCCCAACTCAAAAGCTTAGTTGACTAATTTAGTGAGGGCCTCCATAACCAAAATGAACAACAAGGAAATATTATGTCACCTTCACACAACACTCTCAAACTAGAGAAGAAGAAACCTATAGCTTCACCATTGATCAAAATCAAATAAAGAATTGTAGAGATACAACAGAAAACTCACCTCTTCCGATTGCTAGGAAAGCCCATCTTATCAAGAGTAGCCCTAAGAAAATCCAAAGAAACTCGCTCAAATGAGAGCATTTTTAACCTTAGCTTGAATAACGGAACTTTTAATAGAAGCGACTTAACTACTGGAAACTGGCTCTCTTTGCCTCTCTTTTATTTTAGAGTTAAGGTCGTCAAAAAGCAAGGGCAAAGTTATAATTGAAAGGTAAATTGCAGTATAATGTTGTACAATTGAAAGGTAAATTGTAGTATAATGTTGTCCATTGTGGAAGGGAAGTTGGGAATAAAAAGAAGAAAGATATATGAGGGCAAGGGTAATGAGGAGTGTTAACAATCAAGGTCGTGCTTGTATTTTTGTTTGTTGAAAGTTTCACATGTGGTAAACGGGAAGAAGCATATTATCTATACCGTTGGCTACCATTAGCAAAATCCCATTAATAGCAAGGAGGTGATGCTAAACATGATCTATAGTCTGCCCTATTTCCCTATTTTTGAAATTATAAGTTAATTAAGCAAACAAGTTCCATGTTCACAGTGTAGCTCCTTCAATGTCCAGCCACCAGGCCGTGCAAGCGTAGAATGCTATGCGCCATCAATTAGCTTGTTTGGGGATCATTGAGGAGACATCGGGGTAGTTCACAATTGAATTCCCCCTTTTTTAATATTCTCTTAGTTTTAGTTCGGAAAAGTCCACCAAAGCAAGAAACCCAAGCCTTAGCACCTTGGACCACCACCATGGTTGTATGGCCTTCAAGAATTTTGTTGGATTGAACAGCACACAATGCAAGAAAATGCCTTACCTTCATTATTCTTCTTTGATTATTGATCTCAGTTATTGATTAGGAAATTCCCCTTCCATAGCCACATATTCGACAAAATGCCTATGAGAGACAGTCGAAGTTATGGTCGTTAAACAATGAGGGATGGCTGAATATGGAATTAGGTGATCAGAGAAGTTGGCTCCTTTTTCTCCCTTTTCAAGATTAAGGCCGACAAATGCAAGTGTGAAGCCAAATCCTTTAATCAAGAAGAGGGTGTTGTTATGCATAATTGAATCTAGAAAATTTGGGGGGGGGGGGACCCAAAAATCAATTCAAGTCTACGCATCAAATCACTTCACGAAAAATAGCTTATAAACATAACATTAATGGGGCGATGGCCCCCTTTTGGCTAAACAATCTATGCCACGAAATCAAGGTGTATGTAGTATAATGTCAACTCTACATAAGACACTAGGGTTAGCGACTGTAATATGTGCACAAGGCTGAGAGGTAAACTCATGATAACAGTGTGATTTGCACTTATCCGTATTATGAGTTTGACATGTGGATGAAGATACGAAGCATAATGTCTAAGGCATCCTCTAACATTAGCCAACTTATTTAACAGCCATGTAATGATGAAGATTGTGATCTATATGCTTCCCTTACCCTCTTTTTGAAATCCCTTGTTATCCAACCAAACATACGGACTGCCTCCAGAAGAGGGTTAAAAACATTCCAACACAGAATATTAGCAATCAGTTTGCCTTATTAGGGATGAGTAAGGGGACGCCAGGGTTGTTCAATGATTAAATGTCTAAGGATCCCTGCATTTACTCATAGTCACTCTTGATCTTACTTCCAAAAGCACGCCTAGGCAAGAGGCACAAACTTGCCTTAGCCAACCTTAATCTTCACAAAATAACACTCTTTGAGGTTCCTAAAGCTAAGCCACAATGTATATAAAAGGCCTTGCCTCATGGGGAATAACCACCTGAGATTTTTATTAAAAAAAAAAAAGAAGGGAAAAAGGGGGGGGAGGGAAGCAAAAAACTAGAACAAGGGCGCTACCCTTTTCAAAGTTTTGAATTTTGATCAAGTTGAAAGCCCCCATACTCCAAAAGAGAACCTTTTTTGTTTAATCAGTTACTCCCAAAGAAACCCATTCATTATTCAAGAATCCTAGAATAACCTCCCCTCTCTAGTTGCCCATTAATGACTAGTTCATTGAGCATCATCAACTAGGCGGTTGACACCAGTGGACAGCTTCTCTCTCCCCACGCTCTTTACAAATAAGTTGATGCAGAATAAGAGTAAAGAATGAGTAAAAAGATTTAAGAAATTAAAATATTTTTGATATTGGAGATCTTTTGAATTTTTTTATTATTTTCGTAGGTTATTTTTAAGCATATTTTAGGATAGCCAAAATAAGAATATTTAGTGATATTTTATTAAGATTTAGTTTTCTAGTCTTTTAGGATAATATTAGGTCATATATTTTATCCTTTTCTAGATTATATTTTACTAATTAGGTTTCCTAAAACTAGTTAGCCTCTTGGTTATATAAACCTCTTTATGTAATTCAAGAAGGGAGATTCTGAATAAGAATTGATATTAAATTTAACTTAAAGTTCTTGCGTGAATTTTATCAGTGTAGGAATTGCTCTTAGAGCGTCCTATATCAAGTTGGTATCAAAGCTATTCGATCTTAGTCTTGCCTCTTGTTTGCTTTTGCATTCTGTCATCTTTCCCTCTGCATCAGATTCTAGTTAAACAAGGGGGGGGGAACCCTTTCGCCCAAACCTTAACCCACACGCAGCCTAGCCAACAATAACCACCAAATCCACCACCCAGGTCTGCCAATGACCACCTGCTGTCCAACGCCCCATCCACTGTTGTTGTTGTCAACTAGGTTGCTTATTGAAATTCTTCTCCACAAATGCCATTTTTGTTCATGCGTTGTTGTTTGTTGTTACTGTTAACAAGCTGCTACATCATGGCTTGGTGTGAAAAACATCATCAAGCTTTATTTGTGATCATCCACGACAAAGAACTCCCTATTACGAAAAATCTTTTATACCAAGTTTTCTCCCCTTATGGGGAAATGGAAAAGATTGCTAGATTCCAAACAATTGGTGATTTTTATGCTCGAGTGAATTTCTACTCACATGGGGATGTTGTTAATGCCTTTTGCAAGTTTCAAGGTCGTCAAATTTATGAAAGTTGTTGTGAGTTAGATCTTTACTTTGCTAGTGATGTTATATGTAGATGTAAGCCTTACATCCCTAGGTATATGTTGGACTACAGACATCCTAGAGCTCCTTTGATACCCTGGAGAATTCCCACTGATAATTGTGCAGTTCCATCTTCAAGGTGTTCCACAAGACCGGTGAATTGTTATTTAGATGAGGAACATTCCGCCTACTCTGATGCAAACTACAGGCGGGCATTCATTGAGGACGATAAGGAGAAAATCCTCGAAAAGGAGTCTAGCAAAGAAGAAAATAAGCTGACAAAACCCCACCAAGTCTTAGACACCAATGTTTCATGCAATGTGTTGTCTAATAATGAAAATCGTCATCTTCCTTGGGTTGGCTCTTAATCTTATATGGATGAGACACTTAAAAAGGAATCATCCACTCTAGATCTTATTGACGGAGCTTTTCTAAGGGAAGCTGATAAAGATGATGTCCAAGCGAATGAAGAGGATGTGCAACTACGGGCTGTTTTGGGCCGACTGCTAGGAGAGATTAAAGTGACCCAAGAAGCTGTTGCGCATGTTGACCTTTTCATTCAGCAGGGTTTTTCTGAGAAGATTGAACGTCATTCGATATTTACATGGTTACTAATATTTTGATAAGTGAGATTCAAAAAATCTATATTGAAGTCAAATCAATTTTAACTTCTTCATCTTCAATTCTGCTTCATTTTAAAACTCGAGGTCGAGTTTTTTTCAACCAGGGGAGAATGATATAGATTAAGAGTAAAGAATGGATAAAAAGATTTTAAAAATTAGAATATTTTGATATTGGAGATCTTTTATATTTTTTTCTTATTTTCGTAGGTTATTTTTAAGCATATTTTAGGATAGCCAAAATAAAGATATTCAGTGATATTTTATTAAGATTTAGCTTCCTAGTCTATTAGAATAATATTAGGTTATATATTTTTATCCTTTTCTAGCTTATATTTTATTATTTAGGTTTCCTAAAACTAGTTAGTCTCTTGGTTATATAAACACCTTTATGTAATTCAAGAAGGCAGATTATGAATAAGAATTGATATTGAATTTAATTGAAAGTTCTTGTGTGAATTTTCTCAGTGTAGGAATTGCTCTTAGAGCGTCCTACATTACAAGTTCAACACTTCAAGTTAATAAATTAATTAAATCATTTTAGTTGTCGTGTTCTTCTTTGTAGTCATTTTTATGCATTGATATTCATTGGGTTTCTATCGACAATGGAACCGCAATAGTTCTTTCTAGTCATTTGGGGGGGCGGGGGGGGTAAGGGGGTACAGATTTTCACTTTCTATGAAGTTTTGCTTCGGTGGATTTATTTTGATGAATATGAAGGTTCTAAGGATCGTATGCCTAATCTCATATTTCTGACGCAACCCAACTGCAGAACATGAGATAGAAAGTTTGACGGCTATCATTTCCATAAACCCATCAATGGGGATAAGCAGAAACCTCAATTCTCCCGCGAAAATCGGATAAAAGACGCACTTCTCACAATCACGCATCCAGTTTCACATAAACAAATTACATATCCATACACCAATTCACAGGAAATGTAAGAACTCAACTGAATTACACAAATCCCACGAACAAAGCAAGCCTAACCAAAAACCCCAATCAGAAAAAAGCTGCAACCCTAATCCAATTGACTCATTTAAGCTAAGAACAGGAGGCACCGAATCAAAACTCCGTAAGAAAAACACAAATTAAGCACAGAATAGAGATTGAAGGGGTACCCGATCGGTGGCATCTTGAACTGAAGGTGGAGGGTCTTTGTTTTTCTTAGCGCCGAAGATTCGCTGCATCGCTATTTGCTTCTCTCTACTTCTTCTGCTTCAGGTGATGATGCACTTGCCGCCGATGCTACAATCTACGCTGAATTTCAATTGAATTGATGCGTTTAACAGCTGCGAAAGAGTGACTGCCGAATCACAAATTCGAAAATCGGAGATATCCGCAAACAAGGAGGGGGCTAGATTGCTTGCTAAATCCTAAATCTTCGATGGAATGATGAGAAAGAGAGAGAGAGACAGAATTTCCAAGAAATTTCAAAAATAACGACCTTGATTGTACGGTGTGGCAGTGGCACCCCTTAAAATCCAAAATGAATTAATTATTCTCGCTTTTGAATAATTCAACCTACAAACGGTATATACATAATACATATATATTTGGTCTGACCGAAACTTTTATTATAATAGTTGAAAGTAAAACATATCCTTTGAAAATAACTCAATTGTGAGTCTAATAGTAATAGAACAACAACACCTTTGAGTATGCATTCTATTTTTATGGAGTCTGAAAAGATTCATTTGTATACAATTTTACCTCTATCGATATTCTTATCCATAAAGAAGTTGATTCCAGTATGAGCCTAATATTAATATTACTTAAAAATTAGTAGTGGTGTTGACACTATATCTTATAGTAGTAATATGATTGACTTCATGGCTTAATTTGTCACTAAGCTACTATTTTTCACCTAAATTGCCGCTGCTTTTTTATTCCTCAATATACCACTATATTGCACTATTTAGTTTGTCGTAAATGCCATTGTTTTATTTTACCCATTCACCTCTCATTCTAACAATTTTATTTTTTTATTTAAAAATTACTATTGTATAATGATAATGATAATAATAATGATAATGATGATAAACTATAGCAAAGGGTCTCCTCCCTCCTTGCCTCACTCCAAACCATTGAGACCTCCACCATTACCACCGTTGTTACCCCCTCCCACGCCCTAGTCGACCACCTATGGAGTGATCTCTGACACCTATTAACGCACTAACCCCCATCAAATTCCCAACTCATCCGACCCACCAAGTCTTGGTCACCCCACCGCCACTGAATCAAATCACTGTTTGATGCATCATATTCCCTCCGATGATGAACTAACCATCGTGAATAACTCCCCACAGCCTAGATCTGGTCCAAATCGAGCGCCTTCTGAAACTGCTGACCACTGAACTCTTCCTAACCCCAATGCGTTGGGCCTAGCCTCGAGTAGCCCACCAAGAAGCCCCAAGGATCCTACTCGGAGACAGCTACCGAAAAGGCCTACCTAGGGTGGGTGGCTAGGGCATTAGAGAGAGTTAAGGCAGCAGTGGTGATGGTGGTGGCTTCACCGGTTTGGGGTGAGGGAGGAGAGCTCATCTGTTCTTCCTCCACCTCCTCCACCTCGTCATCATCATCATTATTATTATACAATAGTAGGAACAAAAAAATTGGAACCTGAACTTGTTATAAGAGGTCAATAGGTGAAGTAATGGCATCTATGACAATAGTATCACGTAGTGGCATATTGATAGTGATGGCATTCTTCAATCCAACGGTATTGAATGTTTGTTTTTATTATGCGAATTTATAATTTTATTTTTTTTTGTTTAATTTAAATTTTTTCAATAGTTTACATTTTTGGTTTTTGTTTGAAACAGTAAATTACGGTTTTGTCTTTTCAATTTGTTTTAATTTCTTTTAATATTCATCGTTTGAATAGTAAGTAATTTAAGAGTCATTGATATCCATGTTTTTTTGATACCAAATAGTATATATAAATGTTAATTCTAATAGTAAAATATTATCTTTTAAGATTTTTCTATTTCTTGGTTCAATAATTTCTGGTAATAGTGACAGTTGATTAGGGATAGGAGTTACACTCGAACCCGAAAAATCCGCTCCGAATCCGCCCCTTTTATAGCGGGTATGGGTACGAAAATTTGTAAAAAAAAAATGGGTATGCGGCGGTTATGGGTATTGCGTTTGAAAATGGGTGTGGGTATGGGTATGAATTCTTAAACCCCGTATCCGATTGTGTACCCGATTTGTTAGTAAAAGGCAACCAAAATCTTTATATTATAAATGCTAGAATGTGTAAGGGGCTGAGTGTTGAGGAAATGGCAAATGCTAAAATGGGAGTAAATTTAGGATATATGTTGTTTCACAACCGTTGGATCAAAATCTTAAACAATCTTAGCCCTTAGATTTATTTTTACTGACCACATTAGGTCTCAGGTTCGATTCCCCCCTCCCTCATTGTATTGTACTATTTACTAGACACATTAGGTCTCAGGTTCGATTCTCTCATCCCCCATTATATTGTATTGCCCATTGTGGCTCTTATGGACCAAAACGTTTTTAATTTTCGTCATTATTATTATTAATATTTTGTATTTTTCAATACAGATATAAATTTGAGCATGTGTTATTAGAGATAATAGAATAATAAATACGATTTTCATGATTATTTCTATTATTACTATTGTTGTTGTTGTCGTCATTATCGTCGTCGTTGTTGTTATCTTTCCATTTGAATTTGATGACATAGTCAACATTAATAATGATCATCAAATTATCAAAGAAAGATTAAGAGATTATAAGAGACATAAAAAAATTTTATTAGTTCATTATTATAAAATACATTAATAATTTAGAAGTTTTAACTTAATGAAACGAAATTATAATTACTTAACAAGTCATAAAACCTTATATGACACCTTATTATTAACACATAATATAATATACACAATTATAAAGAAACAATAAATATTTTTTATTTCCATTATTATTATTATTATTATTATTATTATTATTATTATTATTATTATTAATATTTTTGTATTTTTTGATAGAAATATAAATTTGAGCATGTATTATTAGAGATAATAGAAAAATAAATATGCTTTCCATGATTATTTCCATTATTATTATTATTGTTATTGTCGTAATTGTTGTTGTCGGCGATTTTATCTTTCTCCTTGAATTTTATAACATGGTCAATATTAATTATGATCATCTAATTATCAAAGAGAGATTAAGGGAGTATAATGGATATAAAAGTGTTTATTATTTCATTATTATAGAATAAGTTCATGTGTTAGAAGTTTTAACGTAAGGAAACCGAATTATAATTACTGAACAAGCCGTAAAACCTTAGGTGACACCTTATTATTGTCACATAATATAATATATAAATTTATATAGAAATAATAAACATTTTTTATTTCCATGATTATTGTTATTATTTTGTCTTTTTTGATACAAATATATATTTGAGTATGTATTATTAGAGATAATATAAATATAAATATGATTTCCATGATTATTTCCATTCTTACTATTGTTGTTGTCATCATTGTAGTTATCGAAGCTGTTATCTTTATCTTTGAATTTGATAACATAGTCAATATTAATTATGATCATATAGATATAAGGGTTGTGCTGAAAAATTACATATTGTAAGCATGATATAACATATTGCAAGGGTTGAATGTGAAATATTAAAAAAATTTAAAATAAAACACAATCATCATATTAGGCCCGTGAAACTGAATTTATTTCACATTTAAGATGATCTATTTAACAGAAGGAAATAAATGAACTATTTTTCTTTTTGTTTCAAAGCATACATATCTTACAATTAAATTTAATTTATTTAAATCTTAAATGTATAATTAATTTTTTAACATTTCAAATAAATTGACCAAAATATAATCTATTTAACGCACAAGACAAATTGAAATCACTTTCATTTTCTTTTAAACCATACAAATCCAATAATCAAATTCTCTTCATAAAACACTTAAAATTATAATTAATATTTTACCATTTAGAATAAAATACCCCAAATTACCATAATACTTTAAACTAAGAAATATCTCAACCCACAAATCTGAATTCAACCCATCTCTTGCAAGACAACATAAGGGCATGAGAAGTTTATATCAAAACCCATGAAACTATTCAGTTGACATGAAAACCAAATGTACAAAGTATGAACACTTAATTATATTAGCGTCCCCTAATTGGCCATTTTAAATAGCCAAAAAAGTTATGTATTAGCATAAATATAATGTTCAAATTATTTTCGTTGAAAGACAAATTTTATTGCTGTTACATGTAAAACTGAAACTAAACTGACTTCAAAATAGTTTATACCTAAATTCACTAGACAATTAGCCACTTCATAAATTTTTGCTGAACAACAAGAGGAGAAGGTAGATTTTTCATCATTGGCATCATAGATTGACTTATCATCACCCAATTTAGGCCCTGTTCTTTTCAGTGGGAAATGAGGGGTGTGGGATGAGTGTGTGTGGGAAAAGGGGGAAAGGAGTGAGTGTGTGAGGTATTTTTTTTTAAAGTGTGGGAAGAAGTAGGTGAGTGACTAAGTGTGGGTGACGGCTGAATGTAGTTGAATAAAGTTAAAATATTGATTATTAATAATTTTTTGTTTTCTAATGTAATAATTTTATTGTAATAGTAATTAATGATGATGAAATTTTTTTTTTTTGTTCATTCTTTTTTATTTTGTTTATTTTTT
>JACYFF010031959.1:23814021-23864022 GCA_017589665.1 Selenicereus undatus
TGTTATCGAAATAATAAACAAATAGTTATGGTAGACATGATTAATATTATAATTTAGATGAGATAATGGAAAAATTCAATAAGAAAGTTAAATATACAGCAACTTCGTGCATAACTAATTGGATTAATAATTAAAAAGTATATAATTGTGACAAAAGTCTATATAAGTATGATGGAGACAGTAGATAGTGAATTTATCACAAACCATGCTAACACCCAGTTCTTTTCATTGAAAAATCAACTCAACCCACACTCACCCACTCTTTCTCCCATCTTCCCACTCCTTCCCACACTTTAAAAAAAATATCAGTCTTTCTCACACTCACTCACTCATTCCCACACCTACATAAAACAACCATTTCTCATATTTTGAAAATTTTTACAACTTACCTAATTGTGTGTATGAATAATCTGATAGCAATTATTAGCAATTTTAAATTTTCGGATGTCATGAAACAGTTTTTTTTTTATTTTTCATTATTTTTTTATTTTTCATTATTTTTATAATTTTTCATTATTTTTATTTTTTATTTTTTATTTCTATTTTTTATTTTTTATTTTTTTACTTTTTTGTATTTATTTTTATTTTTGTTTTCATTTTTTATTTTTTTATTTTTTATTTTTTATTTTTTTATTTTTTTTATTTTTTATCATTAAAATTTTAAAATTTTAAATATTTTGCATTTATTTTTATTTTTTATTTTTTTATTTTTAAATTTTTAACTTTTTAAATTTTTAAATTTTTTGTTTTTATTTTTTTATTTTTTATTTTGCTGTATCTATTTATTTTTTATTTTTCATTTTTTTATTTCAGAAAAACAACTAACGAAAAATTCCAAAAAATAAATAAATACAAAAAAATTAAAAAATTAAAACTGAAAAATTTAAAAAATATAATAAAAATTAAAATTACAAACATTACAAATTACAAATTACAAATTAAAAAATAAAAATAAAAAATTTAAAAAATATAAAAAACTAAAAATAAAAAATAAAAAATAAAAAATAAAAAAATAAAATAAAAATTTAAACATTTAAAAATTTAAAAATTTAAAAATTAAAAATTAAAAATATAAAATGAAAAAATAAAAATACCAAAATAAACAAAATTAAAAAGAATGAACAAAAATAAAAAAATTTCATCATCATTAATTACTATCACAATAAAATTATTACATTATAAAACAAAAAATTATTAATAACCAATATTTCAATTTCATTCAACTACATTCAGCTGTCACCTACACTCAATCACTCATCCACTCCTTCCCACACTTAAAAAAAAATATCACACCTACTCACTCATTCCCCCCTTTTCCCACACCCACTCATCCCACACCCCTCATTTCCCACTGAAAAGAATATGGCCTAAATTGGGTGATGATAAGTCAATCTATGATGTCAATGATGAAAAATCTACCTTCTCCTCTTGTTGTTGAGCAAAAATTTATGAAGTGACTAATTGTCTAGTGAATTTAGGTATAAACTATTTTGAAGTCAATTTAGTTTCAGTTTTACATGTAACAGAAATAAAATTTGTCTTTCAACGAAAATAATTTGAACATTGTATTTATGCTAATACATAACTTTTTTGGCTATTTAAAATGGCCAATTAGGGGACGCTAATATAATTAAGTGTTCATACTTTGTACATTTGACTTTCATGTCAACTGAATAGTTTCATGGGTTTTGATATAAACTTCCCTGCCCTTATCTTGTCTTGCAAGAGATGGGTTGAGTTCAGATTTGTGGATTGAGATATTTCTTAGTTTGAAGTGCTATGGCAATTTGGGGTATTTTGTTTTAAACGGTAAAACATTAATTATAATTTTAGGTGTTTTATGAAGAGAATTTGATTATTGGATTTGTATGGTTTAAAAGAAAACGAAAGTGATTTCAATTTTTCTTGTGCATTAAATAGATTAGATTTTGGTCAATTTATTTAAAATGTTAAAAAATTAATTTAATTGTAAGATATATATGCTTTGAAACACAAAAAAATAGTTCGTTTATTTCCTTTTGTTAAATAGATCATATTAAATGTGAAACAAATTCAGTTTCATGGGCCTAATATGATGATTGTGTTTTATTTTAAATTTTTTTTATATTTCACATTCAACCCTTGCAATATGTTATATCATGCTTACAATATGTAATTTTTCAGCATAACCCTTACATCTATATGATCATAATTAATATTGACTATGTTATCAAATTCAAAGAGAAAGATAACAGCGACGATAACTACAATGACAACAAGAACAATAGTAAGAATGAAAATAATAATGGAAATCATATTTATATTTATATAATCTCTAATAATACATGCTCAAATGTACATTTGTAACGAAAAAGACAAAATAATAATAATAATTATGGAAATAAATTTTTTTTATTATTTCTATATAAATTTGTATATTATATTATGTGATAATAATAAGGTGTCACCTAAGGTTTTACGGCTTGTTCAGTAATTATAATTCGGTTTTCTTAAGTTAAAACTTCTAAAACATGAACTTATTCCATAATAATGAAATAATAAAAACTTTTATATCTATTATACTCCCTTAATCTCTCTTTGATAATTAGATGATCATAATTAATATTGACCATGTTATCAAATTCAAGAAGAAAGATAAAATCGCCGACAACGACAATGACGACAATAACAACAATAATAATATTGGAAATAATCATGGAAATCATAGTTATTTTTCTATTATCTCTAATAATACATGCTCAAATTTGTATTTGTATCGAAAAATACAAAATATTAATAATAATAATAATGAAAATAAAAAATATTTATTATTTCTTTATAATTGTGTATATTATATTATGTGTTAATAATAAGGTGTCATATAAGGTTTTATGACTTGTTCAGTAATTATAATTTCGTTTCATTAAGTTAAAACTTCTAAATTATTAATTTATTTTATAATAATGAACTAATAAAATTTTTTATATATATTATAATCTCTTAATCTCTCTTTGATAATTTGATGATCATTATTAATATTGACTATGTTATCAAATTCAAACGGAAAGATAACAACGACGACAACGATAATGACGACAGTAACAACAATAGTAATAATAGAAATAATCATGGAAATCGTATTTATTATTTCATTATCTCTAATAACACATGCTCAAATTTATATTTGTATTGAAAAATACAAAATATTAATAATAATAATGATGAAAATTAAAAACGTTTTGGTCCGTAAGAGTCACAATGGGCAATACAATATAATGGGGGATGAGATAATTGAACCTGAGATCTAATGTGTCTAGTAAATAGTACAATACAATGAGGGATAGGGGAATTGAACCTGAGACCTAATGTGACAAGTAAAAATAAATCAAAGGGCTAAGATTGTTTAGGATTTTGATCTAACGGTTGTGAAGCAACATATACCCTAAATTTACTCCCATGTTAGCATTTTTCATTTTCTCAACACTCAACCCCATACACATTCTAGCATTTATAATATAAAGATATCTACAGAATGTCTATTTGAGTATACTCCGTGCAAAGCACGGGCCCAAACTAGTATGGTAAAATTTAAAAATAAATGTTTAGCATGAAACTTTAAGTGTATACTGTTTATTTATTTAGAAATGAAAAATGAAATTTTTTTACATTTTTAACTTCCGTGAGTTTATCCGACATGAATTTTAGTAGTATTGCTTGAAATTGCTAATCAAATGTACCGTGTATGTAAATATGGGTTGAATATAGGTGACACTTTGCACACTCTATATATACCCGAATAAAATCCGTAAACCCGAAAAACCTGATAGGTATGGGTATGGGTACACCCATCCAAAACCTGATGGGTATGAGTATAGGTATTTGTATGAATTTTGAAAATGGGTATGGGTGCGGGTATAGCTTAACCCGCCCCAAACCCGCCCCATGCTCATCCCTACAGTTGATTTAGTCATGTTTTATAATGATTTAGCATTTGTTGACGAATATTTCTAGTTGTACAATCAAAAGTTCTTAAGAAATTAAAAGTTTGTTCTTTAGTATAATATTCCAGATTGGATAAATAATTTTTAGTTCCAATAATATAGTCTCGTGAACAGTCTAGTTTAGCTGTAGATTGAAATTTATGTATAGAGTTTAAATTGTTGGTAGATAAATTCAATTTATAATTTAACCAAAGCAATATAGTGAAATATAGTCTTTTAACGTTTCGTCTAGTTCTTTAGCAGTTTTTGTATTTTCACAAATTAGTTGATTTAATAACTTATGATAGCGTTTGTAAGCTCTGTACTCAAAAGGAGTTAAAGTATCTTTTATAACTTCATATTATGATAAAGATAATTGTAATAAGCTTTGATATTTTATCCTTAGTTTATAATAATTATCTCTTAAAGAAGCAATAAAACTAGCTTTAAGAAAGTGTGAGTTTTTTAGTGAATGATGCTGTGTATATGGGCGATTTGGTATATTGCCATTGATAGTTTTTTCTTTTAGTGTTGCAAAATTTCAAAAGTTTCACGCGGTTTGCTTTTTGCCAAAAGTGAATAGTTTAAACAGTGTGGTGAATAACAGTTTGTCTGTTATTTCAATAATTTTTAAAGCTGTACACAGTTCCTGAAACAGTAATTGCATATAAGTGTTACAAGTTTTGCATTTGAGTGGTTTTCTTCCACATGAGTTCTTTCTTTTCAGATTAGTGTTTGCTAAGTAGTTTGCCAAATCATTTCTTTTTTAGTTAACTATTTTGTGCTTAAGAATTAATAATTAAGTAAGACGTTCCTGTTTAAATTTTCAAAATTTCGCTTGATTAGTTTAGATGAGTAAAGTTTAATATTGTCAAGTTCGTTTTAATTTTCAAGTAGGTGTTAAGGTTACATACTTCATGATTAATAGTGATGCTAATCAAGCGATAATTCTTTTTATAGACAGTGATTAATAGTTATTGTATTTTAGTTAAAAATAACAGTTAAGTTTCAATAGTTATTAATAGTTAATAAATAGTTCGGGTCGTCTAGTGTTCTGATACCAATAAGACAAGGGGCTAATAAATTTTTGTAGAAAAAGGTTTAAAACTCTTTGAAAAGAGACAATAGTTTGAGCAAATGTACGATAAAATGCGTTCTAAACATGATGATACTTTTAGCAAAATAAATCTAACTATCAGCAGTTCAAGAAATTATACCTCCTTAATCGTAAGATTTTAGGAACAGATATGGAGTCCTCAAATCTGCCCCCACGCCCTTTCTCTCACGGGCCTTACTGTACTTACTTCGATCTCTCTGCCTCCTTCTCTTTCCTCTCAATCTTTTAGCGTCTCTTGTTGCGATATGGAATTCTTAGAATAAGCTCTACCATGCCTTCCTCGGTCTCATAGGTCCTGCTTCAATCTTTAAATTCCCTAACACACTTTGAGATACCTTAAAAAAGGAGATAAGAATTTCAAAAAGTTCTGAATAGTTCTCTTTATTAAGCTGATTCCCCAAAGGGAAATTTAGAACAACATTTTAGGAACTCCACTCTAAATAGTCTCTAAGAGTTTCTAAAAGCTCTCAAATAGATCTCTCTCTTTTTCTCTGTCTGAATCTCTGCCAAAATCTGAGTTCTCCTAGCTAAGGAGTTACATATTTATAATGTCTCGAAAGGCCTTCGTGACGTAAGTGCTTACATCAAAGGAAATAACTTTACAACTGTAAATAGTACAATAATTGAAAAGTTCAACAGTGTCTTGATTACTTTTTGAAAAGTTTGTACGCTTGTCGACTATCTTCTGCGTGATTGAATAGTTGATGGTGATGTGGTAAATAGTTGAAGTGCATAGTTGATGGTGACTTGAGCAATAATTTCTGAATTCTTCGCGTGGTTGCAAAAGTCTTCGTGATTAATTGCTTATGGGTCTCCTTTTAGCAGCAGTAATTGATGTGCTGGCATCTTCTAGGTTGTAGTTCAAGATTTTAGTAGATAAGAGTTCAATAATTCAACAATAGTTATCAGTAAGATCCTGGCCTTACATCTGGCAGTTCTTTTTGAAATTAAATCTTACCCGTTAGGGAAGAAAGTTTCTTTTCGAATTTTTTCCATAAGTGATGATAGTCGTTTTACTTCTTCTTCTTCTTCTTCTTCTTCTTCTTCTTCTTGAGTTTTAGTAAACTTTGAGTATTCTTGAATCAGGTTACAACGAAGATCATTGTCGCTTTGTTTAATATAAGAAATGTCAAAGCGCATGTTATAGCATAAGGGAATTAATACATAAGAGTTGTGTTGTTCAAAAGGGCATATATGAACATTAGGGATAATTTTTGAGACGAATCGAAAGATATGATGTTAAAAAGCTGTCCAGTACATAAAATACTAGTGGTAATATCTTACAGTTTCAATATAACTAGTAGGCATTACAATAAGTACGGGATGATTATTGATATCTTGGATAAGAGTGCGATAGGCTTTAATGAGAGTGAGGTACTGATAGAAAGGTATTTCTTTTGAAAGATACCATTCTTGGCAGTCAATAAAAATAGTGTATTCATTATAATGAGGTTCTACAAATGAGATGCAATAGAGATCACTATCTCTGAGGTAGAATAATAGTGGTTCAAGAGAACAATTGATAGTTTTCATCGTAGAACTAGTTTAATAGTTCTGTCTTTGAAAGAGTTGGTATGAAATAGTTATTTCAATAGTTCACGATCAGTAGATCATTGATCTTCAGCCTTGCTTGGTGTCATCATTGAGATATTCGGCTTCTCGAATTAAATAATCTGCAAGAAAATTGTGATTTCTTGAAACATGCTCATAAACAGCGTTAAATTGAGATAAAACAATTTGCTATCGATGAAGTTTCCTCATGTGAGGTCCATTATCTAAGGCTTATTTTACAAAAGTAGTTGTTGCTTTGTTATCAGTTAAAACTTTGAAAGGTTTTGGTAATAGAAATAAACGCCATTTTTTGATTCCTCAAATTATGGCTAAAAGTTTTTTTTTTTCATAGTATTGTAATTTTCTTCTGTTTGAGAAAAAGTGTCATTGTGATAGCTACAAATTTCATTAAGATCAGTTTTTAAGATTGCAGACCATACATTATCAGATGCATCAGTTTATAGTATTAGATTATCTTCAGGTTTGGGTAATCTGAGTTGAGGTAAATTCTTACATTCTTCTTTTAGCTTTTTTACTATTTGGGAATGATGCTCATTCCATACTTTGGTATTATTTTTTCTGAATAGACTTTGTAGATCTTTTTTCTTTTTTGCTAAGTCTGGGAAATAGGAACTCGCCTAGTTAAGAAGTCCTAGAAATCTTTGAATTTGCTTTTTAGTTCTTAGATTGTCGGGATATTCTATTATTTTTCTTGAAATATGAGTTTGTAAAGTGATACCGTTGGATCCTAATTCGAATCTTAAAAATTTAATTTTTTCTTATTCTATAGCTGCTTTTTTCTCACTTAAACAGATACCTTCTTTAATAGCTGCTTCTACAAATAGTTGGAGGTGTTCACGATGTTCTTCAATAGTTGTAGAGCTAATTAGGATATCATCCACATAGATTACAAGAAAGGAGTTAAAATGTTTAAAGGCATTGTCCATTCTTTTTTGAAATATTCTGGGTGCATTTTTTAGTCCAAATGGCATAACAATCCATTCGCAAAAGCCTTGAGGAGTACTAAAACCAGTATATTTTATGATGTCTTCTTCCATTTTGATTTGCCAAAATCCAGATTTACAATCAGAAGTATTTTTTATTTTTGACTAGATTAAGTAAAACATCTTTATTTGGTAGAAAATAGTTGTCTGTTTTAGAAAATTGATTTAGTTTTTTATAGTTGATAACCATTCTAGCTTTATTCCTTCTATTTTCTGCTTCATTCATAACCATAAAAGTTGGAGATGAATAGCTGCCTTTGGATGGTCTGATTAGGTTTTTGTCTAATAGTTCTTTGATTTATATTGAAAATTATTTTATATCTTCTGGAGAGTATAGCATAGATTTTTCTTTAATATAGATTTCTTGAGTTAATTCGACTTTTGCTTTGAGATGTTCAGGTTTCCAGAACTGTAAAAGATTGTCCAAATAGATTTGTTTTAATTTGGTGATGCGAACTTCTTTCTTTAGGATATTTACGTGAAAAGTTGGTTTTTGGATTTGAATTGAGAGTACAAGTTATTCATATCCCTGTCCACCACGATTCGCGCGTACTCTGTAGGGATGTTTTAAGGAAGAGATTTTTAAGGTATGGCCACACTTGGTAGTGAAATAGACAGTATAAGGAGTTTGTGTAAATTTAGCAAATTGTTTGAGAAAATCATTTCCTAAGAAGATATCATAACCTGAATAGTATTGGAAAACCAAAGGGATAGTGAGAATCTTATTTCCGATAATAATTGACACATTGCTTTGTAGGAGGTTTAAATATGTAGGTGTGGGATGGACATCTTGAATTCGAATTTGGCGATTAGAGGATAATTTTTTCCAATTTGGTAGTAAAAAGTTTTGAAAAAAGGTTATTTCGG
Organism: Selenicereus undatus; assembly: GCA_017589665.1. Lineage (NCBI taxonomy): Eukaryota > Viridiplantae > Streptophyta > Magnoliopsida > Caryophyllales > Cactaceae > Selenicereus > Selenicereus undatus. Next base: position 23,822,520 of record JACYFF010031959.1, read on the forward strand.
AACCTGTATCAATTAAGGCGGTAGTTGTGATATCGAATTCTTTTACACTGATCTCAATATAAGTAAGGATAGGAATTTGTAATTGCTTCATATTCTTTCAAGAGTAATGGAAGTTTGCTTAGTTTGTAAGATGATGTGAGTTGATGTTATCTCATAAGTTTCAAAATGATCCAAAAACTTCATTCCGAGTAAAACGTGATAATGATCATTATTGATGGAGTTATCGATATAACAATCAAATTCAATTAAGGTCGAGGTTGGAATTTTCAATAAAAGTTTGGCTTTTTGAGTTAAAGTTGCTTCGCGTCCATCATAAGTAACGAATTTATAGTTATTGGTGGTAAAGGTCGGGATAGGTAAGGGTATACAATGACATTGAGAGGTTCATGTGTCGATTCAAACTTTGTTGTCTATCCAAAGTTGTCCATTAAAATAGGCAAATTTAACTTTATGAGTTGAATTAGTGTTAAGCGTGGTAATAGTTTTGGGTTGAAAACGAGGTATTTTTGATGTGCTAAAGTTCTTAGGTAGAAGAGTTTGATGAATTATTCTCATTCATTTATCTATATAAGATAGTTGTGGGGCTTCATAACTAGTAGTTGGTTCTTCATCGACTAATTGAAAGTTTGTTAAAACTGGTAGTCTTGCTTCTTGCATAGGTGATGAAATAACAATACTTACAGTTATGTTTTCAGCTTGTTTTTCTTCCTTAATTGGAAAATTTGTATTTGAAAAGATGTATAGTCCTCTGTAGTAGAAAGATAATGCATCATTTCCAGGTTGTAAACCTATATCTGTTAAAATTTTAAATTATAGATTTAGTGTGTCTTCAGTATTTTTGCTAAGCAATGTTACTGATTAGTTTGGATAGCATTCAAAAATTAATTTTTTATAGATTAAGTTTCCTTGTAAAGTTCCAAGATGGCTATTCTGAATATTTGTAAATCCTTGATCATGAAGTGATAAGATGATAGGTGAGTTAATTCCTTCTTTAAAACATGCTTTGACAGCAATTTGCAATCCTTGTAAGTGTATATATTTTATTAGATTTCGATCTTTCTTGGGGATTTCATTTAAAAAGTTATCTACAATATCTTGAGTCATGAGTCGTAATCTAGTATTTCCTTGTAAATATTGTACATTCACAGGTTGTTCAGTTGTGTATAGCTTGAAGTATCTAATTAATTTTCTTGTTACGAAATTGTCTAGTTTTTTCATAAAGTTTCTAGGATCTTTTAAAGATAAATCAGTTGCTATTATTTTTGAATATAGTTTTTGATTAAAAGTAGTTATTCCCATATAATTTTCATTAGTTTCTTGCTCTTGTTGTAATATTGTTTCTGTTTCTTCAGTGGTCATTTTTGTTTTTATTACAGAGAGTAAATTATTTTTCAAAAGTTGGCCAGTTATATTTATTTTGGCATAAAAATCTTATCCATTATAAGATATCAGTGTCTCCATAGATTCCATATTCAATTTTTTGAGTAAATTGGTAAAACTTTTATCCATTAAGGATGGACTAAGCCCGCAAATAAGCCAAACTTCAAGGACTAAAGTGTAAAAACAAATATTACTTTTAAAATAAAAATTTAAAATCAAAATAAATTACTTCAACAAGCTCTTAAAAATGAATTTTTACCAATTTACTCAAAAAATTGAATATGGAATCTATGGATACACTGACATATTACAACAACTAATAAAAACTCTATGCCGAAATAAATACAACTGTCTAACTGCTAAACGAAAATTGACAAAACTTGTCTGTATTTACTCTCTTTAATAAAAACAAAAATGACCACTGAAAAAACAGAAACAATATTACAACAAGAGCAAGAAACTAATGAAAATTATACGGGAATAATTACTTTTAATCAAAAACTATACTAAAAAATAATAGCAACTGATTTCTTTTTAAAAGATCCCAGAAACTTTATGAAAAAAACTAGATGATTTTCTAACAAGAAAATTAATTAGATACTTCAAGCTATACAAAACTGAACTTTACGAAATACAAAAAAGGTAGTTATCAGGAAAGCAAGACAAAATCAAAAGAAGACTATACAAAAACTTTATACAAAACTCAAAAGATAATAATAATTTAGATCAAGTTGAAACAGAACATTGGTATACCGACTAAAAACCCTATGAGTTTTCCTCAAATTGAAGCGGAACTAAGAAATATCAAAAATGAAATACGAGAAATTAATGAAACTATTAAACAACTAGTAATACAAATGCAGCTTATGAATATAACTTTTGAAGGAATAGTAAAACCAAAACAAAAGAAAGAATATAAATCATTAGATATAAAACTACCAGAAAAAATAACACCAAGAAGTGATAACGAAAGATATATCAAAAGATATCAAGAAAAATTATTAAAATTAGTAGAAGAACTTCCACAACTAAAATCACTACCAACTCTTGAAAATAAATCAAAAGAAGCTTCGTAATGGGATACTACAATAAATCTATTGAAGAACTATTAAAAGATTTTGAAGATCCACAAATAACTGAGATTGTAAAGCAAGTTAATATGTAATCAGGAAATCCAACTGGTATAGGAAGTATTGGAAATAATCAACTACCTCCAAACCCTTTTTATGAACATAGAGAAACTTCTAACTCATTCCAATCAAGAAGAACACCAAATCTTAAAAATAAGAGAAAACCATCTACACCTACGTCAAAAAGACAAACTATTAATGAAGAATTCAAACAAAAAAAACCCTCTCTTACAAGAACCAATACTCGCTTGGGGATATTTTCTAAATCTTGACTGTGCAACTGATATAAGAAAAACTTTAGAAACTTGGAAATCAGTAATTGTATTAAATTTACTCTATTAACCCGCTTATACCGAAGAAGGATGATATGCAATTGCTATATGCAACTTAATCATCAACTCCTTCCAAGGAGTTGTCTATAACTGGTATCAAAGACTATCTCCAAATATATTAAATTTAATTGAAATCGATGCAAAAAGAAATCTAATAACTGGAATAGAAGAAGGCATAAGGACTATGGTTAAATATCTTATTGGACAATTTGAAGGTTATGAATATGTAGACAACTTTTTAAATGCAAATCTTGAAAATCGACGTGAAGCGCTCTATAAACTAACAAATCTAAGAATCTGTAACGTATGCAACTTTAAAAGCTTCTTTTGCGTATTCAACAAATATTACTATACACTTTATGTATCCTCTGAAGATCAAGAAACTTATATACAATTACTCTTACATAAATTTCCCAATCTATGGAATCGATATTTTTCCAACAAATTCGAAGAATTTGCTAAACAACCTACAACTTTCAGATCTGTAGCAGCTGTCCAAACTATAATAAATAAAGAAATGATACAACTATGTTTACAAAAAACTCAACGAAGACATATTAAAAATGTAACTTTATGTTGTGAAAATGTTAATGAACCAAGTCAATATGGTTGCGAAAACTATTCGAACTTTCGCCCAAAGCGAAAACGAACTCCCAAAAAGCAAGTAGCTAAACCTTCACCAAGAAAAACTTCTACGCAAAAATTTTCTCAAAAGAAAACTCTTAAACCAAAGAAAGCAAAAACCGATAACGCTAAGACTGAAAATCTATAAATAAACCCCAAAAAAGTAGCAAACATTTTTGACATGAAAATTTATCCCAGGAAAACTTTCATCCCGAAAATAGATATTATAAAAGAAACAAATAACCTACTTCTTGCCAATGTTGGAACTATGGCGAAATTGGGCATAAATCTATAGACTGTACTAAAAGAAAAGCTAACATAGTTAAATTATTCTTTGAAGAATTTAATGAAATTCAACACGAACTATACCCCATAACTTTCTGAACATCTGATATACTTTCAAGCTGTTATGAATCTATAAGCTCCAATGAATCAACTAAAGCACTTTCCTCAACCAATGAAGACCTTTATTCAGTATCTGAACACGAGTCTTGACCCCCGCAGCTAACCATTCCTTATAGAGCACGCGCGAAGCGTGGTGGACAAGAGTAAAACTAAACTAAACAACAACAAACACCTGAACAACCTTATACTCTGAACGCCTTATATTCTGAAAATCTTCCAAACTCTTCTCTCTATCTATCTCATATTAACAATGTTGATGAGCATGTTTCAGGAAATCACAATTCTCTTGCAGATTATTTGACAAGCAAAGCCAACCATGACTACTTCAGAAAAGCTCAAGGAACTTGAAGATATTACTATTGACTTTAATGAATATTACAAACTGTTACAGAAAACTTAAAGCATCTTGAGATAGGAATCCAAGACACTATCACCAACATCCGAACTAAGATAGATGACCTTTCGAAATGAACTACTGAAATCCTGACTGATATGCAGAAAGATCTCGAACAAGGGAACCTTGTTGTTGCTGAACTATTCAAAACTACTAACTCTTTAAGAACTATTTCATCAGAAACTATTTCTAGTTCCACGATGCCAATAGAATCGTCGCGAACTCCAACTATTATTCCCCAAACTATTATCTCTGAGCCAAATTCTTGCCCTACATTTCTCGAAAAAGAGAAAGAGATGCAAGAACTAAAGGCAAAACTATTATCAAAAAAGACTATTCCGCCACCTACACAAACTTAAAAATTTGTTCCTCTTGATATTTGTGATCCTTTTATTTCAAGTTATCGCAAAACTACTATGCAAGTCTATGGCGATCTTAGTCATCTATCCCAAATCTTTTACAACAGTGAAAAATCTCTATTTCCAAGACTTACTGCTTGCACTGGATCAAACCCCTTAGCTATTTACCAATTCTATGAGTATGGATATCTAGATATGATTTACCGAAATACCAAACTTACCGAACTATCCCTTTTCCCTTCCGATATCATCCAAACTCTCAAAACTCTCAAACAAGGACCTATCTTTGTCAAATTTCATACTATTCCACCTGAAAAAGATGATACAACTGGAACAATCTATCATGGTATTAGCCTTATTCAAACTAGATACATCTCTGAAACTCATCATATCAATATTGAAGCTCCTAAGAAATTTGACTTCATTCGGTTCAATGAATCATAGATTAACTATCGAAGAAGCTGTGGCGCTATGGTAGTAAAATGTCATGGAGACCGACTCTTCACCACTGGACTAAGATGTTTACTAAGGACTGAAAGTTATGCTATTATCACTAAAGAAGGAATGCGGGACGACTCTTACGATGATGAACTCCTGAAATTTCTTTTTTAACTTGAACTAGAAAATTTTCAAGGATCTCCATCTGTTCGAAATAAGTTTTCTTACCTACTCAAACAAGAAGAAGAAAAACAACTTTTGGTACAGACGGCTAAGATTTTACCCCAAGACAGCCAGATGTAAGGCCTGGTTCTTGCCGACAACTATTGTTGAACTATTGAATTCTTATCTACTGAAATCTTGAACTACAACCTAGAAGATACCAGCACATCAATTATTACTGCTAAAAGGAGACCCACTATTTGCCACATCACCATCAACTATTCAATCACGCGGAAGATGGCCGACAAGCTTGCAAACTTCTCAAAAAGTTATCAAAACACTGTTGAACTTTTCAATTATTGTACTATTTATAGTTATAAAGTTATTTCCTTTGATGTAAGCACTTACATCACGAAGGCTTTTCGAGGCACTATAAATATGTAACTCTTTAGCTAGGGGAACTCAGATTTTGGCAAAGATTCAGACAGAGAAAAAGAGAGAGATCTATCTGAGAGCTTTTAGAAACTATTAGAGACTACTTGGAGCGAAGCTCCTAAAATGTTGTTCTAAATTTTCCTTTGAAAAATCAGCTTAATAAAGATAATTATTCAAAACTTCTTGAAATTCTTATCTCCTTTTTTAAGGTATCTCAATGTGTGTTAGGGAATTTAAAGATTGAAGCAGGACCTATGAGACCGAGGAAGGCATGGTAGAGCTTATTCTGAGAATTCCATATCGCAACGAGAGACGTTGAAAGATTGAGAGGAAAGAGGAGGTAGAGAGATCGAAGTAAGTCCACTAAGGCCCGTGAGAGGAAGGGCGTGGCGGTAGATTTGAGGACTCCTTATCTGTTCCTAAAATCTTGCGATTAAGGAGGTATAATTTCTTGAACTACTGATAGTTAGATTTATTTTGCTGAGAGTACCATCATGTTTAGAACGTATTTTATCGTAACTTTGCTCGAACTATTGTCTCTTTTCAAAGAGTTTTAAATATTTTTCTACAAAAAGTTCTCAGCCCCTTGTCTTATTGGTATCAGAGTACTAGACAACCTGAATTATTTATTAACTATTAATAACTATTGAAACTTAACTGTTATTTCCAACTAAAATATAGCAACTATTAATCACTGTCTATAAAAAGGATTATCGCTTGATTAGCATCACTATTAATCATGAAGTATGTAACCTCAACCCCTACTTGAAAATTAAAACAAACCTGACAATACTAAACTTTACTTATCTAAACTAATCAAACGAAATTTTGAAAACTAAAACAGGAACGTCTTACTTAATTATTAATTCTTAAGCACAAAATAGTTAATTAAAAAAGAAACGATTTGGCAAACTATTTAACAAACACTAATCTGAAAAGAAAAAACTCATAAGCAAGGAAAACACTCAAATGAAAAACTTGTAACATTTATCAGCAATTACTGTTTCAGGAACTATGTACAACTTTAAAAATTATTGAAATAATCGACAAACTGTAATTCACTACACTGTTTAAACTATTCACTTTTGTCAAAAAGCAAACCACGTGAAACTTTTGAAATTTTGCAACACTAAAAGAAAAAATTATCAAGGGCAGATATACCAAATCACCCATATGCACAACATCATTCACTAAAAAAACTCACACTTTCCTAAAGCTCGTTTTATTGCATCTTTAAGAGATGATTATTATAAAGTAAGGATAAAACCTCAAAACTTGCTTCAATTATCTTTATCAGAATATGAAGCTATAAAAGATGCTTTAACTCCTTCTGAGCACAGAGCCTACAAACGCTATCATATGCTATTAAATAAACTAATTTGTAAAAATAGGAAAACAGCTAAAGAACTAGACGAAACGTTAAAAGACTACATTTCCCTATATAGCTTTGGTTAAATTATAAAATGAATTCATCTACCAACAATTTAAACTCTAGACATAAATTCCAATCTACAGCTAAATTAGACCGATCAGGAGACTATATTATTGGAATTAAAAGTTATATATCCAATCTGGAATATTGTACTAAAGAACAAGTTTTTGATTTCTTAAGAACTTTTGATTGTACAAATAGAAATATTCTTCAACAAATGCTAAATCATTATAAAACACGACTGAATCAACTGTCACTGTTACCAGAAACTATTGAACCAAGAAATAGAAAAATCTTAAAAATAATATTGCACTATTAGAATTAACATTTATATGCATTATTTGGTATCAAGGAAACATATATTAATAACTCTCAAATCACTTACTATTCAGACAATAAATATTAAAAGAAACTAAAACAAACTAAAAGGACAAAACCGTAATTTACTGTTTCAAATAAAAACCGAAAACGTAAGCTATTGAAAAAAATTAAATTAAACGAAAAGAATAAAATTCTAAATTCGCATAATAAAAACAAACTTTCAATGACGTCGGGTTGAAGATTGTTATTCCTACATATTGAGGAACCAAAAAAAAACATAGAGGTATTGTAGATAAAAAATGATAACTTGATAATAAAAAATGATTATTACATATCTATCTACCAATGTATACTATAATTACAATATTTTTTCAACTGCCTACTTGCATGCTCTCCAATTCATTCCCTTGATTTTAACTTGCTTTAAATTTAACTTCTATAAATCAAATGTACATTATCCCACAAAGGAAATAAAGCATGGCTCACATCAATTACTTTTTGGAAATTAATCAATCAAATTTTATGATTTGCTTTCTCTTCAATTTCATTTCCTTAATTGATATACCAATCTATATATTCAGGCTCTGTTCGGCAAAATTAGTGGTTTAGGTAGCGGATAGCAGTTCAGGTAGCGAATAGCTGTTTAGATAGCGAATAATATTTTTAATTAAGCTGTTAGCTGATAGTTGTTTAGATTAGCCATTGAAACTAATGTGTCCGGTAAATTTAGCTGTTATGGTAACTGATTTATATAAATTGACATAAAAGGATATAGATAATTTTCAATGATAAAAATTTTAAAAGATATTTTTTAGCTAAAAAATATGAAACGCTACTTTTAGATATCAAATTTTAATACTATTAGCTTTTCAAAAACGCTGCTTAAAACACTAAACGCTACTTGAAATGCTAGTCAAAACACTAGTTTACCGAACACTAAAATTAACTAATTAGTGTATTGATCGGATCAAAATGCTAAACGCTATTCAAAATACCGTTACCGAACCCGGCAATCATTTTTCCATTTGAAACTAGCATTCTCCTCAGTACCGAGATTCCTATTCCCACTCCAATGTGTATCATTTGCATGCTTTATAGCCATCTAGCTAGTTTTTTTCACTATTTATCTCAACTACCATCTTGTCAAATAGCGTCATAGTAAAGATTTTTTTTTTCCAAAATCTTCTTTCGACAATCACCATGCATTAGAGCACGAGTAATGGTGAGTCAAATTTTTAGCTCACTGGTGGGGGCCTACTACTGCCACATCAACCCTCTCTGCAACTCTTTGCCTCACAAGCCTCATCTTCTCCAATGGTTGGCTAACCCCTTTTACTCACCAAATAAAATAATACCCACGGACCCACACATCAACACACAATTATTTTTTAAAAATCCAAAAAAAAACTAAAAAATCAATTAACCTTTAAAAAATAAAAAAAGGGAAGGGGGAAGACTCGGGGTAGGCAGCCGCTCGCCGAGCCTTCCCCCACAATTTGATTGATGCAAGTCAACGGGCCAAACTTTGCCCCGCTTCCTCCATTTTCCCCCCGCGAGGCACGCATTGTGCCTACTCTTATATTAGTATGTGTTCGAAAAATATGTCAAAAAGTGATTCATTGTAAGACAGCATGAAAGTGAAAACGTGTCAAATGGAGCATGTGAACACTTTTGCTAATTGAAGATCAAATATCAGCAAAATCAAACACAGTTTTCATTCCCTCACATGTTGTTATCCTTTTTATTTTCTATTTTCTAAGATTTTTGTAAGGGGTGGCCATATATATTTGTATATTTTTGGGGACGGTGTTTGAACAAAGCTTATATTATGCTCTTAAGAGTACATCGCCTACAGGCCAAATCAGTGTCACATATTAAAAATCGTCTATATAATACATACAAACTGAATATATATATATATATATATATATATATATATATATATATATATATACATACACACATGGCAAATGGGAGTACACACTCCTAAGTATATGATATATACTACCGTGTTTGAAGGTTATGCATGAGGAAAATTAAATGACTAGAATTACTATTTGATGCATATGAATTAGTTATATGTGTACAGTTATTTTATTAATTAGCATAGTCAATTAGTATAAATATCTAAGTAATTGGAATGAAAAATTGATCGCTTCATCTTCCACTGATAGATCCTTGATTTAAATTGTTGCTAATAGAAAAAGTAAATAATATAACATTGATAAGTTGGCATTAATAGTATTAGTAAAAATTATGTAACTATAAACAACTAATGCAAGACAAATCAAAAGTCTAAAATACTATAATTATAATATTAATAAAAGCCACTAATAATGCATGGTAAATCAAAAGTCTAGATATATAGTTAAAAATTAAATGTAATAGAAGAAAAGTTCATTATAAAAGTTAATTACTTGGTAGCAAATTATGGTCATTCACCACTTCATTATTTCTGCTCATCCTCAACTTTGTTTTCTCTCATATGTGTTTTTTTAATAACAAAAATTAGTATCTATTCCTGCATGTCATGGCTCTTATATATTTATTCATTCTTCTTTTTTTAAAATTTTTTTTTAGATATGTTATTACTCTTAGCTTGCAAACAATGTGAGGCAACATTCAATTTTATTAGTTAATTTAAGTAATTTTTTTAAATTTTGATTTTGTGATTTTCTCGTTGTTAATTGATTGAGGCCTTACATGACACAAATTAAATTTTTTTGTTGATATTTAGTTTTGATGCTCGGTACAAAGGTTTTGTAAGTTATTTCTATTCTTGATAAGGAAGATGAAAATTTATATCTACAAGTACCATTCAGCCGCTGGATTAAGGTCAAATGCAATTGATAGGCAACAACTTGCTTATTAGAAACAGTCAAAGTTTTTTTTTTTTTTTTAAACATGCGTGACTATGGGGGAAAACAAGTATGGGTGTCATTGGGAATGGACAAATATTTCCATATGGACATTGGGAAGAGCAAGTACCATTGAATTGATGCTGAATATATTTGAACCATTGATTTGAGAAGAACTTAAGTCATCCGTTCATGTCAAAGTCTCAAAGGCTGTGATTTCTGAGATGGCTTTCTTATTAAAATGGCTCAGTTGTGAGTGCAAGAGTTGTTCACAACTGTATGACTCATACTTTTGTGCGAACTGTGAAACCTTTTGACTTGTTTACTTGTCAAATCAAGTATTGAATTATCACATCGCTAAAAATTATGTTTTGAATTATGATGATTATTAAAAATCTTTTTCTTAATCATTCAAATAGCAAGGAGTAAATCCCTTACCAAAGTAACAGAAAACTATATGTTAAGAACTCAACACATGAAGGTTATCAAAATGTCGAACGATCTCTATTAAGTTATACATGATCTTTTAACAAGTACTAATATCCGTAGAGGTGAAATTATCAATATATATGTTTTCTTAAATTATGTAAAAGAAGATGGTGTTGTTATTGTTGTATTTAATTTACACAAAAGAAAGTTGTTTGCATCCTTTTTTTTATGGCTAGTTTAAAGGTATTTGTGCCTTATTGTACCAAATTTGTCATGCAAATGTATGAATATTTTGTGGAATCATCACACCCCGAGATGTCGAAATAGCAACAGACCAACATTAGTTAGGACTCATTGGAGATTCTTTAAATTAGAAGTATAATTATGATTTGTTTATTAGAAGTATAATTAAGTTTGGTTGACAAAAAACCTTTACTTGAAAAGTTTGATATAACAAATGCCCTGCTTGAGGAATAAAATCAAACAGATGTACAACTATTAGTTTTAATTAAGTAAAGCAATAATTAACACAAAAATAAAACTCGAAGTCTCGAATAATTTCACACGTGAATAATTCACATAGGGAGGTGCTGTGTGCATATTTTCGTTCAAGCCGAAAAAATGGATTGGACCGACTCATTTTGGTCCGACCATCAATCTATAAATTTGCATATTGACTCCGGGTTATTCCTATCTAAATCAGAAAAATATAATTCAGATTGATAACTCGATTTCATTGCTCCACCCCCCCAGACAGGAATTGTTTGATATGGTAGTGACTATTTATAGATCTAAGTTACATATGTATCGACTTTAGACTTTCTTTTTTAGTTTAGAAAACCGGATAGACCATTTATAAATAAAGAAGTAAATATGTTTTTAGTGTTAAAATGAGAACCGATGATGAATAATACAACACTAGGCTTGACCACATGTAAAGTAAGTTAGTTTTTTTTAATGCAAAACTAAAACTTTATAAATGAATTAAAATCCATATTAAAAGAATCCAATCCATATTTAAGAGAATTAAACCTACATTATATATGTAACGTCCCAAAAATTCAATTTCGGTTGACCACCTATTCCTTGATTTGACTAGTGACGACTGTTGACCCAACTAGCAGCGAGTAGTCACCCCGGGCGTTACTGCCATATTTCCTCACTGGAAATACTAGGCTAACAAAAGAAAACATTTATTATAGCTAACAAGAAGTCAATCACAACTCTAGGGTCAAGTTCAACATCCAACAAAGTTCCAAAATAGCCCAAACGCAATTCTTGTCTCCCCTAAGGCTTAAATTCTACGAGTTTCAACCTCTCTGCTAAGCATGACTCCCATCCCCGAATGCAGATTGCTCGCCTGAAAACAAAACATTTTTAAACAATGAGCGACAACTCAATAACAATCACCCCTAACTGTTAATCATCAAGTTAAAAATCATTTCACACTAATTGAAACAAAAGAAAGGTTACGAAAGGTTTTCCGGTCATTTCAAGTAGCCTTAACTCAAGTTCAATTCCAATCAAACCCCTTTTTCCCTTAATTCAAGAAAACGGAATGACGAGCGATCCCAGTGGGTCTCATGGCCTACAAAGCTGTAGCCGATTAACTGTTTCCTAGCCTATCGTCCAATAACGGTTATCGATAGCCTGACCTACATCCACTTCCCCCAGTGTGACGTTACCACTACATGTGCATGCTTTACTCGGAGAAGATAATAGATCTTCTGTCAGGTGTAGGATCAGCCTCCACAACTCGTCACACATTTCAACCATATCTGCATGAATTCTTAATGCCCCTTCCTGAACCCTTACAGATTAAAAAAAGATTTATTAACCAAATAACTCACCAATTTTTAGTTCAACAATGTTTCACAACACAAGAATAATTCAACTCAACCTGTCCATGAGGTTTCCTAAAACCATGAAAGTTTGTCCAAACAAGATATCCTTCTAACAGAGAGCACCCAAGGGTTAGGGCATGATTGTTACCTAGTTATCCACAAATTATGAGCTCGGTTTTCTAGCTCGAGCCTAATGATTCGTACCTGGACCATGACAGCATCTATAATTAGGCCCCAAAATTTTAGGAGACACATCTATAGTCCATTCCGTGCTTAGAATAATTTTTTTCTACGATTTTTAGATGACTTTAAGAATTCCAATATGTGACTAACCCAGTTCCCAATTCAAGTTAGAAACTAGGCCCAACTTCCAGAGACGATAAGTTGAGATCCCAACATTGAAATTCAAAGATCTTACCCATTCTGGAAATTTTAACTCGTCCCCTACAACTTCTATGTTTAGCATTTCCTTAGATTTTATTAACTTCTAGCTCAAATTCTCCAAAACTTTTGTACTATCACTGACTATCTAGATCTATGCAGTCCCAATAATTGGTCCATAGCTTTATCAATTTAGATCCAATTCGCTTGATTCAAAAGCCGTATTACAAAGGACATGTTGGCCTAACTTTCACAAGAAATTCATAATTTTTAGATCAGTATGAATTTTTTAAGTTGGGGAATATTCTGGTCTCAAACCAGTAACGTTTTACCCCAAAATTCTACCTCAAAAGAGTGTTCATTTAGTCCCAATCTCCACAACATCGGTTCACCTGACTACCAGTATCAACCCTAACAATTCTAAACCCCCCAAACAATCCAAATCAAGCCAAAGATTATAAATTTATTTAAATAGGAGTTGAAACATCGATTTTTCACTTACCTTGGTTTGGTTTTGTAAAGGAGACAATTGTATCCTCACACACTCAAGAGTTCAAATATGAAAATTTGAAACTTTGCATTAAAAGTTGTAACTTTGCACTCTTGAATCGAAAAATCATCAAATAATAAAAGAAAATCCAAGTTTAAGTGCATGAGAGTAGGGTTTGGGAATCCATGTACCAACCACTTACCAATGAAAAGGAGGAAGACCAGCGGAGCGGTGGTGCACGGTGGGGGTGGCGGCACTGCGAGGGTTTAGTGACTAGAAAGAGAGAGAAAGGAGAGAGGGAGACGAAAGGGAGAACGAGAGAGAAGGAGAGCGCAAGTAGGGGGGCGACGAGTAGTGATAGGACAAAAGGGATGGAGAGTTTGAGTGTGAGAGAAATAGCGCCAAGGGTTTTAGGGTTTGGTTTAGGGTGAAATAAATAAATAAAATAAAAATATATAATTAGAATAAAATGTTTGGTCCACCCTCTTTACAAAAACAGTAAAATTTGAAAGAGAAATAGGAAGGAAAATCTTGCATTGGCTTGGATTGACTTGAATTATTATTTCCTAGGTCGGTTTGCATCAAACACGATAACCTACGACAATAAATTTTTAGGATTTTACAATATACAATATATTGCATAATATATAATATAGGGTTATAGCCTTTTGATGTTAGAGTATGAGTCAAATAATTTTTTAATGTATTATTAAGAGAATATATTTTTTAATAAAAAAAGACAATAATAAATTGATGTATTATATTATTTTGTTGATGCAAAAGTAAAGCGAGTATTCTTTAGTTTTTTTCCCTGCTAATAACATACTTCTTTCTTGTTAATCAATATCTAACTCACATTTGTTGTATTTGCATCACTCATAGTTGCGTTTTAAGGTTTTATCTATGGTTTAAGGTGCTCTTCAATCAAGTTGTACACAATGTAAGCATCATCCTTTTTTCTTTTTAATCAATATCTAAGGTATTTGCATCACTTCTAGCTGCGTTTTAAGGTTTATCTAGGGTTTAAGGTGCTCTTCAATCAAGTTGTACACAATGTAAGCATCATCCTTTAACATCTGTTAATCCATAGACCCAAGTCTTATGGGGAGAACTTTATATGAATTGTGCGTTTTATTTGAAATACTTGTGATTGCCTCGTTGATCTTACTTTCCTCCCCTGTTCGATATAGTGCCTCAACAAGTATGAAAGTGACATTAGCAAATGCCAATGCTGTATGGATATCGTGAACAAATGCCGAAGGAAGTCTGAGTCAGTCATAGCCTCATGGGTGCTTGACATTGCTGCAATTTGTTTCGTAGAAACTTTGGAGGAATTAAATTTTCTAGAGTACTGGTCTTCCTCCTCTAAATGATTTTTACTTTTTCATTTGAAAAAATATATTTTGATCCTAGAAAATGTTTTTTTTTTCAATTTTCAATTTCCATCAAAATACGATGATTCATTTATTCTTATGTCAATTTTTCTTATTTTGTGTTAAATTAAATCAATAGATTATTTTTTATAAAAATTATAATAAGTCATTTAGCAATAATCTCATACACAAGTTTTTTAGATTTTTTTGTAAAATAATTAGTAACTTTTAGCCAAAATAGTTATTTATGGGAAGCAAATCCTGAGAATCTTTTAGGTAAAAAAATTCTAATATATTAAAATATACTATAATTAAATTGGTAAATGTTTCTAGTAGCAATTGTAATATTGTACTTCTATAATAGTGTTGAAAGTACGGTAGTTCAAAAAGTTATCTAAATTTGATTTTAAAAACTAATAACATAGTTAGCCTGTAATATTTAATATTTTTATAGAAAATCTAATTATATAATATTTAATAAAGATCAAACCATTGAGGACATTATTTTCA
The DNA here is from genome assembly GCA_017589665.1 of Selenicereus undatus. Taxonomy (NCBI): domain Eukaryota; kingdom Viridiplantae; phylum Streptophyta; class Magnoliopsida; order Caryophyllales; family Cactaceae; genus Selenicereus; species Selenicereus undatus. The sequence goes on from JACYFF010031959.1 coordinate 23,837,817, forward strand.
TAATGGTCATAAATGTGTTCTTAATTAAATAACAATAATTATAGTTAAAAAAATGGATATCAAATTAGGCTAGAAGTTTGTCATGTTAGTTACATTGGGATATATGTTTCAACTCTTATGCTCTAAAAATTAAAAGCAATTCGGTACCTTTTGGTGATAACTACTTGTGGTATTATATGGTATATATAAGATCCGTAACTATGATTCTATTGTATCTACAATCTTTGATGTTCAATATTTATATTTATATTTATATTTTTTGCGAGCAAATCAGTATTATATTTATATTTATGTTGGAAGAGATAGGAAAAATAATAACAATGAAAATTAAATATATTTTATTTTGGGATAATAATAATTGTGTCTTTATAGTAAATAAGATATAAAATGTGTTTATGTAACCACATGCCCTTAATACTACTCATTGCTTGCCAAATTTAAGGTAAAAATTCGAAAAAAGCATGCACAATAAATTACCCGTGATCAATGTATTTATTTTACCATAATATAATGCATTATTTTTGATAATACTAGTCTAGACCCGTGTTTTGCGTGGTGCATGTTACAATAGATAGTTTGAAAACACACACACACACACACACACACACACACACACACACATATATCTATATATATGTATATATATATAGCTAAAACAATAGAGGAACTGTTCATTGTGGACGGAGCTAATATTGTAATTTAGAAAAGGATACTTAAATTTATTAAAAAATATGAATAGATAGCATTTTCATGCATAACATTGAAAGTCAATAATTAAAACAACATATGATTATCAAAGACACGATTTAAAATATGATAGAGAGTGTAGGTATTCAAAATGAAACTAAAAATCATGCTAAATGATATGATGATATGTTAATTTATGGCACTAATGACAAAGAATCGACTTTCTCTTTTTGTACTTACTTTAAAAATTAAGTTCTTATTAATAATTTGATTAGCAATGATATAATTGAGGATTACAATTACATCTTGTGTACCTGGTATACCTAGCATTAGTGTTTCATAAGTAATTCATCTTCTTCTCCCAACTAACTGGTGCAATAAGAGTCATAGACAATTCTACTTCATGGTATCGCAGAGACTCCATAACAAATACTCATGGTTTGCCTATGTGATAATTTCTAACCGTATATAGCAATAGACGGCCATATGGCTGTAGAGAATATTATAATGAGATAGTTAATAATAAAAAAATAAAGCGTGCAAAACGGGATGAACAATACAATACCTGTGTTACATATGAATCCAATTGTATTGTGGTTGTATGCAAAAGAACCTAAGCATCCCCATGAACAACAATAACTCTTCTATAACCTGCATGATATCACAATAAAACTCTAAAGGTGTATACCAATAATTCATATAAAAGAATATAGTACATAATAATGTTAACATACAACTAAAAGAAAATTTGAAACATAGAATGAATGTAGGTAGAAGGAGACGAAATGGGATGGAGCAAGAAATTCTAAGCAGATTCTCAATCAATATAGACCTTGTTCTTGGTATATTGCAAGTAATGTAAATTCAAAAATAATACAAAAAGAATGAATACACTTTAGAATCAAACATAAGATATTTGAGAAGTGACAAAAAACAGATATTCATCATTACTGAAATTTGAACATCATACAACAACTTTTTTTAGTGATGTTGAATCACTTGGATACAATTATTGACTTGTCTTACAAAATTCTATCTACACCCAAGGAAACACGGAGAGAGATAGCATAAAGTATTAATAAGAATGCTTTTTGTAGCTGTGGTGTAAATAAATTTTAATTGGGACAATTAATTTAAAAGAGTGTAGAAAGGGAAGGAGTAACATTAACAGAGGGGAAGTTATCAAATAAAAAGAATTCTTAAAGGTGGGTAAGATTTTTTTACTCAAAAGAAGTTAAGAGATTCTATTGTCAAAAAAATAAAATGTTAAGATATATTATATTTTTAAATTATGATGACATTTTATAGTTTGGAGAGTAATTATTTTCATGAAAAATCTAATGGTTGTGATTACATATTCAAATAATCAAATGGTCCAGAATTTCAAATTTATGAGAAAAATTCAAAAAAGCCATATCATTATAACATTGCTTTTATATAATAGTATAGATTTTATTTTTTTATATAACTTACAAACAATTTATTAAACCTTTATTATCCTCTATTTTAATATCTAGCTTAGTTGTTGAAATTTTTTTAAATATTGCATATATTCAAAATAATGTCTTGGGTTTGCCTTGATAGATTGATTTATTTAAGTTGTTATTCATAAGTTTATATTGATAAAAATAGATATAATTTTCATTTTGTGTCTGTTTATCTCTTTTTCAATGAAAAGACTTTTAAAGTAAGTCAACTAAACAATATTGTAGGAATGTACTATAGTATTCACTGAAAGAAATACATTAAACTATAATATATAGACTATTTTATAAAACCTTTTAAAGAAGACATGTCCTTTTTTTGCTAGAATGAACAAAATTCATATTTTGTAGAATTTTTCTATTTGGGTAAGCTAAGGGAGAGTTCCATATGAAGACCCAAAGAAGTTAATATGGATTTTTTTTTTTTGAAAAAAAAGAACAAAATACTGCATTCATCATCATATAATATCTTTGACTCAATTTTAGCCCCACTTTTGTTCTTTAAGAATCATAATTAAGATCAAATTCATAATCCTTTTAAAATTAGATATAAAGAGGTTTTAATATTACAATAGAGAATGAGAAGGGAAAGAATCATACCTAGGATCTCATTTATAAAAATTCAATACACGACTTCTCTATTACTTCCGTGTATTTTCTTTCAAGGAGATTTTCCATATTTAAGAAAAAAAGGAAATATGAACATTTCCAACCAAATATGATAATTTATTCCGAATTTAAAACTCTATACGTAATCGATCATGATAGATATGTTAAATACATATGTGATTTAGTGGCAGCCCGTGCACTGCATGGGTCAAAGCACTAGTTATTAGAAATTGCTAGTACCACAAATTTGTTTTCTTTTTTACTTTATAAGATCTTTACTATACTCAAATAGAATAGACGATTCTTATTCTTTATGTATTCTATTCCAATTTTTTTGAAAAACTATTCATATTTTCATTTGCTGCTATGAACTAATTAAATATTTATTACGATAAATTATGGAGTGAACTTTTAGTTAGTCATATACCATTACCATCACACTGCCACTATAGTTGGAGATTTTAGTGTATCTGTCATTGTGGGAAGCTTTCAAATTAGGTTTTGTCTAATTATTGAGTGCCCATTAATTAGTCAAATTATCAACTCATTGAGCTTTCATTGAATCCATTCAAAGACATTCTACATTATATTTAAAACTAAGTACTTGTCTTTACATATTAATGTTCTGATGCCTTATATTAGAGACAATTGTTCCGACTAAAATAAAAAAAAAACTATAATTTCTATACTCAAAAACAAAGAAATTATATGTTTTTAAAGGATAACTAAAATCAACTTTGCATAATCTCTGCAAATTGCTTAGTTCCTATTTTTCTTTTCAAAGCATTACTTAGGGTATGTTCTTTTTTCACGATAAGATGCAGTTATAAGATGTAAGAAAATGTAAGAAGTTGTAAGAAACTGTAAGCTGATATAAGAAGTTATAAGAAGGTGTAAAGAGTTGTAAGGAGCTGTAAGAAATCGTAAAAAGCTATAAGGATAGGTGTAAGGAATTATTGAATTATTAAAAAATTGTATAGTATAACTTAACTGGGTTCACCGAAAGTGCAAGGCCTAACCGGAGACTAGTGTAGTAGTTTGCCCTCCCCCTTCTCCCTCAACCGCCCTTGTTTGATGATTTATATTGACTCTCTTTAGTTCTAGTACCTCCTCGACGATGCCTTACTCTGCTACCCCCTATTAGAAGCTCTAGCCACCTACTTACTTGCTATTGAAGTCTGAAGTCTCTAATCCCTTACCCAGGTTACTGATTCTCCGTGATCAAGTGGTATTGTAGCATTTTTGCAAGTGTAATTGCTCAACCTTCACTAAATTCGATTACCCACTATCAAATTAGTTGTTGTTTATCTGTTCATTCATCCGGTCTTCATAGACTGTATCACGTACCTTCTCCATTCAGCTAGCTTTGGCTGGCCGCTAGTGCACTTTGTTTGCCCAAGCTTATTTTATTAATGATCCTAGTTGTATAATGTTCTTTCAGGTAACCATTTAATTGCTTGCTAGCTCATGTTAGGTAGTGATTTGTCTCTTTGTATGCCAAACAGTTTATTGCTTTTGGTGCTAGCTGCTATGATTGTTATTAGCAATATTATTATTATTATTATTATTATTATTATTATTATTATTATTATTATTATTATTATTATTATTATTATTATTATTTTGTAATCTTTTAGCTCCTTTCCATTTTAGTGCTCTTTTTTCCTTTTGGTGTTGGTCAAGTGTTGCATTTTATTTTGAAAGCTTTGCGATATTGTTAAAAATGTCATTGTTTTTTATTTGCAGCCGTGACTGGAATGGTGTATAGTATCTTTTGTATGTCATTTCGTTAGTCTTAGGTATGGGCTTTAGATTGTTTTCTAATTTGGCTTTAATTACTTTATTATTATTGTGACTATTATTATTATTGTTGCCTTTTCTGTTTTAGTGGGATTAGCGAATGATTCAGTAGTTACTGTCATTCTCCAGGGAGGAAACGAGTTAATAGCATAATGGGATCGATATGATGCGTTTTATGTTGTAGAATATTGGGATTCTTACAAATAAGTCTATAGAAATAGTTGCCATGCGTTGGAGTAGGGCCACAGGTTACACCCTCTCCCTCCCCTCCCCTTTGCCCCTTTTTTTAATACCCTAACGCTATAACAACAGAGACATAGCTTTGCTTAATCCATCCCAATTACTCTAGCCAATTGACAGCCCAGTGAACACTTGTGAACATTTAGCTGATGCAAAATGATCATGAACTTTTGGTCGTGGGGGCAAAGCAAGTAGTATTTCCATTGCTCCAAAGAGATGATTATTACAAATATAATCTAGGCATACCCGGATAGTGTACAAAACAACCTCAATTACTAGCTATGCATTCCATGTTCTCCAACGATTTTAATCAACCTATACTGACAACCATTTGAAGTTAATGTTTGAGGGCAGCAATCTCAATTTTGTGCTGCCTATACTTGTGGAAATTGCATGCTTACCAAACGAAATGGATGGCTGCACAAGTGAACATCTCAATGTTCTTCCTTTCATTGAGTTACCCTTCATCTATTTGCTAATCCAGTTCACTTCACGCCTAAATGACCAAGCCCTTACTGCAATTCCTATACAAGAAAGAATCATCCCCCAAAGTTGCTTGTTGAATGGACAACTAAAAAATAGATGATTAGAATTTTCAGGCTCTTGCTAGCACAACGACATAACGTAAGCTTAGTTAGAAAAAGGTTTTGCAGTTCTTTCTTTTGTCAGAAGTCTCCTCAAGATCGCAAGCCAGAAAAACAAATGGATGCCTAGGCAAGACAATTGGCTCGCATATAGCCTTGGCTAGAACAATATTCTGTGATCCCCTGGGCTCCTCCCCTGAATCAAATCATATTTCTTCTTAACTACAATCTTCTCATTTTGAACTCAAGCAGTAAGCTTCTAAATAACACAATTCATATACCCCCTAAGGACGTAAAACTGTATCGCTGAGCGGAGTCAAACACCTCCATGTCGATCTAGTGTGATGTTTGGTTGATTGTAATTGTTACGTTAAAATTATTACCGCAAGTGCACGGTGCCAGTTGTAACCAGCAACAATAAGTATGGGTCGTGTCCACAGGGAACTTGGTTTTAGTCACCAGGTGAACCGCAACACTCAATTCAGGTAGAAACTGATTCAGGTTGATGAATATGAATGCTATGGAAATAATCTAACTCAATGCTAACAAAAATCTCAGGTTGGGATTCACCACACTATTATGGTCTTTGGATCGAACACTAAGGCTTGCGAATTCGCTCGCACAAACAACTAAGGTGGAATGGCTACAAGTTAAAGCATGTCTACGCCTTCTCTCAAAGGTCATTAGACTGGTTGAACAATCCTAGTTATCTATTTTCATGAAACTAAAATCAACAGAGCCACAAAATCGGGTAACCTGCAATTCCCAATTGACAACCTAACTATTTTCATGTTAAGTAATTCAATCGCTCACAAAGTGGCTCTAAGTTAAGGATTCAACTTTCGTTGATCTCCTAAACCCTAGTTAAGAGTATGAATACAACCCTCTCAGGCAATTCATCGAATACTTGGCGTGCTAAGTGAGAATTCAATTGTGAACACATGCATTCATTCACAGAAACCTAGGACATGGATCCAAATTACATAATAGGGGCTAATCCCAACCCAAGATAGGGAATTTAGCCGCTAATCATTACAATAATCTCAATCACGAACAAGAAACTCAGAAACATGATTAAAGATGCAAACTTGAATCAAAATCACCAAGTGAGGGAAAAGGGAAACATACTTTGATTGATTGCAGATGTCTATTGATCGATCAGAAAACAAAATTCTTCAACTTTAATTCAACATAGATTGATGCTAAACTATGGAGAAAATAATCCCTAGAAAAATCGCCTAACCTCCGCTTTCTCAAAACTAAAACTCAAGAAGACCAACCGCCCCCTTGCAAAACTAGTTTAGTCGCGAGAAAAATTAGGGACGCACAGTCGTGCCTACACGCATGGGCACCCGTGCGTCCCAGAGATTGTGCACGGTTAAAGCACACCGTTGTGCACCCGACTGTGTGTAGCTTCTGGCATCAAGGCACGGTCGTGCGCACCCGGCAATCGACCGTGCGCCTACAGCAGCTACAATTTCTGATTCTTTTGATCCTCGGGGTTTCATAAAACCTTCATTCTTGTTGGGATTCCACTCTTAAAGCTCCCCTTTTCGGCAAAATTGGTAAAACTTTCTCATTTTTGGGCAAGATACCTGAAAATTGAGAAATACCACTTGTAAGCGCAAAATGAGCTAATGAAAACAGATTCACCATCTTCTTGCTAAGATTAGTCAAGAGATTATGGAGAAAAAGGGACAAATTGGGATCGAAAATCAGTCAAAAATTGAGGTTTATCAACTCCCCCCTACTTATCACTTGCTTGTCCTCAAACAAGGTTATCAATCAGGAATCAAAGGGGATAGGATCACCTCAAGATATCACTCTTCTCAGGCGAGCAATGACAACTAAATCAACAAGAAGGGTAGTTCACAACTAAGACACTCGATAAAGGCAAAACCTTCGGGTTTTTTCAACGCATGCCCTAAAACTGAGTAAATGATCACATGACTAGAATGCAAGAGTATGCACCCCATATTAAACCGCTGGACAGGTCATATTCGCCACGAACAATTGGTGAGATGGCTAGACTGGTAGATCCTTACTCACAGGAATAGAGGGAGCACTCCTCTCATGTGTTTAAGGGTAAACATGATTTACTCAGAACCGTTCCAAATGCTAACAAGCTACCATAGGCTTAGTAGAAGCCTCGACTCTCCATCACTAGGGACAAAAGACACAGATGCCAACCATGAGTACTTGTCAAAGGGTTGTAATGAGGCCGAGGTGAATGGGTAAGGAGGGGATTATTTTGGGAAGATGGAACTAAATAGCCAAATAGCCAAGCGAAACCACATCCACACCAAACCACCAACTAACCTTTTATAGCATGCACTTAAAAGTCAATTGGAAGGGCGTAAAGCAACTTATTCAGGGTTCCCGATGCCAAACACTTATTTGCTCATTTTCCTTTTTTTTTTTCAATGTGGGCTTGTTTTACTTTTCTTTCCCTTTCATTTCCGCCCTTTTTTTCAGTAACAAGTGGGAATGGCAAGGGTCAACAAAACTCCGACTCCCAAGTCTGAGACTAGACAAAACAAGGAGTACAAACCATCACAAATTATGTACCAACAGACAAATGCCCAAGTTCGCTCTACTAAAATCAATGTGCTGCTCTACTACTTGGCTTAGGGTAAGAAAATTATTTTATGCCAAGGGTCTAATAAATAATGGTGAAGCAACGAAAAGGAAAGGCACAAGAGGGTTAGCAAGGGACAATGTCAGATGGTGGCCTTTTGGCTCATGTAGTTCACAAAACAAAAAGAATGCCTCAATCATATTAGCATTAGCATTGTGTACAAGCCAAATGTGATTTCGAGGAGAATTGTACTAAGTTCTAGAGATGCAAGCGTTAGAAGGTCATGCACTCATGAAAGAAAGCTTTTATTAGACTATATAGTATAAATAGTCGCGATGGCTCAAAAAGTCTCACTGGTTATTCTACCACAGTCTTGAAACCAGCTCAAAAGACTAACCAACTGCCAAGGTTCAAATGTCCATGTTATAGCAGCTCTCATGGACAAATACACAAGCACATAGCCACACAATCAAACCATTTTTCACAATCCAATTCACAAGAATTCGCCCAAATCGAGTATCATTCGGCATGGACAACCACAACTAGCAATTCAAGTCATCGCCCCTTGCATTGCATCACAGGAGGGGTTTTCACAATCGGTTGTTTTTTTTTGTGTTTTTTTTGTTTATTTTTTTTAAGGGAAATGCAATAAAGCTAACTAAAAAAACAATAAGAAACATAACGGAAGATGAAGAGAGGGGATAAAGATTACCTTAAAAGCTTGTGCACGCCCAACTCTACCAAGTCTCCTTCATGATGCAAATGTCTATCCTAAATGTACTAGGCTACATGCTCCATTAAACTAAAAAATAAAAATGCAACTAATGCATCCTAATCATGCAAATGAGTATGCAGCTATGCTATATGCAAATATGTACGTACACTTCATTAACACATTCCTAACGCACAGTCATCAAACCCTGAGAAGCACCCCAAATTGCCCGAGAAAGAACTCGCTCCCCCCGACTGGAGCATTTCATTGTCCTCAATGAAGAAAAGAAACATGTGAATGCAGGGACGGGGAAAATATTCACAGGGCAGAAATCAGTAAGGCCCCAGGGGACCTCGAGGCCGCCAATCAGGGGGTGGGTAGGCCCATTGGTGCTGCTTGTAAGCATAATGGACCAAGTGAGCCATGTTCTGCTGGTTGTGGAGGATCTCCTGATTCTGAACGTGCAACTGGTCGAGATGGTCGAGGACCGTCTGAAACATAGAGGCACCTATGGCGCCAGAAGTGGGAGCCGCAGCAGTGCCAAAGGGGCCCGCATCGGGGCTAACAGGAGCGCGCCGCAGAGCACCGGGACCCCGAGGGAGGTCCCCGACATCATCATCACTACCATTATCACCACCCTCATCAGATTCGCCCCCAGACTCACCATCCACATCATCATCATAAACTAGGTTAGAAGGGTTGGTGATGGTACTCTTGGCCTGATTAGAGAGAGGAAAAAGGGCACGACCATGGTGATTGAGTCACAATTGACCGCCACCGAGCGCCTTAAAGAGCTTCATATTAATACAGGTAATAAGATCGATGCGGCCCGGTTGGTGCAAGAAGCGCAAGGCGGCAATTTGGGCGCCATAGCCCAAAGCTCTGGCCAAAGCGGTGATGATACCACCATCGCTAATAACCACCTTAGTGGACTTAGCATGCTCATCGAGGTGGTCGACAATAAATGCACCAGTATTGACAATCGTTCTATTCAAGGCCGCTCAGAGAAAGAAAAGCTCACCCGCTCAAACCCCATTTTGACTGTCAGCTCGGGGAAAAACACGGTTGGCAGTGAGGCGCTGGAGGTAGCGAAGCACGGGATTGCAAATCCACGTAGCTTTGGCAGAGGGCGCCTCATACCGCCACCCGGAAAAAGTAAGGGTACTCCAAAATTATCGTTGGTTGTACTCAACATGGGTAGGGGTGGTGGCCCTAGTGGGCGGCAATCGTAACAACTCGTTAAACCGTACAAGGTGCATTTCATGGGTATGGTTAAACAGTCTAAAGCGGATATAGCCTATAAGTTCATCACAGTTGCAGGTAAGATCAACAACCAAAGAGCTCATGAATTCCCAAACGAGCCGTTCATAGACTGGTTCTTTCAATGTCACAAAGTTTGCCCACCCCAGATTACGCAACGGAATTACCAAATCATCATATAGACGCAAAGTACTTAACATTTCGACATCCAAGTAATTAGGGGCACAAATCTTTCGACTAACTACGGCATCATAACGACGGGCATGCTCGACATCCATGAAAACAATATTGTACTTGTTAAGAACATGAGGGGTATATGGATTACCTCGGGCCTGGGCCCGGCTAGTGGAGGCGGCGGAGGACTTCAAGCGTTTCTTGGGAGCCATGGTGATGTCGTCCAACAAACATCCAAATCAACCGAACCAACACGTGAGAGGACCCAAAGAGGCACCAATTGCACAATAAGGCCAAGCACAAACCCAATGGAGTCCCAAAATTGGAGGAAAAAAGGAGTGAGGGTTGGATGTTTGGGGTGAGGGAGGAGAGAGATGGAAAATGGAGGAGAGACAGAGAGAACAAGTGAAAGGGGGAAGCGCTGGCGGGAGGAGGCGGCGGTCGCCGGCAGGAGGTGGTCGGCGAAGCAAACGATGGTGAGGAATTGAAGGGGTGGACGACGGTGGTGAGAGGGAGAACGAACAAGGAGGGAGAACCGAGAGGGAGGAGAACGGTGGTCGCCGGCGGAAAGATATGGTGGTCGCTAGTGGAGGGATGCAGTGGTCCCGGCGGAGGGTGGAGAGAGAGAGAGCAGTGTGAGAGTGCGGAGGGGGAAGGAGAATCGAGAGTGAGGAAAGAGAAACGTGAGTGGGAACTGGCCAAGGAGGAGAGAGACACGGGTTTAAAAGTAGGGCGCACGGTCGTGCGTATACGCACGGTCGTGCGTATACGCACGGGCGACCGTGCGTGTCTTGTTTTCCCTTTGCTGCACACGCCTGAGGTGCACGACCAGGGGTCCAATCATGCGTGCTTACGGGCACTGACGCACGGTTGTGCATCACTGTTGCATGACCGTGCGTCTATAGAATGTGGGCAGACCTCCCAAAAAGTCCAATTTTCACCGTGAGAGGCCCCAAAGCATGCTCCGCGATCGCTTTGCCACCCTGACCTCGATCTGTGACTCTCGTTTCTTCTCTGTCTTGCTCCGTTTTTTTTTTAAAAGCAATGAAAGGACTTGGGTTGCCTCCCAAAAAGCGCTTGTTTTAGGTCTCGAGCTTGACCGTAGATGACGCCTAGGCAGAGGGGACAGAGGGGAGGTCACAAGAAACCTTGCCCTCAATTGGCTCACCAACAATGTAATGTTTGATCCTAGAACCATTCACCTTGAACGATCCTATGGTGTCGGTGCCGATCTCAATAGCGTCATAAGGGTGCACCTTGAGCACTGTGAAGGGACCGGACCATCTAGAATGAAGCTTTCCCGGGAAGAGCTTCAAGCGGGAATTGAAGATGAGGACCAAGTCACCTTCCCGCAACTCCCTCCGGTGGATAAACTTGTCATGCCACCTCTTCGCTCTCTCCTTATATATCCTGGAACTCTCATAGGCGTCCAGGTGGATCTCCTCAAGCTCATTTAACTGTAGCAATCTTTTCTCCCCCGCAGACTTCAAATCAAAGTTAAGGTGCTTGACAGCCCAATATGCCTGGTGTTCTAATTCCATGGGGAGGTGGCAGGGCTTACCATAGACAAGCCGAAAGGGTGTAGTGCCAATGGGGGTTTTGAAGGCGGTGCGGTAAGCCCAAAGAGCGTCGTTAAGTTTGTCAGCCCAATCCTTTCGTGATCTAGCAACCGTTTTCTCTAGGAAGGCTTTAATCTCTCGGTTGGAAATCTCTACTTGGCCACTAGTTTGTGGGTGGTAGCCAAGTCCAAACTTGTGGTGCACGCCATATTTCTTCATTAGAACTGCGAGCTTCTTCTGGATAAAGTGCGACCCATTATCACTAATAAGCACCCTCGGGACCTCGAAACGGGGAAAGATCACCTTCTTGAACAATTTAGCCACTACCCTAGAATCATTGGTAGGGCTAGCCACGGCCTCTATCCATTTGGAGACGTAATCCATAGCAACTAGGATGAATTTGTTGCCTCTGGAGGATGGGAAGGGCCCCATGAAATCAATGCCTCAGACATCGAATATCCCAACTTCTAAGATGAAGTTGAGGGGCATCTCATTCTTTCGAGAGAGGTTCCCCGTCCTTTGGCAATGGTCACAAGAACGAACATAGTGGTGGACATCTTTGAATAAGGAAGGCCAAAAGAACCCAACTTGGAGTACCTTCGCGACAGTCTTGGAGGTACTAGCATGCCCTCCACATGGAGAGTCGTGACAGTGAGAAATCATGCTATGAATCTCTTCTTCAAGAAGGCATCGCCTGCAAATCCCATCCTTGCACAACTTGTAAAGAAATGGCTCCTCCGATAAATACATCTTGACATCATAGAGGAATTTCTTTTTCTGGTGGGAGAATAAATTATGAGGGAGGATCCCCGAAGCTCGGTAGTTCGCATAGTCTGTGAACTGTTGGTGAAATTTAAGTGATAAACTGAAAGAAGAAAAAGGAAAGCCGTAAGCGTACGACTGTCGTTGTAATACTTGAGGGTTGAATCCTCAGGGACCACGTTAAGATTACGGTCATTTACAAAGAAACAGTTTAACTAATTAACTAAACTAAACTAAGTGGTATTATTTAACAACCTAAATATTCAACTCAATGTTTAATTAAACCTAGGCGTGCAAATTAAATGAATTCAAATAAACCAAACTTAAAGCATTCTATCAAACAACCAAATCGCTACCAAAAACTGAAGCATTACACCAACAAAACATAATCAATCTACCAAAATCCAAGCATGATTCAAACCTAAGCAACTAACTAACATTATTCAACATTATCAGCAAACCAAGGCGTACAACCCAGACCATAGCCGAGCTTAACCAATCGAACAAAATTCAAGAGCAACAATCAGACCCTGTTTTAACCATGCCTAATCTAGTACCAACAACACAACCGAGCATAATGAAACTAGACCAACATGAATTGAAACTCAGCAACCAAGGCAAATTCGAACCAACCGGGTTAAAGCAGTAAACTCTTCAAAAACATTACATAAAGTACAAATTGAAAGTAGACTAAAAACAAAGCAGCAGCAGGGAAGGGAAGTATGTAGCAAACCTAGCTTCATTCACGTTGGTAGCCACCAAAGAGGTCACTAGGACCACCGTTCACAGCCCAGAACACGATGAAGACTACCAGAGAAGAACCCAAACAGAACACAAAAATCACTCAAATAAACCCAACGATTTTTGCAATTACAACTGAAATACTTGAATACCCATTCGAAATTCGCAATTCAAACCTAACTACATGAGTTCAAATGCTAAAAACAACTTAAATTCGAAACCCTAAATCGACTTTAGTCCTAAATTTCAAACCCTAATATGAAAACCGAAATAAAACTGGAATTAAAACTAAAATCTAAACCTAAAGCAGAATGTAAACCTAACCTAACCCTACATTACCTAGCTAAATTACCTAGCCTAATTACCTCTTCAATGGCGTCTTCGGTTCCATTTATACCCGAACCCTTCGAATTCATGACCATTCGATCTGGAGGTAGTTGTGGACGGTGGATGAAGGGGACAACACTGGTGGTGTGCTGGCAGTTGTTGCATGAATCACGACTGTTCGAGGAGAGAGAAAGAGGAGATAAGATAGAGGATGGGGATGGCGATGGTGGAAGCAGCAGAAATGGTGAGGGGTTTCGGGTTTCTGTGAGTTGGTTTCTGGGTTCTGGGGAGGCAGAGGCGCGAGGAGAGAGAGAGAGCGTGTGAAGGGGAAGGGGGTTATTTAAGTGAATCAGGTTCGGTTCAACGTGGGCCGGTCCGGTTTTTAACTGGGTCGGTTCAGTGCAATTCCGGTCCGGTTCAAATCAGTTAAGCCCGGTTCTTCAATTCCTGACATTTTCACTATTTTTCTCGCATTTTTGGCCATTTATTCGAAATTATTCAAAACCTACAAAATAAAATAAAATAAATTTAAAACGTTAGAAATACGATAAAATGAGCGTAAAATAGGTGTAAAAGTACCTTAAAAATAGCTCATTTTTTGTCCGAACATGAACCATGGGGCTTCTCCAATGGATACAGCCAAGAGATGCTCATCGGGGAAGCAATCATTGAGGGGGGTGTCCTCGCGCTTAATGACAAGCCTGGAGAGATGATCAGCGACAACATTCGCCGCCCCCGTTTTGTCTTTAATCTCCAAATCAAACTCCTGCAGGAGCAAGACCCACCGGATGAGACGAGGCTTCGCATCTTTCTTCTGAAGAAGGTGCTTGAGAGCGGAGTGGTCGGTGTACACTATCACCTTAGAGCAGAGGAGATAGGGACGAAATCTCTTCGTCACATACACCACCGCAAGCAATTACTTCTCTGTTGTGGTGTAATTCTGTTGCGCCTCATCCAGTGTTCTACCAGAGTAGTAGATCACCACGGCCTTCTTGTCCTTCCTTTGTCCCAGGATTGCCCCCACCGCGTGATCACTAGCATCACACATGATCTCAAAAGGAAGATCCCAATCTGCTGGTTGTATGATGGGGGCAGAAATCAGTGCCCGCTTCATCCAGCAAAAAGCTTCATGACACTCATCAGTAAACACAAATGGGACATCTTTGGCCAAAAGCTGAGTTAGAGGTTTAGCGATCTTGGAGAAGTCCTTGATGAAGCGGCGGTAAAACCCCGCGTGACCAAGGAAACTCCGCACCCCTTGGACCGAAGTCGGAGGGGGCAATCGCTTTATGACCTCAATCTTAGCCTTATCAACCTCGATGCCCCTAGCAGAAATAACATGACCCAATACCACCCCTTCCTGCACCATGAAATGACATTTTTTCCAGTTCAACACAAGATTGACTTCCTCACATCTATGGAGTACTTCGGTCAAATTTTCTAGGCACAGGTCAAAGGTACCTCCGTAAACGGAGCAATCATCCATGAATACCTCCATGATGTGCTCAATAAAATCAGAAAATATGGCAGTTATGCACCACTGGAAAGTGGCAGGGGCATTACATAACTCAAAAGGCATCCTACGATAAGCGAAGGTGCCATAAGGGCGCCAAAAACTTGTTGTGAATTTTCCGCAAGTTTACGGTTAACGTTGTAGTACTTACGGGTATCGTCCTCAGGGATGGTTGTGAAATTAGACAGCAACTGAATTAACTCATAATCTTTTCAAATTTGTAAAAAAAAAATTAAAAAAAAAGAACTATATTTGCTAAATATAAACTTAACCAAACATAACCTTTCCATCAGTGACTAAATTCGTGATTCCATTCTGACACTGCCATCACGAGCCCAAATTACCATGAATCAAAACCAATAAAGAAGCATATTCTAACGAACCCAAAACAGCAAGAGCATCAGGTAAACTCTATCTGAATCGAGCAACTCAGGAGATTGAACAAATCAGAGCAACGAGAAAAAGGAATAAAGCAACTGAGACTTGCAATTAATAAGTGACACAAGATAACTGATAATTGAAAAAAAATATTAATCAAACCCAATACCCAGCAACAAGAACTTGCAGAACCCAGCTCGAGAGCAAGCATGGAAAACAGAAACAAGAACACGAGCCCAGATTCAAGAAGAATACCGACATAATTTGAGCGCAGAGCAACTAGAAAATTAAACAGAACACTTCCAAAACAGAACATTCAGAGAATCCATCAAACTGAACCCAAATCTGCAAAGCTCCCAACCAAAATCAGATCCGGGAACTGAAAAAGGCATATGAAAATTAAACCCCAAAATCTCTAAGATTGAACTCGAAAATTCTTGCTACAATTAACTAAAGCTAGAACCAAAGCTAATTAAACCCTAAAACCTAAATTCATAATCTGAAACTAAAATTCGAATCTCAAATCTGGAAAACAGAAGCAAAACAAAGAAAGACTGGTTCTGAACCTCTCTCCTTTCGTGCTGCTCTTCTTCCACTTATAGCCCCAAAATCATCCCAAATCCTTGATTGCTCAATTAAACCGGTATTGAATTCAGCTTGTGACCGACCCATTAAAGCCACTGACGCAATAAAGTGAAGAAGATGAAGCGGCGCAGGGACGGTTCTAGAACAGGGGAAACCAAGGGACGGCGATGGCGGTGGGGAGACCGAGAGAGGGAGAGAGACCGCTAGGTTGAGGGGAAATGAGAAGCCATGATGTGAGAGGGAGATGGAGAAGGAGAATCGAAGAGGAGAAGGGGCAGGGGATTTTGGTTTTCTCTGGGCATTCAAAGGGACAGAGAAGAAGAAAGAATGGAGGAGACAGAAAATGAAGGGGGGGATTATGGCCGGGTCACGTGCAGTAAGCGTGGTCAGCTTTATGCTTTTTTTTTCTTCTTCTTTTTTTTTTCCGGGCTACAAAAGCTATGGGCTTAAGACTTCTGGCCGGGTTCGAGTCAACTTGGCCCAATCCTTCATCTTTCAGCATTGCTTCATCTTTTCCTGACATTATTCCCGAATGATTCAATATCTACAAAATAAAACAAAATCAAATAAAAACCTAAAAATAATAATTATTCCAAGCATAAATTAGGTAGAAAGGTACTGTAAAAATCACATATTTTTGGTACGAACAGCATGTGAACGTAGTTTCTCCTGATCACTTGGATAGATAGGAATCTGGAAGAAACCGGAGTACCCATCCAAGTAACAGAAGAAAGAGTGTCTGACCAAGCTTTCCAGCATCTGATCAATAAAGGGAAGGGGGAAATGATCTTTTTGAGTGGCTTGATTCAATTTGCGATAATCAATGCACATGCGCCACTCGGTAACAGTCTTAGTGGAAATGAGCTCGTTGCGCTCATTCTTAATGACAGTCACACCACCTTTTTTTGAAACTGCTTGAACTGGGCTCACCCATTCACTATCGGAGATAGGATAGATGACCCCAGCGTCAAGGAGTTTGACAACCTCCTTCTTAACAACCTCTTGCATATTAGGATTTAAACGGCGCTGAGGTTGTCGGGAGGGGCGGTGACCTTCATCAAGAAAGATGTGATGCATACATAATGAAGGACTAAGTCCCTTAATGTCGTCGGTGCTATAACCGATGACACCCCTATGCTTTCTGAGTACGCCCAACAATTTTTTAAGTTGGGGGCCGTCAAGTTTAGCACTGACAATAACAAGGAACTGGTGATCATGGTCAAGGAACTCATACCTGAGATGAGGGGGTAGAGGCTTCAACTCTACCTTTGGTGAGCTCTTCTCTTCCTCCTTGGAGTTACGCTGCGCCACATTAAGGTCCTCCCTGGAGGAATGCCTCCCCGTGTAGGCAATAGAGGCATCGAAGAGTCTGGCATACTCCTTCGTCTCGCCTAATTGGGAATCGGTTACATGACAGCTAGCCAGGGCGGCCTCCAGTGGATCTTCCACAAAATGGCAAGTCATGGCCTCTTGATTGAGCGCCTTCTCCAATATATCAACTCTACAACATGTATTGTCTGGAGAAGGTGAGGCCATGGATTGGGGTAGGCAGAATTCTACCTTTTCATCCCCAACCTGGAGGGACAGCTTGTCGTTCTTCACATCAATCATAGCCCCGACAGTGGCTAAGAAGGGCCTCCCTAGAATAATGGGGATGCGGGAGTCCTCTTCCATCTCTATGACAACGAAGTCACAGAGAATGAAGAACTTTTTCACCTGCAATGGGACATCCTCAAGAACGCCAAGAGGGTACTTGACGAATCGATCAACGAGCTGCAAGGAGATGGTAGTGGGTTTTAAATCCCTCACTTGCAACTTCTTACAAATGGAGTACAACATAATGCTCACACTTGCCCCAAGATCACATAATGCTCTACTGATAGTCAGACCCCCGACAGAACAGGGTATGAAAAAACTTCCTAGATCTGAAAACTTAGGAGGAAGTTTGTTCTGAATTATAGCACTGCACTCCTCAGTGAGAGACACTGCGGCATTCTCGAGTAACTTCCCTTTATTGGAGAGCAAATCCCTCAAGAGTTTGGCATAAGAGGGCATGTCTGTAATGGCCTCCAAAAAGGGAATATTGATGTGAAATTTTTTTAACATCTCGAGAAACTTGCCATACTTGTGCTCCTCCCTAGCTTTTACTAGCCTTCGAGGGTAGGGGACAGGAGGCTTGTAAGGCTTCGCGGGAGGAGGAGGTGTTCTCCGCTTCAATCTCCTTAGGATTTTCAATCTAAGCCCTCTCACTCGGGGTCGCAATTGGAACCTACTTCCTGGCACTACCCTCATCCTCAACCTCTCCCTTGTCTTCCCTCATGGGCTCTGGAGGGCCATCTAGCTCCTTGCCACTCCTCAATGTAATGACGTTCATTTGACCTTTGGGGTTGGTATCGGGTTGACCTGGTAAGTGCCCTTGAGGCCTGGACAGGTGGCTCATCTGCTGCGCAATCTGAGCTATTTGGTTCTCCATCATCTTCTGATGAGTGATCATGGCCTCAAATTTGGAATTCAATTGGCTAACTGACTCACCAAGGGCTTCATTGGTCTTAGTCTGGGTCGCTATGAAGTGCTCTATGAGGCTCTCTAGATTAGACTTGGGCTGATGGGGAGGTTGTTGTTGAGGAGGTGGGGCGTAGGGTGCCTTGTATTGGAAACCGGGGGGTTGTGGTTAGGAAGTATTGAGTGGCAAAGGATTGTTGCAGGAGAAATTTGGGTGATTTCTCCAACCGGGTTTATATGTGTTTGAGAATGGGTTATTTTGTGGGTGTTGACCATAGTTTTGCATTGCATTGGCATGCTCAACGCCTGGGAAAGTGGACTGACACTCAGTAGCAACATGGCCTTGAATGCCACAAATCTCACAAAGGGCCCTAACCTCAAACATCGCACCAGATGAACCTCCCACTAACTCCCTAGAGGAGGAGTACCAAGCCTGTCGAAACGTTGTGCCAAGGCATCAACCTTGCTAGCTATCAGGTCCACAACGTCGACCCTATAGTTCCCACTAGCCCTCTTCGTAGTTGCTCTTTCGCTGGACCAATGATAATTGTCGGAGGTCATCTCCTCCAACAAGGCCTTTGCAGCCTCTATTGACTTCCCTATAAATGCGCCGCCAGCTGTGGCGTCAACTGACATCTTCAGTGATTGGTCCAATCCATTATAGAAGGTTTGGTTTAGGAGCCAGTCGGGTACTTCGTGGTGGGTACATTGGCACTGAAGATCTTTGAATCTTTCATACGCCTCATAAAGGGACTCATCACCTCGTTGATAGAAGGAGGTAATGTCCACTCTCAACTTAGCGGTCTTGCTTGGGGGAAAATACTTGCTCAAGAATGCAGTCGATAGGGCTTCCCAGGTTGTGAAGGAGTTGGGCTCTTCATTGAGGAGCCAATCACTGGCTCTATCTGTCAATGAGAAAGGAAAGAGCCGAAGTCTGATGGCGTCGGCGGGGACCCCGTTAAGCTTGATTGTGTCACACTTCGCTAGGAAATTGCGAAGGTGAAGGTGGGGGTTCTCCGTGGGTCGCCCACTAAACTGATCCTTCTCCACGAAGGATACGAGAGCAGGTCGCAGCTCGAAGTTGTTCGCTTCGATGACCGGATTGACAATGGATGAAGTGAGGCCGGTGGCCTACGGTAGGACATAGTATCGCAGCACCCTATGATTTCTCTCGGTCATCTCAACTTGTGCTTGTTACCTTTTGCTTGCACCGCTTTGTCTTCGAGCAGTGACTTCAATCTCTAAGTCAAAAGGAACAAGTGGTTGATCCTTCTGACTTCGCCTGCGCATACAAAGCCAAGAACTATACCGAGCATAAGCAAGCCCAAGCAAATCCTAAAAAAAAAGAAAAGGGAGAGAAAGGAAAGAAAAATAAGAAATGCTTAATCTAGAGTGCGTTGGTCGCCTCTGATTCTAAAACGAACAAGTTCCCCGACAACGATGCAAAAAACTTGTTACGTTAAAATTATTACCGCAAGTGCACGGTGCCAATTGTAGCCAGCAACGGCAAGTATGAGTAGTGTCCACAGGGAACTTGGTTTTAGTCACCAGGTGACCTGCAATACTCAATTCAAGCAGAAACTGATTCAGGTTGATGAATATGAATGCTATGGAAATAATCTAACTCAATGCTAACAAAAATCTCAGGTTGGGATTTACCACACTATTATGGTCTTTGGATCAAACACTAAGGCTTGCGAATTAACTCGCACAAACAACTAAGGTGGAATGGCTACAAGTTAAAGCATGTCTACGCCTTTTCTCAAAGGTCATTAGACTGGTTGAGCAATCCTAGTTATCTATTTTCATGAAACTAGAATCAATAAAGCCACAAAGTCGGGTAACCTGCAATTCCCAATTGACAACCTAACTATTTTCATGTTAAGTAATTCAATCGCTCACAAAGTGGCTCTAAGTTAAGGATTCAACTTTCGTTGATCTCCTAAACCTTAGTTAAGAGTATGAATACAACCCTCTCAGGCAATTCATCGAATACTTGGCGTGCTAAGTGAGAATTCAATCGTGAACACATGCATTCATTCACAGAAACCTAGGATATGGATCCAAATTACATAATAGGGGCTAATCCCAACCCAAGATAGGGAATTTAGCCGCTAATCATTATAATAATCTCAATCACGAATAAGAAACTCAGAAACATGATTAAAGATGCAAACTTGAATCAAAATCACCAAGTGAGGGAAAAGGGAAACATACTTTGATTGATTGTAGATGTCTATTGATCGATCAGAAAACAAAATTCTTCAACTTTATTCAATATAGATTGATGCTAAACTATGGAGAAAATAATCCCTAAAAAAATCGCCTAACCTCCGCTTTCTCAAAACTAAAACTCAAGAAGACCAACCGCACCCTCGCAAAACTAGTTAAGTCACGAGAAAAATTGGGGGCGCACAGTCGTGCCTACACGCACGGGCACCCCGTGCGTCCCAGAGATTGTGCACGGTTAAAGCACACCGTTGTGCGCCCGAGTGTGTGTAGCTTCTGGCATCAAGGCACGGTTGTGCACACCCTGCAATCGACCGTGCACCTGCAGCAGCTACAAGTTATGATTCTTTTGATCCCCGGGGCTTCATTAAACCTTCATTCTTGTTGGGATTCCACCCTTAAAGCTCCCCTTTTCAGCAAAATTGGTAAAACTCTCTCATTTTTGGGCAAGATAGCTGAAAATTGAGAAATACCACTTGTAAGCACAAAATGAGCTAATGAAAGCAGATTCACCCCTTCTTGCTAAGATTAGTCAAGAGATTGTGGAGAAAAAGGGACAAATTGGGATAAAAAATCAGTCAAAAATCGAGGTTTATCAGTAATGTAATGCAATGACCTTTGTAATGATTTTCCCGGAAATTAATTTTCCCATTTTACGTCGTTTGGTAAAACAAGGAGGGGAAAATCATTTTACCCCATTTGAGGGAAATTGTTTTCCCTTGAAAAAGTAGGAAAAACGATTTTCCAAGCCCAATTTTCGTTGCCCAATTTTATCTCTCGTTTTATTTTCTTTTAATTATACCTAGAATCACTCTATTTTCATTCTCATTTTGTCTCTCATTCTTCCCCTCTTCTTCATGTTCATCATGTTCATCGATGATTTCCATCGTTAATCTCTGTAATTATTTCTTGAGTTCTCTGATCTTGTTACAGTTACCCTTTTGAAGAATTTCACAATCTGAGACATCTATCGTCTTCCCGTTCGTCATTTTCTTTAATCTGGATTTAATATCAGTTAAAGTCAACTGCGTAATCCTTGGAAATAGTGAAAAAATTGAGATTCATTGATGTTGACTCTCTCTTTTGCTGGGTTTGTTACTGGGTATATTTTTTATTGATGTCTTGAGTTTGATTTTGAAGAGGAGAGAGAAACAGAATTTGCTGGTTGGGTCTGGTCAGATTAGTGAGCAGGGAAGGGGGTTGATGGTAAAAAGAAATAAAGTGAGGACGGAAGGTTCATTATATCAAATGGCAAAAAATGAAGTGGAAAGAAAATGATTTTCCTTTCTACCAAACAGCTGAAAATGTAAGTGAAAAATCATTTTTCTAGAGAAAATATTTTTCATGGAAAATGATTTTCTGGGAAAATGATTTTTCCCCCTACCAAACACACCCTATATTTAAAACTAAGTACTTGTCTTTACATATTATTGTTCTGATGCCTTACATTAGAGACAGCTGTTCCGACCAAAATAAAAAAAAAATCTATGATTTCTATACTCAAAAACAAAGAAATTATATTGTCTTTAAAGGATAATTAAAATCAACTTTGCATAATCTCTTCAAATTGCTTAGTTCTTATTTTTCTTTTCAAAGCATTACTTAGGGTATGTTCTTTTTTCACGATAAGATGCAGTTGTAAGGTGTAAGAAAATGCAAATAGTTGTAAGAAACTGTAAGCTGATATAAGAAGCTATAAGAATGTGGAAGGAGTTGTAAGGAGCTGTAAGAAACTGTAAGAATAGGTGTAAGGAATTGTTGAATTATTGAAAAATTGTATAGTACAACTTAACTGGGTTCATTGAAAATGCAAGGCGTGTAGTAGTGTGGCCTCCCCCTTCTCCCTCAACCGCCCTTGTTCACTAGTTTATATTGACTCTCTGTTGTTCTAGTACCTCCTTGAGGATCCCTTACTTTGCTACCCCTTGTTAGAAGCTTTAGCCGCCTACGTACTTGCTATTGAAGTCTGAAGTCTCTGATCCCTTACCCAAGTTACTGATGCTCCGTGATCAAGTGGTATTGTAGCATTTTTGCAGTGTAATTGCTCAACCTTCACTAAATTCCATTACCCACTGTCAAATTAGTTGTTGTTTATCTGTTCATTTATCTGGTCTTCATAGACTGTATCACGTACCTTCTCTATTCAGCTAGCTTTGGCTGGCCGCTAGTGCACTTTGTTTGCCCAAGCTCATTTAATTAGTGATCCTAGTTGTATAGTGTTATTTTAACTAGCCATGTAATTGCTTGTTAGCTCATGTTAGGTAGTGATTTGTCCCTTTGTATGACAAATAGTTTATTACTTTTGGTGCTAGATGCTATGATGATGATTATTATTATTCTTATTATTATCATTCTTATTGTTGTTGTTATTTTTATTATTCTAATTTTGTAATCTTTTAGCGCCTTTCCATTTTGGTGATCTTTTTTCCTTTTGGCATTGGTCAAGTGTTGTATTTTATTTTGTGCATCGTTGGTGATATTGTTGAGCATGTCATTGTTTTTAATTTGCTGCCGTGACTTGAATGGTTGTATAGTATCTTTTGTATGTCATTTCGTTAGTCTTAGGTATGGGCTTTAGACTGTTTTCTAATTTGGTTTTAATTACTTTATTATTATTGTGACTATTATTATTATTGTTGCCTTTTATGTTTTAGTGGGATTGGCGAATGATACAGTAGTTACTGTCATTCTCCAGGGAGGAAACAGGTTAGTAGCATAAATGGGATCGATATGATGCGTTTTATGTTGTAGAATATTGGGATTCTTACAAATAAGTCTATAGAAATAGTTGCCATGTGTTGGAGCAGAGCCACAGGCCACACCCTCTCTCTCCCCTCCCCTTCGCCCCTTTTTTTAATAACCCTAACGCTATAACAACAGAGACATAGCTTCACTTAATCCAACCCAATTACTCAAGCCAATTGACAGCCCAGTAAACGATTGTGAACATTTAGCTGATGCAAAATGATCATAAACTTTTGGCCGTGGGGGCAAAGCCAGTAGTATTTCCATTGCTCCAAATAGATGATTATTACAAATATAATCTAGGCATACCCGGATAGTGTACAAAACAACCTCAATTACTAGGTACACAATCCATGTTCTCCAACAATTTTAATCAACCTATACTGTCAACCATTTGAAGTAAATGTTTGAGTGCAACGATCTCAATTTTGTGCTACTTATGCTTGAGGAAATTGCATGCTTACCAAATGAAATGGATGGCTGCACAAGAGCACATCTCAATGTTCTTCCTTTCATTGAGTTACCCCACATCTATTTGCTAATCCAGTTCACTTCATGCCTAAATGACCAAGCCCTTACTGCAATTCCTGTACAAGAAAGAATCATCCCCCAAAGTTGCTTGTTGAATGGACGACTAAAAAATAGATGATTGGAATTTTCAGGCTCTTGCTTGCACAACAACATAACGTAAGCTGATAGTTAGAAAAAGGTTTTGCAGTTCTTTCTTTTGTCAGAAGTCTCCTCAAGATCGCAAGCCAGAAAAATGAATGGATGCCTAGGCAAGACAATTGGCTCGCGTATAGCCTTGGCTAGAACAATATTCTGTGATCCCCCGGCCTCCTCCCCTAAATCAACTCATATGTCTTCTTAACTACAATCTTCTCATTTTGAACTCGAGCAGTAAGTTTCTAAATAACGCAATTCATATACCCCCTAAAGAGGTAAAACTATATCGCTGAGCAGAGTAAAACACCTCCATGTCGATCTAGTGTGATGTTTGATTGATTCACTACTAAAAATTTCAATTATTCCAATGGAAAAATGCAGACCAAAAAGAGACCGTCGCACAGGCCGACGAACATATCGACTGGAAAACCGAAAAAGCAGACAAGGGCGGTGGACGTTCCAACAGACTTCAAATTCGTCAGAATTTTCGACAGAATCTGACGATTCTGTCGGAATTCCGACGGATATTCGACACAATATCCGTCGGAATCCCTGGTCAATGTTGACCAGATTTGGGACGAATTTAATAAGATTTTTTTAAAAAAAAATAGGTTCGGCGGAATATTCCGTCGGAGCATGACATCCGATGGAACTTCCGACGGAATATTCTGTCGGACCCTTTTTTAAAACTCGGTAGCCCGACTTCTTTCTTCATTTCGAATGAACATTTGAAGTTCGAGTTAGAGACAGAGAGAGAGAGAGAGAGAGAGAGAGAGAGAGAGAGAGAGAGAGAGGCGACCGCCGAGCCTTGAACCATCGCCCTGAACCTGCCGCCGGTCATCCTCAATTCCACCACCATTTGTGGTCCTTTTCATTTTGTTATTTCAAGTAAGTGATGTTAGTTTAATTTATAGTAGATTTTTTAATGAATTTGAGAAATTTGAGCTAGAATTTAACAATTATGTGATAATTTGTGTTGGTTGTAGAAATTTTATTGAGTAATTTGTTGATTTTGGGTTTTGAATTTTGTTATGTTGATGTGAATGTGAAAGTAATTATTATGTATTAGTGATTGTTGGGTGTTGTTAAAATTTAATTGAATCTTATTTTTTGCAATTTATGATTTGTAATTTTGAATTTGCAAGTATATAGAATTTATTATTGAAAATGGAAGTTTGAATTGAATGTTATTGTAATTGAGTTCTTCAAGCTGTCCAATTTTTTTTACAAAAACTGAGAAAATTCCCGACGGATTTACCAACGGAGTTTCGACGGTTTCTGACGGAAGTCCGACGGAATTCCGATTTTTTAAAATTTTTTTCAAAAAATTTTCGTTCAAAAAAAGGAGAGGGGGCATCCGACGGACCCTTTCTGTCAGAAGCAACCCATTCCGTCGGCAGTCCGTCGGAATAGGCGTTCGATGGAATCCTCTGTCTGCCGGAACAGTTCTGACGGACTAATAAATTCTATCGGAACCCGTTCCCAACCCCAGTTATTCTAACGGTTTGAATCGGTCGGAGTATCTGTCGGAAAATGAATTTTTCGACTGAAAAAATAACTTTTTCGGTCGGAATAAACAGATTTTTTAGTGGTGATTGTAATGTAATGCAATAACCTTTGTAATGCAATTATAATTACATAGTTTGTTGTAATTATAATTATAAGGTAGTTCTTATATATTTGTAATTCTCTCTTACAACCATACAAGATAATGAAAACATAGTTACATACTTATTTGCATTGCAAGGCTATTTATATCTAACCAAATATTACCTAGGAGTTACTCAATATGGTTAAGGCATGCCAAATATCAAAATCATTAGGCATGTATTTTCTCACCCAACATCCCCATATGGCTCCTGATTCAAAGACAACTACCAAAGAATTTTCACAAGAAGTGCTTTACTCTAGCTAGAAAACTGAATTTCAATTACTAGTACTTAAGTGGCCTTGCCTTTATTTTTTTCAATAAGAGTGTTTTGCTTCTTCGTTTGAAAGATGCGTCTCTCTCTCTCTCTCTCTCTCTCTCTCTCTCTCTCTCTATATATATATATATATATATATATATATA